>CM038796.1:9508223-9865967 GCA_021764765.1 Vicia sativa
CATTGTGCTTCGTTCAGTTACGTATTACGCTGAACATATTCACTTCAAATTTCATCAGATTTTTGAAGACTTATATTCACTTCAAATTTCATCGGTTTTAAGACTTATATTCACTTCAAATTTCATCAGTTTACGAAGACTTATATTCACTTCAAATTTCATCAGATTTTAAAGACTTATATTCACTTCAAATTTCATCAGTTTTACGAAGACTTATATTCACTTCAAATTTCATCAGTTTTCTGAGACTTATATTCACTTCAAATTTCATCATATTTTCTAGACTTATATTCACTTAAATTTCATCGATTTTTGAACTTATTCACTTCAAATTTCATCAGATTTTCGAAGACTTATATTCACTTCAATTTCATCATTTTAAACTTATATTCACTTCAAATTTCACAGTTTTTAAAGACTTATATTCATTCAATTTTCACTAGATTTTACGAAGACTTATATTCACTTCAAATTTCATGATTTTAGAGACTTATATTCACTTCAAATTTCATTAGATTTTACGAAGACATATTCACTTCAAATTTCAATGATTTTAGAAGACTTATATTCACTTCAAATTTCATCAGTTTTTTAAGACTTATATTCACTTCAGTTTCATAAGATTTTACGAAGACTTATATTCACTTCAAATTTCATCGATTTTGAAGACATATTCACTTCAAATTTCATTAGATTTTAGAAGACTTATATTCTTAAATTTCATCATATTTTTGAAGACTTATATTCACTTCAAATTCATCATTGATTTCGAGACTTATATTCACTTCAAATTTCATCAGATTTTTGAAGACTTATATTCACTTCAAATTTCATGATTTTAGAGACATATTCACTTCAAATTTCATGATTTTTGAGACTTATATTCACTTCAATTTCATCCAGTTTTAGAAGACTTATATTCACTAAATTTCATGATTTTCTAAGACTTATATTCACTTCAAATTTCATCATATTTTACGAAGACTTATATTCACTTCAAATTTCATCGATTTTCGAACATTTCACTTCAAATTTCATCAGTTTTTGAAGACTTATATTCACTAAATTTCATCATATTTTAGAGACTTATATTCACTTCAAATTTCATCGAATATTTTGAAGACTTATTCACTTCAAATTTCATCGATTTTCTTAAGACTTATATTCACTTCAAATTTCATCATATTTTTAAAGACTTATATTCACTAAATTTCACAGTTTTCTAAAGACTTATATTCATTCAATTTTCACTAGATTTTCGAAGACTTATATTCACTTCAAATTTCATCAGATTTTACGAAGACTTATATTCACTTCAATTTCATCAGATTTTACGAGACTTATATTCACTTCAATTTCATCATATTTTACGAAGACTTATATTCATTCATTTCATGATTTTTACGAAGACTTATATTCACTTCAATTTCATGATTTTCTAAGACTTATATTCACTTCAAATTTCATCATATTTTCTAAAGACTTATATTCACTTCAAATTTCATGATTTTACGAAGACTTATATTCACTTCAAATTTCATCATATTTTACGAAGACTTATATTCACTTCAAATTTCACGGATTTTCTAAAGACTTATATTCATTCAATTTCACTAGATTTTTGAAGACTTATATTCATTAAATTTCATCAGATTTTACGAAGACATATTCACTTCAAATTTCATCCAGTTTTAGAGACTTATATTCACTTCATTTCATCATATTTTAGGAGACTTATATTCACTTGTTTCACTGATTTTGAACATATTCACTTCATTTCATGGATTTTACGAAGACTTATATTCACTTCAAATTTCATCAGATTTTAGAGACTTATATTCACTTCAAATTTCATCAGATTTTCTAAGACTTATATTCACTTCAATTTCATGATTTTACGAGACTTATATTCACTTCAAATTTCATCGATTTTCAGAGACTTATATTCACTTCAAATTTCATGAGTTTTTGAGACTTATATTCACTTCAAATTTCATTAGATTTTACGAAGACTTATATTCACTTCAAATTTCATCAGATTTTTGAAGACTTATATTCACTTCAATTTCATCAGTTTTCGAAGACTTATACACTTCAAATTTCATTGATTTTTTTGAAGACTTATATTCACTTCAAATTTCATCGATTTTTAGAAGACTTATATTCACTTCAAATTTCATTCAGTTTTTGAGGACTTATATTCACTTCATTTCATCGATTTTACGAGACTTATATTCACTTCAAATTTCATCAGATTTTCTAAAGACTTATATTCACTTCAAATTTCATCAGATTTTTAGAAGACTTATATTCCTTCAAATTCATCAGATTTTGAAGACTTATTCACTTCAAATTTCATTGATTTTTGAAGACTTATATTCACTTCAAATTTCATCATATTTTAGAAGACTTATATTCACTTCAAATTTATCGAGATTTTTGAAAGACTTATTCACTTCAAATTTCATCAGTTTTCTTAAGACTTATATTCACTTCAAATTTCATCATATTTCTAAAGACTTATATTCACTAAATTTCACAGTTTTCTAGAACTTATATTCATTCAATTTTCATTAGATTTTTGAGAAGACTTATATTCACTTCAAATTTCATGGATTTTAGAAGACTTATATTCACTTCAAATTTCATGAATTTTACGAAGACTTATATTCACTAGTTCAATCTATTTAAGAATTATATTCACTTCAAATTTCATCGATTTTACGAGACTTATATTCACTTCAAATTCATTGAATTTTACAGAACTTATATTCACTTCAATTTCATCAGTTTTGAAGACTTATATTCACTTCAAATTTCATCAGTTTTCTAAAGACTTATATTCACTTCAAATTTCATCATATTTTCTAAGACTTATATTCACTAAATTTCATTGATTTTTTAAGACTTATATTCACTTCAAATTTCATAGATTTTCGAGACTTATATTCATCAATTTCATCATTTTACGAGAGACTTATATTCATCAAATTTCATCAGATTTTTGAAGACTTATATTCACTTCAAATTTCATCAGTTTTCTTGAATTTATATTCACTTCAAATTTCATCAGTTTTTTGAAGACTTATATTCACTTCAAATTTCATCTATTTTAAGACTTATATTCACTTCATTTTCATCGATTTTTGAACTTATATTCACTTCAAATTTCATAGATTTTACGAAGACATATTCCTTCAAATTTCATAGATTTTTTGAAGACTTATATTCACTTCAAATTTCATCAGTTTCTAAGACTTATATTCACTTCAAATTTCATTGATTTACGAAGACTTATATTCACTTCAAATTTTTATCAGTTTTCTGAACTTATATTCACTTCAATTTCATCAGTTTTTTGAGACTTATATTCACTTCAATTTCATTAGATTTTAGAAGACTTATATTCACTTCAAATTTCATCATATTTTTGAAGACTTATATTCACTTCAAATTTCATCAGATTTTGAAGACTTATATTCACTTCAAATTTCTTCAGTTTTTGAGACTTATATTCACTTCAAATTTCATCAGTTTTCACGAAGACTTATATTCACTTCAAATTTCATCAGTTTTTTGAAGACTTATATTCACTTCAAATTTCATTGATTTTACGAAGACTTATTCACTAAATTTCATCGTTTTAAGACTTATATTCACTTCAAATTTCATCATATTTTAGAACTTATATTCACTTCAAATTTCATCGGATTTTCAAGACTTATTCACTTCAAATTTCATGATTTTTGAAGACTTATATTCACTTCAAATTTCATTAGATTTTGAGAGATATATTCACTTCAAATTTCATCTATTTTTTGAAGACTTATATTCACTTCAAATTTCATGATTTTTGAAGACTTATATTCACTTCAAATTTCATCAGATTTTTGAAGACTTATATTCACTAATTTCATGATTTTAGAGAACTTATACTTCAAATTTCATCGATTTTTGAAGACTTATATTCACTTCAAATTTCATCAGTTTTTAGAAGACTTATATTCACTTCAAATTTCATCAGATTTTCAAAGACTTATATTCACTTCAAATTTCATCATATTTTACGAAGACTTATATTCACTTCAAATTTCATCAGATTTTCAAGACTTATATTCACTTCAAATTTCATCGATTTTTGAGACTTATATTCACTTCAAATTTCATCATATTTTACGAAGACTTATATTCACTTCAAATTTCATCAGTTTTTGAGGACTTATTCACCAATTTCATCATATTTTCTGAAGACTTATATTCACTTCAAATTTCATCATATTTTCTGGAGACTTATATTCACTTCAAATTTCATCAGATTTTCTAAAGACTTATATTCACTTCAATTTTCATAGATTTTCGAAGACTTATATTCACTTCAAATTTCATCGAATTTACGAACTTATATTCACTTCAAATTTCATGATTTTCTGAAGACTTATTCACTTCAAATTTCATCATATTTTAGAAGACTTATATTCACTTCATTTTCATGATTTTTAGAAGACTTATATTCACTTCAAATTTCATTAGATTTTGAAGACTTATATTCACTTCAAATTTCATCAGATTTTTTGAAGACTTATATTCACTTCAAATTTCATCAGATTTTCTAAAGACTTATATTCACTTCAAATTTCATCATATTTTCTAAAGACTTATATTCACTTCAAATTTCATCAGATTTTCTGAAGACTTATATTCACTTCAAATTTCATGATTTTAAAGAGACTTATATTCACTTCAAATTTCATCATTTTCGAAGACTTATATTCATCAAATTTCATAGATTTTGAAGACTTATATTCACTTCAAATTTCATGATTTTCTTAAGTTATATTCTTCAATTTTATCAAATTTTTGAAGACTTATATTCACTTCAAATTTCATCATATTTACGAAGACTTATATTCACTTCAAATTTCACTGATTTACGAGACATATTCACTGAATTTCATTAGATTTTACGACTTATATTCACTTCAAATTTCATTGATTTTGAAGATATTCACTTCAAATTCATCAGTTTTCGAAGACTTATATTCACTTCAAATTTCATCAAATTTTAGAGACTTATATTCACTTCAAATTTCATCAGTTTTTCAAGACATATTCCTTCAAATTTCATCAGTTTTTTGAAGACTTATATTCACTTCAAATTTCATCAGTTTTGAAGACTTATATTCACTTCAAATTTCATGATTTTACGAAGACTTATATTCACTTCAATTTCATCATATTTTACGAAGACTTATTATTCATTTCATAGATTTTTGAAGACTTATATTCACTTCAAATTTCATTAGATTTTCGAAGACTTATATTCACTTCAAATTTCATCAGTTTTAGAGACTTATATTCACTTCAAATTTCATCAGTTTTACGAGACTTATATTCACTTCAATTTCATGATTTTCTAAAGACTTATATTCACTTCAAATTTCATCATATTTTACGAAGACTTATATTCACTTCAAATTTCATAGATTTTGGAAGACTTATTCACTTCAAATTTCATTGATTTTTGAAGACTTATATTCACTTCAAATTTCATCAGATTTTACGAAGACTTATATTCACTTCAATTTCATCAGATATTTTGAAGACTTATTCACTTCAATTTCATCAGTTTTCTTAAGACTTATATTCACTTCAAATTTCATCATATTTTCTAAGACTTAATTTCACAGTTTTCTAAAGACTTATATTCATTCAATTTCACTAGATTTTTGAAGACTTATATTCACTTCAAATTTCATCAGATTTCTGAAGACTTATATTCACTTCAAATTTCATCAGTTTTGAAGACATATTCACTTCAAATTTCATCATATTTTTACGAAGACTTATATTCACTTAAATTTCTGATTTTAGAAGACTTATATTCACTTCAAATTTCATTAGATTTTAGACTTATATTCACTTCAAATTTCATCAGTTTTACGAAGACTTATATTCACTTCAAATTTCATGATTTTCAAGACTTATATTCACTTCAATTAATCATATTTTCTAAGACTTATATTTCTTCAAATTTCATCAATTTTAGAAGACTTATATTCACTTCAATTTCATCAGTTTAGAAGACTTATATTCACTCAATTTCATCACATTTTTAGAAGACTTATATTCATTCAATTTCATTAGTTTTTTGAAGACTTATATTCACTTCAAATTTCATCAGATTTTCTTAAGATTTATTCACTTCAAATTTCATCAAATTTTTGAAGACTTATATTCACTTCAAATTTCATCATATTTTACGAAGACTTATATTCACTTCATTTTCACGATTTTACGAAGACTTATATTCACTTCAATTTCATTAGATTTTTAGAAGACTTATATTCACTTCAAATTTCATCAGTTTTACGAAGACTTATATTCTTCAAATTTCATCAGTTTTAAAGACTTATATTCACCAAATTTCATCGATTTTAGAAGACATATTCACTTCAAATTTCATCAGTTTTCGAGACTTATATTCACTTCAATTTCATCAGTTTTTTGAAGACTTATATTCACTTCAATTTCATTAGATTTTTAAGACTTATATTCACTTCAATTTCATCATATTTTTGAAGACTTATATTCACTAAATTTCATCGATTTTTAGAGACTTATATTCACTTCAAATTTCATCAGTTTTTGAAGACTTATATTCATTCAAATTTCATGATTTTACGAAGACTTATATTCACTTCAAATTTCATGATTTTTGAAGACTTATATTCACTTCAAATTTCATCAGTTTTCTAAGACTTATATTCACTTCAAATTTCATCAGATTTTTAAAGACTTATATTCACTTCAAATTTCATCAGATTTTGAAGACTATATTCACTTCAAATTTCATGAGATTTTCAAGACTTATTTCACTTCAAATTTCATCGATTTTGAACTTATATTCACTAATTTCATCATATTTTAAAGACTTATATTCACTTCAAATTTCATGGAATATTTGAAGACTTATTCACTTCAAATTTCATAGATTTTCTTAAGACTTATATTCACTTCAAATTTCATCATATTTTCTAAGACTTATATTCACTTCAATTTCACAGTTTTCTAAAGACTTATATTCATTCAATTTTAACTAGATTTTCGAAGACTTATATTCACTTCAAATTTCATCGGATTTTAAAGACATATTCACTTCAAATTTCATGATTTTACGAGACTTATATTCACTTCAAATTTCATCATATTTTAAAGACTTATATTCACTTCAAATTTCATTAGATTTTTAAAGACTTATATTCACTTCAAATTTCATTAGATTTTAGTTATATTCACCTGATTTTCTAAAGACTTATATTCACTTCAAATTTCATCATATTTTCTAAAGACTTATATTCACTTCAAATTTCATCAGATTTTTAGAAGACTTATATTCACTTCAATTTCATCAGTTTTTACGAAGACTTATATTCACTTCAATTTCATCATTTTTACGAACTTATATTCACTTCAAATTTCATCAGTTTTTGAAGACTTATATTCACTTCAAATTTCATCAGTTTTCTTAAGACTTATATTCACTTCAAATTTCATAAATTTTTGAACATATTCACTTCAATTTCATCATATTTTCGAAGACTTATATTCACTTCATTTTCAAGTTTACGAGACTTATATTCACTTCATTTCATTAGATTTTAGAAGACTTATATTCACTTCAAATTTCATCAGTTTAGAAGACTTATATTCACTTCAAATTTCATCAGTTTTCTAAGACTTATATTCACTTCAAATTTCATCAGATTTCGAAGACTTATATTCACTTCAAATTTCATCAGTTTTGAAGACTTATATTCACTTCAAATTTCATCAGTTTTTGACTTATATTCACTTCAAATTTCATTAGATTTTTTAAAGACTTATATTCACTAAATTTCATCATATTTTGAAGACTTATATTCACTAAATTTCATAGTTTTTAAGACTTATATTCACTTCAAATTTCATGATTTTTGAAGACTTATATTTCAAATTTCATCAGTTTTTAGAAGACTTATATTCACTTCAAATTTCATCAGATTTTGAAGACTTATATTCACTTCAATTTTCATCAGTTTAGAAGACATATTCTTAATTTCATCAGATTTCCTAAGACTTATATTCACTTCAAATTTCATCAGTTTTAGAGACTTATATTCACTTCAAATTTATCGGATATTTTCAAAGACTTATTCACTTCAAATTTCATCAGTTTTTTGAAGACTTATATTCACTTCAAATTTCATCATATTTTACGAGACTTATATTCACTTCAAATTTCATAAGATTTTTTGAAGACTTATTCACTAAATTTCATCAGTTTTCTTAAGACTTATATTCACTTCAAATTTCATCATATTTTTAAGACTTATATTCACTTCAAATTTCATTGATTTTCTAAGACTTATATTCATGATTTCAGATTTTTGGAACTTATATTCACTTCAATTTTCAGATTTTACGAAGACTTATATTCACTTCAAATTTCACTGATTTCGAAGACATATTCACTTCAAATTTCATTAGATTTTCTAAGACTTATATTCACTTCAAATTTCATCAGATTTTACGAAGACTTATATTCCTTCAATTTCATCGATTTTCTAAAACTTATATTCACTTCAATTTCATCATATTTTCTAAGACTTATATTCACTTCAAATTTCATGATTTTACGAACTTATATTCACTTCAATTTCATGATTTTTACGAGACTTATATTCATCAAATTTCATCACATTTACGAAGACTTATATTCACTTCAATTTCATCAGTTTCGAAGACTTATATTCACCAATTTCTTGATTTTCTTAAGATTTATATTCACTAAATTTTATCAAATTTTTTGAGACTTATATTCACTTCAAATTTCATCATATTTTCGGAGACTTATATTCACATTTCACTGAATTTTGAGACATATTCACTTCAAATTTCATTAGATTTTACGAGACTTATATTCACTTCAAATTTCATGATTTTACGAAGACTTATATTCACTTCAAATTTCATCAGTTTTACGAAGACTTATATTCACTTCAAATTTTGTAAGTTTTCTAAAGACTTATATTCACTTCAAATTTCATCATATTTTAGAGACTTATATTACTTCATTTTTGATTTTGAAGACTTATATTCACTTCAAATTTCATTAAATTTTCAAGAGACTTATATTCATTCAAATTTCATGATTTTAAAGACTTATATTCACTTCAAATTTCATCATATTTTCTAAAGACTTATATTCACTTCAAATTTCATAAGATTTTACGAGACTTATATTCACTTCAAATTTCATTAGATTTTAGAAGACTTATATTCACTTCAAATTTATGGTTTTGACATATTCTTCAAATTTCATTAGATTTTAGAGACTTATATTCACCAATTTCATCATATTTTGAAGACTTATATTCACTTCAAATTTCATCGAGTTTTCGAAGACTTATATTCACTTCAAATTTCATTGATTTTTGAAGACTTATATTCACTTCAAATTTCATCGATTTTCACGAAGACTTATATTCACTTCAAATTTCATCAGATTTGAAGACTTATATTCACTTCAAATTTCATGATTTTAGAACTTATATTCACTTCAAATTTCATCAGTTTTAAGGACTTATATTCACTTCAAATTTCATCATATTTTACGAAGACTATTCACTTCAAATTTCAATCCGATATTTTGAAGACTTATATTCACTTCAAATTTCATGGATTTTACGAAGACTTATATTCACTTCAAATTTCATCATATTTTCTAAAGACTTATATTCACTTCAAATTTTGATTTTCAGAAGATATATTCACTTCAATTTCACTAGATTTTCGAGACTTATATTCTTAAATTTCATTAGATTTTGAAGGTATATTCACTTCAAATTTCATCATATTTTTGAGACTTATATTCACTTCAAATTTCATCAGTTTTGAAGACTTATATTCACTTCAAATTTCATCAAATTTTGAAGACTTATATTCACTAAATTTCATCGATTTTCGAGACTTATATTACTTCAAATTTCATCCAGTTTTTGAAGACTTATATTCACTTCAAATTTCATGATTTTAAGATTATATTCACTTCAAATTTCATCGATTTTAAAGACTTATATTCACTTCAAATTTCATCATATTTTAGAGACTTATATTCACTTCAAATTTCATCGGATATTTTCAAGACTTATTCACTTCAATTTCATAGTTTTTGAACTTATATTCACTTCAAATTTCATCATATTTTTACGAGACTTATATTCACTTCAAATTTCATCAGATTTTTGAAGACTTATTCACTTCAATTTCATCATTATTTTCTTAGACTTATATTCACTTCAAATTTCATCATATTTTCTAAAGACTTATATTCACTTCAAATTTCACAGTTTTCTAAGACTTATATTCATTCAATTTTAACTAGATTTGGACTTATATTCACTTCAAATTTCATCCGATTTTACGAGACTTATATTCACTAATTTCATGATTTTGAGGACATATTCACTTCAAATTTCATCCATTTTCAAGACTTATATTCACTTCAAATTTCATGGATTTTAGAAGACATATATTCAAATTTCATCAGATTTTCGAAGACTTATATTCACTTCAAATTTCATCAGATTTTCGAAGACTTATATTCATCATTTCATTGATTTTTGAAGACTTATATTCACTTCAATTTCATGGATTTTCTTGATTTATATTCACTTCAATTTTTATCAAATTTTTGAAGACTTATATTCACTTCAAATTTCATTATTTTGGAGACTTATATTCACTTCATTTCATTGATTTTAGAAGACTTATATTCACTTCAAATTTCATTAGATTTAGGGACTTATATTCACTTCAAATTTCATCATTTTTGAAGACTTATATTCACTTCAAATTTCATGATTTTAGAAGACTTATATTCACCAATTTCAGTTTTCTAAGCTTATATTCACTTCAAATTTCATCATATTTTTGAAGACTTATATTTACATTTTTACGATTTTAGACTTATATTCCTTCAAATTTCATTAGATTTTCTGAAGACTTATATTCATTCAATTTCATCAGTTTTAAAGACTTATATTCACTTCAATTTCATATTTTCAAGACTTATATTCACTTCAAATTTCATGAATTTTACGAAGACTTATATACTTTAAATTTCATTCGATTTTACGAAGACTTATATTCACTTCAAATTTCATAGATTTTTGAAGACTTATATTCACTAATTTCATTAGATTTTAAAGACTTATATTCACCAAATTTCATCATATTTTTTGAAGACTTATATTCACTTCAAATTTCATCAGATTTTCGAAGACTTATATTCACTAAATTTCATGATTTTGAGACTTATATTCACTTCAAATTTCATCAGTTTTAGAAGACTTATATTCACTTCAAATTTCATCAGATTTTACGAAGACTTATATTCACTTCAAATTTCATCAGATTTTAGAGACATATTCACTTCAAATTTCATCAGATTTTCTAAAGACTTATATTCACTTCAAATTTCATCATATTTACGAGACTTATATTCACTTCAAATTTCATCAATTTTTGAAGACTTATTCACTTCAAATTTCATCGAGTTTTACGAAGACTTATATTCACTTCAAATTTCATCTTATTTTCTAAGACTTATATTCACTTCAATTTCACCGGTTTTACAAAGACTTATATTCACTTCAATTTTCACTAGATTTTAGAGACTTATATTCACTTCAATTTCATTAGATTTTACGAAGACTTATATTCACTTCAATTTCATCATATTTTTTGAAGACTTATATTCACTTCAAATTTCAGTTTTCGGAAGACATATATTCACTTCAAATTTCATCAAATTTTTGAAGACTTATATTCACTTCAATTTTTCTCAGTTTTACGAAGACTTATATTCACTTCAAATTTCATTGATTTTTGAAGACTTATATTCACTTCAATTTCATCAGTTTACGAAGACTTATATTCACTTCAAATTTCATGATTTTCTAAGACTTATATTCTTCAAATTTCATCATATTTACGAAGACTTATATTCACTTCAAATTTCATAGAGATATTTTCAAAGACATATTCACTTCAAATTTCATGATTTTTGAACTTATATTCACTTCAAATTTCATCATATTTTAGAAGACTTATATTCACTTCAAATTTCATGATTTTTGAAGACTTATTCACTTAAATTTCATCATATTTTCTTAAGACTTATTTCACTTAAATTTCATCATATTTTAAGACTTATATTCACTTCAAATTTCATCCAGTTTTCTAAGACTTATATTCATTCAATTTTAACTAGATTTTGGAAGACTTATATTCACTTCAAATTTCATCAGATTTTACGAGACTTATATTCACTTCAAATTTCTTGATTTTACGAGACTTATATTCACTTCAAATTTCATCATATTTTCTAAAGACTTATATTCACTTCAAATTTCATCGGATTTTACGAAGACTTATATTCACTTCAAATTTCATCAGATTTTACGAGACTTATATTCACTTCAAATTTCATCAATTTTACGAAGACTTATATTCACTCAAATTTCATCAGTTTTTGAAGACTTATATTCACTTCAAATTTCATGATTTTAAGACTTATATTCACTTCATTTCATCAAATTTTGAAGACTTATATTCACTTCAATTTCATCATATTTCGAAGACTTATATTCATTCATTTTCACAGATTTTCTGAAGACTTATATTCACTTCAATTTCATAGATTTTCGAAGACTTATATTCACTTCAAATTTCATGATTTTCGAAGACTTATATTCTTCAAATTTCATCAGTTTTCTAAAGACTTATATTCACTTCAAATTTCATCAGTTTTACGAAGACTTATATTCACTTCAAATTTCATCGATTTTCTCAGACTTATATTCACTTCAATTTCATCATATTTTAGAAGACTTATATTCACTTCATTTTTACGATTTTTGAAGACTTATATTCACTTCAAATTTCATTAGATTTTAGAGACTTATATTCACTTCAAATTTCATGATTTTAAGACTTATATTCACTTCAAATTTCATCATATTTTCTAAAGACTTATATTCACTTCAAATTTCATAGATTTTACGAGACTTATATTCACTTCAAATTTCATTAGATTTTCTTAAGACATATTCACTTTAAATTTCATCGAGTTTTTTTAAGACTTATATTCACTTCAAATTTCATTAGATTTTTAAAGACTTATATTCACTTCAAATTTCATCATATTTTTGAAGACTTATATTCACTTCAATTTCATCAGATTTTCGAAGACTTATATTCACTTCAAATTTCATGATTTTGAAGACTTATATTCACTTCAAATTTCATCAGTTTTACGAAGACTTATATTCACTTCAAATTTCATCAGTTTTACGAGACTTATATTCACTTCAAATTTCATCGATTTTCGAGACTTATATTCACTTCAATTTCATCAGTTTTCTAAAGACTTATATTCACTTCAAATTTCATCTTATTTTACGAAGACTTATATTCACTTCAAATTTATCAGTATTTTTGAAGACTTATTCACTAAATTTCATGATTTTAGAAGACTTATATTCACTTCAAATTTCATCATATTTTCTAGAACTTATATTCACTTCAAATTTCATGATTTTCTAAAGACTTATATTCATTCAATTTCACTAGATTTTTGAAGACTTATATTCACTTCAAATTTCATTCAGTTTTACGAAGACTTATATTCACTTCAATTTCATCAGTTTCGAAGACATATTCACTTCAAATTTCATCATATTTTGAAGACTTATATTCTTAAATTTTCATGATTTCTGACTTATATTCTTCAAATTTCATTAGATTTTTAGAAGACTTATATTCACTTCAAATTTCATCCAGTTTTACGAGACTTATATTCACTTCAAATTTCATCCAGTTTTTAGAAGACTTATATTCACTTCAAATTTCATGATTTTCTAAAGACTTATATTCACTTCAAATTTCATCAGATTTTAGAGACTTATATTCACTTTAAATCGATATTTCCAAGACTTATTCACTTCAAATTTCATCAGATTTTTGAAGACTTATATTCACTAATTTCATTAGATTTTAGAAGACTTATATTCACTTCAAATTTCATCCAGTTTACGAAGACTTATATTCACTTCAAATTTCATGATTTTACGAAGACTTATTCACTTCATCACATTTTAGAAGACTTATATTCACTTCAAATTTCATCAGTTTTTGAAGACTTATATTCACTTCAAATTTCATCAGTTTTCTTAAGACTTATATTCACTTCAAATTTCATCAAATTTTTGAAGACTTATATTCACTTCAAATTTCATCATATTTTCGAGAAGACTTATATTCACTTCATTTCACTGATTTTACGACTTATATTCACTTCAAATTTCATTGATTTTACGAGACTTATATTCACTTCAAATTTCATCAGATTTCAAGACTTATATTCACTTCAAATTTCATCAGTTTTCTAAAGACTTATATTCACTAAATTTCATCAATTTTACGAGACTTATATTCACTTCAAATTTCATCAGTTTTCTCAAGACTTATATTCACTTCAAATTTCATCGGTTTTTGAGACTTATATTCACTTCAAATTTCATTAGATTTTACGAAGATATATTCACTTCAAATTTCATCATATTTTTTGAAGACTTATATTCACTTCAAATTTCATAGTTTTTGAGACTTATATTCACTTCAAATTTCATGATTTTTTGAGACTTATATTCACTTCAAATTTCATCAGATTTTACGAACTTATATTCACTTCAAATTTCATCGATTTTAGAACTTATATTCACTTCAAATTTCATGATTTTACGAGACTTATATTCACTTCAATTTTCATCAGTTTTCTAAGACTTATATTCACTTCAAATTTCATCATATTTACGAGACTTATATTCACTTCAAATTTCATAGATATTTTCAAGACTTATTCACTTCAATTTCATGATTTTTTTGAAGACTTATATTCACTTCAAATTTCATCATATTTTACGAAGACTTATATTCACTTCAATTTCTGATTTTCTAAAGACATATATAATTCAATTTTCTAGATTTTAGGAAGACTTATATTCACTTCAAATTTCATCAGATTTTACGAGACTTATATTCACTTCAAATTTCATCAGGATTTTAGAAGACTTATATTCACTTCAAATTTCATCATATTTTTGAAGACTTATATTCACCAATTTCATTAGATTTTCTAAAGACTTATATTCACTTAATTTCATGATTTTACGAGAGACTTATATTCACTTCAAATTTCACGGTTTTCTAAAGACTTATATTCATTCAATTTCATCATATTTTCTAAGACTTATATTCACTTCAAATTTCATTCAGTTTGAAGACTTATATTCACTAATTTCATCAGTTTTACGAAGACTTATATTCACTCAAATTTCATCACATTTTAGAAGACTTATATTCATCAATTTCATGATTTTTTGAAGACTTATATTCACTTCAAATTTCATCAGATTTTCTTAAGATTTATATTCACTTCAATTTATCAAATTTTTGAAGACTTATATTCACTTCAAATTTCATCTATTTTGAGACTTATATTCATTCATTTCACAGATTTTAGAAGACTTATATTCACTTCAAATTTCATTAGATTTTACGAAGACTTATATTCACTTCAAATTTCATCAGTTTTACGAAGACTTATATTCACTTCAAATTTCATCGATTTTCTAAAGACTTATATTCACTTCAAATTTCATCAGTTTTACGAAGACTTATATTCACTTCAAATTTTATCAGATTTTCTAAAGACTTATATTCACTTCAAATTTCATCAGATTTTTGAAGACTTATATTCACTTCAAATTTCATTAGATTTTCTGAAGACTTATATTCACTTCAAATTTCATCATATTTTTTGAAGACTTATATTCACTTCAAATTTCATCAGATTTTTGAAGACTTATATTCACTTCAAATTTCATCAGATTTTTTGAAGACTTATATTCATTTCAAATTTCATCAGATTTTATGAAGACTTATATTCACTTCAAATTTCATCGATTTTTGAAGACTTATATTCACTTCAATTTTCATCGATTTTTAGAAGACTTATATTCACTTCAAATTTCATCAGTTTCCTAAGACTTATATTCACTTCAAATTTCATCATATTTTTAAAGACTTATATTCACTTCAAATTTCGTCAGATATGTTCAAGACTTATTCACTTCAAATTTCATCAGATTTTTGAGAAGACTTATATTCACTTCAAATTTCATCATATTTTTACGAAGACTTATATTCACTTCAAATTTCATCGATTTTTGAAGACTTATTCACTTCAAATTTCATCAGATTTTCTTAAGACTTATATTCACTTCAAATTTCATCATATTTTCTAAAGACTTATATTCACTTCAAATTTCATCAGATTTTCTAAAGACTTATATTCACTTCAAGTTTCACTAGATTTTTGAAGACTTATATTCACTTCAAATTTCATCTAATTTTCTGAAGACTTATATTCACTTCAAATTTCATGATTTTGAAGACTTATATCACTCAAATTTCATCATATTTTACGAAGACTTATATTCACTTACATTTTCACGATTTTAGAAGACTTATATTCACTAAATTTCATTAGATTTTCTAAAGACTTATATTCACTTCAAATTTCATCAGTTTTAGAACTTATATTCCTTCAAATTTCATGATTTTCTAAGACTTATATTCACTTCATTTCATCATATTTTCTAAAGACTTATATTCACTTCAAATTTCATCGATTTTAAGACTTATATTCACTTCAAATTTCATCAGTTTTACGACTTATATTCACATCAATTTCATCACATTTTCGAAGACTTATATTCACTTCAAATTTCATCAGATTTTTGAAGACTTATATTCACTTCAAATTTCATCATTTTTCTTAAGATTTATATTCACTTCAAATTTCATCAAATTTTTGAGACTTATATTCACTTCAAATTTCATCATATTTGAAGACTTATTCACTTCATTTTCATTGATTTTACGAGACTTATATTCACTTCAAATTTCATTAGATTTTCAAGACTTATATTCACTTCAAATTTCATCAGTTTTACGAAGACTTATATTCACTAAATTTCATGATTTTAAGAAGACTTATATTCACTTCAATTTTATCGATTTTCTAAAGACTTATATTCACTTCAAATTTCATCATATTTTCGAAGACTTATATTCACTTACATTTTCACGATTTTTTGAGACTTATATTCACTTCAATTTCATTAGATTTTACGAAGACTTATATTCCTTCAAATTTCATCAGTTTTTGAAGACTTATATTCACTTCAAATTTCATCATATTTTCTAAGAAACTTATTCACTTCAAATTTCATAAGATTTTTAGAAGACTTATATTCACTTCAAATTTCATTAGATTTTCGAAGACTTATATTCACTTCAAATTTCATCGATTTTTGAAGACTTATATTCACTTCAAATTTCATTAGATTTTAAAGACTTATATTCACTTCAAATTTCATCATATTTTTTGAAGACTTATATTCACTTCAAATTCATCGAGTTTTAAGACTTATATTCACTTAAATTTCATCATTTTTGAAGACTTATATTCACTTCAAATTTCATCATTTTACGAAGACTTATATTCACTTCAATTTCATCAGATTTTAGAAGACTTATATTCACTTCAAATTTCATCGAGTTTTGAAGACTTATATTCACTTCATTTTCATGATTTTCTAAAGACTTATATTCACTCAAATTTCATCATATTTTACGAACTTATATTCACTTCAAATTTCATCGGATTTTCAAGACTTATTCACTTCAAATTTCATCAGATTTTGAGACTTATATTCACTTCAAATTTCATCATATTTTGAAGACTTATATTCACTTCAAATTTCATCGATATTTTGAAGACTTATTCACCAAATTTCATCATATTTTCTTAAGACTTATATTCACTTCAATTTCATCATATTTTCTAAGACTTATATTCACTTCAAATTTCACAGTTTTCTAAAACTTATATTCATATCAATTTTAACTAGATTTTTAGGAGACTTATATTCACTTCAAATTTCATCGGATTTCGAAGACTTATATTCACTTCAATTTCATGATTTTAGAGGACTTATATTCACTTCAAATTTCATCATATTTTCTAAGACTTATATTCACTTCAAATTTCATGATTTTAAGACTTATATTCACTTCAAATTTCATCAGATTTTACGAGACTTATATTCACTTCAAATTTCATCACATTTTAGAACTTATATTCACTCAAATTTCATCGATTTTTGAAGACTTATATTCACTTCAAATTTCATGATTTTCTTAAGATTTATATTCACTTCAAATTTTATCAAATTTTTTGACTTATATTCACTTCAATTTCATCATATTTTGAAGACTTATATTCACTTACATTTTCACTGATTTTTAGACTTATATTCACTTCAAATTTCATTAGATTTTTAAGACTTATATTCACTTCAAATTTCATGATTTTCGAAGACTTATATTCACTTCAATTTCATCAGTTTTCTAAAGATTTATTCACTTCAAATTTCATCAGATTTTACGAAGACTTATATTCACTTCAAATTTCATCGTTTTCAAGACTTATATTCACTTCAAATTTCATCATATTTTCGAAGACTTATATTCACTTCATTTTACAGATTTTTGAAGACTTATATTCACTTCAATTTCATTAGATTTTACGAAGACTTATATTCACTTCAAATTTCATCAGTTTAGAGACTTATTTCACTTCAAATTTCATCATATTTTCTAAAGACTTATATTCACTTCAAATTTCATAAGATTTTACGAAGACTTATATTCACTTCAAATTTCATTAGATTTTCTTAAGACTTATATTCACTTAAATTTCATTGATTTTTTTAAGACTTATATTCACTTCAAATTTCATAGATTTTACGAAGACATATTCACTTCAAATTTCATCATATTTTTGAAGACTTATATTCACTTCAATTTCATCAGATTTTTCGAACATATATTCACTTCAATTTCATCAGTTTTTGAAGACTTATATTCACTTCAATTTTCATCAGTTTTAGAAACTTATATTCACTTCAAATTTCATCAGTTTTACGAAGACTTATATTCACTTCAAATTTCATTGATTTTGAAGACTTATATTCACTTCAAATTTCATCAGTTTTCTAAAGACTTATATTCACTTCAAATTTCATCATATTTTACGAAGACTTATATTCACTTCAATTTCATCGATATTTTGAAGACTTATTCACTTCAAATTTCATTGATTTTACGAGACTTATATTCACTTCAAATTTCATCATATTTTCTAAGACTTATATTCACTTCAAATTTCATTGATTTTCTAAAGACATATATTCATTCAATTTTAACTATATTTTGAGAAGACTTATATTCACTTCAAATTTCATCGATTTCGAGACTTATATTCACTTCAAATTTCATCGATTTACGAAGACTTATATTCACTTCAAATTTCATCATATTTTGAAGACTTATATTCACTTCATTTTCACGATTTTACGAGACTTATATTCACTTCAAATTTCATTAGATTTTTACGAAGACTTATATTCACTTCAAATTTCATCGATTTTACGAACTTATATTCACTTCAAATTTCATCAGTTTTACGAAGACTTATATTCACTTCAAATTTCATGATTTTCTAAAGACTTATATTCACTTCAAATTTCATCATATTTTAGAAGACTTATATTCACTTCAAATTTCATCGGATTTTCCAAGACTTATTCACTTCAATTTCATCAGATTTTTGAAGACTTATATTCACTTCAAATTTCATTAGATTTTACGAAGACTTATATTCACTTCAAATTTCATCATTTTACGAAGACTTATATTCACTTCAAATTTCATCAGTTTTTAGAGACTTATATTCACTTCAAATTTCATCACATTTTAGAACTTATATTCACTTCAAATTTCATCAAATTTTTGAAGACTTATATTCACTTCAAATTTCATGATTTTCTTAAGATTATATTCACTTCAAATTTTATCAAATTTTGAAGACTTATATTCACTTCAATTTCATCATATTTTCGAGACTTATATTCACTTACATTTTCACGATTTACGAAGACTTATATTCACTTCAAATTTCATTAGATTTTAAGAGACTTATATTCCTTCAAATTTCATCATTTTACGAAGACTTATATTCACTTCAAATTTCATCGATTTTCTAAAGACTTATATTCACTTCAAATTTCATCGATTTTTAGAAGACTTATATTCACTTCAATTTTTATCAGTTTTCTGAACTTATATTCACTTCAAATTTCATCAGTTTTTGAAGACTTATATTCACTTCAAATTTCATTAGATTTTGAAGACTTATATTCACTTCAAATTTCATCATATTTTTGAAGACTTATATTCACTTCAAATTTCATCATTTTGAAGACTTATATTCACTTCAAATTCATCAGTTTTTGAAGACTTATATTCACTTCAAATTTCATCATTTTACGAGAGACTTATATTCACTTCAAATTTCATCATTTTTACGAAGACTTATATTCACTTCAAATTTCATCATTTTCGAAGACTTATATTCACTTCAATTTTCATGATTTTCTAAAGACTTATATTCACTTCAAATTTCATCATATTTTACGAAGACTTATATTCACTTCAAATTTCATCGATATTTCAAGACTTATTCACTTCAAATTTCATCAGTTTTTGAAGACTTATATTCACTTCAAATTTCATCATATTTTAGAAGACTTATATTCACTTCAAATTTCACGATTTTCTAAAGACATATATTAATATCAATTTTACTAGATTTTCGAAGACTTATATTCACTTCAATTTCATCGAGACTTTACGAAGACTTATATTCACTTCAATTTCATCGATTTTAGAGACTTATATTCTTCAAATTTCATCATATTTTACGAACTTATTCACTTCAAATTTCATTAGATTTTCTGAAGACTTATATTCTTCAAATTTCATCGATTTTACGAGACTTATATTCCTTCAAATTTCATCAGTTTTCTAGAGACTTATATTCACTTCAAATTTCATCATATTTTCTAAAGACTTATATTCACTTCAAATTTCATGATTTTAGAAGACTTATATTCACTTCAAATTTCATCGATTTTAGAGACTTATATTCACTTCAAATTTCATCACATTTCGAGACTTATATTCATCAAATTTCATCATTTTTTGAAGACTTATATTCACTTCAATTTCATCAGTTTTCTTAAGATTATATTCACTTCAAATTTTATCAAATTTTTGAAGACTTATATTCACTTCAAATTTCATCATATTTTACGAAGACTTATATTCACTTACATTTCACTGATTTTTGAAGACTTATATTCACTTCAAATTTCATTGATTTTCGAAGACTTATATTCACTTCAAATTTCATGATTTTCCGAAGACTTATATTCACTTCAAATTTCATCGATTTTCTAAGACTTATTCACTTCAATTTCATGATTTTAGAAGACTTATATTCACTTCAAATTTATCAGATTTTCTCAGACTTATATTCACTTCAAATTTATAGGTTTTTGAAGACTTATATTCACTTCAAATTTCATTAGATTTTCGAAGACTTATATTCACTTCAAATTTCATCATATTTTTTGAAGACTTATATTCACTTCAAATTTCATCAGTTTTGGAAGACTTATATTCACTTCAAATTTCATTGATTTTTGAAGACTTATATTCATTTCAAATTTTATGATTTTTAAAGACTTATATTCACCAATTTCATCGATTTTAAGACTTATATTCACTTCAAATTTCATCAGATTTTCTGAAGACGTATATTCACTTCAAATTTCATCAGATTTTCTAAAGACTTATATTCACCTCAAATTTCATCATATTTTCTGAAGACTTATATTCACTTCAAATTTCGTCAGATATGTCCAAGACTTATTCACTTCAAATTTCATCAGATTTTTTGAAGACTTATATTCACTTTAAATTTCATTAGATTTTCTGAAGACGTATATTCACTTCAAATTTCATCAGATTTTCAGAAGACTTATATTCACTTCAAATTTCAATTTTCTAAAGACATATATTCATTCAAATTTAACTAGATTTTGAGACTTATATTCACTTCAAATTTCATCGGACTTTTAAGACTTATATTCACTTCAAATTTCATCTATTTTAGAGACTTATATTCACTTCAAATTTCATCATATTTTACGAAGACTTATATTCACTTACATTTTCTGATTTTACGAAGACTTATATTCACTTCAATTTCATTAGATTTTCTAAAGACTTATATTCACTTCAAATTTCATGATTTTCGAAGACTTATATTCCTTCAAATTTCATCAGATTTTCTAAGACTTATTCACTTCAAATTTCATCATATTTTCTAGACTTATATTCACTTCAAATTTCATCAGTTTTCGAAGACTTATATTCACTTCAAATTTCATCGATTTTACGAAGACTTATATTCACTCAAATTTCATCACATTTTCGAGACTTATATTCACTTCAAATTTCATGATTTTTGAAGACTTATATTCACTTCAAATTTCATCAGTTTTCTTAAGATTTATATTCACTTCAAATTTTATCAAATTTTTGAAGACTTATATTCACTTCAAATTTCATCATATTTTCGAAGACTGTATTCTTACATTTTTGATTTTACGAGACTTATATTCACTTCAAATTTCATTAGATTTTACGAAGACTTATATTCACTTCAAATTTCATCAGTTTCGAAAGACTTATTCACTTCAAATTTCATCAGTTTTAAAGACTTATATTCACTTCAAATTTATCAGTTTTCTAAGACTTATATTCACTTCAAATTTCATCATATTTTAAGACTTATATTCACTTCATTTTTACTGATTTTTGAAGACTTATATTCACTTCAAATTTCATTAGATTTTCGAAGACTTATATTCACTTCAAATTTCATCAGTTTCGAAGACTTATATTCACTTAAATTTCATCATATTTTCTAAAGACTTATATTCACTTCAAATTTCATGAATTTTAGAAGACTTATATTCACTTTAAATTTCATTAGATTTTTAGAAGACTTATATTCACTTTAAATTTCATCGGTTTTGAAGACTTATATTCACTTCATTTCATTAGATTTTACGAAGACTTATATTCACTTAAATTTCATCATATTTTGAAGACTTATATTCACTTCAAATTTCATCAGATTTTCGGAAGACTTATATTCACTTCAAATCTCATCGATTTTTGAAGACTTATATTCACTTCAAATTTATCGATTTTTAGAGACTTATATTCACTTCAATTTCATCAGTTTTGAAGACTTATATTCACTTCAAATTTCATCAGTTTTAGAAGACTTATATTCACTTCAATTTTCATGATTTTCTAAGACTTATATTCACTTCAAATTTTATCATATTTTCGAAGACTTATATTCACTTCAAATTTCATCGAGATTTTCAAGACTTATTCACTTCAATTTCATCGATTTTTTGAAGACTTATATTCACTTCAAATTTCATCATATTTTAGAAGACTTATATTCACTTCAAATTTCACAGTTTTCTAGACTTATATTATTCAATTTTAACTAGATTTTCGAAGACTTATATTCACTTCAAATTTCATCGGATTTTAGAAGACTTATATTCACTTCAAATTTCATCAGTTTTACGAGACTTATATTCACTTCAAATTTCATCATATTTTAGAGACTTATATTCACTTCAAATTTCATTAGATTTTCTAAAGACTTATATTCACTTCAAATTTCATGATTTTACGAAGACTTATATTCCTTCAAATTTCATGATTTTCTAAAGACTTATATTCACTTCAAATTTAATCATATTTTCTAAAGACTTATATTCACTTCAATTTCATCAGTTTTGAAGACTTATATTCACTTCAAATTTCATGATTTTGAAGACTTATATTCACTTCAAATTTCATCACATTTACGACTTATATTCACTTCAAATTTCATCGATTTTTGAAGACTTATATTCACTTCAAATTTCATCAGATTTTCTTAAGATTTATATTCACTTCAAATTTTATCAAATTTTTAAGAGACTTATATTCACTTCAATTTCATCATATTTGAAGACTATTCACTTCATTTTCATTGATTTTTGAAGACTTATATTCACTTCAAATTTCATTAGATTTTAGAAGACTTATATTCACTTCAAATTTCATCAGATTTTAAAGACTTATATTCACTTCATTTCAGTTTTAAAGACTTATATTCACTTCAAATTTCATCAGATTTTAGAAGACTTATATTCACTTCAAATTTCATCGAGATTTTCAAGACTTATATTCACTTCAAATTTCATTATTTTTTGAAGACTTATATTCACTTCAATTTCATTAGATTTTACGAAGACTTATATTCACTTCAAATTTCATCATATTTTGAAGACTTATATTCACTTCAAATTTCATGATTTTTGGAAGACTTATATTCACTTCAATTTCATCAGTTTTTGAAGACTTATATTCATTCAAATTTTTCGATTTTTGAAGACTTATATTCACTTCAAATTTCATGATTTTTGAAGACTTATATTCACTTCAAATTTCATTGATTTTACGAAGACTTATATTCACTTCAAATTTCATCAGTTTTAAAAGACTTATATTCACTCAAATTTCATCTATTTTAGAGACTTATATTCACTTCAAATTTCATCAGATATTTCAAGACTTATTCACTTCAAATTTCATTGATTTTTGAAGACTTATATTCACTTCAAATTTCATCATATTTTGAAGACTTATATTTATAAGCCATTTTTATTTAATATTATATTATATTAATATTTTGATTCTGTTTGACGATTGTTTCATGCGAAAATAATTATATTAATTAATATATCTATTAATTTATCGGCGACGTTATTCGGTCCGTAAAAATATTCGGATCCGATATTTAATTCCGGAATTATTTAATTGATTGAATTGATTATATTAATTAATTAAGTGTGAGGATTAATTGGGAAGAATTGGGTTTACACCTTAGTTTATTAGTAAGGTTATTATAAAACCAATTTCCTCATTTCTTTCCATCAAACACTTTCCTTGTTTTTCTTTCCAACCTAACTTACCAAAACCAAGCATAGAATTTGGAAGCTAGTAAGAAACATAGTTATAAAACCACATTTTCCTCATTTCTTCCATTTGAAAAACAAAACCAAAATAGAAACCTAGAGAGAGAGGGTTTGGAAGAAGAAGAAGAAAGGAGCTAGCATGGATTTGGGTTTTGTTGGAGCATCTTGAATCAACCAAACTAGAGGTGAGGGTTTGATTTCCTCATCTCTCATTATAGTTAGGGTTTGATGATATATGTTGGATTTGGGGAAAAAATTGATAGTAGAGTTTTGATTTTGTTGGTTGATTGTTGAAATGTTTAGAGGTTGAAAATTGGTGTTGAGTTTTTGGAGTTGGGTGTTGATGATTTGATCTTCCAATTCTTATAACTAGAGTTTGATTGGTATATTTTGATTTGGGATAAATTGATCTTTAAGATTTATGAGTGTTGTTGAGTGATTTTGATAGAGGTTAGAGGAATTGATTTTGAAGTATAGTTTTTGTTGTGGTTGGATTATTATTGGGTTAAATGAAAATAGTTGTGAAAATGGAATTGTATAATGGAAATAAAATATAAAAAAAAAAGGAAGAAATTAAATAGTAAATTAAATATAAAAGATTATGAATATGTGTTTATTAATGTTGTAGAACATGAACCATAAAATTAAAATAAATAGGAAGAAGAACATTTAATTGTGAAATGAACAAAAGCCAAAAAATCCTTTCCTGTGCCGGTGGGGCGTTGAAGTGGAAATTCAGGAACTGTGTAAACTTTGTTTTGTTATTTCACGTATGTTGTTGTTTTTTTGCATAATTGATTTTCTATAACTTGCTTCCCTAGTTTCTATTTTTAAACCTTCCTATTTTATATAGTAATAATTTATATTAATAAAATATAACTAGGATACAAGTTAACGATTTAATTAGAACCCGATTATGTTCCGATTTTCGATTTGGTAAATTCGGCGGAACAAGTTGCTCAATTCATGAAATTGCGTGGCTAAGTTTGGCGTGTAGAAGCATAGTGGTGAGATAGTTTTTGATGTGAGTTTTTACGAGACGACCGAAATAGACCAATTTACGGTAAAATTGAATCGGACTGTGTTTTAGTAGATTTAAAGACGTATGGACAATCCGATTTAAGCGTAAACGATTATGATTAATACGGTTGTTAGGAATGGTTTTCGTGGCGATTATAGGTGTTTGACTATTTTCTGTTTCGAATTTAGTGAATTAATTAATAATAATGATGCGATTTGAATAAGCGTAAGATTTGCGTGATGTATTTATTAATGAATCTTGGTTGATACAATGCGATGAAATATGTTTTGTACGATGATGTGGTGATTAAATTGATGTTGTTAATATACTTCCGATTGTGAATGCATGACTTTCGGTGAATTTATTAGTGATGTTTGCATAATGCAATTATGATGCGACGATATATTTATCTTGTTTGGATAAATTATGGCGATGTGGGCTTATGCCAATTTGAATGGCGAATGTTGTTTTGTGTTGTGTTGTTTTATTATTGAGTCACATACATTTCATAAGCGAGGGCTTTTATGACGATGATGGCTTTTATGCCGAAGATCGGCTTTATGCCAGTGTCCTAATTACGGACAAAGCGTGGGTACCACATGCATAACATAGTCGTGTCTCATGGGTCGGTTATGTTTATGTTCGAGTTGTTTGGCGTTGGGTTTTGTTGATTGTTGGATGATATTGGTGCGATGATATATATAAATGTGATGATATTTGTGATGATGTTGTGATGATGGGCTTTATGCCAAAGAAGATGGGCTTTATGCCAAAGCGAAGATGGGCTTTAGCCAATTTGTGATGATTTGTTATGTTGCTTATATTACTAGCATTATTTAATGTTGTTGGTTGATGTTGTTCTTTAACTACAGTGTTAATTAGTGTGTGTTAGTTTGTGGCGATTTGATGATGGAAGTTTATGCGTTGTTGTGGCGTTTATGCCGATGAGGTTATAGTGATAAAGTGTAGATTTTACACAATAGGATGACTAGTAAAGTAAGTGAGTTTTGGTATGTGTTGGAATTACATATTAATCTACAACCTTTATAATTCAGAAACTATATTTTTTTATCATGCCCTTAATTATATGTTTTGGAGTATCTCACCCTTTACTTGTTTCTGCGATTACCTATATATTGGTAGCGTCACGGTTATAAAGATGGAGTTTTTAGTCTTTGTTAGTCGGTCGATTGTCGCTCGATCACGTAGCACTTCGGGAATATTCATGTTGTATTGTTGTTGTTCTTTTGATGTTATTCCTTTATGTAAAATTATATTTTATGAAAATATGATTTATTAAGGGGAGTTTAATAAAGAAGATGTTTTGATGTTTATGAATCAAACTATGTTTTTCGATGCTATGTCGAGATATATACTTTAAAACAAATTGTTTAAAGTGAGTTGTTTTGAAGGTGTGGCCTCAATATTTACTGAAATTTTAAATTACTACGATTTTTGGTATATTAACTTTGGGTAGAATGGGGTGTTACAATATTCACTTCAATTTCAATCGGATATTTTGAGACTTATTCACTTCAAATTTCATCAGATTTTCTTAAGACTTATATTCACTTCAAATTTCATCATATTTTCAAAGACTTATATTCACTTCAAATTTCACAGTTTTCTAAAGACATATATTCATATCAATTTTAACTAGATTTTCGGAGACTTATATTTACTTCAAATTTCATCGACTTTGAAGACTTATATTCACTTCAAATTTCATCATTTTACGAAGACTTATATTCACTTCAAATTTCATCATATTTTACGAAGACTTATATTCACTTACATTTCACGATTTTCGAAGACTTATATTCACTTCAAATTTCATTAGATTTTCTAAAGACTTATATTCACTTCAAATTTCATCGATTTTACGAACTTATATTCCTTCAAATTTCATCGATTTTCTAAAGACTTATATTCACTTCAAATTTAATCATATTTTCTAAAGACTTATATTCACTTCAAATTTCATCGATTTTGAGACTTATATTCACTTCAAATTTCATGATTTTACGAAGACTTATATTCACTTCAAATTTCATCACATTTACGAAGACTTATATTCATCAAATTTCATCAGATTTTTGAAGACTTATATTCACTTCAATTTCATCAGATTCGTGAATTTATTCACTTCAATTTCATCAAATTTTTGAAGACTTATATTCACTTCAATTTCATCATATTTTCGAAGACTTATATTCACTTCATTTCACGATTTTAGAAGACTTATATTCACTTCAAATTTCATTAGATTTTAGAAGACTTATATTCACTTCAAATTTCATCGATTTACGAAGACTTATATTCACTTCAAATTTCATCGATTTTACGAAGACTTATATTCACTTCAAATTTTATCAGTTTTCTAAAGACTTATATTCACTTCAAATGTCATCATATTTTCGAAGACTTGTATTTACTTCATTTTACGATTTTTGAAGACTTATATTCACTTCAAATTTCATTAGATTTTACGAGACTTATATTCCTTCAAATTTCATCGATTTTCGAAGACTTATATTCACTTCAAATTTCATCATATTTCTAAAACATATTCACTTCAAATTTCATAAGATTTTAGAAGACTTATATTCACTTCAAATTTCATTAGATTTTAGAAGACTTATATTCACTTTAAATTTCATCGATTTTTGAAGACTTATATTCACTTCAAATTTCATTAGATTTTCGAAGACTTATATTCACTTCAAATTTCATCATATTTTTGAAGACTTATATTCACTTCAAAATTCATCGATTTTGGAAGACTTATATTCACTTCAAATTTCATCAGTTTTTTGAAGACTTATATTCACTTCAAATTTTATCAGTTTTAGAAGACTTATATTCACTTCAATTTCATCATTTTACGAAGACTTATATTCACTTCAAATTTCATCGATTTTAAAGACTTATATTCACTTCAAATTTCATCAGTTTTCTAAAGACTTATATTCACTTCAAATTTCATCATATTTTACGAGACTTATATTCACTTCAAATTTCATCAGATATTTGAAGACTTATTCACTTCAAATTTCATCGATTACGAAGACTTATATTCACTTCAAATTTCATCATATTTTCTAAAGACTTATATTCACTTCAAATTTCACCAGATTTTCTAAAGACATATATTCATATCAATTTTAACTAGATTTTCTGAAGACTTATATTCACTTCAAATTTCATCAGATTTTCTGAAGACTTATATTCACTTCAAATTTCATCAGATTTTTTGAAGACTTATATTCACTTGAAATTTCATCAGTTTTTCGAACATATATTCACTTCAAATTTCATCAAATTTTTGAAGACTTATATTCACTTCAAATTTTATCGATTTTACGAGACTTATATTCACTTCAATTTCATGATTTTTTGAAGACTTATATTCACTTCAAATTTCATTGATTTTACGAAGACTTATATTCACTTCAATTTCATGATTTTCTAAAGACTTATATTCACTTCAAATTTCATCATATTTTACTTATATTCACTTCAAATTTCGTCAGATATTTCTAAAGACTTATTCACTTCAAATTTCATCAGATTTTCTGAAGACTTATATTCACTTCAAATTTCATCACATTTTCTGAAGACTTATATTCACTTCAAATTTCGTCAGATTTTTTGAAGACTTATTCACTTCAAATTTCATCAGATTTTCTGAAGACTTATATTCACTTCAAATTTCATCATATTTTCTATAGACTTATATTCACTTCAAATTTCACCAGATTTTCTGAAGACATATATTCATATAAATTTTAACTAGATTTTCGGAAGACTTATATTCACTTCAAATTTCATCAGATTTTCTGAAGACTTATATTCACTTCAAATTTCATCAGTTTTTTAAGACTTATATTCACTTCAAATTTAATCATATTTTCTAAGACTTATATTCACTTCAAATTTCATCAGTTTTAGAAGACTTATATTCACTTCAAATTTCATGATTTTAGAGACTTATATTCATCAAATTTCATCAGGTTACGAAGACTTATATTCACATCAAATTTCATCAGTTTTTGAAGACTTATATTCACTTCAAATTTCATCAGTTTCTTAAGATTTATATTCACTTCAAATTTATCAAATTTTTGAACTTATATTCACTAAATTTCATCATATTTTGGAAGACTTATATTCACTTCATTTCACGATTTTACGAAGACTTATATTCACTTAATTTCATTAGATTTTACGAAGACTTATATTCACTTCAAATTTCATCATTTTACGAAGACTTATATTCACTTCAAATTTCATCGATTTTCTAAGATTTATATTCACTTCAAATTTCATGATTTTACGAAGACTTATATTCACTTCAAATTTTATCGATTTCTCAAGACTTATATTCACTTCAAATGTCATCATATTTTCAGAAGACTTGTATTTACTTACATTTTTACCTGATTTTTTGAAGACTTATATTCACTTCAAATTTCATTAGATTTTCTGAAGACTTATATTCCCTTCAAATTTCATCAGATTTTCTGAAGACTTATTTTCACTTCAAATTTCATCATATTTTCTAAAGGCTTATATTCACTTCAAATTTCATAAGATTTTCTGAAGACTTATATTCACTTTAAATTTCATTAGATTTTCTTAAGACTTATATTCACTTTAAATTTCGTCAGTTTTTTTTAAGACTTATATTCACTTCAAATTTCATTAGATTTTCTGAAGACGTATATTCACTTCAAATTTCATCATATTTTTTGAAGACTTATATTCACTTCAAATTTCATCAGATTTTCGGAAGACATATATTCACTTCAAATTTCATGATTTTGAAGACTTATATTCACTTCAAATTTTATCAGTTTCGAAGACTTATATTCACTTCAAATTTCATCAGTTTTACGAAGACTTATATTCACTTCAAATTTCATCGATTTTAGAGACTTATATTCACTTCAAATTTCATCATTTTCTAAGACTTATATTCACCTCAAATTTCATCATATTTTACGAAGACTTATATTCACTTCAAATTTATCGATATTTTGAAGACTTATTCACTTCAAATTTCATGATTTTACGAAGACTTATATTCACTTCAAATTTCATCATATTTTCTAAAGACTTATATTCACCAAATTTCACAGATTTTCTAAAACATATATTCATATCAATTTAACTAGATTTTGGAAGACTTATATTCACTTCAAATTTCATCAGTTTTAGAGACTTATATTCACTTCAAATTTCATGATTTTAGAGACTTATATTCACTTCAAATTTCATCATATTTACGGAAGACTTATTCACTTACATTTTCACTGATTTTACGAAGACTTATATTCACTTCAAATTTCATTAGATTTTAAAGACTTATATTCACTTCAAATTTCATGATTTTACGAAGACTTATATTCACTTCAAATTTCTTGATTTTTACGAAGACTTATATTCACTTCAAATTTCATCAGTTTTCTAAGACTTATATTCACTTCAAATTTCATCATATTTTACGAACTTATATTCACTTCAAATTTCATCGAGATATGTCAAGACTTATTCCTTCAAATTTCATGATTTTCTAAAACTTATATTCACTTCAAATTTAATCATATTTTCTAAAGACTTATATTCACTTCAAATTTCATTGATTTTACGAAGACTTATATTCACTTCAAATTTCATCGTTTTACGAAGACTTATATTCATCAAATTTCATCACATTTTACGAAGACTTATATTCACATCAAATTTCATGATTTTTGAAGACTTATATTCACTTCAAATTTCATGATTTTCTTAAGATTTATATTCACTTCAAATTTTATCAAATTTTTGAAGACTTATATTCACTTCAAATTTCATCATATTTTGGAAGACTTGTATTCACTTACATTTCACACGATTTTAAAGACTTATATTCACTTCAAATTTCATTAGATTTTACGAAGACTTATATTCCTTCAAATTTCATGATTTTAGAAGACTTATATTCACTTCAAATTTCATGATTTTCTAAAGACTTATATTCACTTCAAATTTTATCAGTTTTACGAACTTATATTCACTTCAAATTTTATCAGTTTCTCAAGACTTATATTCACTTCAATTTCATGAGTTTTTGAAGACTTATATTCACTTCAAATTTCATTAGAGTTTTTGAAGATTTATATTCACTTCAAATTTCATCATATTTTTGAAGACTTATATTCACTTCAAATTTCATCAGATTTTTGGAAGACTTATATTCACTTCAAATTTCAGATTTTTGAAGACTTATATTCACTTCATTTTATCAGTTTTGAGACTTATATTCACTTCAAATTTCATCATTTTAGAAGACTTATATTCACTTCAAATTTCATGATTTTACGAGACTTATATTCACTTCAATTTCATCGATTTTCTAAGACTTATATTCACCTCAAATTTCATCATATTTTCTGAAGACTTATATTCACTTCAAATTTCGTCAGATATGTTCAAGACTTATTCACTTCAAATTTCATCAGATTTTTTGAAGACTTATATTCACTTCAAATTTCATCATATTTTCTGAAGACTTATATTCACTTCAAATTTCGTCAGATTTTTTGAAGACTTATTCACTTCAAATTTCATCAGATTTTCTGAAGACTTATATTCACTTCAAATTTCATCATATTTTCTAAAGACTTATATTCACTTCAAATTTCACCAGATTTTCTGAAGACATATATTCATATCAATTTTAACTAGATTTTCGGAAGACTTATATTCACTTCAAATTTCATCAGATTTTCTGAAGACTTATATTCACTTCAAATTTCATCAGATTTTCTGAAGACTTATATTCACTTCAAATTTCATCATATTTTATGAAGACTTATATTCACTTACATTTCACTGATTTTGAAGACTTATATTCACTTCAAATTTCATTAGATTTTACGAAGACTTATATTCACTTCAAATTTCATGATTTTTTGAAGACTTATATTCCTTCAAATTTCATCGTTTTCTAAAGACTTATATTCACTTCAAATTTAATCATATTTTCTAAAGACTTATATTCACTTCAAATTTCATGATTTTAGAAGACTTATATTCACTTCAAATTTCATGATTTTACGAAGACTTATATTCACATCAAATTTCATCACATTTTAGAAGACTTATATTCACTCAAATTTCATGATTTTTGAAGACTTATATTCACTTCAAATTTCATCAGTTTTCTTAAGATTTATATTCACTTCAAATTTTATCAAATTTTTTGAAGACTTATATTCACTTCAAATTTCATCATATTTTCGGAAGACTTGTATTCACTTACATTTTCACCTGATTTTCTGAAGACTTATATTCACTTCAAATTTCATTAGATTTTCTGAAGACTTATATTCACTTCAAATTTCATTAGATTTTAAAGACTTATATTCACTTCAATTTCATGATTTTCTAAAGACTTATATTCACTTCAAATTTCATCAGATTTTCTGAAGACTTATATTCACTTCAAATTTTATCAGATTTTCTCAAGACTTATATTCACTTCAAATGTCATCATATTTTCAGAAGACTTGTATTTACTTACATTTTTACCTGATTTTTTGAAGACTTATATTCACTTCAAATTCATTAGATTTTAGAAGACTTATATTCCCTTCAAATTTCATCAGATTTTCTGAAGACTTATATTCACTTCAAATTTCATCATATTTTCTAAAGGCTTATATTCACTTCAAATTTCATAAGATTTTCTGAAGACTTATATTCACTTTAAATTTCATTAGATTTTCTGAAGACTTATATTCACTTTAAATTTCGATTTTTGAAGACTTATATTCACTTCAAATTTCATTAGATTTTCTGAAGACTTATATTCACTTCAAATTTCATCTTATTTATTGAAGACTTATATTCACTTCAAATTTCATGATTTTGGAAGACATATATTCACTTCAATTTCATCGATTTTTGAAGACTTATATTCACTTCAAATTTTATCGATTTTACGAACTTATATTCACTTCAAATTTCATGATTTTCTGAAGACTTATATTCACTTCAAATTTCATCAGATTTTCTGAAGACTTATATTCACTTCAAATTTCATCAGATTTTCTAAAGACTTATATTCACCTCAAATTTCATCATATTTTCTGAAGACTTATATTCACTTCAAATTTCGTCAGATATTTTGAAGACTTATTCACTTCAAATTTCATCAGATTTTTTGAAGACTTATATTCACTTCAAATTTCATCATATTTTCTAAAGACTTATATTCACTTCAAATTTCACCAGATTTTCTAAAGACATATATTCATATCAATTTTAACTAGATTTTCGGAAGACTTATATTCACTTCAAATTTCATCAGATTTTCTGAAGACTTATATTCACTTCAAATTTCATCAGATTTTTTGAAGACTTATATTCACTTCAAATTTCATCATATTTTCTGAAGACTTGTATTCACTTACATTTTCACCTGATTTTCAGAAGACTTATATTCACTTCAAATTTCATTAGATTTTCTGAAGACTTATATTCACTTCAAATTTCATCAGATTTTCTGAAGACTTATATTTCCTTCAAATTTCATCAGATTTTCTAAAGACTTGTATTCACTTCAAATTTAATCATATTTTCTAAAGACTTATATTCACTTCAAATTTCATCAGATTTTCTGAAGACGTATATTCACTTCAAATTTCATTAGATTTTAAAGACTTATATTCACTTCAAATTTCGTCGGTTTTTTTGTAGACTTATATTCACTTCAAATTTCATTAGATTTTCTGAAGACTTATATTCACTTCAAATTTCATCATATTTTTTGAAGACTTATATTCACTTTAAATTTCATCAGATTTTCGGAAGACATATATTTTCTTCAAATTTCATCAGATTTTTTGAAGACTTATATTCACTTTGTAACGCCCGTTTTATTTAATATTGTATTATATTAATATTTTTGAATTATCGTTTGGCGATTTTGACGATGAAAATAATTATATTAATCGTTATATCTATTAATATATTTGGCGATGTTTTGTTCTGTTCGGTAAAATATTATTTGGACCGATATATAATTCCCCGAAATTATTTTAATTGATTGAATAAATGATATTGGTAAATATTATTAATGTGTTATATTGTAAGAATTGGTTAGGGGTGTGAGGAGTAATTGATGAGAATTGGGTTTTCAACTAAGAAACATATTATAAACCATTTCTCCTTATTTTCTTTCCATTCACAACACACGAAAGCCAAACATGAGAAAGTGAGGAAGCTAGTAAGAAACATAACTTATATAAGCCATTTTCCTCATTTCTTCCCATTTGTAAAACAAAAAGCCAAGAATAGAAACTTGAGAGTTTGAGAGGAAAGAGAGGGTTTTGGAAAGAAGAAGAAGAGGAGAAGATGAGGAAGATCTTGAACAAGGGAGCATGAGAGGAAGCTTGAGTTGGGCTTGGTAGCATCACCTTGGATCATCTCCAAGCTAGAGGTAAGGGGTTTGATTTTCCTTTCCATATAGTTAGGGTTTGATGGATATGTTGTGGATTTAGGAAAAAAAATTAGTATTTTGATCCATGGGGTTATAGTTTGCCATTGTTTTGGTGTTGTGTTGTTGTTGTTGAAATTCTTAATTGATGGTAGAAGTATGTTTTGATGTTGTATTTGAGGTATATATGTTGTGTTGATGATAAGAGTTGGTGAGTTAGTGATAAGAGATGTTTGGTGGGTTTAGTTGAATTGAGGAAAAAATTGATAGTAGAGTTTTATGATTTTGTTGGTTGATTGTTGAAATGTTAGAGGAGTTAAAATTGGTTAGATTATGTAATATTATTATTAATTATTATTAGTAAGGTAGAATGAAAATAGAAATGAAAATATAAAATAGAAATGAAATTAGAAAATGAAATGGAAATGGTGAAAATAAACTACCTAAAAACTAGAAAACAAAAATATGAAATATGGAAATGGCAAAACAGGAATGACAAAATGCAAGGAAATGAAATGGCAATGGAAAAAAACATAGCAAAAGTTAGAAAATATTTTAAGTAGGATATGTTCCTTTTAGAAAATAATAATTGAATAATATTGTAGATTAGTGTTTAATACTTGGATAGGTTTTTCACCTTCCTATTTGACCTATGTTCAAAAAGAAATTCTCTAGTTTGGTGTGTAGATTTCGTTGTCTTCCCTTTAATCGATAAAAGAGGCATATTCACACATCTTTTTATGGGGATGGATAATGGATGCAATGCGGCAAATGAAATAAGTGATATGACCTCATGCAAATGAAATAATAGAAAACTGTAAAGTTAGAAAAATATAGAAAAAATATAGAAAACCATCTCCTGCATAATTTTGGAAACAGTTACTCATTTTTCAATTTCATTATTTCCATATACTACTAGTTAGTATTAATAAAATTTAATTAGGACACAAGTTAGCCGATTAAATTTAGAACTCGATTATGTTCCGATTTTCTGATTTCGATAAATTCGACGACGGAGCAAGTTGTTCCGAATTCAACGAAAATTAACGTGCTAGCTAAGTTCGACGTGTAGAACGTAGTGGTGAAGTTAGTTTTTAGAAATTACGAGTTTTGCGAGACGACCCGAAACAAGCCAATTTACGGTAAAATTGAATCGGACGGTGTTTTATTAGATTTAAGGTACGTATGGACAATCCGATTTCGACGTCGACGAATATGATTAATACCGGTTGTTAGGAATGACTTTTGTGACGATTATAGGTGTTTGACTATTTTCCCGTTTTCGGAAGTTAGTGAATTAATTAATAATGATGCGGTGTGAATAAACGTAAGTTTTGCAACGGTGTATTTATTAATGAATACTTGTTGATTTGCGATGCAATAATATATGTCTTTGTACATGATGCTTATATTGATGTTGTTAATAAATGCTTCCGAATTGTGAATGCATGATTTTGACGGTGATGAATTATTAGTGGTGAAATGCTTAAATGCAATTGTGATGCGATGATATATTTATCTTGTTTTGGATAAATTATGGCGATGTGGGCTTCATGCCAATTTGGATGAGCGATGATGATGTTGTTATGTTGTGTTGTTTTATTGTCGAGTCACATATACTACCTCTGTTCCTATATATAAGAGACAATTCATTTTTTGAATTCATTGAATAATCAATGTATTTGGTCAATTTATAGACTAGGTACATTGATTATTCAATGAATCTAAAAATTGAATTGTCTCTTATATATAGGAACGGAGGTAGTATTTCATAAGCGAAGAGGGCTTTTATGTCAAGCGATGATGGCTTTTATGCCGAGCGAAGATCGGCTTTATGCCAAGTGTCCCTAATTATGGACAAAGCGATGGGTACCACATGCATAACATAGTCGTGTCTCATGGAGTCGGTTATGTCTATGTTTTAGTTGTTTGGCGTTGGGTTTTGTTGATTGATGGATGATATTGAATTACGATGTTATATGATGTAATGATGTTTGTGATGATGTTGTGATGATGGGCTTTATGCCAAAAGTGAAGATGGGCTTTATGCCAAAAGCGAAGATGGGCTTTAGCCAATTTGCGATGATTTGTTTATGTTGCTTATGTTACTAGCATTATTTAATGTTGTTTATTGGTGTTGTTGTTTAAGACTACCGTGTTAATTAGTGATGTATTAGCTCGTGACGAATTCGTGGTGACGGAGGGTTATGTGTGGTTGCGACGTTTTATGTCGATGAAGTTATGGTGATATAGTGTAGATTATACACATTAGGATGACGAGTAAAGTATGTGAGTTTTGATTATGTGTTGGAATTACACTTATTAATCTATACTCTTTATAATTCTGAAACTATACATATATATATTTTATCATGCCTTAATTATATGTTTTGGAGTATCTCACCCTTTACTTGTTTCGCCGTTACCTATATATTGGTAACGTGCAGGTTATGAAGACGGAGTCTATAGTCTTATTAGTCGAGTCGGTGTCGCTCGATCACGTAGCACTTCGGGAAATGTTTATGTCGTCTTGTTGTTGTTGTTTTATTATTATTCCTTTTGTGAATAAGAACCATAATTCATAAAAACATGATTATGATGAGGAAGTTTAACAAAGGAGATGTTTTGATTTCTATGAATCAATTTATGTTTTCTCGATGCTATGTATCCGAAATTTATACTTTAAAGTAAACCTTTTAAAGTGAGTTGTTTTTATGTGTTATGCCAAGATTTAATTTATAAAATTTTAAAATTACTCTGATTTTGTATATAAAACCTTGGGTAGATTCGGGGTGTTACAGGTTGCCCGCTACTCAGATAGGACATGATACGATTTGGGTAATTGTGGATAGACTAACAAAATCAGCTCATTTTATTCCAATTAGTATAAATTTTCCTGTTCTGAGGTTGGCAGAGATTTACCTTCGAGTGATTGTGAAGTTGCACGGTGTTCCGTCAAGTGTTGTGTCTGATAGAGATCTGAAATTTACTTCCAATTTTTGGAAGAGTTTGCATGATGCGTTGGGATCGAAGTTGAAACTGAGTTCAGCCTATCATCCATGAAAATTTGCAACAACTAACGCAAGAATGAGATTTGTAGAAAATGGATAAAAGGAATTGAAGAATCGAAGGATTAAGGGATTTAGGTTGAGAGGAATTTGAGAAGTTTATTAAAAAAATTAAAATTCTACTAGAAAATTTTGGAGGATTTAGATAAATTACTTAAATATAATAATGTTGTTATAATCTTTTAAAAATTAAAAATATATTAATAATAAATATTTATTTATCATTATATACAAATCATTCTTAAAGGAAATTAAATTTTTAATTTTAAACCAAATGAAAATCATGCTCTCTTTTTCCTTCCTACGTTGCAAACAGTATTCTTATTTATTTATTATAAAGAGGCCTAAACCCAAAAGGAAAAAATAAACTAAAAATTTCTGTTACAAATTACATAACTTTACAAATATGATTGTATTAAAAATATATGTAATATTTGTTTATGCATATGTATCATTAATGGTATTAAATCATAGATTAAATAGGTACTAGATCGAAATTAATCTTTCAACTAATAAAAAATGAATGTTGCACAAAGACAAAAAAAAATACATCATACAAAGACGAAAAATCAAAATATACCGCACGAAAACAAAAAGTCAAAACAAACAATAATACACTAAAATGATGAAATCACAACAAAATTAAAAAATATAAAAAAAACACTAAATATATGTGAAAATCACTTATTTAACCTATAAAAAATAAAAATAAATTGAAAGTGATTTTGAATCAAAATCAATCATAAATCCCTTCTCTTTGAGATTAACTCGTCTCGAGAACAATTACTATTTATTTTCAATTATGTTTTATGTCTATTTATAGAGTAGAATAATAGATATACTTGATTTCAATAAATATTTCCATTCCTAAAACAACACTCGATAGAAAATAAATCACGAGTTAAAAGAAAGTTATTAACTCTATAGTTACTAAAAATAAATTTTACAGTTTACCACTATCATATACTACTATGCTACTATATAGTTGTATTATAAATGAGAATAGACTTTTAATTTAAGAATAGCATCCTAACCAAAACAAGACGCTTATGATATTTTGTCGTGAAGTTATATCTGACCTTACAACAGAATCAGATACCTACGTCTGTTTCTGAACCCATAAATCATCTGATAAAGTTGCAAACAGAAACGACAAACCATAAATCAGAGATGAGAACAGGTTGTGAAGAAGAAACTTGAACAAAAAGTGTTGTGTTGTGAAAACAAGTCCATGACTTAAAGCATTTATTCATGGTTTGCCAAACCTTGGGGACCAACACAAAATGTGTATGCATGAGTATGAGAGGATGATTTTATATATATTCGGTTCCTCTTATCTTATACACCGTGCACCTGTCTGCATGCACTACAAAGACAACAAGCAACAAGAATTTTCCAGCTCTACAATTTCACCTTTTGTCTATTCATCTCAAAATTCTTCACAACTGTCCTACATTTCAAAATAAAGTCCCTTTTGAAATATCATATCAGCTTGCATGACAAATTAACAAGAGGGGGACCAGAACCAAACGCAAGTCAATAATAATACGAGAGCGATATGCCAAATTTAGGCCGAGGTTGAATATATTGAACTGTTTGTTTTTTGTCCGCGATATCGATACCGTCCATAGTGAAAACTGGCATCGAGTACTCGTACTCGTACCGATGTGTTGTGATGAAGTCATGGTCAGTACATGTTATGTCACCACCACGTGTTGTGGCCATACTAGTACTATTGCTACTTCACAATCATTTTATGCCTGAAAATAAGATTCCATCTCAGACTTAAGCACCATGCAAGTTAACTTGTTAATCACACATATAAACATGATTGAAATGGTGTGTTTGTAGAAAGCATATAGTGAAGGGAACAAGTAGATATTATTACTATACATTTATGTTAAAGTGGTGATTTTCCTTCCTACTGTTCCCTAGTTTTTTAGGCTTCAATGTGAAAATTTTGAAATGTCTCTCTCAACTCTCAACAATCTAGAATAGTAGAATCTAGCTTTGTCCAGTGCTATGAGTACTTTGCAGGGTTGAGATTTAAAATACAGTGGACCAGTAGTTCTCTCAACCTATGCATCTTAATCAAAGTTTATTCATATATATCACTGAATAATTAAAATGAGTTAACTAAAATAGACATAAACACCATTATTATTATTCATTATGCTTTTTACGTAGTAGAAACTAGTACTGTTCATTTATTACTACTCATAATAATAATAACATGTTATGGATCATCAACTTCACTATTTACTTTTATTTCAAAATTGTGAAGGATTGAATGGAATAGTTGGTGGTTGTGTATGCATGTGATATGGGTCCTTTATCTGAGTGGTAACAGAAACCACAACATGAACAAAATAACAAAAGCAAAATCATTTTTTTCCTCCTCTTTGTAAATTCCTTGAGTACATATAGGCATTTATGTGTAATGTGATTGGATTTATTTTATCTGACAGAAGTACTAACTGTCCCTTTCAACACTCATTTCATTCAACATGGATCAATAGTATATTATAAAAGACTACACCAATCTTTAGCACCCTACTTAATAACTGTTCTTGTACCCGTCGAATTAATCTCTACGGATAACTGCAGAGATTAATCTCTCGAATAGAACTGTTTTGAAAGACTAATCTTTCCTTCGAGAATTTTAACATGAGGAAAAAAAAAAATGAATTCGAACTCAGAACTTCTTATTAAACCGAAAAAGGCCCAAAGCATCTCAACTCTACAGTATTCTACTAATAAAAAACAACACAATTTAAAGAAAATGAAGGTTGTGGTCCACACACACTTTGTACCTTCTTTTTGCATTTCTGCTTCATATAAACTCCCTCTTTCATTTCATTGCTCCCAAAACTATAGCTTCTTCTATTCTACAACATCCCTTGTTATCCCCTTCCTTTTAGTTTTTGTCATCTCAGCTCTCGCAGCACAATGGAAGCTAGGAGTATTGAAAGGAAGAGAACAGTGATGATGGAAAAGGTGAGAAGGAACAACGCAGCGGAAGAAGAACCAGAAAATGAAGTAGAAGAGGAGGATGGTGATGTTACTCTGACTGAAGAAGAGAAGAAGAAAGGGGTTGGTGGTGGGAGAAGAGGAGGTGGTGGAGGTGTTTCTCCACCCTCCTGCCAGGCAGAGAGGTGTGGAGCTGATTTGACAGATGCAAAGAGATATCATCGCCGCCATAAGGTGTGTGAATTTCATTCCAAGGCACCTGTTGTGATGGTTGCAGGGCTGAGGCAGAGGTTTTGCCAACAATGTAGCAGGTTTTATATCCTCAATCTCCACCATATACTCTTATATTCATCAATATGTATTGAAAAAATCACAAGCCCAACATTGTAAAGAATTTATATAGAGTAACAACCCTCACCTCAGTTATGTAAGGATAAGTTAAATCAAACTCTAATTCTAATATGGTATCTGAGTCCATCGACTAGGCCAAGTGACTGGCGTGAGGGGTGTATTTGTCCATTTTTTACTATAGATGGTAGAGTTGGTCTTGTTTTCCTATGATTTGTTTCTAGTTCGTTGTACTTTAACATTGATCAGTCACAACATGTTGATTTTGGTAGTTCAATTCAAACTAGCTTTGGAGTACTGTTATATTTTTGAAATAAATGATGAGTCTTGTTGTGCAGGTTCCATGACTTGGTAGAGTTTGATGAATCAAAAAGAAGCTGCCGCAGACGATTGGCTGGACACAATGAACGACGTCGGAAAACCAACCCGGAAGCTACGAGTGAGGGCAGCAGCAACAGCAAAGGACAACATCAACCTAAGGAAACCCAGTGTAGGATTCAGATGAACTTACCAGGTAGTTCTGGCTACAAGTCATTCAATATCAGGTGAAGCTAAAGTGATGAGTTCAGCCAGCTCCCTCTCTTCTGTCACCTTCTGGTTGGTTTCTTACAGTCCCAGCTCCCTCTCTTCTGTCACCTTCTGGTTGGTTTCTTACAGTCCAAGGCATATAATAAAAGAACCATTAGTATGTTCACCAAAACAAGAACCTAATCCACCCACCAAATCTCCAACATCTAAATTTCATGAGTGAATCAATTCCTTTTGTTTCTGTTTGTCTTTATCATAAGTAAGTACCCTATTAATGCCCATTGAATGCTGTAACTCTATTTTAGACTTCAATGGAATAAAAAAATATTGCTTATTTTGGGTAAATTCGCTTATCTATTTAATTTATATATAATTTCTACACTTTTTTCTCAAGCCATATAATATATAAACTGTCACATAGGTGCTAGATTCCATTTGAAACTCCATGACACCCTTTACTTACTAGAGTGTATGTACTTCATTGTTAATGTGAGAGACTAACCTAAGTAATGGATAATATATAAGTACACGAATTTTGAGAATTTTCAAAGCCTCTTGCATATTCATACAAATTACTTGGGTGGGAAATTACAAATATCCAAATACTTAATATTTCTAGAATTGTTACATCAAACGACAAACTATCTAAGCTGGTTTGGATGAAAACTATCTAAGCTGGTTTGGATGAAAGCAGTTAAAAAAAAGAGACAATACACTTATGCTTTGAGTTTGAGCAGAATAACATCTTAATGGATATTAAGATATATCTACATAATACACAAAAGTTTGTAGATAAAAATCTACAAATGTATATTTTGCATATATCAGTGAAACCTCACAACAATGCAAGAGATATCATCTGAGCTATTCCTGTTAAGCGCTTCTTCAGTAAGGTGCTTTGCTGCAGCACGAGCATCCTTGATATCTTTGATAGCATCAACCGCTTCTTGATTTGACATGACCTGTAATAAGAATAACAAATGCGAACGTAAAACCAAACATGTATGTATGTTTGAGGGAAGTGTGTGAAATGCATCATTTTATCAAAAGCATTTACCTTCCATAACCCATCACTGGCTAATATAACATACTCTCCACCATCATCTATCATCTTCACCGTCACATGAGGCTCTGAGGTCATGTGTATCTTAAGACTTTTGTCACCAAATGCCCTAGACACTGCTAACTGCCCATCAACGCGTGCAACATCCCCTAAATCGATAACAAAATTAGTACCCTTAAAAATAAAATGTATCTTTAGCCACAAGCAACATCAACATCCCCTGAATTTTATACCTGGGAAGTTAGATACAAAACCACCTCTATTTTTGATATCATCGCTTTCAGTTGTTGGTTCATGATCCACTGAGAGTGGTATAGCAACTCCATTCTCGGATAAAACAGCCCGAGAATCACCAATGTTAGCCACAACTAGCTTCTGACAGTTGATCAGTATTGCTGTAACTGCAGTTGAACCTCCTTTGCCCAATTCACCTGATTTCTCTAAAATAGTTGAATCTGTTTCGCTATATGCTCTCTTCACACTTTCCGCAGGCTCAGTCCAAAAATCAGGCTACATTGGAAAACAAGTGTTATAGTAATAGATGTTAGTGTGTCACTGCACTAGAATAAAGAAAATTATACAAACTATGACTATTTATATAGTACCATAATAGGGCTTGGACTAACCAATTTAGATATGTAACATCTATATCTAATATCTCAACATGTATGGTATACAAAAGGCAACATCTCCAAATGGTGATTACCTCATTTATGATATTATCAAACAAATGAGAGCGCAAGTAATCGGGGACAGTGTGACCGGCGTGACCGTCGAATATTGCAAATAAACCCAACTCATTGTTATCAACATGTTTGAATTCAGCAACCAGGTAGTCTTCCATGGGATGATTTGATGTTCCCTTTACCAAGTGAAAGCCATGGGTTACATGCTTTGAGATCTTGCTCTTTCCTTTCCCTGACTCTGGATCTGAGGGTCCCAAAACTTTTTCCTAAATGCACATCAAAAAAATAATCCATAGAGAATAATGTTTTTGAATTCAATCCATAATGAGGGAAATAAATAAAGATGTAGAAAGAAATTGAATGAAATAGATACCTTCATCTTATGGAGGATTTCTTTGCCGCCGGTCATAGTAGAGATGTGGAAGTGGAAGGGTAGAAGAATGGAGAAGATGAAGAGAAGATGAAAGATGATGAGGATCACTCTCTCGTCGACACGGTATAGTTTGTTACTTTATGTAAACGCGTTTTTGTGTTCCCTTCTCTTTTTTTTTATTGTCCTCTTTATTAATATCTTTACTAAAAATTTACCGCTCTTGGTTATCTATTGATATGTACGAGTTATCTGCGTCGTCATATCTAAGTTATTTATGTTCATTTTCTAAGTATTGATGAGTTAACCGCATCATCCTTGTATGTTTTACATTTGACTATTCGCTTCAAGATTCATGAGCAAGTTTGGGGCAGATTCCATTGAAGGACATCTCTCCCTTTGAAATAATATGTATCTAGCCAGCGTATCCAAAGCTATTCTTGTTTCTGGTGTATATTCTAGAGTAGCTTTCCTAATGTCGCAGTATTCCAAATTCTCAACGTCGTGATGTTCAGCCCCCAGCAGAGATAGGCTTGCAGATATTTTCCCATGCAATGGGAGCTTTACGGCATATCACCTCTGACCCACTCCACAGGAAACTACGATAGATAGCGTCAATTTCTCTTAACACAAGAAACAAATCCTAAGTACAAAAATCATGCAAAACATTCTAAAACAAAACAAACTCAATCATGAATCACACCTAGTAAAACTCATCGGTAGATGAAGAACACACAAGGGTGAGGGACTTTCGACACTCATCCACAATCTTGCAAACAATAGACTAAATTATGCATTCATCCAAAAAACTCATATTGAAAATACAATGCAAGAATCACAAGGGCTTTTCAAGGTTGTAATGTGGCTTGGTTAACAAACAAGTGATAAGTCCTAAAGCTAATTGAAACAAAAACTTGCCTAAACCTAAGGGAGTGATCAAATTACAAAGTTCCAAACAATACAATTCCAATTAAACTTCTTCTTCATCACAAATTGTCAAACCAAAACACCTCACTTATTAACACAACATTATTCATACTCTTTTTGTTTTTCTTTTTCTAAACTTTCTTTTTTTCTCATTTTTTTTTTTTTTTTTTCTTTTCAACCCATATTAATCACAACATAAGCACATAAACATTTCTCTCCCCAACTTGAATTCAACCAACATCATTATGTGAATACTTCATACTTTCTAAGGCAAGGTAAAAATTCATACAACAATATATAGTTGAGGGTTCAAGAAACAAAGAAATCAACATTCGTACAAAAAAGGTGAATTGACATTCATAGACAAGTATCAAATTCAAATAAACATGGATATTGATAAAAGCTCAAAGGGATTAACAAATGATCACACACTCACAAGATGAATTGGATATTTGGGCGAGGTAGTTGTGCTAAAAATCAAACAAAAATGCCTTGATAATTTTTATGCATTCATACAATCAACACAAAACAAAAGATTAAGCATAATAAAATCCAATTAAAACAAGAATGTGGCCTCTAGCATATGTAAACAATGGAAAGTTTCCTCACATTTATGGTTAAAAAGGGAACTAAAGTGATTCAATTCATGAGCAAGTAATGCAAAAAGAATGAATGACATGGTAATTGTACAAATGGTAAATTTCCTAAACATGTTATGCTATAGAAAGCGATAAACAAGTATCTACGTGTACCAAATTTGAAAACTATCATTACCATACATCTGGGAGTTGAAACGATCAATCTCAGAAAATCACAAAATGCAACCTCAAGTTACCAAACCAAAATTTGATTCCAAACAACAACAAAAGAATTAGAAAAACAAAATTTACATCCAACAAAACTCCTCAAGCCAAACACAACAAGCTTGCAGAAATCACAATTTGACACAACAAAACAAATGGGTGAAAGTGAACTAACAAGTTAAAAAGTGAAGATTTGAAAATTTAGAACATTTTCTTGTTTCAACTTGTTAAAACACAAGTCATCACATACATTAACAAACACAATAAAACATGTTTGATTTACGTCGTAAGCTCGACACCTTTATTATGCAAGCTAGAAACCTCCCCTCGTCATACCATGGTATTGTCCTACCGTGCAAACCTAAAGAAAGTGTCCTAACATTCACACAACAAACGTTACAAAAACGAGAATTTTACAACAATACATGAAAATAATGAAAAACACAAATATACACAAGTATGGAAAGTAAACACAACATGTACAAGTAACAATATACAAGTTCATATACAAAGTCTATACAACATATACATTAATTACAAAACTCAAAAACAAAGGAATTATCGCGATGCAAAATCAATAAACCAATCCCCGGCAACGACGCCATTTTGTTGTTGCGGTAATTAAGCAAGCAAAAAGTAAAGTTAGTGTTTATTTTTATCGGGTGATATATACCGGTTAGGTTATATCGTATCGTGTCCACAGAGATTGATTATTAATTTGTCGTTCGATAAATCGTTCCTTAATGAGTTTGGAATTAAATGGGTTGTATAGAAAAGACAAAATAAAATGTAAATGAACAAAAACTATAAAGGATAGACAGCTTGTCCGGAACGAATGCACATTACCCGTCACAGACTTAGATCTACCGTCCAGTTATAATCTATCTATGATACTCGTTCATGTCATCACAAACCTCTCACAACCTAAGTTTATTTCTAACACAAATTAAGAATTCAACCGCATCACTCGCATCGACTATGTCTAGCCCGACACTCATGACAAAGAGGCATTAAGATTAGATACCCTAAGTGAATGTCACTCTAAACCTATTTCTAGCATTGAAGCTAAGATAATCATCCTAGGTAAGAATCTAAGTGATATATGTCTACCAAAACTCAAATCCTAACACGGTAAAACCTAATACAATCACCAACACAAATTGTAAGCAAACTTTATACAACGCCACAGCGACAAATATACATGAATTCAAGGTAAATATACAAACAAAACCCAACAAATAGAGAAATACATAGAGAGGAGAAGCGATAAACCACATATCTACACCGGTTTGTCAATGCCTATCGAAGAGCAATCCACCTCCAATCATCCATAAACAAAGCCCTAATGTTGTTTTCTAAGATAATCTATCAAAAAAATATGGTGATGGAAATGGGGATCAAAATCCCCCCCCCCAAACCATAAAACTACAAAATTAAACAAAAGGAAAATATATACAAAATTTTATCTCGCAGGCACCGCCCAACGCCCAAAAGTACCGCTCGGCGCTGCTTTATTTCTCTTGGCCCATGTTGCTCCACGTATGCAACTGGGCAAAATATCTCTCACCGCCCAGCGACACGGATCACCACCCGGCGAAGCAACTCTTCCTCGCCCAACAAGCTGCTGGCGAGCCAAAGTCAGAAGTCACTGAATTTTCTCATTTGTGCACTGCTCTTGCACCGCACCACGACGTTTTCGGAGCTCTCAGCGCCCTGCCAGCGCTTCCTCACCGCCCGACAGTGGACACCAGAAAAGCAACTTTTGTTGCTTTCTCTGCACAACTTGGACTGGCTCTCTCTTTTGCCTTATTCCTTTGTTGATCAAAACTGTATCTTGGAGTTCCATTTAAACTTTATTCTCAATGCTTTAATAATGCGACAAATACCTACAAAAAGAATACAAAACTAATCAAATGGTACAATATGTACACAAAACGCAATAAAACGTAATTACAACAAAAAGCGGGGTTATTCAACAATATTAACAACAAAAGAACACATAAGTACCACAAAACATATATACAAAATAACTACATTATGACACTTATTAATAAATGACTCATTTTTCTCATATAGTTGAATAAGGCTTTCTGGATCTTTATTATAAGAGAGATCTAAAATATTTAGTCTGATTTTTTCTCAGTTTTAACTAATTTAACTAACTCATTTTTCTCACTTTTACGACTTCACTAAAATTGAGATCCCTAACTCATACCACTACCCATTACTCATATCATATAATCCCATAAATCAATAAAGACTCATTATTACCTTGTGTGAAGACACTTCTAAGATTCTTCCTTCTCTTCTTCTCTTTCTCCTTTTTTTCATCTTCTCTTAAGTTTTCTTCTTTTCTCTTTCTAATTTTATCTTATCTCTTGTTTTATCACAACTCTTACTAACACAAATTCCACTAACGGACTTACTAACACACACCCCCACTTTTACTTTTTTATTCCCATTATTAGGTCCAACTAATTATTTCTATTATTATCTCACCTAATAACCCAGCACACATATATCACATATATTCATAAATTCATAAATTCATAAAATTAATTAATTACTATACCACATAATAATTAATAAAATAGATAACTAATAAAATATCTAATAAATAGAAATCAAGATGTTACAACTCTCCACAACTTAAAAGATTTTCGTCCTCGAAAATTACCTCAAACAAAAAACTCAGGATAAGAATACTTCATCTGACTCTCGAGTTCCCAAGTCACGTTTCCACCCGTCGGTCCTCCCCAAGCTACCTTCATCAAGTTGTCTCAGCTATCGATCCTCTATCTACATAGGTGATGTTTCCACAATCAAGTTATCTCTCATTTGCATATCATCTAATTGGACCACATGAAGTATCGCAATGTATCTTCTCAATTGAGACACATGGAACACATCATAGAGATTAGCAAGTGATGGTAGCAAAGTAATCGATATGCCACATCACCTACTTTCTCCGATTACGGTAGGCTGATAAAATGCGGTGTCAACTACGCGACTTCAATGCTCGATCAACACCCGTTACATGAGTAACTCTAAGAAACACATGATCATCTTTCTCAAGCTCAAGTGATTTACTTCTCTTATCATGATAAATCTTCTGAATACTCTGAGAAGCCTCCATCTTCTCTTGAATCATCTTAATCTTATTTTTAGTCTGTTGAAATATCCCAGGTCTAACCACAACACTTTCTCCCGACTCATACCAACACAAATGCGTCATACACTAACTACCATACAAAGCCTCAAATAGTGTAATTCCAATACTCGAATGGGAATTGTTGTTATAAGTAAACTCAATCAAAGGCAAGTAACTATCCCAAACACCTCCTTGTTCCAATACACAATCTCTCAAAAGATCCTCAAGTGACTGAATCATCCTCTCACTCTGACCATCTATTTACGGATGATACGTCAAACTCAAACGCAACTTCATACCTAAAGCGCTTTGCAAACCTTCCCAAAATATCAAAGTAAACCTATGATCTCTATCTGATACAATACCCGGCAGAATACCTTACAAACTATCAATATTCTCAATGTACAACTTAGCAAACCTCTCAATCGGATAATTCGTTCTAATTAGAATAAAGTTAGCAGATTTCGTCAATTTATCCATAATAACCCAAACAACATCACAGTTAATATGTGTCCTCAGTAGCCCAAGATCCATAGAAATACTATCCCATTTCCATCCAAGAATAGATAATGGTTGCATTAAACCAGATGAATTCTGGTGTTCAATCTTTAACTCTTGACAGATCAAACAAGAATACATATATTCCACAATCTCTTTTTTCATACATGACCGCCAAAACAATTTCCTCAAATATTTATACATCTTAGTATTTTGGTAATCATATCTCAGATGTCCTAAGAGATGTCGAGACACTGATCTCTGAACAACAACACAATGAACAATTTTAAACACAGATAAAAATACAGAAAATAAACAACACACAGAATTGCTAACTCAGTTTAGTGTACAAAAACACCTACATATGTGGGCTACCAAGCCAGGGATGAAATCAACTAAGTATTATCAATTTGTAGACCCATAACAAACTCTCACTAGTTTACAATCTACTCACTTAATCACTATCTATGCTTAACTTCTACCTAAGACTCACCTACGTATGAGACCCTTCACAATTCCTTTTAGTCACAAACAGTGACAACAACTCAATTCAAAAGAAGGTTTCAGAAGACACACTTCAATGACACAATATCATTCAATGCTTAAAAGCTTGTGAAAGAATATAGAAAATATAACTCAATAGAGACAATCATACTCTTATAGCAAAGTGATATTAAAGAGGATCACAATTCACAATACCGCACAAACCCTAAATAACAACAATTGACGCACGTTAAACTTCTACGTAAAAATCCACACAAGTATTAGGACTAAAGCCTTCTTTTCATAACCTTGAATGGGCTAGATTTGAGCTTAAAAAACGCAATTGATTTGTTGCAAAAAATCAGCAGAAACTTCTGCATGAAAATATGACTTCAATGATTTATTTCCTAAAATGTCTCAACATTTAATGAAACAGATTAATCTTCTAAAAACAGCAGAAGACAAAAATCATTGATTCTTCAATCTTAGACGACACATATAATATCATAATATTCCCAGAATATTCAGGATTTGATAAATCACAAAATCTCAAAGTGAAACAACTGTAACAGACAAGATGTCGGATAAGCTGGATAGGACATCGTGTTCGACATGTTCTTACTGCAAGTTTAAAACATCCTTTTAAACATGTTTCTACCAAATTAGTTTTACCAAAATTAATACCAATCGTAAAAATAGAGAATTAACCAAATATAAATTGTTTTGTTTCTTTTACCTCCTCCATGATAGATGCATTGTCATCATCAAAAGGGAGAAAGTGGAACCTTGCTTTGAAGGTAACAAGTGTTGTTTTGATGATGACAACTATAGAAAGATCATAAAGCTTATTTAGCATACTAAAGATGCAAAAGCAAAACAATACAATGAGATACACAACATATAATCAACATAATAGAGATGCAATATGATGACTAATGTAAAAGAGCAATGAAATTACACTCAACATAGTAAAAGATGCAACGTTTGTTAAAGTCAACCAAGAAGTGAAATAAAAGAACATTCACCATAGCAAAAGATTAAACATGATGAAAAAAGAGCATATTAGATGGTACTTAGCATAACAATGATGCAAAGATTGAGAAAGTCAAGAAAAACACTTAAACAATTAATGTAAGCCGTGAGTTTGATTAGAAAGACTCAGATAAGGATAAAGGAAATCAAAAACCTTAGGCCATATCAAAAGCAAAGGTCAAACACATGGAATACATCAGACCCAAGATCTAGGCTGATCATCCTAAAATACACACACACACACACACACTTAAAACCTTTTTATAAAATATTTTTGAAAATAAATTGTCTTGAAGAAATATGTAGGAGTTGCCTAGATATAAATGGGAACATTCAAAAATCCAAAAAAAATATTCTGACTGGATTTAATCTATTAGTCCAATTGATTATATTGACACATTTTTTAAGATAAAGACAATTTCAATGTACCAAATCGATTGGAAACAACTACAAATTACTTCTTGTCTATTTTGGATAACTTAGTCGTTACTCTTTAATGACTTAATCCATTGTGACAATTGATTAGTAACGGTCAAAATTCATTAAATGTTATTTTCTCTTTTGGACTATTTGAACATTATAAATAGAGGTCTCATTCCTCAATTCAAATCATCCAGAAAATGAAATATGTATTAACACACACACACACACACACACACACACAAACACACACACACAAACACAAACACACACACACTCTCTCTCTCTCTCTCTCTAAGTTTTTCTTTATCAATTTCTCTCACTAGTTCCTATAGTCAAATGATTTTGTGAGGAAACTTCTTTTGTGAGGAGAGGTCTATGTATTTCTAGTTGGTAGCAATGTATAAAGTTATTCAAGGTTGTTTTTTATTCACCTTGATGAATATCATCTATGTTTAGGGAAAATTATATGGTTTGAAGTTAAGCCCTTTAAAAGCTTTGGTTGGGAATTTGTGTGATTTGGTTCCCATAATCTATACAGGTTGGAGGTTATCATTGTTGTTGAGCTTCCCTTAATACTATTATAAAGTCTTCTTTATTCAAAGGTTGAAGATCCACAATATTAATGAACTCACTGTTAGGTTTATGGTTAGCCCGTTATAAAACCATAGATTAGTTGATCATCCTATTAAAATAACAAGAGGTTAATGATTATTATCTTAAACCATAATGAGCTTAGAAATTTTTTCTTAGAGAGAAGTGATGGTACTTCGATCTACATTTAGGAGATGAGCTTGACCACTTCAATCTCAATAATGGAGAAGACACAAATTTTTATATATTTCGTCTTATATTATCATAGTTGTAGTACAACCAACATTTCCTTGTATAAGGGGGTTCGTGAGCTTCACCAACTAAAAGCTCTCAAGTACTTAATGGAAACTCTCAAGACGAGTTCTTGGGGAGAGGAGTAGGTCCTTCAGTTTTGAACGAACCCTTATATATCACGGTGTTCTTCTTATCCTTTAACTATTTTAGTTTCTACATTTATTTTAAAATTATTTTTTCATTGCTATGACGATGTTAGAGTTACTATGAATGAAGTGCTCTCGAGTAGTAGAGGGTGATATTGAGCGTGTATGACTTGAGAGTCCCCTCATCCCCTTGAGGGATATTATAAATATGAGAGTTTCTCAAGGCCTAGAGCTTTTACCTCTCAGACGTAGTCTTAAGTGCTCCCTTCTTATTGGTGGAGGTTATTGACCATATATCTTCACAGAGTCATCAAAGACCCTTTCTAGCTTGACTCTCACTTTGGAGGAATTTCTTGGCGATTCTCTTGGATTCCTTTTGGTCGGTCGGGCGAGGGTGCCCTGGTCTGTGCTCTTACCAAATATGGAACTATAAGTTTCCTTATCGATTTTCTTAATTGTAGTCACCAGAATCAATAGTTAGATTAGTAAGGCTGAAGGAAAGGTACTCTGACACAAGGTGTGGAATGAAAATGAGCTTTGGATGAGATTTTTTTGTTATTTGGCTTTGGATTAAACATGATCTGATCGTGGAGTTTAGCTGGAATTAGTAATCAATTTCCACATACAACGTCAATGTTCCATGCGAGAACGAGAATTGGTGTCGATTGATGATATTGAACTTCAAACACAATAATTTTGATCTTCAATGTGCAGACGTGGAATGGATTTAAAAGATAAACACTCCAACATCTAAATTAGTTACAAGGTCCAAAATGAGTGAAATGAAAAAAATGAGATCGAAAAATATATCTTGAATATTCACGTATGTTCCTTATATATGTTGGATTATTTTAATTCATATTTTATTGTTGGACCGAACATTTAAAATCTCACCTTCTTTAGGCGTTTGACCAATCTCACCTGCTTTAACCTTTGACCTTTGATAACTTTAAGTTTTTTATGGGTGAATGAATAATTAAAATATATTATTTATTTAGATAAAAGAATTAAGTTGGATAGATAGAAAAAAATTAATCAAAATCAAAAAGTAGTCATACCGTCCCATAAAATTCAAAACTATTTCTTCAATTGTAATCAATTTAAAATATAAAATTGATTAAATAAGAAAAAAAGTGAGGCACTGGTGTAAAATATTTTATATTGTCAATCAATATGACAATCATGTAAACCGTTAAGTTATATTTTAAATTTTAAAATAGTTTTATGATTTGATATTTAACTGATGTCTAATGTCTGGGCAATATTTTATTCCCTTAATAGTGCACTATCATTAAATTCTTATTAAATATTAAAATATAATTAAAATTATTTAATTTATTTAAAAAATATATCTCGAAAATACTGCTTAACAACACAAAATTTGTATCAAAATAATCCAACTAATTATTATTTATCTAAAAAAACAATATTATCAATGACATAATTAAGGATAAGTTTAAGAACAGTATTGAAACATTTTGCTCCAATCCGTTACATGTTTGTCTTAAAATATCCAAAAATACAGAGTTCACGTTCAAGACTTAAAAAGTTGAGTGAGTATTTCAATCACGCAACAAACCTTTTCAGATAAACAAACATTGTTTTCAGACAGCATCGTCACCATTCTTAATCCAAACTAAACTTACCTTGTCTTGTCTTTTTACTTCTCGTCATCTTGTCTCACATGGAGAACTCGATCTCCGGCGACGACGACTTCAACTACCAATCCGGCTTCGGCAACCACTTCTCCTCGGAGGCCATCGCCGGAGCTCTCCTTCAACAAAACAGCCCCCTCCTATGCCCTTTCGGCCTCTACGCCGAACAAATTTCCGGCACCTCCTTTACCACCCCTCGTTCCCACAACCTCTTCAGGTTAATTAACTCCATCGTCTTTCACTACATTTCTTACTTTCTATTTTTAGCAACTGATTTAGTTTTTCCTTGGGTTGGTTTAGTTGGCTTTATCGGATTAAACCATCGGTGACTCACGAACCGTTCAAGCCTCGGGTTCCGAATAATCGGAAAATTTTGAGTGAGTTCAATGACTCTAACAGTTCTACAAATCCAACTCAGCTTCGATGGAAACCGGCAGATATACCTGATTTACCCACGGATTTCATTGATGGGTTGTCCACCGTTTGTGGTTCTGGCAGCTCATTCATGCGCCATGGATATGCCATTCACATGTAACTAATTACATTCTTTATGTTTATCTTTAATTAATTAACCTTTTTCCTATGAAGCAAAGACTTTGACTCTGACACTTGACACTGCCACACGGACACAGACACTCTGAAAACCTAGGACACTGATATGAAGCAAAGAAAAAATCATTTTTCTTGGGACACTTGTTCACTTGTTTGACTCATAGGTACACTGCTAACAAATCAATGGACAATTGTGCCTTTTGCAATGCTGATGGTGATTTCTTGATAGTTCCCCAACAAGGAAGTAAGTAAACACAATTGCTTGCTCATTTATTCTTCACTGAGAAACTTGTGTTTTTCGGGTTTTGGATAAATGCACTGTGCTCGTGTTCTTATGTTATAAGTTCCTTGTTGATCTACTCTCAATGAACACATAGTGCTTCCTTTATATGAATGACCTTTTACTGAATTTGCAGGACTACTCATCACTACTGAATGCGGAAGGTTGAAAGTTTCCCCGGGTGATGTTGCTATAATACCTCAAGGTTTTCGTTTCAACGTGGATCTGCCTGATGGTCCCTCCCGTGGCTATGTAGCTGAAATTTTCGGTACTCATTTTCAACTTCCTGATCTCGGACCAATAGGTACCTATTCTTCTCCGAACATGATAAATTGAAGCACATTTGTTGCCTAATAATGCGTGATAAGTATAATTAAAAATGAATTTTGTTTATATTTTAGGCGCCAATGGTCTTGCTTCCCCAAGGGACTTCCTTGCTCCTACAGCATGGTTTGAAGATAAATCATATCCGGGATACACTATAGTGCAAAAGTTTGGCGGTGAACTATTTACTGCTGTACAAGATTTCTCTCCCTTCAATGTTGTTGCTTGGCATGGTAATTATGTTCCATATAAGGTGAGTTGTGTACTGTTTAAATATAAATGACTATGCCATATAAGGCAGCGGACTTCAATTACTTTCGCTCACTTCACCTCATTGGCTCTGTTTAAATATGATTCCTGTGAAAATTTTATCCATTGTGATTGTAATGTGTTGTGAATATGATTGTATATTTTGCAACTACATTATGCCTACTGTTCTTTTCCTTTGCAGTATGACCTAAGCAAATTTTGCCCTTATAATACAGTGTTGTACGATCACGGTGATCCATCAATTAATACTGGTAAGCAAATTTTAAAATAACTTTCCCTTAACCCTATTTCTTTCTCTTTCTTCTAGAAATTCTTTTGTTTGTTTGTTTGTTTGTTTGTAATAGTTGTTTTATACAGTGTTGACAGCACCAACTGATAAACCCGGCGTGGCATTGCTTGATTTTGTCATTTTCCCGCCAAGGTGGCTTGTTGCTGAGCATACCTTCCGTCCGCCATATTATCATCGCAATTGCATGAGTGAATTTATGGGTCTTATTCATGGTAACTATGAGGTACATTATATTCGAATTTGACTTCAAATCAATGCTTTGAATGGCATTTGACATGTCAATATTTAGTCTTTAATTGTGTTCATCAATCAAATTTGAATCCAAACAACCTTAATGAGAACTAACTTGACAGATTAGTGCAAATTTTGTGTATACATATTTGTTTATACAGGCAAAAGTTGATGGATTTCTTCCTGGTGGTGCAAGTCTTCATAACTGTATGACTCCTCATGGTCCTGATACCAAGTCATATGAGGTATGGCTTTTCTGAACCATCAATTGAAGGCAATGAGATCATTCTTGTATGTTCTGTCTTTCCAGTTCTTGGATTCAATGTTCTAATATGTTTATCTGCTGTACAGGCCACCATTGCGCGTGGAAATGATGTTGGTCCTCACAAGATCACGGACACAATGGCTTTTATGTTTGAATCGAGTTTGATTCCCGATCAGCCGATCGGCTCTCGAATCTCCGTTCCTGGATCATGATTATTACCAATGTTGGATTGGTTTGAAATCTCATTTTGCAGTTCCCGAAACATCTCTTGGAAGCCTAACTTTGAACAGTGGAGATTGAAAGCTCTATGTACATATGTACATGCATAAAAATAAAAAGAACAAGTGTAAGATGTAATCTAGATGTGATAAGTTAGTAAATAAAATAAATAGAATAATTAATTAGCTCGTGAAAAATAAAACATTGTTCGTGTTGTGAATCGGATGTCTTGGAAACAAAATATAAACTTGTTGCTCAATGATAGGAAAAAGAATGAAGAACACGATGAACACAAGGATTGGTTATTAACTGTAATTCTTTTCTTTATCTTCAAAATAAGATTACAAGTATACAAGAATAACAAATAACCCTCTCACCCTAAATTAGGATTTGCAGGATGCAATGATGAGAGATTAGTATGCTATTTATAATAAACCTAACATACTACACTAATGGGCTTTTTATCTCAAATACTCATTACAAGCTAACTTAGGGTACAAGCTAACTTAACTAATTGGACATAACAAACAAGTCCAATTCGATGCTAACAATCCTAGCATCCTTCGACATTACAAGTTGGAACACACTTCGACTACAACATGTGAGCAACCTTCGACTGCATGCTAAACTCTGTCGAACCGTCAAACCAATATACTCCCTTCGATCCAATAGAGTTCGATCCAATATTTCACATCAGATCATTTCTGAATAAATTAATTGAGGTTTACTGATACTAATATAGCATGGACTAGAAAGCTGAACCATCAATCAGAGCCAACAATAGAATGGTTAGAGAGGTCAGATTGGGACGTACTGTCTTGGGCTTTGTTTGAGAGTTTGGACGGAATGGAGGAGAGGGCTTGAAAAATAAAAAGGATTGGGTGTAAAGAGTAGGAAGATTTTGATTGAGAGGATTTGTATTTATTCATAACACTAAAAATTCTCTAATTTGGGGAACTTAAAATTTGTATTGAAAGAGAGTTTTGGAGGATTTTGGAGAGCTTTTATAAATTTTCTAAATATCTTTTATGTTGTTATAGTATTCTAAAAATTAAAAATATAGCAATAATAAATATTATTTTATGGTTCTATACAAAATTATTTTTTTCAAAACTGTCAAATATGAATTTTGGAATGAGGAGCAGTCACTTACTACAAATCTTAATAATGTGGTAGAAGGTATTGCGACTTGAATGTTTGAATCATTTAACATGGTGAAAAGGCTTAAAAGAGAGATCTTGAGAAGGCTAGGAGGTATTAAAAAAAAAAGCTCTAGATACATGATAATCGTGGGAGTATGAGAAGGCTGGAAACTAAGTTACAAGATGAGTTTAGTAGAATTATGTAGCAAGAGGAATTAATGTGGCACCAAAAAGGTTGAGAACTTTATGGTTGGCGGATAGGGATTGTAATACAAGGTATTAGCATATTAAAACAATGTTAAGAAGGAAGAGGAACAACATTTTGATGTTGAAAGACGATAATGGTGTGTGGATAGAAGATGTGGAAGCTCTCCAGAAGCATGTTACTAGCTACTACCAAAAGATGTTGTGTGCCCAAACTCTTGGAGCAGTTGGAAGCGACTCACGTGTCGTACCGTCGCTAGTGAAGCAGCTCAAGTCGAGTGAAGATATTAATGTAGATGTAGTTAAAAGTGTTCTCAACTGGAATCGGGAAAGTGTGGGATACAATTGGCATGAATGTGAGTAATTTTGTGTAGAATGCTTGGAAGAATCCTAGTATTGGTGTGGATATTAACAGGATAGATATTTGCATCATTCCTAAAGTGGGGCAACCTCATTTGATTCAATAATTTCGCCCTATTTTGCTTTGTATTACGATCTACAAAATTATTACAAAAGATATTGTTGGGAGACTCAAATCTCACATGCAATATCTTGTTTCTCATTATCAGACAAGTTTTGTGCTTGATAGGTCGATTCACGAAAACATCATCATTGCGAATGAAGTAATTCACAACATGCACAAGAGAAGTGGCAAGCGTGGTTTTTATGCTATTAAGATAGACCTATCTAAAGCTTATGATAAGCTTGATTGGGAATCTATTTGGAAGACCATAAAGGAGAATGGTTTGCTTGAAAAATGATAAATCTTTTTAATGCATGGGGTTACTAGTGTGAAGACTAATATCAATTGGAACGGTAACATGAGAGAGTATTTTTGACCCAACCGTGGGATTCGTCAAGGGGGCCTATATCATTCTATCTCTTTGTTCTTTACATGGACAAGTTTTCTCATCTTATTGAGCATGAAGTGCATATTAAGAATTAGAAACCTTTCTAGTTGGGAGTAATGGTGTTTGAATCTCTCATCTAATATTTTCTGATGATTTACTTATCTTTGGAGAAGCTAATGAAAAGCATATTCGTTGTGTTAAAAGAACTTTGGATGTCTGGGCATGAAATTAGTAATGAAAAATCGAGTATTCTCTTATCTAACAACACGAGTAGTAGTCTTAAAGCTAAGCTTGTGAATATATTTGGGTTTAGAGAGACTAACAGTCTTGGTAAGTATTTGGGGGTCCCCTTAAAGGGAAGTTCTTTGAGGAGACATGACTTTAATTATGTTATAAAGTAGATTTCTCATAAACTTTCCACTAGAAAGAGATACACCTCTTTTTGCATGCACATTTTAACCAAGAGTGTCATGGAGGCTATCCGGATTTACCCTATGATGACAAATCGGTTCCCGGAGGCGTGTATCAAAGAGATTCAAAAGATGCAGAGAGATTTCATTTAGGGAGACATAGACACAAAGAAAAACTATCATGCTATTAGTTGGGAGACGATTACCAAAGATAAAGGTGAGGGAGGTTTGGGGTTAAGAGATCTCGATACTTGAATGAAGTTTGTATCATGAAGTTAGGATGCAAAGTAATTAATACAGAAAATGAGCTTTGGTGTGATATCCTAAGAAGGAAGTATAAGGTTGACGACAAGGACGATAAGCTTAAGGCTAACGTAGCGAACTCAAATATTTGGAAAGCAGTTGTTAATTCGCATACTAAGTTGTTATAGCGTGGCCTCTGCAGGATTGGGGATGGTAAAGATATTCATGCTTGGAAAGATTCGTGGGTAGAGAAAGGCAAGTGCATCATTGATATAAATGTATCTATTCCTAATGCATTAAATAATGCCTTGGTGGTGACTTGGTGGGTGATGAGGGTGATTGGAATTGGAGATTATTGGAATGACTGCCTCTAGATATTAGGTTAAGGATAAAGGCTATTCTCCCTCTTGCTGATATTCATGATGAAAACAAATTATGTGTATCCATGGAAGAGGATGATTCCCTTGCTATTGGAACTATGTACATGTAATTGATGAAATATGAGGATATGAGTGATAGTAAGTTATGGAGAAGTGTGTGGGCCTTGCATGTTCCAAAGAGGGTGAAGAGTTTTATTTGGATCATGAAGCATGATAGGATCCTTACAAACCATAAGAAGAGTGTTTGTCGTTTTGGGGATGCAAGGTGTAATCTTTGTGGCCATGTGTGTGAAACCTCCTTGCATGCGATGAGAGATTGTAAGTTAGCAAGGTCAATGTGGGAAAATAAAGTTCCAACTTGTATAGCCACTGAATTTTTTCAGGAAGATATTCAGGATTGGATTAAGCTCAGCATCTCAGGGGTTGCTCGCGAGGATACGAACTGGTGTAACTTTTGGGCAACAGGTTGTCATAATCTATGGACATGGAGAAACAAGGAGATTCATGTTCTAGATTTTGCGATACCTAGTCATGTTGAGAATATAATCGATGGTAGGATCAAGGAGTATCGAGAGACCATGCGAGCCAGGAGCACAATCTTAGTTAAGGAGCAACATATGGTGAATATTCATTGGACAAGACCTAAATTTGGGTTTGTCAAGCTAAATGTGGATGGCGTGCAAGATAAATATGGTTTGTCCGGGTGTAGTGGAGTTATCAGAGATGATAAAGGGTATTGGTTGGTTTGTTTTGCGAAGGCTACTAGTCATGGAAGAGTCTTGAATGCTGAATTATGGGGGATTTATGAAGGCATAAAGTTGGCGTTGTAGCATGGGTTTCAGAAGGTGAAGGTGAATTCAGATTTGAAACAAGTTGTGGAAATCATCCACAATGTTGGTGCGAAGAGGCATGGTAGTTTAAGATTAGTTATCCAAATCCATGAGTTGATAACTAAGTGTGATAACTTTGAGTTGACTCACACTTATAGAGAAGCTAATGGTTGTGCAAATGTGTTAGCTAGATTTGGGAAATACCTGCAAGGAGGCCTCAAGATTTATGTTTTTATGTTTTAAACCAAATTTATTAATATTTTTTCTTTGATTTAAAAATTGTTGAAGTAAAGATTCAATTTTAGTGGTTTTTCTTACTTAGGCTTGAAGATTGAATTAATTCTCCCCTTTCCTTTACTTCTAAAAAATCAAAACAAAAATGTTTAGGGTTCTTAGACATGTTAGGATCATGAAATTAATTTTTAATTAATTTTATCTTTTGATCTCTTAATTTGCATAAAATATTTTGTTTAAGGTGTCTAGTTTGATGACTTTCTCAACTAGTCTTGGCAATTGAGGCTCACTTTCATCTTTCCTTAACATTCCAAGAACCCTAATTAATGTTTCTGACTTTTATAAGTCTTAGGGATGTAGAAATAATTTTGGTTTGAATTTTAAGGCTTTGTTCCTATTTTAAGGCTTTATTCCTATTTTAAGGTTTGAATTGTCTTGTTTGAATTGTCTTGTTTAAACTTGTTGAATTTCATTAGGAAACTCATAATTTATTTAAAGGACAATTTTTGGACACCTAAACTTTGATTAATTTTATTGATCACACTTTTAGTTGTTGATGATTATTTGTTTGAGGCCTTTGATTGGCCAAATTTAGAAACCCTAATTGCATTGTTGTTGTGATTTTCATTTGTTCTTGAGGATTCTTTGGATTCAATGACTATGTATGGTGGATTATTTGTTCAAGTATAGTTCATCAAGGACTTAATAACCACATGATTTCACTCGATCCACTTTTCTTTGAAGTTCATTTGTTCATATTTTGTGATCATGGTTTAGGATATTGACTTTGAACATTTATATCTTGATACAATTGAGCCAAATTGATTGAACTCTCTGGAGAGTGCTTCTGGCCTCTAAGGTTCTTATGGCTTAATATATAGCTCTTGTGATTCTTTGGCTTGTACTCACTTACAAGTTCATCATGATGATTTTCTAAGAGCCACATCTTTCTTTTCTTGACTTAATTATGAATGTGGTGGTTGGTGAAGCTCTTAGAGGCTTGGGACCCAACTTTGTATGCTTAATCATTGATCATCTATCTTCTTCTCATCTCACTGCTTATGCTTCTATGATCCTTGGTTAGGCATTCGTTTGTCAATCAATATGGTGACACTTTAGAAGCTATATCTTTCTTCTTTGCTTGAGCTTGTTAAACTTTTTGCTTGATGCTTTTATCCATGCTTTAAAGTTTTGTCCATTTGATGATACTTAGTGTTGCTACTGTCTATAACACTTAAGTACATCAAACTTTGCTTACTTTCACAACTAATTAGTTTACTATACTTATTTGATCTTGTGGACTACATCTTTGCTTGTTTGACTTGTTTTCTTAAATCAACTTCCATGCATAAAATTTTGACATTCCTTCTTAATACTTTCAAAGCTCATCTTGAGTTAACTTCCTACTCAAGTTACATGTCATATAACACCACGTTTGTGCTTTAATTGTTTGATCATTTTTTGTCTAAGTCATTTTGAACTTGTTTTCTTGGTTGCTTGACTTCTTTGACCTATCTTTGGTTGATACTTGACAATTCTTCTTCCATCTTCATGGTTTGCTTGCTTGAGTGCTACTTGACGTTGTTTCTGCCCCATTTAGTCTTCCATCTTGTATACTTCCACATGCTTTTGTGTGACAAGTCTTGACACTTAATTTCCCCCTTGAGTTCATAAATGCTTGTACCTTTCTTTCTTCTTCTTTATGTGAATAACATGTTCCTTTAGGATTTTAGTTTCACCTGCTTTAAGATGTGAGCTAAATAAATCTTAGGTTCTAAACCATGCATGATAGCATTAGGTAGCTTCCCTATCCTCAATCTTAGGTCCATCTTTGCATGCTAACTTAGGTAGTTGTTTTACTTTTATCCTAACTTTAGGACAACCGTTGTATGATAACATTAGGGCTATAGTCTCCCTTAGACTTTTTCGTTCCCCTTTTGAATCTTTAAAACATAAACTTCTTTTTCTTAATAAAAAACTCAAAAACATCTTAACAATAATGATGCGAACCATGTGTCACGAGCCTTAAGTATTAGGGGAATTATGAGGTGGTACAGACTGAACCTTGTATTTTCTTTTTATCATAGTCTTTATCGTGGTTCAAATCTCAAATCCTTTTGCAAATAAGTGGAGAAGTAGTTACTGTCCATTCCATGGGATCCATTTGCTATTATCCCAACAAAAACACTCAATGAATCAAACTTCTTTTGCCTTTGGGATTTTGTTCTATTTTTTTCATAAATAGGATGTGTTATTTCCACTCCATGCTATACGACGTGTAAGTCCCCAAAGGTCGGGTTGTAATATGTCAGTTGCTAGAATGCGAATGTAACACCATCCGCCTAAAAAACACAAACAACCCAACATTTTCTAGAAGAACTACGAGTGCCTTGATCCTCTATTGCACAAAGGAAGTACGTAGGCACAAAATATTCACAACCGCGGTGGGTGCAACTAATAAAACCTTTTTCTTTGTACATACTTTGCATTCATGCATTTTTTTCCTTAGCTTGTAAGCTTTAGATTTATAAACACACCCTTTGATTAGACAACAAGAGTGAATCTCGTGGAGTACCACAGACGTGGGGGGTGCTAATACCTTTCTCTTGCATAATGGACTCCTATACTCTTTCTCTTGGTCAAGAGACCTCGATAATTTCTTTCTTAAGTTTACTCAATATTTTCCTTTCTCTTCTGTAGTTAAACTAAGGAGCACGCGACAAGCCTTCGTCCTACAAAATAAAGACAAAGACTTAAGTGATAACTATTCTGAACCGTCTACAAGACCCAAAACAAAAGACCGAACATCACTACTAATCAGCCAAACACTTAGAGTAAGTGAATCATATTTCATCCAAGAACAAAAACAACTTATTATTTAAATTTACTCCCACTCACTCATTACTTATTATTCTAAACGTTGAAGTACTCCATGATACCAAAATCTTATTTTATCGTTTATAGCACATTCTGATTTTGATTCAACAATAAAACATAAAATAAAAAACTATAGCATGTAAAAAAAATAAATTTAAGAGTGGTTTGCATTGAATACGAGTACTAGAAATTAGAAAACGGTGAAATAATACAACGGGAAGAACCGCGTCCCATCTGTAAAAATAAAAACTCAGGCGAAGCGTCACCATCACAAGACACACACCACTATATGTTAGGGTTCTTTTGTCCTCTGTTGCTGAAAAATTGAAAGGGGAAAGTGAAAAATAAAAAAACATAAATCAAACAAACTTGTTTATTCATTTCATTTCACATGGCGAAAACAAGACCAGGCAAAAAGGATTTAGACTCATACACAATCCGAGGAACAAACAAGATCGTACGAGGTAATTCAAAACAACAACATCAACAACAACAAACCCTTTTGTTTTGTTAATTTTTTTTTTTTTTTTTTCTTTTTTCTTTCAGCCGGAGAATGTGTTCTGATGCGACCTACAGACACATCGAAACCACCGTACGTTGCTCATGTAGAGAAGATCGAACAAGACAACAGGAACAATGTGAGAGTGCGTGTGAGGTGGTATTACAGACCTGAGGAATCAATTGGGGGTCGGAGACAGTTTCATGGTGCTAAAGAGCTTTTTCTTTCTGACCATTATGATGTTCAGAGTGCTCACACTATTGAAGGCAAATGTGTTGTTCATTCTTTTAAGAATTATACTAAGCTTGAGAATGTTGGGTCTGAGGATTATTATTGTAGATTTGAGTATAAGGCTGCTACCGGTGCTTTCACTCCTGATCGTGTCGCCGTGTGAGTTTTGCTTTGTTTCGTTTTTGTAACCACTTTTTGTATAACATGGCTTTTTAATGTTTATTTGGTTTGTGTTTTGAAGGTATTGCAAATGTGAAATGCCGTATAACCCGGATGACCTCATGGTACAATGTGAGGGGTGCAAGGATTGGTAAACAGAATTCACTCTATTGAACTCGCCGTTGCTTTTTCTATAATTGTCTATGTTTGGTCTTTATATGCTTTTTTTTGCGTGGTGGTCTTAATAGTATTTTGATTGAGAGTATTGAATTGTTCATTTACTAGTCGTGAGCTACTCGTGCCGAAAAATTCAGTGACAGTTGGATTTTTTATTGTTGGTTGAAACTGCTGATGTGTGGCGTTAACTGTGACGTGATTTTATTGTTGGTTGAGACTATATATATTGAATGGCTTGTTGCTTGTGTTCATTAGATGGATAGTAACACTGAAGGTTATCTGTAGTGTGGATACAGTTGTCTATGTTATAGAAGATTGCGGATGTAAAGTGTGTTGAATCGGTGTAGTGTGTCCAAGAATCGTGTTGTTGTGTTTCTTTATTTTCTTGTGTTTTATGAAGCAGAAATTTCAATCTTTGTAGGTTTCTTGTAGGTACCATCCTGCTTGCGTGGGCGTGACTATTGAAGAAGCAAAGAAGTTGGACCATTTTGTTTGTGCTGAATGTTCATCGGATGACGACATAAAGAAACCCCAAACTACATTTTCTTCATCTCCTGGATCTGATAGCAAGGTGATTTCTTACATCCAGTAACAGTTTTTTACATTGTTTTTTTTTGTTTGGTTTATCAACACTGGTTTAGTCCGGTTCAGGGGTCCGTTCTGGCATCAAGTGGGTCCAACCCCCTTCGATCGCAGTTACTTGTTTTTCACATCATATGCCTGAGTCAGTACTTTAATGTCAATTGTTCCTACCCCGGCATCTGTAGGGAAAGAGGGGAAAGGGGGCACATTACTGAGTAAGAGTGGGTGGTGTAACAATTGTGTAGCATTAGGTTTCATTTTGGGAGTTTGGAGGGGAAAGGAAAAGAGGGAGAAACCTTACACCATATTTGAGAGTTAGTAGTTTAATTTAGGTTTCATTCACGTTTTACACCTTTGTTCTTATTACTTGTTTTTCGCAGCTTATGTCTGAGTCAATGGCTTGATGTCAATTATAACCTAATTCTTCTATACAAGTTGGTGATATTAAAGGATGAGTTTGATGACAATTTGTATTTTTGATGAATTAGTGTGGTGAAAAATCATTTTGAGAAATAATGTGGACCTTTTTCTTTCAATCTTTGAGGAACTAATCTCATAACAGATATTTTCAAAGGGTTAAGCTGGAAACCCCTTATCTTTCGATGACCAAATTGAGTGTTTGTTCTTACTCAGGTTCACACTTATATTGTTACATTAATCTGAATATTTCATTTGTTTTAATATAACTTGGGTGCATGATAAACCGTAAATTGTGTATCTATGGTAATTTCCGAAAACAATTTAAATGGTTAAATGTACATAAGTGCATATAAATTTTGGTGGCGGTTTTACTGTTTCATCAAGATTTGGTTTCTACAAAATGTTGACACGACTAATATATTCTTCATGTATTTAAAGCCATGTATACAAGTTTTGCTGTGTGTGTCTGTGAATAACAAATAAAGATTGTTTGTTTAAAACAAATTATGTCTGCTTGGAAGTCATTAAACTAGGTCTTGCTCCGATTTCTGTATCTATTTTATCTTTGGTGCATCCTTTGCATTGTGCACTACTGAATATGGGGTGTTACTGTTAAAATATGAATTAACCTTGCTGTATCACAGTAGTTGTTAATCTCTTCTGCAATATACTTCGTAACTTTAAGTGATCAATTTAGATAACCAACTAGAAAATATTAATATCGGTCGAGATCACAAATTTCTTTTGACCAGTTTGTGGCTTTTGTTGGAACTTCAGGGTCTATATGAGTGAGTTGGATCATTGCTCTAAAGTTTTGATCCTCTGCATTTTGAATATTATTAACATTGAAATCTTGAATTGCAGGTGGAGCCGAAGCGGCGGAAGAGAGGACCATAATGTGTAGCCGACTGCAAAACATGCTGAGTTTTATGGGTTCTGTTATGTTGTAGTTGTGGCGTGTGTTGTACAGCTTCTTCTTCTAGGGGCTAAAAACATTTTATGCATTAGATTCAAGCTATGTATGCATCTGTTAGATTTTATGGCAGACAATTCCCTTTTTTTCATGGAGACAAAAATTCCCCATCCAAGTGCAAAAGCAATTGTCAGTTGTTTACAATGTTACTTCACCTTGGCACTTATGCTCTTGTTAAAACCTAAGGCACACTTAAATTTGGCTGTGTAGTTATTCTACCGTGTGAATGAACCCCACATGAAACTCATGAACAAGCTAGTTCTTAGGCTTAAACAAAAAGTCATTCTAATTAAGTGCAGTTTGGATTACATTAAATAATTTGATTTATGATTTATAATTAAAGATTAATCTGGATTATATCTATTTTCACATGTATTCATTTAAAGTGTGTCAAATAGATATTTATATTTATAGTGATATTTTATGAACTAAATTTAAAAAGGGTTATTTTAGAATAATTCAATTGGATGTATATTTAAAAAATAGTTGTTACATTTGGATTTATAAATTTAATCTTTATAATTATTATTTTTTACTAAAGACAAATTATTGAATAAAAAAAAGGAAAAACAAAAAGGACTTAGATTCGTAGGAAAAATTTTAAATTTTCTTAAGGTATTTCTCCACCAATTAGGATGGGAGAAAATTTCAAAAAAATATTGAATAGATTAGACATATTCAGTTATTGTTTTTGTTAGTTGTTTGATAGGTTAGATTTTATACATCCTTCAATATTTTTTTAGAATTTTCTTCCACCATAAGTGGTGGAGAAATACCCTAAGAAAATTTAAAAATTTTCCTACGAATTTAGAAATACATATTTGAATGCACAGTTTCACATCAAATACATGTGTAAATGAGTCATGTCTTTTTTTGAATACATAGTTTCACATCAAATACATGCGTAAACGGACTATGTCTTTTTGTTTCACATTAAATATATGCGTAAACAGACCATGTCTCACATGCGTAAACTGATCATGTCTTTTTGTCTGAAAATAGTTTGCAGATGCACTTTCATATTTACCCTATAGGCATCCCATACATTCCTCGGAGATGCACTTTCATATTTACCTTATAGGCATCCCATTCATTCTTCGGAGTCGCACTTTCATATTTACCCTATAGGTATCTCATCCATTCCTACTGAGACACTTATATAATAGACCATGTATTATAACTACACTATCATAATTTTTGCTTATAAAAATAAATTTATACAGAAGAGCCTTTTGGAAATACTCCTCTATTTATACCCCTCTCGCACAAGATTTAAAATACGACTGTTATACCCCAAAATTTACCCTCCTATTTTTTATGTCAAAATATACAACCATACTCAAGAATTCCTCACGGGTTGATCAGACAAACCCTCTCCTAAGCAATCAACCCACAACTAGGGTTTTGCCTCTCTCAAGTCAAAATTAAGTTATATTGCCTCAAGTGAGCATCATTCCTCCTCATATGTTTCAAAGTATCATCATGTCAAGTTTTAAGCTTCATAACCTAAATTTGCTTAGTCAATTACTCAGATGGTTGAAAATTAGTTGTATTGGACAAAAAGTCAATTGTGGTCAACATGCAGTCAAACTTCATCAATTTTGGTCAACATCAAGATTTTAAGGTCACATTCATCATTTGATCAAGGGTTGATCATGATTCATCAAGAAAATTCAAAGAATGATCAAAAGTCAAAAGTTTCTAAATTAGGGTTTCTTGATAAAAAGTCAACAGAACTTTGACCAGACATAACTTTCACATGCTTAATCATAAATTTTTGCACCAAAGCTCATTTTGAAGGGAATTCAATTTTCTAAAAATTTGTCTCTCACAAGCTTTGCCCAAAAATACTTCATTTAAGAGTTATGGATCAAGACATTATAGGTCTTTCTAAAAGTCAACAAAAAGTCATCTTTTTTCAAAAAGGTGTACATGATCATGGAAGCTTCAATGAAGATGAAACTAAAAGGAGCTCTTAGAGGACATCTTGAGCTTTCTAAAAAGTCTAAGAACACTCTCAAATGATAAAAATTGGGCAAGTTATGACTTGGGAAAAAATGGAAAATTTGAAGAAATGCGCAAAGAGCAAAGCGATGAATTTTGAGTTCTTGAATAATATGACCTATCTTTTAGGGTTTAAAAATGTTCATGACCTTAAAAAATACCTCTAAATACATTGTTATATTTTCATGATTTTTATTTATATCTATTTGAATTTTTATTCATTTAAATACTAAATAAATTAAAGGAAATATGATTAAACATCAAGAGGCGCATGAGATTTGATTATTCAATCAAATATCATCCTTGGATCTCAAGATATTCATTTAAACATGATTGGAAGAAGATTGATACCAAAATAGAAAGATTTGATCAAATTTTCAATCAAATTCCAATCATCACAATTATCAAATATTTGATTGAAATCACTTGACCTAATCCTTCTTCTATATAAACCTAAGCGATTCATATCACAAGAACACGACTTTTGCAGCCAAAAAAACCTAGCAAACTTCAAGAAAACAGTGACATTCAAGTTACTTGCATACCAAGAATTTGATCGATTCAAGCCATTCCAAGGTGTCCATTAGCTTCATCGGTGCCCTCTGATCAATTCCAGATGTTCACAAGCAATCAAAACACCCTTGAACATAAAATCGTGATTCCGGTTTCACAAACTTTTTTCAACTTTCGATTTCATACTTGCACACATTTCTTACATGAATTGTTAACATATTTGTGTTCCTGATGTTATTTCAATGTTTTCTGTATAGTTCAATTGGAGTTTCAGTGCAGGTACATGAATCCACCATTGCTAGGGTTTGAAGCTTTGGATTAGGGTTTTCTTATTTAGGTAAAATTGGAGGAAATCAGCGGTACCATCGTGTTCACAGAAAAATTCTCATAGAATAATCTCTACAAATCCCCGTAGAGCCATCGCTCCTTCGACAGAGACAGAATTCCCAACAAGACTACTACTCTATCATCTCCTTTCAGCAATGTCCAACACTTTTGTTCATCACGTTAGTCCCTGAGCAGTGATCGTATCAGCTCATCACATTAGTCTCGGAGCAGTGATCGTATTAACTCATCACATTAGTCACCGAGCAATGATCATATCAACTCATCAAATTAGTCCCCGAGTAGTGATCGTCTATATTGTCACGTCAGTCCCGGCGCAGTGAATGTCAACCTTGTTACATTGGTCCCTGAGCAATAACCAATCATCAACCAACTTATTATGTCAGTCTCTGAGCAGTAATAGGTTATCCAAGATCACATTATTCCCTAACAAGATTCATACACGAGATGTTCATCCCCAGCTGAGTATCTCTCAAGGATTATTATTATCCAACAACATCAATATCCAGACCTGAAACTTGGTCAGATAGTGCATCGGAGGAATTCACATCTCTCTTATTCCCTAGTCAGGGTCTCCAACAACTAAATCCCCAAGCAAAAATCAAAGATCCCCAACAGAACATTCATATCTTCTTCAAGATGGATGTTTTGAAATACCACAGCATCTACATTCATACATCATTCGTAAAAACTCGTAACATGTGCATATATCATTCATGAGCATCATTACATACTTACATGCATTATAATCTGCATAGAACTAATCTCGTTCTCCAAGTTTAATTTCTCAAACAGGTGAAAATTATCCGCAAGTTCCTAGACAGAAGGTCATAGATTAATGTCCGAAACAAGACGGGAAAACTATCTGAATGACCGGATGAGCTTACCAACAGACAGTAGGATACAGATTAATACCCGAAACAAGACGGGAAAATTATCTACATCCTGAGGAATACTCATTTCAGATAAAGCCAAGACGAAGGTTTATTCTGACTCTCTCTTATCATCAACTACTCTAGATGGCATCTTTACGCCCATTTCCGACTACACATTGTCATCTCTCCACCTGCAGAATGCTGCATATCTGGTTAAAAATAAATGCATACTAGTAACCTCATTCAAAGACGAGCATGGAGTATAACGTATGACTCTCTCCCTAACATCAGCCTCTCAAAATGGCATTTATAAGCCCATTCCAGTACATCGTTAACTGACGATCTCATTCTATACACCAACGGGTGCAAATTTTCAGGTGTACTCGAGTGTTCAATCATCTTCTACCTTCATGTCATGAAAGGCAAGCATACCAATCTAAACCTTAAGGTACAAGAAGATTGAACAGGGGCAAATGTTATACCCCAAAATTTTCCCTCCTATTTTTTCAAGTCAATCCACATCTCCATACTTAAGAATTTCTCAAGGGTTGACCAAATGAACCCTCTCCTAAGCAATCAACCCACAACTAGGGTTTTGATTCTCTCAAGTCAAAGAAGATTTTCATTGCCTCAAGTGGTCATCATACCTCCTCATATGTCTCAAGTTATCACCATGTCAAGTTTCAAGCCTCACAACTCAAGTTTGCTCAGTCAATTGCTCAGATGGTTGAAAATCAGTTGTATTGGACAAAAAGTCAATTGTGGTCAACCTACAGTCAAACTTCATCATTTTTGGTCAACATAAATATTTTGAAGTCACATCCATCATTTTATCAAGGGTTGGTCATGATTCATCAAGAAAACTCAAGATTTGATCAAAAGTCAAAGTTTCTAAATTAGGGTTTATTGATAAAAAGTCAACAGAACTTTGACCAAACATAAATTTCACATACTTTATCATAAAATTTTCCACCAAACCTTATTTTGAAGAAAATTCAATGCTTTACAACTTTTTGTCTCACAAGCTTTGGCCAAAAATGGTTCATTTGAGAGTTATGGATCAAGATATTATAGGTGTGACACCCCGAATAAATCGATTATTAAATAATTACGATTTTTAATTATTAATTTAATTAGGAATGTAATATTTAATATTTTGGACTATTGGAAGTCAATTGAATTAAATGGAAGTGGGTTTATTGGTGGTATGATGAATAAAGTGAGGGTGTGAGGAGTAAAAGACTCTACTCACATTAATTATGTTATTTTTATTATGTTAGAATAATAAAAGAAATAAAAGAAGAAAAAGAGGAAAAAAGATCTTTTTGGAGAAAACTCACTGTACGTGGAATTGAGAAGAGGAGAAAAGGAGGAAGAAGACCTAAGGTGTCGGAATTCGAAGAACCCACAAGGTAAGGGGTGATTTCGATTGATTATGGTTTATTATCGGTTTTGATTTTAATATTATAGATCATAGCATGTTAGGAAATCTATGTTTAGGGATTTCTAAGTTTCCATGGGTGTATACCTAATGGTGTCAGATGATGTCAGATTGTGTCAGAATGTATAGATTGATGGATCTGTATGATATAGGATCATTACTGACGAATAAAACATGTTATATTGTATGTTATTGATGATGAATGAGTGAATTTATGGTGTCGGAATGTGTGGCACGTTTTGGAATAAAGAGGAAATGGTTTTGGGAAATAATGTTGTCAAAAGCTAAGATTTTGGGTCTGAACGTCGTGGAAACCGGTTCCCCAGTGGGAGAACCCGGGTTCCAGCTTTTAAAATGGTGAAAAATGGTATTTTGAACTCGAGAACCGGTTCTGTGTGGGAGGAACCGGTTCCACGTTAATTTTCGAAAAATGAAATTTTACTGGGAACCGTTCCTACCGAGGAACCGGGTTCCCATACATTTTCCGGTATTTTGAGTTGTGGGAACCGGTTACTCGAGGAGGAACCGGTTCCAGCTTTGAAAATTTTCCAAACTTTAAAATTCATAACTTTCAAACCGTAAGTCCGTTTTGAGCGCCGCTTTGGACGTTGTTTCTTAAATTTAATGCTCTATCTTATAAAATGGAAAGATTTTCTAAAAGTTGAAATTATTTTGAAAAAGAGGCAAATTTGAAACAAACAATTATTGACCGACGACTTTGAGGTGCATGTAAGAAGCGTGGTGATGAGTATATTGATCTTGAGTGAATGTAAAGCGTGTTAGGCGTGGTTATTTGCATGCATGATGGTTGGAATATCATGTTTTGAGTTTGATTCGGTTTATGATGATTGGTGTATTCATGATTGTATTGATATCATGTGTTGTTGGTGTTGTATATGTCTGATGGTTGTTGACCTTAGTTGTCATTGTTGTGATATATACTGGTGATAGTCTTACCAATTGAAGGGTAAGTGTTTGGCATATGTATGCTCGGTGATGAATTATTTCATGATAGGTGGTTATATCATGTTGATGGGTTTGCATGTTATGCCGATGTTAGATGTATGCATGATTGGTTGATATATCATGTTGGATGGTTGTTTCATTATGTTGAATGATGTATTATAGATCGATTAATGTTGCATGCTATTGATGTGCGTGCATATGCATTGTTTTGGTGAAGTTAATTCCCATTGTGCGGAATTTGACTTGGATTGCCAATAACCGATACAGTGAGGATGGGTGGTTAGGCTGGATTCGTGTCCGAGTGGTTATGGACGAATCGATGGTACTGTATCCGGTTGGTGATGGATCAGTGTTGGGTGACTTTGAGTCACGAGTCGGTACCGCATGCATTGAGTCTGCATTTTGATTGTGTGGAATAGTAACATGTTAGGATGTCTTCGGTGTTACTATTTTCGATTGATGATGGTTATGCATGATGATTATATGGTTGTGATTGTGTATGGAATATGAAGTTATGTTGAAATGGGTGGGTTAATATGCTTGAAATATATTGTTAATTGAGAAGCTTATAATATGCTTTAATTATGAGAAGTCTCACCCTTACTTACCATTTCAGATTAAAGTTAGCAGCTGAGGAGTCGGTGAGGATGGCTCTAGAGCTTATCGTTTAGTACGTGTCATGCTCGATTAGATTGTAACAAGGGAATGTTAGATGAGGAATTAGATATTGGTTTATTAATTATTTAAAACTTTGTTGGGAATAATAATGATGGAATTATTCCGTGTTTGGTTATGATGTTTCCCGCTGTGTAAGACATGGTCTTATCTATATTGAATTATTTTGAAGGTGTTGATCCTCAGTGTAGCATGGCTACTGTTTGAATGAAGTTTTATTTTTACCTATTAATTGTGACATCCCGTGATTACCGTGTTAAACTCTGATTAAAGATGATTTAAATGTTAATTAATTAATATATTTCGGGGTATTTAGATGGGGTGTTACAATAGTGGTATCAGAGCATAGTCGGTCATTGTGACCAGTGTCTTAATGTCATTACTCCTTCTGTATACGACATGTGTTTGAAACACCGCCGATCGCTTGTTTTTCTGGTTATCAGTTGCGAGTGGTTTGGAAGCAAGTGGGGAGAAACTTTGCTTCTCTAAGATGTTCGTGTGAAGAGTTGGATCGATGTGCTATTGGTTACACGAGGATGTTGATTAGATGCGTAGTTTTCCGAATTTGGAGGGATTACAATTCAAGAATTGATATGATGGTCGATAAGGTTCTCTTAAGTGGTGACAATTAAGTGCTTGTGTTATTCGCATCACTGGGAGTGGAGGACGATGTTATGGACAATGATGTTCCATTTGAGGTGTGAGTTCACGCTTTCCATGGGAATAATAGCGACTCACCGTCTGAGCAAGATGTTGGATTAACGGAGGTCATCCTTGGGTTGGATGTTTGAAGTTAAACCAGCGATTATGAATCGTTATGATGAGTCGATGCATATTCTTGGCCTAGAAGATATTTGGTAATTAAGAAGGATGACTTTGAGAAGATGAAGTGGTGGGAAGGTTGTAACACTTCCATTGATTGTGGAGCTGTATGTGAGTTACTTTTGTGTTCTTGAAAAGAATGATTGTGTCAATGGTTGATATAAAGTATGTAGTGGTGTGAATTGGTTATTGGAATTGTAACTGACGCAAGTGATCATGGAGAACGATGTTGTTGTGTGTTGAAGTTAGGATCCCAAATTTTGTATTCGAGGATGTTTTGGGATTTCTCACTCCTGGTGGAAGTCGACTACCTATTGCAGGAATTGATTTCTGACAGCATTTCTTCCGAAAACTTGTAAGATTCATAACTTGAGTTTTGGATGTCTGATTTGAGTTCCGTTTGAAGCATTGGAAAGATAATGTGATGAACTTTGTTTTAAAAAATGGTCCTAGCACCTGAAAGTAATTTATTTATCATGTAATGATGTTTGAGGAGAATCAGAGTTGTTGTTGATGTCGTTCTTGGTACAAAACTTATTTCTATGACACCGCAAGATGTCAACTTTTGAGTTAAGGGAATTGAAGAAGCTATTGGAAGATGCGCAGTGAAATGGATTTGTAAAACCAAGTGTATTGTTTGGGAGCTCTAATTTCCTTAGTCAAGGAGGAAGGAAGTAGCCAATTGCGGTGGATTTTGATAACCGATTTAAGTGGTGATTGAGACTAAATATCTATTTCAAATTGTTGGTGATTTGATGGATCAATTAGTTGGAAAGTATGCCTTCGGTAAAGTTGAGTTTAGATTAACTTACCTTCGTGGTCAGGTTAAGGATGAAGATAGTTAGAGATAAGCTTCTAAAACTCGGTATAGGTATGTTGAATGTTGTGAGGTGAATTCCAACTTCGAGAGATAGTAGAATTTTGTTAAGTTTTCATGGTGTAGATTACGGTATGAGGATGTGAGCTTTCTTTATCATGTTATCTCAAGTGACGGTAATGCGGTAGACCCATCTGAGGCTGACGTAGTGTTGTAGTGGGAAAGTCCAAAATTTGTTGCGGGTATTGGAAGATTTCATGGACATAACCAAGTAACAGTCGCAGTCACACTTATTTGAGACGAGGTCAAGAATGATATATTTTTAATGAATGAGATGTTGGTATTAACAAGAGTGCGACAAGTATTAGAGATGCAGCTTATGTCGATTAAGGATGGATAAGTGACGTTAGCTTCTGAGGAAAAGATAAGTGATAATTAGAGGAAAAATAAATTCGATAGGAAATGCAATTATGTTTAAGATGTCAAAATATTGACATGTGTTAAGAAAATGTTGGAAGTTTCTTTTACCGATCATATGATGAGGTGTATTACCGAGATTTCATTTGAAATAAGATTCAGATTGAGCATATATGGATCCTAGATGTTATGAGATTTAAAGGAGACTAAGAGTTGTGAATGTCGTTAAAGTTCTCCGCATGTATAAGGACTTCAAATGGAAACAAAATGAGTTATGGTGTATTTGGTGTGTTAGCATCTCATGAAGGGAAAATACTTAACAATCGTGTGATGCTAAGTGAGTGTGAAGATTATGTAAACTGTCCGATCGGCGGTATCTCATCGTCGATATCAAATGAGAAATATGTGTGGAAGAAGTTGTAAACCTTAAGGAAGATTATTGAACCATGGTGCTTGGGTGACTTGAGCAAGTTCTAAAGGAACGCTATTATAGTTTGGTACGGTGGTTTATACTCCATTGTGATTGCGGCTATCTATTGACAAATTGAGGAACCACCCTTAATCTCTTGTTGATAATAGACGGGATCGTGTTGGATTTAATAGACTCATCTTGCAAGCTTGATAGTGTGTGAAGTGGTTGACGTTCTAATGAGAAGATAGTAATTCATCACCGCATGAAACTAAGAGGAAAAGGACTATGAAAAGACTTGAAATTATCTAGCTGGAGACTTGAGTGTGTATGCAAGTTGAAGCATGGTGGAAAGTTTAGAATGTAAGAAGTTGAGCGGTGATTTTGATAGATATTAAGGAGAAAGTCTAAAGATAAAATGTGAAACTTGTAGAGTAGTTGATGAAAATCAAATGAAGATAATGACTTAAGGTAATTAATCGAGTCAGAACGAAACATGATGCACTTTGTTATGCGAGTTTTTTTTTTAAGTCACAAATTAAACGTTAGAAGGTGTGAGTTTATGAAACTATTAGAAATTTGAATAGAATTCTTAGGTGAAGGGTTCTCGTCTTATTGATGTTACATCCATTATAATAGATGTATTAATTTGCAAGCTCTATCGTTGGAACGAGCCTAGTGGTACTAGCGTTGTGTATAAATGTTGTGGACATTGCGGTTATGTAGAGGTTCTTATAATTGTGTTGCGGTGTGGTGAAGTGATAAATCATGTACCCTAGAGTGAAGGGGTAAGAGTGAGCCGATGTATTCTTAACCCGATAGCAATGGATCGTGTGGGATTCTAGTGGTTGAATAAGAAGGATATTTGTTAGTGATATTGGAAATGATGTCAAACATGGCGTGATAGTTGGAAGGAAGGATTTCAAGAGTGAAGAGGAGGTTGACTAGTGCTCCGATCTTCATTTTGTCGAATCCGACTAAGTCATTGTTGTGTCTTGGACGCACCATTAATGGGATTAGGTGGTGTGTTGATGCAAGATAAGGTTGTGGCTTATGCTTCACGACAATTGAAAGTGCATGAAAGGAGTTGTCCACTCATGATTTAGAGTTAGCGTTGTATTTGTTTTGATGTTGGGGAGGCATTATTTATATGGTTCTCGGTTTGAGGTATTAGTGATCATAAGAGCACAAGTATCTCTTTGATCGGGAAGAGTTGAAACGATTGCGAGTCAAAGAGATCGCATTGGTAAGAGTAGCTTGGGAGGACCAGCGGATGGAAATGTTACATGGGAACTGGAGAGTCGATGAAGGACTCATATCCCGAACTGTTTTCTAGGTTGTGTTTTCGAGGCGAAAACTCTTTTAGTGGGGGAGAGTTGTGACACCCCGAATAAATCGATTATTAAATAATTACGATTTTTAATTATTAATTTAATTAGGAATGTAATATTTAATATTTTGGATTATTGGAAGTCAATTGAATTAAATGGAAGTGGGTTTATTGGTGGTATGATGAATAAAGTGAGGTGTGAGGAGTAAAAGACTCTACTCACATTAATTATGTTATTTTATTATGTTAGAATAATAAAAGAAATAAAAGAAGAAAAGAGGAAAAAGATCTTTTTGGAGAAAACTCACTGTACGTGGAATTGAGAAGAGGAGAAAAGGAGGAAGAAGACCTAAGGTGTCGGAATTCGAAGAACCCACAAGGTAAGGGGTGATTTCGATTGATTATGGTTTATTATCGGTTTTGATTTTAATATTATAGATCATAGCATGTTAGGAAATCTATGTTTAGGGATTTCTAAGTTTCCATGGGTGTATACCTAATGGTGTCAGATGATGTCAGATTGTGTCAGAATGTATAGATTGATGGATCTGTATGATATAGGATCATTACTGACGAATAAAACATGTTATATTGTATGTTATTGATGATGAATGAGTGAATTTATGGTGTCGGAATGTGTGGCACGTTTTGGAATAAAGAGGAAATGGTTTTGGGAAATAATGTTGTCAAAAACTAAGATTTTGGGTCTGAACGTCGTGGAAACCGGTTCCCCAGTGGGAGAACCCGGGTTCCAGCTTTTAAAATGGTGAAAAATGGTATTTTTGAACTCAGGAACCGGTTCCTGTGTGGGAGGAACCGGGTTCCACGTTAATTTTCCAGAAAAATGAAATTTTACTTCTGGGAACCGGTTCCCTACCTGGAGGAACCGGGTTCCCCATACATTTTTCCAGGGGGCGTGTATTTTTGAGTTGTGGAACCGTTACTCTGTGGAGGAACCGGTTCCATAAACTTTGAAAATTTTCCAAACTTTAAAAATTCATAACTTTCAAACCGTAAGTCCGTTTTGAGCGCCGTTTTGGACGTTGTTTCTTAAATTTAATGCTCTATCTTATAAAATGGAAAGATTTTCTAAAAGTTGAAATTATTTTGAAAAAGAGGCAAATTTCGAAACAAACAATTATTGACTGACGCACTTTGAGGTGCATGTAACAGGGAAACTGTGGTGATGAGTATATTGATACTGAGTGAATGTAAAGCGTGTTAGGCTGTGGTTATTTGCATGCATGATGGTTGGAATATCATGTTTTTGAGTTTGATTCGGTTTATGATGATTGGTGTATTCATGATTGTATTGATATCATGTGTTGTTGGTGTTGTATATGTCTGATGGTTGTTGACCTTAGTTGTCATTGTTGTGATATATACTGGTGATAGTCTTACCAATTGAAGGGTAAGTGTTTGGCATATGTATGCTCGGTGATGAATTATTTCATGATAGGTGGTTATATCATGTTGATGGGTTTGCATGTTATGCTGATGTTAGATGTATGCATGATTGGTTGATATATCATGTTGGATGGTTGTTTCAGTTATGTTGAATTGATGTATTACATAGACTGATTAATGTTGCATGCTATTGATGTGCGTGCATATGCATTGTTTTGGTGAAGTTAATTCCCATTGTGCGAATTTGACTTGGATTGCCAATAACCGATACCGAGTGAGGATGGGTGGTTAGCCGGATTCGTGTCCAGTGGTTATGGACGAATCGATGGTACCGTATCCGGTTGGTGATGGATCGGTGTTGGGTGACTTTGAGTCACGAGTCGGTACCGCATGCATTGAGTCCGCATTTTGATTGTGTGGAATAGTAACATGTTAGGATGTCTTCGGTGTTACTATTTTCGATTGATGATGGTTATGCATGATGATTATATGGTTGTGATTGTGTATGGAATATGAAGTTATGTTAAAATGGGTGGGTTAATATGCTTGAAATATATTGTTAATTGAGAAGCTTATAATATGCTTTAATTATGAGAAGTCTCACCCTTACTTACCATTTCGATTAAAGTTAGCGGTGAGGAGTCGGTGAGGATGGCTCTAGAGCTTATCGTTTAGTCGCAGTCGGTCATGCTCGATTAGATTGTAACACTGGGAATGTTAGATGAGGAATTAGATATTGGTTTATTAATTATTTAAAACTTTGTTGGGAATAATAATGATGGAATTATTCCGTGTTTGGTTATGATGTTTCCCGCTGTGTAAGACATGGTCTTATCTATATTGAATTATTTTGAAGGTGTTGATCCTCAGTGTAGCATGGCTACTGTTTGAATGAAGTTTTATTTTTACCTATTAATTGTGACATCCCGTGATTACCGTGTTAAACTCTGATTAAAGATGATTTAAATGTTAATTAATTAATATATTTCGGGGTATTTAGATGGGGTGTTACAATAGGTCCTTCTAAAAGTCAACAAAAAGTCATCTTTTTCAAAAGAAGTGTACATGAGCATGGAAACTTCAATGAATATGAAACCAAAATGAGGTTTTATAGGACATCTTGAGCTTTCTAAAAAGTCCAAGAACACTTCAAAATGTTGAAAATTGAGCAAGATACAACTTGTGCAAGTTTGCGAAATTTGAAGAAGTGCATGAAGAAAAATGCTAAGCAAATTCAATTTTTTTTCCAAATGGGCCTAAATTTTTATGGTTCAAACTTGTTTCTAATATTGTCAAGAACTTCTCAATCCATTTTTCACGCCATGCCTTCATTTATTTTATTTAATTTGGAATTTATTCACTTAAATTCAATTTTAATTAAAATTAAATGCCAAAAATCAAATTAATAAATGCAAGGCTGGATATTTATCATTCTTGAGGTCCAAGCAAGCAAAAATAGCTGGCGAATATCGTGCAAGGCTTGATTGAACAAGAGTGAAGCAAATTTGGAAGCTTTTGATGCAAATTTGAAAGATTGGAAAATCAAATATTTTCTCATTGAATGCCATATATTTTCTTTATAAATCTTGAACTAAGTCAGTCCTCTACATAAGCACAAGATATTCAGATCATAAGGACACAAATCCTTACCTCCAGAAACCCTAAACAAAAGTCAAAAATTTGTGCTCTTCAAGCTACATAGCAAACCACATTCCAGGCCAATTCAAGCCATTCCAAGCATTTCAATAGCTTCATTGGTGTCCTCAGAATCGTTCCAGACCCCTGCAAGCAAGCAAAACATCTAGAAACGTAAAATCACTGTTTCACTTTTCATTCCTATTTTCAAAATCGATTTCATATATACATGCATTTTTAACATGAATTGATCATATATTCGTGTTCCTGACATGATTCTGATGCTTTATGTATATCTTGATTTGAGTTTGAGTGCAGGTACACGATTCCACCATGGTTAGGGTTTGAAGCTCCGATTTGGGGTTTTTTGTTATAGACAAAATTGGACCAAATCATGGACACCATCATGCTCAAAATCAAATTTCCAGTAGAACCATAATCTCACAAGTAATTTATATTGCTTGTATTAAATTTTGCAAATATGCAGGTGTTATAGCTATAGACGTGTCCGTAGGTAAAACCTTTACCCACAAAAGGTTGTGGATAATTTCCCAGGAAAATTTGAATTGGGGACGAAGCCCCTGCGCACGTTTTTAGTTTTTAAATAATTTTCAGAAAATATTTTCCTATATATATTTATTGCTTCATTGTTTAAACAGAAAACGCGTCCAGCACAAATGGCAAGGGAAACACGCATGTGAGTAAGGGGTCCTGGGTTTGATCCCTGGTGCCCCAAACTATTTTGTTGCACTTTGTTGAGAAATGTGTCATAGCATCTCTCTACACTAAATCTCTCTACATAGTTAAGTGTTTGATTTGAAAATCAATGAAGAGCCGAAGCTCCTGGTATCAATTGAAGGGTGAGAAAAACACAAGAAATTTGGGTTTGAATTGAGTTTATAACAAGCTTTTTTATTTAAAAATTCTTTTAGAAACTAACTAGAAAGAATAAGACTATGGAAAGAATAAAATGACTCTTTGGTTTATAAAAGTTCACCCTCAACAAGGCTACTCTTGTCCACCCACTAAGGTGATTTTGCCTTCAACAAGGACTTAATCCATTAATCTCAATAGATTACAGATGCACATGATACTCGCCGATGACTCATGTAACACCCCAAATCTACCCAAGATTTTATATGCAAAAATTAGAGTAATTTAAAATTTCATAAATTAACCACTGAGGCATCACATCAACAAAACAACTCACTTAAAACGGTTTACTTTAAAGTGTAAATTTCAGATACATAGCCTCGCCGGAAATCATAAATTGATTCAAAAATATCAACACATCCTCTTTAATAAACTTTCTTATCAAATTATGTTTTCATAAAGTATGATTCTATTTACAAAAGGAAGAACAACAAAAGAACAATCAACAGGACAACATAAGTATTTTCCCCCGAGTGCTACGTATCAGAGCGACACCGACTCGACTAAAAGCAGCTATATACTTCGTCTTCATAACCTGCACGTTACCAATATATAGGTAACGGCGAAACAAGTAAAGGGTGAGATACTCCAAAACATATAATTAGGCATGATAAAATATATATAATTATATAGTGTCGGAATTATAAAGGGTATAGATTAATAAGTGTAATTCCAACACAAAAACAAAACTTACTTACTTTACTCATCATCCTAAGGTGTATCATCTACACTATATCACCATAACCTCATCAGCATAAAACGTCGCAACAACACATAAACTCCCATCGCCACGAAATCATCACGAGCTAACACATCACTAATTAACACGGTAGTCTTAAACAACAACATCAACCAACAACAGTAAATAATGCTAATAATATAAGCAACACAAACAAATCATCACAAATTGGCTAAAGCCCATCTTCGCTTTTGGCATAAAACCCATCATCGCTTGTGGCATAAAGCCCATCATCGCTTGTGGCATAAAGCCCATCATCGCAACATCATCACAAACATCACCACATCATATATCATCGCAATTCAATATCATCCATCAATCAACAAAACCCAACGCCAAACAACTCAAACATAAACATAACCGACTCCATGAGACACGACTATGTTATGCATGTGGCACCCATCACTTTGTCCGTAATTAGGGACACTTGGCATAAAGCCGATCTTCGCTCGGCATAAAAGCCATCATCGCTTGGCATAAAAGCCTCTTCGCTTGGCATAAAAGCCCTCTTCGCTTATGAAATGTATGTGACTCGACAATAAAACAACACAACACAAAAACAACATCATCGCTCATTCAAATTGGCATAAAGCCCACATCGTCATAATTTATCCAAAACAAGATAAATATATCATCGCATCATAATTGCATTATGCAAACATCACTAATAAATTCATCAAAAGTCATGCATTCACAAATCGAAAGCATTTGTCAACAACATTAATATAATCATCACATTATCATGTACAAAGACATATAACTTCGCATCGCATAATCAACAAGTATTTACTAACTAATACGTCGTCGCAAAGATTATGTTTAATCACCCAATCTCATTATCGATTTGCTCACTAAATTCTACATACGGAAAGATAGTCAAACACCTATCATCGCAAAAGTCATCTCTAATAACCGCATTACTCCTAATCGTCAACATCGCAATCGGATTCTAAAGGAAAGTAAGAAAAATTCGGAATTTTGGAGGCTACAGGAGCTGCAACACGGGCACCCGTGTTGCACAACACAGTGTTGCAAGGACAGGGACACAACACGGGCACCCGTGTTGTACGACATCGCCGTCGCCGCACTCACCAAAATTTCTCTTTTGAGTTTTCTCATTCTTCTACCATGGTTTTCTTTCCCATTTCCATACTCTTAATTCTACAAGATAGCACCTAATACATCCACAAACCATACTCCTAATCCAACTCTTCTAAACCATTCCAACAATCAACCAACAAAACTCATAAAATCAATCTATCAATTTTTCTCCCAATTTAAACTACCACCACCCAACATCTCTTATCACTAACTCACCATCTCTTATCATCAACACAACATATATACCTCCATTACAACATCAAAACATATTTCTACCATCAATTGAGAAGTTCAACAACAACAACAAAACACCAAAACAATGATAAACTATAAACCCCATGAATCAAAATACCAATTTTTCCTAAATCCACAACATATCTATCAAACCCTAACTATATGGAAAGGAAAATCAAACCCCTTACCTCACAAGCTTGGATGATTCAAGGTGCTCCAACAAAACCCCAAAACCATGATAGCTCTTGCTCCTCTTCTTCTTCTTTCCAAAACCCTCTCTTTTCTCTCTAGGTTTCTATTTTGGTTTTTTGTGTTTACAATGGAAAGAAAAGGGAAAGAAATTGGTTTTTATAACTTGTTTGCTACTAGTAAGCCAAGTCTCCATGTTTGGTTTTGGTATAAATGAATGGAAGGAAAATGAGGGGAAATGGTTCTTATAAATTATCACACTAATAATATTTACTAATATTATTAATTCAATCAATTAAAACAATTTCGGGGAATTAAATATCGGTCCGAATAATATTTTACCGAACCGAACAAAACGTCGCCAAATATATTAATAGATATACCGATTGATATAATTATTTTCGTCGCCAAAACAATCGCCAAACGATAATTCGAAAATATTAATATAATATAGTATTAAATAAAACGGGCGTTACAACTCACAAAAATCGTCTGAGAGTCTCAACAGACACCTTATCCCTCTCAAGTCTACAGACTAACAACCTAATCACTTGAGACAAATAATAAATTCTAGACATAATTTTAATCAATTGTGTTTACAATGTTTGCTTCTAAAAAGCATATTAACACAAAAATGTAAAACAAAAGTCTCTAATACAAATAATGAGAAACAACTCTTTGTATTGAGAACTCTAGGATAAACACAAATAAGGAGCAACAACTCTTTGTGTTTAATACCTAATATCTTAACACAATAATGGGAAATTACTCTTGTGTTCTTGATATTTCTCTAGAAGAATATTTGTGAAAGAATTTTGATTAGTGATTCTGCTTTTCTTTTCATGTTTTTTAGTATTTCATCAATATTCACATGTTGCTGAGGTCTCTTTATATAGACTTTGAAAAATAGATCGTTAATTTGTATAGAGACATAGTTTTCACTTTCCAGCTATAGTTACAATATCATTTCATCGTGGGAGACAAAATAGTACAATATGTAAGCATGTAGTGGAATTTGAATCATATTCTCTATACTATATTATTTGTGGCTAAGTTTCTTAGATCTTATCTTATGATGTTTTACTTCTGGCTTGAAGTAGTAAGCTTGTAAGATATCTCTTTCTGATTTTTGTCCCTTTGTTCTTTTCAGGATTGATTCTGATATGATGAATGAAAGTGATCCAGAAGTTGAACATTGTCTTCAGATATATACGCAGCAGTTTATCTGAGGAACAACTCCTTTGTTTACGAGCAAATTTTTTTTGGTCTATACATCTTGATCTGGTATTTGATTATTGATAATCCACTTTTTTGAGTTGCATATCTAATGTCTGATTTCTGAAGCAACAACTTATATTAGTACATCTGATTTTTTTGATTAACTCATCTTAATATGATTTTTGATTTTTGAAGACAAATTTTCTAAGCTGCATATCTGATGTCTGATTTCTGAAGCAAAAGCTTATATCAGTACATCTAATTTTAATGTTGAATTCTTTCTTTCTGATCTCTTGAATTCTTATCTTTGGATTGAGCAGAAAGCAACAACTTATGTCAGCTACATCTTGGTTTTTGATCTTGAATTCTTTCTTTCTGATCTATGAGATCTTTGTTTCTGATATCTTCATTCTTAATATTGAGATGTAAGCAAAATATTTTATCAGCTACTTCTTTGATTTCTGATATCTTGACTTCATAGCTATTGATTCTGATTATGATCTTGATTTTAATGTTGAGCTTATCTTTGAATCTTGAATTCTTGGCTCTTTGACTTATGGTTTTTTGAAGCTTGATCTCTTCTTATAAACTCATCGAGATTATTTTCTTGTCAAACATTCTAACATTCAACAAAACTACTAATGTTTCATTAGAAACGAACTCAATGAGTTTCTTTCTGAGTGATAAAGTGATTATGATGATATCTTGATTATGACTATCCAGAATTCTGATATCTTCACTTAATGAAACTGTTAGAAACTAAAATCATTTCTCATCAAATTTATGTGCTGTTATCATCAAAACTTCAAGATTAAATTGTATACACAAATTTTGTCCTAACACAACATTGTTCGGATATTGATGCATCACCGATAAATCATACGGGCCTCCTCCAAACTATTCAAGAATGAAATCAATGTAGGGTGCCTTAACCTAGACCAATGTGGCTTTCGGGGCATCAAGAGATAACACTGGCCTCCTTCGGGAAGACGAAACCAAAGATGCATGATCATGAACCCTATAAGTTGACGCATTCGCAACAAACAAACTAGAATTGGCATGTGGTTGCGAGAGTCAAGTTCGTTCCTTACAAACTGGTGCATGATTTTACACTCTGTCAAGCCTCATTCAATCTTAGTTATTAGCCATGTTGCCTATAATCAAACCACACAAGCATTACATTGTAGAAAAAATTAAACCCAAATGAAATACAATGAAAATTAAGTCAAATAATACAGACATGCCAAATAGAAAAATGTATTTCAGGATTTCTAGAAAATCAAATTTTGAAAGAATACAAAAGAGCATTTTTTCTATTAACCCGCAACTTAGAAAAACGATAAAAATGACTGAAATGCATGGAAATTCAATATTCTCAAAATTCATTGCTCATCTAAGCTAGACATCAAACATATTGCTCAATTAAATAACTTATTTAAACTACTTATTATAGAACCTACTGCTCAATTTCTACAAATATATAGAGAAATAAAAAATGTATAGTGAAATAAAAACTTACCAAATGTAAGTTTGATGTTGAGTTCTTTGATTGATTGAATGTTAAGAGTAAAAGCTTAGAAGTGCGTGAAGAGAGTATGGGAGAATTTAAAAGTTTTAGAGGGTTTGAAAGACTAAAAGAGAAATGAGAAAGGAGAAGATCTGACGTATTTTCAATCAAAAACTTGTCTGAAGGTGCGATTTCGTAAGCTATAAAAATATGTATTTCTGTATTATTTCTTAATATAGAATTAAGATTAGACTCACTTACGAATGGATTGTATGTGAATAGGGTGCGCCCAAAAATATATATTTGAATTTTAGGAGTGGATTTGATTTTTCCCTCAAGAGTGTGAGATAATCAACCATTCTCAACTTGAAAAGAAATTGAATTATACCTATTTTTCAAAAGCAATTTTTTTCAAAAGCATAAATAGTTGGCACCATCAAAATTTGACTTTGTAATTATTCTACTGTGTGAATGAACCCCACATGAAACTCACGGACAAGCTAGTTCTTGGGGTCTAAATGGAGAGTGGGGGTACGAAGCTTAAACAAAAAGTCATTCTAATTAAGTGCAGTTTGATTACATCAAATAATTTGGTTTATGATTTATAATAATTAGAGATTAATTTGGATTATATCTACTTTTTGGATTATATCTATTTTTTCACATGTATTCAGTTAAATTGTGTTGAATAGGATATTTATTTACATTTATAGTGAATTTTGTGAACTAACTATTTTAGAATAATATAATTGGATGTATATGCAAAAAAGAATTGTTATGTTCGGATATGTAATTTTATTTTTCATGATTATTTTATTAATAAAGTTAAATTATTGAATAAAAAATAAAAAATAAAAAATAATGAGATATAAAATTTAGTCAATCAAATAAATACCTAAAATGATACTTGAATATGTCTAACCTATTAGTCAAAAAACTTTTAAAGCACAAATAGAAAATAAATTTCACCAAATGTCAGTAAAAAATTTTGCATTGATTAATTTATTTGATACGTATATTTTTCTTATTAGAAAATGTGAAATATCTTAAATAGGATATTGTATAATTCAATTGTATGTATATAAAAAAAAATTATGTATAGATATGTAAATTTAATTTTTATAATTATTTTTATAATAAATGTAAATTATTGAATAAAAAAGAAAAACAAAAAATGGGATATCAAATTTCTCGTGGATACCAAGGGCCAGGATTGGCCAATTTAAGATTGGTAATTTCGTAAGAATCTTTGAATCACACAAGTTATAAGCATATACAATTGCAATGAATAGTTTAGTTTGATTCATTTCTATAGAGAAATTTAGAAAATTGTTAAGACAAACTCAACACATATGAATTCATTTCTATTACACCATAGGTTTGTGTTAAATTTCTGCTTTTAGGTTTTGCATAAATTTTGCTAAAATATGATTATGGGCTGATGTTGAGAAATGTGTCATAACATCTTAACCAACTGTTATGATAGATTTTGCTATTATACTTATCAGATAGATGTTGAGCAAGATGTCTTGACATCTTGGTCTATCATACAACAGGTGTTGTTGTTATATCTCTTGACAAATTTGATTTGTTTTTGAGAGATCCTTTTGGATATATCTCATTATTTTGCACATGTCAAGGATATTTATTAGGAACAAGTGCATATTTAATCTGTTTTCATTAAAAAAGATCTTGGAGACTTTTTAGAAAATTTTAAAATATTTGTTCCTATTTTTATGTTGTGATACCTTTCTCGGGAATCGAATGGTCGGCTCTTGGTTGACTCCGGTATGCTCGTTACCGCCGCAGGCTATGAGACTTCCTTCTTCTCTTGCGCATGTGTGAATCATTTGTTTGTGCATTGCACTGTTTGTGTGCTTCTGCCAAAACACTTGCTTGCTTCATCCCCCTGCATCCATTGGTTCTCCAACCAAGTTAGATATAGGATAGCTTCCCTTAGGATCGCTCGATTAGGATAGCTCTCGAGCCTAGACATTAGGATTTTCGTCCTTTGCATGTCAACATAGGTAGAGATTCCCTTACATCCTCAACCTTAGGTCCAACTTTGCATGATAACGTTGGGGTAGAACTAGTTAGTCTCCCTTTACATATTTTCTTGTTTCTTTTTGAATCCTTGCATGTAATAAAACTAAAACTTGTTTTCTTCTCTTTTGAAAATTAAAACACTCAATAATGGTTCAAAAATAATTTTCAAAGGTAAAAGCAACCAACCTCACTTCAAACCTTTTTCGCCTCTTGGCTTTTTTTGTGTTTAAATTTTTTTCAATAAGGGCATTCCTTTTCAAATCCAAACAAGTTGCTAAGTGTGCGAGCGGCCGAGCATAATACTTCTTATAGCTGCAATGCCAAGCACGAGTTGCAATTGTTAAGACGCGGAATCGAACTTCCCATAAAAAACATTGCAACCCACCAAAACATGTAAGCCGAACTACGACGCTCTGACTTTCCCATTGCATGAAGGAATGCGTAGGCATCTTGTCACGAGGCTCGATCGAGCAAACTTTATAAATACTTCCTTCTGTTCCCTGTGTTTTCCTTATTTTCTTTCTTTCACGTCCATTGTAGCGATTAAGCAATAGATATATATAACACACCCATTAGATGGAAAATATAAGTGGATACAGTAGAGTACTACGAGCGTGTGGGGTGCTAATACCTTCCCTTTACGTAACAGACTCCCTTACCCGATCTCTTGATCGTAAGACCATGATTTCTTCCCCCTCAAGCTTACTCGATATTTTCCTTTCCTCTCGCAGGATAAAAAATGTTTGATGACGACTTCATTGATATTCTACCCGATGATGTTCAGCCAGGTAGTTTCAGTATTCGCCACAGGGTCCTTGGCGATCGCCATGCTTGGCATTCTGCTAATGGGTTTCTTTGTGAAACACGTGGGATTTTGTTTGTTACTTTGAAGTGTAGACCCCTTTTTTGCTTGAAAAACTAACATTAGAGAAAAAAATTAGTAATGATGGATATTGTTAATGGTTAGTTGCATAATAATAACAAATAATTTTAAGAAACTTTTCCAAAAGTCTAATGAAATCTAAATTATAATAACCCCCATTTTTTTTGAAAAAGAAAGCAAGGAAAGTTCATGCGAGGAAATAAATCAAAAAATCTAATGACAAAAATAAAATAACCAATAGAGGGAACTGCAATGGTCCTGTCTGAGAGAGGTAAGGAGTGATACTCAGGTGTAAGTGGACTAACTGGTCTGAAAGGCGTTTCGCCTTGGTCCTCTAAAACATAAATCTAATTTTCTCTATTTTGGACATTTGTTCTTTCTGGGTTTATTAGGTAGATGTGTTGAACGACTTCGTTATCAATGAGAATTTTGTACGCAGTAATCCCGAAGTAAACTCGTCGTACCATACCTTTTATAAGACAATGATCCAAGTCCAGAAGTGTAAAGCCACAATAAGGTACTAAATGATTAGATTATTTTGGAGTCTAAAGGCGAAGGCAATTTAGGTAATTATCGCTCCTACATGGATGGGTTCTACTAAAGATAAAGCTATATGTCTTAGGTTTTCTATGAGAAAAGTGCTAGATGCAATCAAATCAAATTTAGTGATTCAATATAGTATAAATAACTCTTCCTCACTCACTGGCTCACTGGTGACGCTTCGACCAAAGAATGTATGGTCTAAAATCATATGGAAATACCTAAGTGCTGGGTTATGGATACGATTTGAAATTTGGATGGATGGATTGGGGTTTCTGCTATTTGTGGTATCTTTCCAGAAAGTGTCCAAGGTTTCATGTGTGTCTAGATTAACAAGAACTTCAGGACTAGTTGGTAATCCTAAGAGGTGACCTAAATCTTGATGGTTTAGTCTATACTCTTTCCAAAATAGCCTATAAGAAATCTGACCGCGATGGAATCCACAATCTATATTAGGTTTGTAAATAAGTGAACCAAGGAACTCGAGGGGGGGTTTTGGTAAGTGGTGTTTTTGGCTTCAATGAACTCATCCTAATATATTTGTCTACATATGTACCTAATGCTAGACTCAATCTTTAAGGATTTCATGCAACTGGAGTCAAGGTATCTGGTGGGTAGCATAGGCATCTCAGATATGATTGCGTAGATGTTCCTCTGGTCGTCATCTCTGAACTGGATCTCCATGTCATCGAAGTTATGCATCCTAAAAATTTGGTTAGAATAAGCTATGTAGAAATATGAGACATGAAATGTAAGAAATTACATAAGTTTGTCATGTTAGAAGAAATAATTCACAGTGTTAAAGGAAAATAATAAAAAGGAAAAATCATGGGTTACCTCCCATGCATCGCTTCATTTTACGTCGGGAGCTCGAATAAGGATTTAAGTCAAATATATTGCTTCCAAGGCTATTTATCGAGCCATATCTTATATCCTTCACCTTTTCTTTTCTTTTCACTATAGAGTAGTTCATTTCTTAGGTATGGTGGGGGAGGTCTTGGATTTTTCTTAGGAATTAGATTAGTAGGTTTTGTGATCTCTCTAATTCTAGGTTATGCAATTTTTCTCTTCTATATGGGTCCCTATATCGTTCCGATTGTGAACCTATCATGGTTTATAAGGAATTTGGTGGGGAAATATTTCTAATCTATTTTCTACTCCTTAATCATACCATTTCCCCCTTAGGTTTTTTAACTAGTTTTTCACTACTAGTTATCCTAACATCTTCGTTCCTCTCAATCGGGAGTCCTAAAGGTGCCGGTGTAAGTAGTGATATTTTTGTCTCCAATTCGTTTTTGCTAGTTACTAGAGACTCGAATACAGTATTTAGATTCCTAAGGGTTTCTTGATGTGGATATTTTGGTTTCTAAATTCCTTATTTTGGATGGTTTGTGTTGCCACAAACCTCCACATCATAAATTCTAGTCTAGAAAGGGTTTGTGTGTTAACAAAGTTCTCTACTACTATTTTAAGGATTGATTTATAGGGATATTGTGGTTCCTCGAAATACTTATAGTGGCAATTGCAATAAAATTTTGGGTGATACATCTAGAGGTGTGCCTTAATCTAAATGGTGTAACAACAGAGTTACAATATTTGACGTAATTTATCCTTGACAACAACTCCAAAAACTTGATGGGGTATTTTGCAAGTGTACAAAAGGTATCAGAGTAATACAAAGAGTGTCAAATCTACACAGACCTAATAGTCAAGTTATCATTTTCTATCGTTACGATGTTTATTTAAGGCAAATAAAATAAGTGTTTGGTTGAGCAGATAAAATATTAAACTTGAATGAATTCATAATTAATAATAAAATGCAGGCAGATTAAGAATAAAAAGGAAATAGATTAATTCAGACGAATACTGCCAGAATGAGATTCTCATTAATTAACGGTAATCTGATTATTCCTAAATAGGATTACTTACGGGACAATATTTTCTACTTTGAAAATAATCAATTAAACGGTAACTGTCACTTTCACATGGTCAGAACCAGATCTTACTCTCTAAATTATACCATTCACTGTCACAGTGGTAGGCGCGTTACGCGTTAAAGTAGTAAATCCTATTTTAATAAATTAAATACTTTACTAGGTCGAAAAGTGATTTCAGTGGGAAAGTTTAATTTAAAAGCGTTCCAAGCTTTTGCTTCGGTAACCAGATCCTAAACCTATAAACGTGTGCGCTCGTAAATAGTTTTAAAATCACTTTCTAGAAATATTATACTTTCCTAATCAATTAATAAAGTGCTTTCAAGGTATTTATTAACCAAAAACAAACCAATTTTATTCTTTAATGTCGGACGACTTTTGATCTTACCCGACGTTTTTACTGCCTCAACTTTCGTAGAGACAAATTAAAATTTAGGAAAAATTGTATTAAAATCAAAACAGCCCATGAATTAAATCATAAAGAAATAACAAACAAGGTACTATTAGTTTGCGATCCTCACATTCCAACATTACCAAATAAGCCAAACATAGTCACGGTAAATAAATAAACGGTTGATTGGAATGCGAGATTAAACATAAAGGTAACTTTTGATAAAAGAAGTTTTGAAATCTAAATTGCGAGAAAAGTAAAAGACGAGATAAATAAGACAGGAAAAATAAAGGCAAGATAAATAAAGCATAAAATACTGAATGAATTAAGAATCTTCTCCAGTCGAAGATGAAGGAAGTGCAAGACCAAGCCAATGCCCAATTCGATTGTAGTGAAAATCAATGGATGGTGAACGCCATCCTTCTCTGGTGAACGCCGCCTTCTCAAAGTGGACGTGACTTGGTCTTTTGACCTTGACACGTGGACCACTCATGGCTATCTCTATGGTGAACTCCATAGTGGTCGCCTTGAGTGCAAAATGCTACATTTCTTCCGTTTTTCGTTTGTTTTTCTCTGTTTCTTTGTAACTGACTCTCAAATGGCAAAATACCTGAAACACACAAATACCATCAGAAAAGAGGAAATGTAGGAGAAAATGAAAATAAAATATGCACAAATTGAGTCGAATAAATGGTGTAATTTAGTGTCATCAAAAGATTTATCATATTTCTTTATGACACTTTTAGAATCTATAGAAGCTTTGGAAATAATTTCTTCCTCAAGTTTTGAGCTCTTGTTTCTAAGGGAAGAGTTGTCATTCTTAAGAATAAATTTTTCTTCATTTTAAATGAAGAATTCTTTCTTAAGTGTACTATGTGCTTCAGATTCAAATAGATGGACTTGTTTCAGTTCCTTGTATTTGTTTTGAAGCTTTTGATACTTTTCCAAAATTTCAGATAAGCGAGATTCTAATTCAGAATGAGGTAGATAAGGAAATACCTCTTATGAGTCTTACTTAGATTTTAATTTTGATTGAGTCTTTTCATCATATGCCTTTATGCTAGCCATCAACACCACATTTGCTTGATCTTCTTTACAGTCATCTTCTAATGAGTCACAATCATCCTGGGTAGCCATTAGTATTTTCTTCTCCCCTCTGAAGACTTTTTTCTTAGGATCGTCTTTTATGAGTTTGCGACATTCATTTTTATAGTGACGTGGCTCTTGCATTCAAAGCATGTAATCTCTTTGCTAGCACCTGACTTCTTAAGTCCATAAATAGATTTGAAGCGACCATCTATCCTTCTTGATCCTCTAAACTTTCCTTGTCTTTTCTTCCAGAGTTGGTTAACCCTTAAGGAGAGAAGAGACAACTCATCTCCTTCTTCAAAATCTTCTTCAGATTCCTCATCCTCTTCAGCTTGAAAAACTTTAGTCTTTTCAGACGTTCCCATAGATTTTAGAGCCACAAAATTATCTTTCCTTTGAGACTTATCCTCTTCAAGCTTTATCTCGTGACTTCTCAAAAAACTAACAAGTTCCTTAAGAGTGGCGTTGTTCATATCTTTATTTAGTTTCAGCGTAGTTACCATAGGTCTCCATCTCTTGGGTAAGCTTATGATAAAAAACCCTATTTTGTTATGAGATATGGTAAAGTCGATAAAAAGAAATTCTAACAGGGATAGACCCCACCCACAAGTTAAATCTAGAACCAGGTATGCATACCATTCTCCACCTTCCTGCTAATCCTCTACCAATCAGAGGAGGCATCACTCTTAGACCCTAAAAGATACACCCTTCACCAGAAAGAAAAAGGTTGAAGCCTCAAAGACCTATCCTCTAAGAGAGAATGAATCATAATATCTACATATATAACATAAAGAATATCACGCAAAAGCCCTAAAATTGCTGAGAGCAATCTCCACCTTTATTTACATAAGAGAGCTAGATTAGCAAGACGAAGATCACAAATACTAAGGCGTCCCAAATGCCCAAGATTACAAACATAAGGCCAATTGACCCAAGGAATTTTTATTTTACCTTTCATCCCACCCAACAAAAACCTCTTATGGATCTTAACAATCCTATTCCAAACCTTAATATGAATCTTTATAAAGGATAAGTAAAATATTAGTATTGCGTTCAACACCCAATTGAGAATGATCACTCTATCCCCAAGTTTCCCTATCCATGTATTCAAGAGAGCAAACAACTAGAAAGTAGAGACATAAGAGGTTTCCAAGAGACTTATATAGGGGAGTTCACTTCTACCAGCAAACTTAGGTACTTTAAGGGGACGTTTGTTTCACGGGGTCAAATGTATTACTATCCCAGGAAAATAGATGTGAGAAATTTATTCCAAAGAATTCTTTTGAAAATTTGTTTGGCAAACATTTTATTATTTCTAAGATATTTTGTAATATTTATTTATTTATTTTAAAAACCATATAAAATTTCATGGGAATACACTTTCCCATCCTTCAATATGGGAGTAATTTTATGACAATAATGGAAGTTATAGAAAGTTATTTTGTTATTTAGAATTTTTATAGAACAATTTTTTTCAATCTTGTAACAAACATGAGTATCCTCACTTTTTATCCATGTATTCCGATTCCTAAACTTGAAACAAACAACCCCTAAGAGAAAAATCGATATAAGATACTCTTAAATAAACATGAATTAAATGTATAATAATTTATGTTTATATACATTAACAATAATTTTAATATGTAAATCAACCATGCAAAATTAAATTTACACCCTTAAGATCAAATTTAGAGGCTCTCAAGTTTGAATGAAAGATAGTAACACATTTGAAGTTATATTTTTATTCAACGGGTGACTCGTAGGTTGTTTACTCTAATATTTTCTCTAACTAGAAAAGCAAACAAATTGACTTTATGAAGAATATGAAAACCGTATGCAAAAACTTAGGCAGACAGTGTTACTTTCAGAAAAGGAAGGGTTGAAGATGACGTAGTATATATATATAGATACAGTAATTTCACAAACCAGATAGAAGAAGTTATAAGTAGTTTCGAGGAAGAAGTAAATTGAGCTATCGACGTTACCGTGTAGTTTCGTTTAAATGAGAAAAAGAAAGAAAGAGAGAGAAAAAAGGTGTGAGATGTTGTTGTCCCTTTCAAAAGGTGTGGCATGCATAGAAAGGATCTATCTATCTATCTATACAACAAAGGCATCCTTACACATAACTTTTTGAAATAATAAAAAACCAACAGTTATAAGTTTTAACCAGAAGCAAATTTACCATTAATAATGTTAAGTAAATTGGTGAAAGTTGAATGAATGAATGAATGGATATTGGATAGTACAAAGAAGAGCAGCAGAGGGTGCAGTGATGAAATAAAACGTCCATTCTGACCAAACACTGCCACCCATTGTCACTGCCATCATCATCAAAACCCTCTTTCTTATAGGGTCAGAATCAATTCCTCTTCCCTATACTATACACTCTTTATTTACTCTTATCTCTCTCTCTTCTTTCCTTCTCTTGTCTTCCTGTGTGTTGAGATATGGAAACTTTGCTGGATTTTTCCTCTTCCACTACTGGATATTAACCCACATCTTTCTTTCATTTATTGATGCAACATTATTATTATTATCATTATTATTATTATTACTAGTGCACAACAAACAAACTCTTCCACTTGCAAAAAAGGCAAAAATAATTGGTGCAGTCTTAGGGAAAGAGAGAGAAATGGGTTAGGCTCATAAACTCTAAACCATTCTTTCTTGGGTTTTTTGGTACTGATGATGGAAATGGGAAGCATTCTGAGTGGTGCTGACAGTAACAAAAAAACCATTACTATAGTTGTGTTGTTGTGTTAAAAACTGGAAGAAGATAAACACAATAAGGGTCTGAGTCTGGATCCTCCCAGAACAAATCAACACCCTCTTTATCACCATCATCAGCACAACCAACAACACCCTCACCACCATATTCCAAATGAACAAGAAGAAGATGATGAACATAACTCTTGTCATACTCATAAACACTATCAATACCAAGACCCAACCTTTCCTTTTCATCACCCTTATTTTCAACAACATCTAGATTTAGAACCTGAGCCAGAACAACCAGAACCTGAACCTGAACCAGAACAACCAGAACCAATTCAACCAACAAAGAAACGTTCATTTCTTCTTCCACCACTACACCCAAACGAATATGCAAGAAAGATGGGAGAAGCAACACAATCAGCAGAAACAGCGACTCCGACAGCAAAAACAAAAACAGCAGGAACTTCTTCAAAGAGAACAGGTGGAGGTGGAGAAATCGTGGAGGTGGAAGGAGGTCACATTGTCCGGTCAACAGGAAGAAAAGACCGCCACAGCAAAGTCTGCACTGCCAAAGGCCCCCGCGACCGCCGTGTACGGCTCTCCGCCCACACCGCCATCCAATTCTACGACGTGCAAGACCGTTTGGGCTACGACCGGCCTAGCAAGGCAGTCGACTGGCTTATCAAAAAAGCTAAGTCCGCCATTGATGAACTGGCCCAACTCCCCGCATGGAACCCCACCGCTACATGCTCTTCAACACCACAACAGCAGCAAACCAACGAGTTGTACCGCCGGCAGTCCCCGGTGGACAACAGTCCAGTAACCGCCTCCACCAGTCACCGCTCAGCGGCATTAGAGCGAAGAATACCACAGGAACAATTTTCTTCCCAACCATTAGAGATGGATTATAACAACAGTAGCGGGAAGCATGGTTTTCTTCATGGCTCATTGGATACTGACATTGCTGATACTATCAAATCTTTTTTCCCGGTTGAAACGCCCACGACGTCGTTTCACAGCTACCCACAACCGCCGGATTTGCTTTCCCGAACGGCCGTCACCACTCAGCAAGATCTCCGCCTCTCCTTGCAATCTTTTCAAGATCCTATCATGCTTCACCATCAAACTCAAAGCCACCATGACCACCACCACAATCACCACCAAGTACTCTTCGCCGGAAACTCCTCACTCGGTTTCGACGGTGGTGGTGGATCAAACAACCTGTGGTCTGAGCAGCAGCAGCATCAGGAAGAACATGACAATAGCAGATTGCATAGAATGATGGCTTGGAATGCTAATGCTAATGCTAATGTTAATGTTAATGTTAATGCTGCAGATGGTGGTGGTAACAGCGGCCATGGTGCTGGATTTGTGTTCAGCACACCGGCGCCACCTTTCGGCGGTTTTGGCCAGCTTTTTTCTCAGAGGGGACCCCTTCAGTCCAGTAACAATCCTTCAGTTCGTGCTTGGATAGATCCATCCATGGCGGTGGGGACGGCCAATATGACCGATCACCACCATCACTATCTTTCGCCGATGATCCATCATCAGGCTTCTGCCTCTGGTGGTGGATTCTCCGGCTTCCGTATGCCAACACGAATTCAAGGTGAAGAGGAACACGACGGCGTATCTGATAAACCGTCCTCTGCTTCCTCGGATTCTCGCCATTGATCAAAACACTAATAAAAAAAATCTTAACTTTCAGGTTCTATTCTCACTCCCACTTACAAATTTCATTTCAGTTCTATCCATTTTGTTATTATTACTTGCAATTTTTTACTGTGTTTTGTTACTATTTTGTCTGTCTTTAGGTTCACTGGTTGTTTTGAAGATGATTTTCTAGAGATTTGGTTGGTGTCCTTCAAGAATAACCAACCCGGGTTTGGATTTTTCAGATGTTTCTACTTCAATTCAATGGCTTATAAAAACCGCGAGGGAGCGAAGTAAATCTGGTTTGAATGATTCATTCATGTTTTCAATTTCAATCCCCCGGTTATGTTATGCATTTAATCTTTTATTTTTCAAGCTTTGATTACTAAGACTATGTTATGTGTGTTTGTTTCTCTTGTTTCATCTTTGTTGTTGGATTACAATTTGTAGTTGTTATGTTGTATCTCTTAATTTGTACTCATCCATTCTAGTTTCCACTAGTAATATGGAAAAGAAAACATGCAGATTAAAATAACTGAGCTACTTTGCTCAAAAGTTGTTGTTTATTTCCAACTTGGTGCAAACCCAAGATGCAGATTGAAGCATTTTCCTCTTGTCACAAAAAAAGGTATTAAACCCAAATGACCAGACATTATAAACTTTGCATATTCAAAATTGTGTATGATTTTGGCTTGATATGTTGGGTAGGTCTTATTTTTAACAGCTTTGTACTCCGATTAGTTTTCAGCTTCCTTGTCATGGAAGGACAATTAGTAGTAAAATCTATATCAATATCAATCTTTTTCCTGCCTGAAATTTTGGTAGCATTTGAATGACAAGTCATTGTCCATCAACAATTTAGAAAGAAACAGTTTTGTATATATTGTATGAAAGTTGATTCCGACCTTAGTATAAGGGCAGCGTCCTAGATTCATTACGGTTTGTATGCTCCTTTGCCTATCACATGTCATATTTTTGGTTTTTCTTCGTCTAGTTTAGTAAGCTATATGATAGTGACTCAAAAGGTTTAAGTAACACCCACTTACCCACTCATACTTACTATCAATTATAGTTCATGGAATGGTTTTTTTCCTTCCAATAGAAACATCGATATGTAATTTCTTAACTACACCTTTCTTTCCTTTTGGAACTAATAATAAGTGCTTTTTGTTTGTTTTCAATCACTATCCACAATGGATAGATATAGAGCTTTGTTTATTTTCAATCACGATTACAATTTTTACTTAGGTTAGATATAAAGTTTAAAAATTAGTTTATATAAAGTGAACTTTTTTTTAATCAATTGTTAGTTGGTCATTGGTGTTTGTCGCGTCATTTGATTATGATAACGTGATTGGGAGGCGGTTAGACCCACTTAATGTCAAATGACGAAATGGATTAAATCACGAGTTTTTTAAAAAATAAAGACTTCTTTTTAGCTAAAGATTTTTTAAAATATATTTTAAATAAAAATAAAATGTGATTGAAGTATTTTATGATTATATATTTGATAAATTTTTATATATGTTTTTCATTTCATTTCAAAATCTTATATGGGGGAGCCATGAAATAGATGGGGATGGATGAGCATTGAGCACAACGATACTCAATTATGAAAAGAGTACACACTTAAACACTCATGGATGCCACCAAAGTTTGATGCTTGTACACCTGTTCGTGGTCCCTCTCTACCTTGTAGTATAGCCTCATAAAAACCTTTTGAAATGTCCTATTGAGAGGAATGCTCTTCTTTAAGGAGATAAAAGTAATAATGAAGAAGAAAAGCCCTTGCTCTTTATTCAGATCGTGGCAATTATTCTTCGGTCTAGGGTAGTGGCTATGGGTCGGTTAATAAATATGATTAAATGCGTGTGCCGTAAATCTTAATTCGATTATTAACTACAATTTAAAACTCTCAGGTATTGCAAATATTTAATGAATGAATATAGGAGTAGATGCGACATAGTACAACTTGTTAGCATAAAATAATTCAATGGTATTCATATAGTTTTTTTGTTACAATGATAATCTCAATGCTTTCATTAATTAAAAAGTGTTCAATATAAGAGGACATCGTATTAAAAATACCACATTTAGATTAAGAATTGATCGCCTTCATAAAAGAATGTACAATTGAATTTGTTTGATGTTTATTCAACTTCATCTCAAAGTTAGAAAAAATATGTAATAAATTCTTAATAATTCCTTGTGAATAAAATAGATAGCTTGGACCACATATTGAGAGTCGGCTTTTGAAAATAACAGTATTCAAGTGCAAAGCTATTGCTTTGTGCATAGTCTCCTTTAGGCGTTAAAAGTTTCATAACTCTTGACTAGAATATCGAAACTGAGCGGAGACGGTGTCTAAAATTCTGTATCGAAATCTTATACGACTTTCATTCACAAGTTCAGAGCCAATTCCTTACCAATCAAGAGCAGTTTTTTATTCTTTGAGATTGATTTCGAGACGAACCGAGCATTTTTTATCTGATACGCGATGTTCGAAAAATCATATCTCGCTCGGTTTTTATCAAAATAAGGTGGGACCAGTGCCAAAAGCTCACAAATTCTGTTGACTTCATTTGTTACGAAGACTCTGTGCTCGAATTTTGATCAGAAGACCCTCGTTCGAGGCTATTTCTCCGAAGAGCGCAATAAAAATTCTGGACGTGTCAGATGTCCAGAAAGTGTGCTGAAACTTCAAAAATTCATATCGCCTGGAATGTTCGTCCGATTGAGTCAAAATTTTGACACACGCAAGCAATTCCGCGTTCCGAACATTTTTCGTTGAGAGTACGACTTCAAATTTCGCACGGTTTTGACTGTTTTGGGCTGTGGACGAAAATAATTCAGATAATCGTAATTTGAGCCTAATTGTGGATCCAAGACACTCCAAAGCCTAATTTTTCTCACTGTAAATATAGTATGCCTCTCATAAATTGGAGAAAAGAGTTTCATTTGTTAAATTTTCACCTAAAAATTTCAATTTTCTCTCTTAATTCTCTCTCAAATCATAAGAACAAAAAATGAAGAAGGTTTGAAGATTCCTTTTCCCTCCACCACCCTTGCCACCGAGCTGCACCCGTCTCTAGCGACCAACCCCCTCCGGCCAACACTCTTTCTCTCGGCGACCACATCTCCCCCAGCGACCGCCTTCTGCGATCAACTCCCTCCGTTCTGCCGCCTTTCGCCTGACGACGGCTAGCTCTCGCCCGATGATTTTCCTTGCGCCGATAGCTTCTCCTCCTCCCTCTTCCATTTTTTCTTCAAATCAAGGCATATTCCTTTTCCATTTTCATCAAGATCCAAGGTTTTCTCCATCAATTCAAGTTTGATTTGGTATTTTCTTCAACAATTCAAGGCTAATTCTCCAATTATTCTTCGATTCGACTTCGTCTCTCCAATTATTCTCAAGAACAAGTAAGTAGCTTATTTCATAATCACTTATTTTAAGTGATTTTTCAAATTCGACTTTTCTTGAAATTGATTATTGGAATTGATTGAATTTCGTTTGTTTATTCCGATTATTGAATTGTTGTTTGGAAATTGATTGATTTGAGTTCGATTTTCGAACTTATTGTGTCGATGTGAAGGAAAATTGCACATAGAGCATGCATACACTTGTGTGATTTGATTTCTTTGCATATGGGCCATATGATTTGATCATTTGCATCACATATTGCATATTCATGCATTAGGTTGCATTTAGATCGACTAAATTGTTTTGATTCATGTGAAATAAAGTTTAATTCATAAACATAATTGTGTCGAAATGTAGTTTTAGGTGCATTTTGGTATCATGAAGCATTTGCATTGTACATAATGCATTTAGGCTTGCATTTAGATCATAATTTGCATGTTCATTCATTGATCTATAAGTACATGTGATAATTAAATTGAATTCATGTGTCGAAGCTTGATTTTGGTGACGTTAAAGTGTGTTGGAGTCTCATTTTCATGCACATTTTCATGTGTTGTTTGATGCATATTTGGTCATTCAATTAAGGCATTGGAACATGATGAATTTTGATTCAAATTGAGTTTAATTTTCATTTTGCATTATGATTAGATGTGGTGTAGGTTGAGTAATCATTCCATTTGCGTATTATATGCCATACATCTATATTTCATCCAAACATGTAGCATTTTCATTCATATATATGCATTAAATACATGTTTAGGCGATTTTGTTCATCGAAACTCATTTTTCCTCAAATGTTCAAGGTAACGATGGTTCATTTCAAATTTCTTTAGATTTTCTTAAGATTTAGGTTCACATCAAATTTCACCATATTTTTTGAAGACTTATATTCCGTTCAAATTTCATCATATTTTTTTTAGGTTTATTATCACTTTAAATTACATCATATTTTCTTAAGATTTAAGTTCACTTCAAATTTCATCATATTTTCTTAAGATTTATGTTTACTTAAAATTTTACTAGATTTTCTGAAGACTTATACACTTCCAATTTCATCAGATTTTCTGAAGACTTATGTTCACTACAAATTTCATCAGATTTTCTGAACACATATTTCACCTCAAATTTCCTCATATTTTCTGAAGACTTTTGTTCAATTCAAATTTCATCTTATTTTCTTAAAATTTATATTCATTTCAAATTTCACTAGATATTCTTAATATTTATGTTAACTTTAAATTTCGTCATATTTTCTTAACATTTATATTCACTTCAAATTTCATCAGATTTTCTGAAGACTTATGTTCACTTCAAGTTTCTTCATATTTTCTTCAGATTTATATTCACTTTAAATCGCATTTGAGTTTCTTAAGATTTATGTTCACTTCAAATTTCATCATATTTTCTTAAGATTTAGGTTCACTTCGAATTTGATCATATTTTCTAAAGACATATATTCACTTCAAATTTTATCATATTTTATTAAGTTTTATGTTCACTTCAAAGTTCATCAGATTTTCTTAAGATTTATATTCACGTCAAATTTCATACAATTTTTTAAAGAATTGTGTTAACTTCAAACTTCATCAGATTTTTTGAATACTTATGTTCACTTCAAATTTCATCATATTTTCTTAAGATTTATATTCATTTCAAATTTTTCTAGATATTCTTAATATTTATGTTCAATTAAAATTTCATCATATTTTCTTCAGATCTATATTCACTTAAAGTTTTGTCATATTTTCTTAAGATTTATGTTCACTCCAAATTTCATCATATTTTCTTAAGATTTAAGTTCATTTCAATTTTCACAAGATTTTCTGAAGACTAATATACAATTAAAATTTCATCATATTTTCTTAAGATTTAGGTTCACTTCATTAATCAGATTTTCTTAACATTTATATTCACATCAAATTTCACCAAATTGTATTAACACTTATGTTCACTTAAAATTTCATCATATTTTCTTAAGATTTATGTTCACTTCAAATTTCAACATATTTCTTAAGATTTATGTTCACTTCAAATTTCATCATATTTTCTTAAGATTTAAATTCGTTTCAATTTTCACAAGATTTTTTGAAGACTTATATACACTTCAAATTTCATCAGATTTTCTTAAGATTTACGTAAACTTCAAAATTAACCAGATTTTCTTAAAATTATATTCACTTCAAAATTCATCAGATTTTCTAAAGACTTATGTTCACTACAAATTTCATCATATTTTTTAAGACTTATATTCACATCAAATTTCATCATTTTTTCTGAAGACTTATGTTCACTTCAAATTTCATCATATTTTTTACAAATTTATATTCACTTCGAGTTTCACCAGATTTTCTTAAAACTTATGTTCACTTCAAATTGCATCATATTTTCTTAAGATTTTTGTTCACTTCAAGTTTCATCATATTTTCGTTAGATTTGTTTTCACTACAAATTTTATCATATTTTCTTAAGATTTATGTTCACTTCAATCTTTAAATGATTTTCTGAAGACTTATATTCACATCAAATTGCTTCATATTTTCTGAGGATTTATGTTCACTTCAAATTTCATCAGAGTTTCTTCATATTTATATTCACTTTAAATTGCATCTAAGTTTCTTAAGATTTTTGTTTACTTCAAATTTCATCAAATTTTCTTTAGATTTAGGTTCATTTCAAATTTCATTAGATTTTCTTTAGATTTAGGTTCACTTCAAATTTCATCATATTTTCTGAAGACTCATATTCAGTTCAAATTTCATCATACTTTATTAAGATTAATGTTCACTTCAAATTTCAACATATTTTCTTAAAATTTATGTTCACTTCAAATTTCATCATACTTTCTTAAGATTTGAGTTCGTTTCAATTTTCACAAGATTTTCAAAAGACTTATATACACTTTAAATTTCATCAGATTTTCTTAAGATTTAGGTTCACTTCAAAATTAACCAGATTTTCTTAACATTTATATGCACTTCAAATTTCATCAGATTTTCTACAGACTTATGTTCATTACAAATTTAATTATATTTTCAGAAGACTTATATTCACATCAAATTTCATCATATTTTCTGAAGACTTATGTTCACATCATATTTTTAAAAAATTTATATTCACTTCAAGTTTCACCACATTTTCTTAAGACTTATGTTCACTTCAAATTTCATCATATTTTCTTAAGATTTTTATGTACACTTCAAATTTCATCATATTTTCTTTAGATTTATATTCACTACAAATTTTATCATATTTTCTTAAGATTTATGTTCACTTCAATCTTCATAAGATTTTTTGAAGACTTATATTCACATCAAATTTCATCAGGTTTTCTGAAGATTTATGTTCGCTTCAAATTTCATCAGTGTTTCTTAAGATTTATATTCACTTTAAATTGCATCAGAGTTTCTTAAGAATTATGTTTACTTCAAAGTTCATCATATTTTCTTTAGATTTAGGTTCATTTCAAATTTCATTAGATTTTCTTAAGATTTAGGTTCACTTCAAATTTCATCATATTTTTTGAAGACTTATATTCAGTTCAAATTTCATCATATTTTTTTTAGATTTATTTTCACTTTAAATTGCATCATATTTTCTTAAGATTTATGTTCACTTTAAATTTCATTATATTTTCTTAAGATTTATGTTCACTTCAAATTTCAACATATTTTCTTAAGATTTATGTTCACTTCAAATTTCATCATAGTTTCTTAAGATTTAAGTTCATTTCAATTTTCACAAGATTTTCTGAAGACTTATATACACTTCAAATTTCATCAGATTTTCTTAAGATTTAGGTTCACTTCAAAATTAACCAGATTTTCTTAACATTTATATTCACTTCAAATTTCATCAGATTTTCTAAAGACTTATGTTCACTACAAATTTCATCATATTTTCTGAAGACTTATATTCACATTAAATTTCATCATATTTTCTGAAGACTTATGTTCACTTCAAATTTCATCATATTTTTAAAAAATTTATATTCACTTTAAGTTTCACCATATTTTCTTAAGACTTATGTTCACTTCAAATTCATCATATTTTTAAAGATTTTTGTTCACTTCAAATTTCATCATATTTTCTTTAGATTTATGTTCACTACAAATGTTATCATATTTTCTTAAGTTAATGTTCACTTCAATCTTCATAAGATTTTTTGAAGACTTATATTCACATCAAATTTCATCAAATTTTCTGAAAATTTATGTTCACTTCAAATTTAATCAGAGTTTCTTCAGATTTATATTCACTTTAAATTGCATCAGAGTTTCCTAAGATTTATGTTTACTTTAAATTTCATCAGATTTTATTTAGATTTAGGTTCATTTCAAATTTCATTAGATTTTCTTAAGATTTAGGTTCACTTCAAATTTCTTCATATTTTCTGAAGACTTATAGTTAGTAAATATTTTATCGCTTTATCATTTAATTATTCATCGCATGCACAAACCAAACATTTCAAACTAATACTCGTGCGAGCCATTTTTAATCTTGAGTCGACAAAGCTTAGAAGCGTCGCAACGGCCACACATTTGTGCACACACCACGCTTGCTCTTGGGCTTACAATGAGACTTAGTCATTTAGTTAAACATTATTTAATTATCTAATTAGAGTATTTAAAATTGATTAGTCCGTCTAATTAATTTTATTAATCTAATTACTCGATTAAACTTTGTTTAGTTAATCGATTAAATTTATTTTGTGCATGCACCTACACAATATCAATTGTCTTATCATTTTTACAAGCCTCCTTGAATGGGCTTTTAATTCATTTACTCGTTTTATTTTATACTTGTACATTTTTATTCGCTTCATTTCAATTATCACACCTTGGTCCATATACCAAGTTTTCATCCAAAGGGTTTCATTGTTGGGGGTAAGAGCATCTATCCTCACGAGATTAATTAAGTCCATATACTTGATTAATCATGACCCAAATCAAATATTCTCTCTTTCACCACTTTCATAATAAAGTTCCAAACCTCAATCAAACGTCGAGTGACTTCTCAAAAACTTTTTCACAATAAATTCCAAGTTTTTAAGTCGTTGGACGCTAGGCCAATTGTTTAACAATTTGTGTCAAATGAACTCCTAGTCTTTAAGTCGTTGGTCGCTAGACCAATTATTTAAAGACTCTTAAACAACGTGAACTTTGTTTCACTTTAATTTTTCATAAGAAATTTTTTTGCGATGATAGACGATTCGTTGAGCATTGAGCTCCTCTGGTTTCTAGTATTTAAATCGTAGGATGCTAGTCCTATTGTTTGGTACTTTTCACCCACAATTAAAATCAACTCAACTCATCAAACCTTGCCCACGTGCACGTCCTTTTTTCAAACTCACATCGCTCACACGCGGTCTTCTTTCGCTCACACGCAAATTACACTAGTGATGTCTTATCGGCCACGTATGATTAAGCTCCTATTTTCATAAATAAAATCAACCAACCAACAAATATTCTCGCAACCGAGAACTACGTAAGCTCTGACTTTCCCATCGCACTTGGGGAATACGTAGGCACGAGATTCTAACATCTTGGCGAGCACACTTTCAAAAAATTAAAATATGTTTCATTTTTTTCTCTTTTCGCACATAATAATAAGAAGATTGCAAATTTACTTTTTAATCACAGAAACATACTTAGAACTAAATGGGTCCCATCAAGTACGACGGATGTGAGGGGTGCTAATACTTTCCCCTTGCATAACCGACTCCCGAACTCGCATCTTTTGGTTTCGAAGACCATTTCATTTTCGTTTCTTGGGTTATATCTATATTTTCCCTTTCCTCTTTAGGAACAAATAAAATTAGGTGGCAAATTCATTGTATTTTGTATAGAAATTTTTCGATAGCGTCAACAGGTTCCTCAATGCTCAGATGAATTTTTTTTATTTGAGGATGATGCTAACAGCCAAGAAAGGGCCCCTTTGTTATAAAGACATCAAAAATTTGGATGGTGTCCAACATAAGACATTTAGAAAAGCATGATTTGCTATGGTTTTCTTCAAGATGATACAGAACTTATTGAGGCAATCAAAGAGGAACGTGTGTGAGGTTCTGGATTGTTTTTGTGTAAGTTGTTTGTTACTCTGTTGTTGTCATCATCCATGAATCGACCATCACATGTCTGGAGAAAAACATGGAAGTATTTGTTTGACAATATACTTTACGAACAAAGGATGTTGGCAAGAAACCAAGGTAATAAGTTTATTTAACATTTTTTTTCTTATTGTATTTGTATTATAATACATATCTAAATAACACCAATGGATGTTAAACATAACTTATATTTGACGTTGCTTGAGGAGGAGCAAAAACAGTTGACGTTGGTTGCTATTGAAACACTTGTACAAAATAACAACCAAAGTTTGCATGACTACAAGCCAATGCCATATCCAAAAAACTATGTTGTTTCCTTTCTTGGTAATAGGCTAATTTATGATGAGCGTTAATATGATCTTGTTGCTCAACAATAAATTTTTCTTGGGTTATACTCTTCTCTCACAAATAAAGACATTATTGTAAATTATTTATTCTTATTCATGTCTTTTAATAAATTTAACAACCATTAAACAATATATACTTTCTTTATATATATTTTATCATTATAAAAGCTTGTGTTTTGGTTTTAAATGTATTGAATGTAGATGAAAAATGATCCATTTTTGAAGAAATCGTGGATGTTGTAGAAAAGCAAAACGGTGAGGTCTTTTTTTTATATAGATATGGTGGGACTGGTAAGACTTTTATGTGGAACAATTTATCAGCAGCACTTAGGTATAAGAAAAAATTGTCTTGCATGTTGCATCTAGTGGGATTACAAGTTTGCTTTTACCTGGTGGAAGAACAACTCACTCTAGATTTAAGATTTCAGTTCCTACTTTAGATACTTCGATTTGCAACATAAATAAAAAGGATGATGTTGCTCAGCTTCTAAAGATGACAAATCTTATCATTTGGGATGAGGCTCCTATGGCTAACAGGTTTTGATTTGAGGCACTTGACAAATCATTAAAAGATATTATGAGTGATTCAACAAATGGTCTAGAAAATTTTTTTGGAGGTAAAGTTGTTGTTTTTGGTGGTGACTTCATGCAAATTCTACCAGTGGTACCCAGAGGTACTAGGTCTGATATTATCCATGCAACAATAATACCTCATATATTTGGGATCATTTCAAAGTCCTAAAGCTTACAAAGAACATGTGTTTGCAAACTGGGGCACCTACTACAACAAATTAGGACATTAGGGCTTTTTTTGAGTGGATTTTACAAATTGGAGATGGCACCACGTGTGAACCAAATGATGAATATGCTAATATTTTCATTCCTGCAAAGTTTTTAATTATAGATTTTGATGATCATATTAAAGTAATAGTGGAGGATACATATCCTAAATGAATCATAAATACCTTGACGCCTCATATCTTTAGAGTCGTGCAATTTTAGCTTCTACAATTAAAGTCGTTGATGATATCAAACAATACGTTACAAACCTACTTCCAGGTATTTATGACAATCTTTAACTTAATTCATTTTTCTAATCTCATTCTCCTATGAATTTTTTAAATTTTATTATGTATCATAACACTTTCATATTGGTATTATAAATGTGGTTTTTCTCATTAAATAAATACTACTATATTTGTAGGAGAAGTGAAAGAATACTTTAGTAGTGATACCATAGACAAATCTGATGCTACAAACTTTGATGCATAAGAGCATGTCACTATTGAGTTTCTAAATGATCTCAAAACTTCTGGATTGCCTAATCATTCTATCAAGTTGAAAGTGGGTGCTATTATCATGTTAATACACAATCTTGACCAATCAGAAAGATTGTGCAAGGGGACCCGACTCATAGTTACTAGGCTGGCCAATCACGTCATTGAAGCCAAAATCATTTTTGGGAAGAATATTGGTAACATCATTTATATCCCTAGAATGTCTTTGTCACCTTCTCAATCACCATGGCCATTTAAGTTGGTTAGGCGGTAATTTCCAATAATTGTTTCATTTGCTATGACAATTAACAAATCTCAAGGGCAATCACTAGACCACGTTGGGTTGTATTTACCAAAAGAAGTTTTTAGCCACGATCAATTGTATGCCGCTATCTCAAGAGTAAAATCAAAAAAATATCTTCGCATTCTTATTCACGATAAAGAAAAATACCTCATGACTACCACTAATGTTGTGTTCAAAGAAGTGTTTCAAAACATCTTATAGGTTCGTATTTTAAAGATGTTTTAATTTTTATGAAAATCGTTATTGCATTTTTTTATTGAACTTCCGACTTACATTGTTAATGTACATTTTAGGTTCTCCCACCTAAAGCATGGTTTGATAAGTTTGGAACAATGGTTATCAAAGTCCCGGTTATTGCTATCTCTATTTGAAACTTTTTTGTTTTTGGTTTTCATCCACCAAATTGTATTGGCCTTAACTTTTGCGTGTTTAACTTTGCTATATGGCATAGACAATTATTATTATGAATTGCATAACCATGGGTTTATGTAAGGTTATATGTTTTGCTTGGTTTTTTGATTATTTTATATTGTGGAATTTATAAACATTGTACTGGAATTAGTGTGCGTCCCTCTTTCAAATATGTCAATATTAATGCAGTAAGTGAGAGCTGCTGATAAATGTTTCAGAATTTGGTCAAGCTTTTGGTGAACTATGTTTCAGAATTTGGTCAAGCTTTTGGACCCGACCTTTTTGAAAAACTTTTATATATTAACTGACCCACTATATGTATTCCAAGCCCATTACATGACATTGATGATATGCACCAAATTTACAATTTTTATTATTTATTTTATATGCTTTGTTATTCCTCTGATGTTGCCTAGCCATTTTCGTTGGATGCAATGCACATGATTATACCAATTACACTAATAAATTTTCTCATTTATCTAGTGATAACAGCATATAACGATGCAAATATAAATAATACACATTACATTTAATTATTTGCAGCCAAACAGGTATATTCATACACATCAACATGCCGTTAAACCCACACATCTTAATTCCTGCAAAGTTAAAACTTACATCAAAATGTTATCACAACTTCATACACCAAACGAACTTAGTTACACTTCAACCTAATACAATAACTGCCCAAAACGTTGTCACAACTTCATACACCAAACAAACTTAGTTATACTACAACCTAATACAAGAACAACCCATGAAGCACACAACCCTCAGTGGTTCAACAAATATACGTATAGGGTGTGAGGATCCCTATCGATACTTAAACGCAACCTATGACCTTTCTTAAGCATGTTATTCCTTGCAAAATCATACCAATCTATACCTACATATACATCATCCCCATTAGTTTGAGAGGTATCTAGGCGTGCCAAATATACCTCTCCAGTATATAAATCGAAGAAATCAAGCTGCTCAGAGACAAAATTCATAAATCTCATCACTTCCCGTAGCAAATGCTGCACAAAGTTATACTATTTCAAATAACCCAATTTAGGATTGGATTTTAGTGTTATGACCCAATTTACACTTTTATATTGGCCTTTCACTTAACCCACTTAAATTAATCCAATAATTTCTAACATTTTATTTCATTTCATTTCTTATATTAAATTAAATCATTATTTTCTATAGACATTTTAAAATATATTTTAACAAAAATCACATCATCAATAAAATCACTCCTACTAGAGAATGAGTCTCTGACTACTTCCATATTATAACTATTTGTACACATTTATTATGATTTAAATATAAAGATAGAAAATTTATGAAAAAAAAAAAATTGCTTACATAAACCCTCAGTCAGATTCCATTCCTAGTCTGCCACAACAAAACCCTTTCTCACCTTCCTCTCTGTTTTGCCGGAAACACGATCATCCTCTTTCTTTCCTTGATTTCTCCACTCCTAATTCAGCTCAATTACAAACCTATGGATTTTCAGAATATTTGATCACAATCTTTGCGTGGCGTTAAAGTTTGCACCTTTTCCCTTTCTTTTTCAACTTAGTTATCAAGTTGTTATTATTATTATTATTATGCTGAATCTGATAGCACCAAGGGGTTGAATTTTATTATTTATCAATTTAGAATTTGTGGTAATTGATGTTTTAGGGTTTACTTTTTATTTACACTGGCACCGAATGTTCCCACCAGGAATCGAACTCGGTATTCCCCAAACCTTCGTTCCTGAGCAGGAGCTCGTTTACCACTCGAGCCCATGCGCTTGGTTGGCATATACTATTTTGTGGACTTCTGTTTGTTTTCATTTATTGGCTATAGCATTGAATTACATTATAGTTTTTTTTTTTCATAAACATGAAGTTTCTCAATTCTAGTTCGGACACGGTGTTAGAAATTCAAGATGAGTTTAAAGGTTAAACATACAAATTGGGTGGGGAATATTTACCAGAAGTTTGAAGCAGTGTGCCATGAGGTGGATGGTATTGTAGGCCAGGTGCTGTTTCATTGTTGGTTTCATATATATTTGATCTTGGGTTCTTTTTCATTTGTTTTATGACAAAAGGTATTGTATGAAACTTCTTTCTTTTATTTGTCTTGATTCAGGAAGCTGTTAAATATCTTGAGAATCGGGTCCAGAATGTTGGGGACAGTATGAAAAAGTTATATTCTGAAGTTGTATATGAGCTACGACCTTTTCCTGCCTTGTCTGGTCCTGCTCCTACAAAATATGAAGCTCATTCGGTTGCTTTAAGAAATAATATTGGCTTATCATTCGAGTCGGTTTGTAGTGTTGAAGATAAAGATAAAGATAAAAATAAAAACGGGGTTGAGGAAAGTTTTGTGAATAGTTTTATTGAATCGTTGCAGGATTGTAATGCAATTGATCTTGCCGATGTTCAACTAGCGGGTCATCTTGACAAACATGAACTTGTGAAGCAAGTTAATTGCAAAACGCGCACGGGTTTGCTGGATGTGGAAGATTCTTTCATTACTCGAAATGAGGTTATTGATGACTCTAGAGAAACTTCTGTGGTTGAAAAAGAAGACTTGCATGCAAGCATTGAAGAGACTGCCCTCGAGTCTGCATCTGAGATAGAGAGTTTGATATCTGTTAAAGAGAACGAACCCCTTGAATCCTATTATGGTTCTCCTGATAGTGCATCTGAAGTTTCGGTGATAACTAGGGATACTAACAAAGTAAATGTTGAACAAGACCAGTGTTTGATTTTTGAAGAAAAGAGTATGAGTTTATCTAGTGCCGAAGTGTTGAATTTCCCGTCTGTTGGTGAGACAGAATTAAGTAGAGCCTCCTTATTCAATGAATCAACTGATGTTGATAAGGGTGATACTGATATACTAGCTGAAGTTTCACCTGTTGTATCATCTGCATCGTGCAAAAGTCCTAATATCACGGAGACAGGAACTTCAGACATCAAATGTTCTTTAGTTTCTGATAGTTCATATTCAGAACCTCATAAATGCAGTTCAGGGTATGTTGCTTTGTGTATTTCAGATAGTTCCATGGCACATGTTTGCCGTGATTCCTCCCAAATAGCTGGCCAGGTCAAGGAATCCCATGATGGAATTGCTTCCTCTTGTCGTTGTCAACCAATAGAATCAAATGGTTAGTTTTCTTATAATTAATGATCTTCATGAGCCTGTTCAAGTGTATTGTTACTTATCTGATATTGTTTTTTCTTATGTTGTTAAGATGATTCACGTTCTATAGAATCAAGCTTGGAAGACATTCAATTGAATAATGATACAAAGCTTGAAGAAAGCTGTGTATTTGTGGCTGATAGTGAACTCTATGCGGTCTCATACCGAATCCAAAAGCTTAGATCGTATAAGGTAATCCCGTAGTCTCTTCTAATAAACGTTGCAATGAGTAAAGTTATTGCTGTAAGTAGATCATATATTGGTATTCGTAAGTTATGCTATTAAGAAAATGAAGAAATCTTATGCATTACATTACTTTCATTTTTCGTCCTGACAGAAAAGAATCCAGGATGCATTTTCTTCAAAGAAGAGGTTAGCAAAGGAGTATGAACAACTAGCAATATGGTATGGAGATGCTGAAATGGAGCCAAATGAAGATACACCACAAACTCACGCCCTATTTAGTTCCAGAACATATGAGACCTCGAAGAATTTGCAAGTGCAGCAAGCTTCTGAAACAGAGTGGGAGCTATTATAAATACAATCAGGCGGCGTGTGATGTATATAAGGAACAAATGCCACGGCTTCATTTATTCGCTATTGTACATGTCAATGGCTGTGCTTGCTGAAATTATATTTCTAGGTTTCCGTGAATAACATGCTAAAATAATAAACTGTTTGCTGTTGAAATTATTGACGAACCTTCGTAGAAAAGATTCCCTTAAATTCTTTTCTCAAGCTCTGCATGTCTGCAAAGTTTTCCTTTGTTTACAGATGGTGTATCTCTACATTGATAGTTAGTCAATCGATTTTCTGATTACAATCCAAAAAGTGTTCAAAAAAAAAAATAGAATGGTATATACTATATACTAATGCAAATTTATGAATGTTTCCCCCATATGCATGTGCTTTTCTTTCAGTCATGGTTATTAACCATGATGTTATGAAAAGTTTTGATAGTTTTTCAACAGATATGCATATAGTATTTCGTTCCATGTATCAGGGACTCCAGGTAAACACCAGTGAATACAATCAGCAAAAGATTTCGGGTTTGCTCTCTGCTCTTTGGTCAAGAGCTTGCCTTTTCGCTCACCGTAAACTGAGGTGTGCGCATCTTTTCTGTACTCTGATAACTGGGTGATGTTTAACAGGGTGACATCTATTTTCAGATTCTGTAGTGAATTGCGTAATATCTGCATAATCTCAAGATTTGAGCCTGTACCCCAATATGAACCTTGGATTGGATATAATTCATTGAAGCAATTTTCATCGCTTCCCGGATTCCATTCCCAGCTCCTGGAAATAAAGTATAAAGACAGATGTTCACACCTTCAATCCCTTTTTTTTTTGAAGATTCTAAACTGTTAGCAGGGAAACAGAGATTGTAACTTACCACAAATGTGTAGGAGACATACTCATGAAAAAGACATTCTGAATTAACGGATTGATATTCGATTCTAACCAATTCGCCCATGTTTTCAGTGCCAACTTGTAAGCTGTAGTAACATTATATTCTTGAACTTGGTATGGTGATCCATATCTGGAAGAACAAAACATGTTTTCAATAATTTGTCTGAATTAGCTATGAATATTCATTCAACTACATACTCACGTCGCATTGATGAAAGGGCTGTGCATCCACCAAACATAGCTCTCGAACACCAAAAAGTCGACTCCTTGCCAATGTCTGCCATGCTTAGCTATTGAGTCGAGCATCACCATTCTTTTATGTACTGTATGATTTGTTGCATGATCTGAAATCGATTCAACCATGAATGGAGCCCAGTAGTACTCGATCGATACATTGAAATCCTGGAAAAGTTAAAGCTATACAAAATTTCATTAAGTAAATTTTAACAAGCTAGCACATGAGAGATGAGAGATGCACATTTTGATTTACCTCAGATTTGAAGATCTTCATAGGTGGAATTCTGGTAAGGGATTTCTTTCCTTCTGGAATTACAGATTGCACCAAACAGATCATAGACTCAAATTGGCCTCTCTGTAATGAATCTCCAATAAACATTATTCTTTTATTCCTCAACATGTGCAACAACTTCAAAGGATCAAACCTTGGAAGGTTACATCCATGAGGCTGCCACCTCCAATTCTTGTAGAAAGAATCAGGTCTCCCATTTTTCTTGCAAGTGGTCTGCTTGACCAAGTAAGGGCAACTCTCTTCTTCATAAAGAGGATAAGACACATTATCCCAAACCCATGTCCCTTCAAATACATCGCATTCATCCGCAATGCGATCCTCTGGCGACACGACAACTGGTAACCTACTCTTTACACCCGATGACATGCCATAGAGTCGAAAAACATGGCTTTGCTTGCTCTTCAAGTTATCTAGGACTAACCTTGCAACTGCTAAGATTAGAACTGAATACAATACAATTGGAAAAAGTGATTGGATCTTGCGATCCATCAATGGCTTGAGAGACAGCATTGTCATGAGATGGTTGAAAGAGTTGAAAAGTGCTATGATTTTAATTATTTTTGCACAAAATTTTGAAGTGAAATTTTTCGTACACATAGCTTGCTTTAGCTTGCTTGAGTTTAAAGTAGTTTGAAACACACCCTTTGCAACAAACGGTTGGTAAGATCAAACTTTAGGTGTTGAAAATATTGAGATTGAAGGAACATAGGCATTTTAGAATGTCATATCTATTCAAAACATACTCTCACATTGGACAAAGTACAACGATTTATTTGATCTAGGAGAAATAAAAAGTATTAATCTAGTTATAAAAAATTTCAAATATGTTTTAGACATACTTAAATTTTTCTCAATTAGAGTTTGGAGTAACTCTTATAAATTTTTAGTTTTCCTGTTTCATAGATTAATCACATACAACTTTATACTTTGCCTCTAATTTTTTTAAGAGTCTCTTTATCTTTGAGATCATGCAAAATAAACTATCACATATAATTTAAATCTATCGCAAATAACATATAATAAAATAGAGGCTCAAAAATATTTAAAAATATTTATCACTGTTATTAAACAGAATTTCTATTTATTTTTTTCATAATTAGACTGCGATTATTTTTATAAAAAAAAACTTAAAACAACACTGTTTCTTTTTTGTGGGTAGTTAATTTTTTTTTAAAAAATTTCAACACAATCAAAATTTATGGTTTTTTATATATGCAATTAGACAATTATTTAAAAGTGTATTTCTCATTATGCATTTGATTCTTCATAACACAAATAAGAGAAAAAGTCATTTCACAGTGTGAAAATTTTCATTCAGTGGAAGCAATAAATTATATGTGGAGGTAAGAAATCAAAATATCAAACTATTAGCAACAACAAAATAGTAGAGACAACTGCCCTAATCAGTTCTCTTCTCTCCGTTTCAAAATTTTAAAATATCGTCGTTTTAAACAGTAATTTTTTTTAAAAAATAAATATCATATGAAAAATATTATAATTTTTTAATTGTATTATTTAATGATTACTTTATACATATTAGTTCAAATATATTATTAAAGTTAATTTATTAAAAGTATAATATCTTACTGTAATATTATTGTATTCTTTAATTTTAGTGTAAAAATTTTAAACGACAATAATTTTAAAATAAATAGAGTATTATTCTGGATTGAGTCACGGTTCCATAAAGACCACCAGGTCAATCTACATATGTTTGTCTTTTTTAGAGATTTGATGTGATGTTCTATACATGAATTTGTCCCAAGCTATTCATGGTCTACGTGAAGCAATTAGACAAATCATCGAGTGAAATCAATGAAGTCATCATTGAACGTCTTTTATTTCATGGAGAGAAAGGTAAACATTGACTAAACTTGAAGGGAGAAAATCATGATCTTACGACCAAGAGATCTGATAAGGTAGTCGGTTACCCGAGGGAAAGGTATTAGCACCCCACACGTCTGTAGTACTCAGGATCCACTTTTGTTTTCTATCTAATGGGTGTGTTTATCTATGTATAAAACTTACAAGCTAAGAGAGATGAATTCAAAAAGAAAACACGGGGAAAAGAATGAAGTATTTACAAAGTTTGTTCGGTCGAGCCCCGTGACCAGATGCTTACGTATTCCCTCGTGCAATGAGAAAGTCAAAGCGTCGTAGTTCACTCACATGTTTTTGTGGGTTGCAATCTTTTTTTATGAATGATGCTTGGTGAAGCATGTCCTTTCTTAGAAAGTTTTAAACAGAAAAAAAGAGCTTGTAGGCGAAAAATATTTGCATGGGTTGGTTGCTTTTACCTTGAAAAGGGATTTGAGTTGTTATTAGGTGTCTTATGATTTTCAAAAGAAAAAGAAAGAAGTTTTAGTTTTAATGCAAGGATGCAAAAGAAAGAAGAAAACTCCTAAGGGAAACTATCTAGTTTTACCCTTAATGTTATCATACAATGATTAATCCCAAGGTTAAGGATGAAAAGAGAATATCTACCTATGTTGACATACATGGAAAACTATCCTAATGTCTAGCTCGCAAGCTACCCTAACTGAGCGGTCCTAAGAGAAAACACACAAGTGTTTTGGAAGAAGCACACAAACATGTAATGCACAAACAGATGCAGGGAGGGGAAAGGGGAACATGGGAAGCTTTAGTCGAAACAAACAAGTTGTGTGGTAGGAAAGTATGTTTACACGATGATATCATATTACCTTGTGAGAAGAGTAAATGAGTAATAATGAGAGTGTCAGCGTGTGCCGGCACGAACTCCATACAAAGCATGGAGGGTTAGAATGTGACCAATGACCATTGTCCACGAGATGACTCAATAACATGAACAAGCACAACTCCGAAGCATCGTGGTGCATCACGAACTAAGGATATCACGGACGAAAGTGCGGGGGTCGATTGTGACCCTTTCCACTTGCCTTCTCTGAGGACTTCAATGGGGAGGGAAGTTGACTTCTCTGAGGTATTTGAGCATAAATATAAACACACTGCAAAATACCTAATACCAAGGTAGGGTTTTAAGCAAACCAAACATGATTAGCACACATAAAATGCATAATGCCTGCTAAGGGACTTTGAACAACTACTTTCGAGTCCACGCTCTTTTCCTACTTCTCATGATCTCTAGAAAGCAATAAATCTCTACTTCTCATGATCTTTAGAAAGCAGTAAATACAGAAAGAAGTCAAAGGTTAGGTATACCAAACGAATAACAATCTGTATGGAGTTGCTTTGTGTCACAATTTAGACCAATATCCTTGTGCAATACTATTTACAAATTCTTAAGCAAGATTGTTGTTGGAAGATTGAAAAGCCATATGGATAAGTTGATTTCCCCTTTCCAAACTGGTTTTGTCCCTGGAAGACTCATTCGTGAGAACATTATTATTGCAAGAGAGGTCATGCATACGATGGAAAAAATGAAAGGGAAAACAGGTTCGTTTTCCATTAAAGTCAATTTGTCCAAAGCCCATGACAAATTGAGCTAGGAGTTTATCTAGAGAGTTCTGCAGGAAATTCAAATTTCAGACAACATGAGAAGTGTGATCATGTATTCGGTTACTAGAGTTAAAACTAATTTGAATTGGAATGGAGTTAGGAATGAGCTTTTTCGCCCTCAAAGAGGCATCCATCAAGGGCATCTGATCTCTCCTTATTTGTTTGTCTTATGCATGGACAAACTCTCTCATTTAATTGAAGAAGCAGTAATGAACAAGAAATGGAAAAGTGTCAAGGTGTGGAGGCATGGTATTATGGTCTCGCACCTTATGTTTGCGGACGACTTATTGATTTTTGGAGTGAATCTCATATGGAGCGCATTATAGAAACTCTTGATACTTTTTGCCAAATGTTTGGGCCGGAGGTAAATCAGGAAAAAACAAGTATTCTTTTCTCGAAGAATGTCAATAGAATCATGCAAGTAAAACTTTAGGGTAACTTTAAGTTTAGAAGCACTAACGGGTTTGGAAAATACTTGGGTGTGCCCAGTGGGAAAAAGCTAAAGAGTTATAACTTACACTATACAGTGGAGCAGGTAGCCATGAAACTCAATTGCTAGAAGAAGAATAGTTTATCACTTGCAGGGAGAATTACATTGGCTAAGAGCATTATTGAAGCTATTCCATTGTACCATATGATGAGCAATAAACTTCCAAAGTCATGCATATATGATATCCATGCTCTTCAAAGGAATTTTGTGTGGGGTGATACGAAAGATAAATGTAGACTTCATGCTCTTGTATGGGACAAGGTTACTTTGCCTAAGCAGCTTGGAGGCACTGGTTTGCAAAATCTGCATGTTTTGAATCAAGTGTGCTTAATGAAATTGGGTTGGTCCAAGTACAACAAGTTCAATGATTTATGGTGCGAGATATTAAGGAGCAAATATAAAATTCTTGAAAGCAATGATTGTCTGAAATTTAAAACAATAGATTTGAGTCTTTGGAAGGATATTGTCAAAATTATGCCAAATATGTTGAAAACAGGTATGTGAGTTATCAATGATGGAAAAAATATAAGTGCTTGGGATGATATCTCGCTAAAGCAGAATTTAAGGGTGAGCGATTTCAATATTATAATTCCTGAGATGCTAAGGGGTGCAAAAGTTTGTGATTTAGTTAATTTGGATGGAGAGTGGAATTTGCAGCTTCTGGAAAATTGGATGCCGGTCATGTGGATTGATACTTTGAAAGCTATCGTGCCTCCAGGCAGGAAGGAATGTCTTGACGTTTTTTGTTTTGCACGAGTGGTTAATAAGGACTTTTTTGTCAAGGAGATGTACAACAAGGTCGAGGGTTATAAGTTTAAAGTTGCAGACGGCGATTAGAGTAGAATTTGGAAGGTTGTAGTTTAAGAGAGATGCAAGACTTTCATGTGGCTTCTGAAGCACAACCGTTTGCTAACAAACCAAAGTAAGAATCAGAAGGGTCTTGGGATCGCATCTTGCAAGTTGTGCGACAATGTTTGCGAATCGAGTATCCATGCGATGGGGGGTTACAACAAAAGTATACAAGTTTGGAAGAGTATGATGGCAAGTGATTTTGCCATAGATTTCTTCACAATTGGTATTGATGATTGGATTAAGATGAATCTCAACTACCATGGTAAAAGAGAAGCAGCTTGGAGCAATATTTGGATCATAGCTTGTCATGCTCTTTGGACTTAGAGGAATTTGGAAGAGCATAATGCTAATTATTTGAGACCTCCGGATCCAATTATTCAGATTTTGAATAGAGGAGATGTTTACCTCCTGTTTTGGTAAACAACGCTGGTCTCTTGCCAAAAAGTTTACTAGCGAGATCGACCAGGGAATCTCAGTACTGTGTTAGATTTCAAGTGTTAATCTTTAGAAAATGTTTTGAAGAAAATGCGTGCGTTCGACCCCGTGTCTGACGCGTTTGTGGGATTGAAAAGTATTTGAAATAAACTTGTAAAACAACAATTAAAACGTTTAAAGAGATAAAAAAGAAATGATAGAATATTGAAATTGCTTGAGATAAAAGACAAACTGATTCAAACATAGATTGCCCTAGCCTGACTCATTTCGCTCAATTGCTCGGTTACTCTGAGTGTTTTAGTGTTAAGGATGTAAAAAGTTTGAATCCTTTACAAGGTGAACTTAATGCTTTATTTATACTACTTATCTAATAACTAATTCTAAACGGGCCCTTCTTCTACAAATGCCACATGTTCTTCATAACTTCTTCCCATGAACCCACGTTTACTATTCCTTGCTCATTTCCCTCCAAAATTCCTTTACTTTGAAAAGATGGACCATCCTTACTATTTGGGCCTTTATTGCTCAAAATCCCTTTTAAGCTTCAAATCGACCTCTCCCCAATTGACTTCATGCCTCGTTGACCATGCAACCTGATCGACCTCCACTTGATAATAAATATAATAAGCTTTTTGGCATTCTCTTCTCTCATTGGCTGGATTTTATTTTATTAAAATCTTAGTCAACATGAGAAGACTATAAAAATGCTATGAGTATAAACCTGTTAGTGAAAAAGATATTTCGAGGAAGATGATAGGTTGGAAACCACCTATTAAGAGCATGCTAAAACTTAATACGGATGAAGCTAGCTCTAATAATAGTGTCGCTGGATGTGGTGGGGTTTTAAGGGATCATAATGGTATGTGAAAAAAAGGTTTTAACAAATATGTGAGGAGTTGTAGTGCTCTATTGGTAAAATTTTAGGGAGTCTTGAAAGGTTTAAAGTTAATCGTCATTCTTGACTATACGCGAGTAGAAATTAATGTTGATGCATCGGTAGTTGTCAAAGCTATCGAAGAAAGGAAGGTGAGTCAGATAGATTATGTTGCTATTCATTAAGAAAAATATATCTTTTATTCTTTAAAAATGTCAATTATTTTAATTTTCTATACATTAAATATAAATATTTTCAAATAAAATATACCTATTAAAACTCTTAACGAGTGCAATTCCCATATAAGTATTATAACTAGTGTAAAAATTAATTACTTTTTGCTTATTTAAAGTTTTTTTCTTCTTCTTATTATTATGGTTAAGTTCCAAGAAATAATGTTTTAAATTTTTTCATCCCTTTATTATTTTGTGCGGACCCGAAATAGTTGCAACTTGTAGCTGTAATCACAATAAATTGCAAATTGGAATCGAAACCATCGCCATTCATTTCAAACCTTCCACTCTCTCTTTCGTTATTCTCGAAAAAGCTTTCACAACCAAAAGTTAGAGAATAATGAGGCCATCCATGTTCAGATCCATCTCCTCCGCCGTCTCCCGCTCCCGCTCTCACCTCCTCCGCCGTGGCTACGCTACCGAACCCGTTCCAGAACGCAAGGTCGCCATCCTCGGCGCTGCCGGCGGCATCGGTCAGCCCCTCTCTCTTCTCATGAAGCTCAACCCTCTCGTTTCAACCCTATCTCTTTACGATATCGCTGGAACCCCCGGTGTCGCCGCCGATGTTAGCCACATCAACTCCAGATCTGAGGTACCGTACATTTTCTACCTATATTCAATCGATTTTGATAGTTTTCTATGTATAACTCCAGATCTGATGCTGTTGCATGCTGATTTTACTCTAGTGTAATGTTGTTGGGATGTGAAATGAGTTTTTTTTGTTTCCTTTTTGGTTTTGATTGCAGGTTGCAGGGTTTGCTGGTGAGGAAGAGCTTGGTAAAGCTTTGGAGGGTGCTGATGTTGTTATTATTCCTGCTGGCGTGCCAAGGAAGCCTGGAATGACTCGTGATGATCTTTTCAATATTAATGCTGGCATTGTCAAGTCACTTGCCGCTGCTATTGCTAAGTATTGCCCCCATGTGAGTGTCTGTTTTCCTCGAGTTTCTTTTTGTTGCTGTTGCTCGATTTTTTAGTGTTTTGCTTTGTTTTCCATGTGAAAACATGCATACTAGCTTGGGCAATAATCAGTTAATTTTCTTTTAGTTAAAGTTATTGCACCCGTTTGGTTTTGTGGTGACTGCAATTGATTCTAAAAAATTGATTTCGTTTAAATATGAATTGAAGGTAAAGTGATTTATGTCAGAATACATTCATGCAAAAGTGAGTTGAGAAGTAAATTTCTTTATAAGAATCTTGTTTAGAAACTTAAGCTACAAATCTTAGCTTTAAATAGAATCAATTTTGAAAGGCATAATCAATTCTACTTTTGATGAATGCACCTCTAGAATTGCTTTTATCTCTTCCAAAATGAAAACTAAACATACACTTACTGAAAAGTTGATAGTCTATTTCTCTAATCAACATATCGTGGGTGTTGCTTTGATTTCGAATTTTATTTTGATGACCAATAATAGTTAAGAATTGATTGGCTTTTTTTATTTTTTTACATTCATTGGAAGTATAGGATTTATAAGTTGGAGATTTGGAAACCAATTAAGTGTATTTAATTAATTGAAATGAGTAAAAATACATACACGTTCTGTTCTATATTAAGCATTGTGGGATTTTAGTTCTTACTATCATATAGTACGGTATAATTTTTGTTTGATACTGACTATTTTTGCATATTGAATCAGGCCCTTGTTAACATGATCAGCAACCCTGTGAACTCCACAGTTCCCATTGCTGCAGAGGTTTTCAAGAAGGCAGGGACATATGATGAAAAGAGATTGTTTGGGGTTACAACCCTTGACGTGGTTAGGGCAAAAACTTTCTACGCTGGGAAAGCTAGAGTTCCAGTTGCCGGTATGTAAAGTGTAACTGTCTCACAATTATATTAGTATCTTACTCCGTGTTTTTATCTCTTTCAATTTTCATTAAGATGAAACAAATGACGATTAGATTATTGACTCTTATTTAAGCTTCAAATTTTTGCAAAGAAAGTCCTACATAATAATAGAAGTTTTTCTCGAAGAGGGTGGTGGATGGGGGCAAATTGATTTTGCATTTCTTTATACTGCACATCAATTTTGCTTTTAGGTTTACATAACACTAGTACTTTAACCCCCATGCGATGCACGTGTTTAGGTGGAATTTTACTTTAAATTTGGCGCCTAAACGTGTATTCTGTTTTAATATATTAAGGATTTGATTTTTTTCTGCAGATGTCAATGTACCTGTTATAGGAGGCCATGCAGGAGTTACTATTCTTCCACTATTTTCTCAGGTAATTCCCTGCTCTTTAGCATGACGTTTTCATAATCCTAACATGTATTTTGGCTTCCTAGCGTTGGTATGCTTGATATGTATGTGATCTATTAACTGTTTTCCCCCTGTATAGGCAACACCTTCTGCCAATCTGGATGCTAGTGTCATTCAGGCTCTAACAAGTAGGACACAGGATGGAGGAACAGAAGTTGTGACTGCCAAGGCTGGAAAGGGTTCTGCAACTTTGTCGATGGCGTAAGTCTTGGTTTTGTCATGTACACATTATTGTCATTCTCTAGAAACATAGTTTATTCAATGGCAAATCTTGGTTGTAATTCCGCAATACAATGATTATGTTTCCTTGGTGAGTTTTCATATGATTCATATGTAAAGTATTTGCATGTTTCTCGCAGTTATGCTGGAGCCATTTTCGCTGATGCTTGCCTCAAAGGTCTTAACGGAGTTCCAGATGTTGTTGAGTGCTCATATGTGCAATCCAATATTATCAGTGATCTTCCTTTCTTTGCTTCCAAGGTGATCTAAACTGCAACAAACTGTACTCTTTTATGTTTTGTTGTTTGCCTATGCATAGGGCCTATTTCCTTTTAACTTGTGTTCATAGAAATGCCGATCCATGTTCACAGGCTGTTTACCCTTTGCATTGATTAAAATATTGAAATATTTTACAGGTGAGGATTGGCAAGAATGGTGTTGAGGAAATTTTGGGCTTAGGTACTCTCTCAGATTTCGAGCAAGAAGGTCTCGAAAAACTCAAGTCTGAACTCAAATCATCTATTGAAAAGGGAATCAAATTTGCCTCCCAGTAATCAAACATGTCATACATTTCCAGCAGGTTGCTGGTTTTTTCCTTACATTTAAAACCAATCAAATTTTGCAAATTCTGAACCATTGTTTGTAATGCTGCCGGCATAGCTGGGTGGCTTTGTTGTTTTATTTATAGTGCAGGTATACTTTTAGATAAATAATTAAATCTGCGAGAGTGGTTTATTGCTCTTCAGAAATTGAAGTTAAAACCAGTTTTAGATTTTGGCGTTTCCATTCATAATGGCCCCTTCTCTTCACCAATGTATGGCCTTCCCATTCATAATGTATGCAATTGAAGAGTGATGCACCCTTTCTTTTCTCATTGAATTTTCTTTCTAGTTTTATTTTGCAAGGCTTTTTTACCTGCACTAATGTCATACAATCTACTTGATTTTACCATCAAGGATTTGCTTAGCGGAAGAAACTAAGGAACTGTTTGAGTTTATAGCTTAATATATCAGGGTTTATAAGTTCATATATTCCATGTTTCTCAATTTTACCATAGTTATCTTAATTAAAAAAAGTTTTACAAGACAAACCAACGACATAACATGGATGCGATGCTGGTTGGAAAGGGGAAAGAAAGCGCGATTGGATTTAACATGGCCTACCTCAGCAAGACCTAAGGGAAAGATGGCAATCAGCCACCAAAATAGAAGACTTAAGTCTCACAAATGGTTACAACAAGAATTGTTTTACCTCAAGAATTGTTTTACCTTGGTGAGTGCAAGTGACAACATTGGTGAGTGCAAGTGACAACAACCAACCAGAGAGAATAATCAGGGATTATTCTCTCTGAGAAATAAATAATCAGGGATTAAGAGAAATAAATAATCAGGGATTATTCTCTGAGAAATAAGCAAGTCACAACATTGTCATAACATAAAAGTCCATAGCAATATGCCATAGAAAAATTTACTTTGCACCCTTGCCTTTTGCCTTAGACCCCTATATTTTTGTAAAAATCCACAACAACAAAAAATTGGTTCGGAAGAGATTTCAGAAGACTTTGGCCAAGTATCCAGGTATGAAATACAAATCGGAACAATTTAAGAATGTTTTTCAAAAATTTAAAAAATGTTTCGGAAGAGTTTTTGAAAGTGTTTTGCTTTTATGAAAGATTTTTTAAGCAAATTGGAACACGCTAGGAAAGTCTTCAGAAACACAATGTTGTATGTCGGAATACTTTTCAAAAGTGTTCCAGTTTGTTGTAAATGTAAACCGAAACTCTTTTTTGAAGTCTTTCGGAATGCGTTTTTTATTTTTTATTTTATTTCAAGTATCGAAATTCCGGTCCCAGTTTGCCAAAAACACAAGTCTTCCGTAGATACCACTGATGTATTCACTACAACACAAATATTTACTACACAAGAAGAGGTTACAAGTTGAATCAAAGAGATTGGAATAAGAAAAAAAATCACTGTTATTATCAAATGTCTGGGCATTGAAACCGACAAAAGAGAAAGGAGTAACACAATAATTTTTGGGTGTGATAGAGGGGAAAAAATATAAGGTTAAAAGTGAAACTCAGAGTGCAACTAAGAGATGTGGATGTCCATTCAAAATCAGATCGACTCAGTCAAAAGATGGGTTTGGATGAAAGGTTGATGTGAGTTCATAATCATGGATTACCTGACTGGTTTGAAGGTCATGCGTTTGTTGGCAGCTTGACCTTAAATGAAAAACAACAAATTTGACAAAGAAACACGTTCCTCCTAGACACATATTGATTTCCATGCAAGAGTGGGATTCTGAAAATATCACTCGGATTACTCAAATATATAAGCAGAAGAATGTGATAGGAAAAGAGATAAGGGGTCCAAGAAGTGAGATACAACATTTTCTTAGGCTAATAAAGTATGCAGGCTATATCGATTGGAGTAGAAAAAGAGATGACTCAGATGTTGTGAGAGATATTTTTTGGGCGCATACAAAATCAGTTAAGTTGCTGTGAATATTTTTTCCATTGTCTTAGTTATGGATAACACATATAAGACAAATAAATATAGGCAACCTCTCTTTGAAATTGTTGGCATGGCATCGACCAAGTTGACTTTTGCTGTTGCATTTGCTTATATGGAGTTTGAGCAGACATATAGTTTTTGTTGGGTCTTGGAGAAACTGAAGGAATTGTTTGTGCAGAGGGATTTATGTCCACAAGTGATTTTGACGGATATAGATTTAACTTGGATGAAAGCGGTAGAAATTGTGTTTCCTACTACATTTAATTTGCTATGTCGATTTCACATTAACAAAAATGTTGGGATGCGATGCAAGAAATATGTGGTGAAAGAAATGCAAGAGACCATTGACACGTTATGGATGGATGTTGTATGGGCTTGTGATGAGGTTGAGTATAGTCAACAGTGGGACCAACTTGAACAAACATGTTTTAACTGTAGTGACTTTATTGATTATGTGAAAGACACATGGTTGACTCCACATAAACATAGATTTGTTGGATAACCAGCAAGTTATTTAGTACCAAATACACTTGCATCTCCAAGGAAATTATAAAGGGTCACCAAAGCAGCTTCCCCCAACTATATCTCCCCAAACCATCCAAGTCCCCAAAAAGCAGAAAATATTTTGCATCGACAAGCGTAAACGTCTTGTCAGCAAAAATAGTGCAACCAACTAACATCAACAGGTATGCTCTGGTCGCATATGCCCAATTACCACTCCAACTTTCATACAACCACTCCAATTTATAGTGGGCACCTCTATTTGCACGAACCTGACTCAATGCATTAACACGTGACACTCCTAAATATGTCACAACAAGCTCAACAACATCTTCAGTGATGTGCGGGGGACTCCATAAAACACCCCTTATAGGGATGTGAAGAAGACAAGAGACATCATCTAGAGTAATCGTCATCTCACCATATTGCATGTGAAATAACGATGTCTCTGAATGCCATCACTCTACAAAGGCATTGAGCAAGTTCGGGTCTACCTTCGACAAATTTGTTCTTTGCAACGATTTAAGACCAAAATCATTCACCCAACATTCCATCTGTCTAGGGAGTTGTTGTGGAACCCACCCCTGAAGCTTTAGCCTGTGTGCAACACATTTAAGTTCTTTCTTTTCTTCTCTCTCCTGAAAGAAAAAAGTAACATATTAATAAACTACGAAAAAAAATTTAATTTATTTCAGATAACATTTTCATTTACTTACTTCCCCATACCACAAACGTAGAGCACAATGCTACTCGTATCTAAACAGAAGGGTAAGTCTGACGGTCCTCCAGGATTCCCATAGGCTTCTCTAGAGGATTTGAACCGGATCCAGATGCACCATCGTTTCTCTGAGGAAGGGGTCCATCACTGCCTAATGTTCGCATTCTGCAAAATAAAAAAAAAACATAAACTGGAATACTTTTGAAAAGTGTTTAAGTGTGATTTTTTTGAAATTTTTGGAACACTTTTGAAAAGTGTTTCGGTATGTCCATTTACAAACTGGAAGAGTTCCAAAAAGTGTTCTGATGCATCAAAATCAAACCGAAACACTTTTAGAATTTGTTCCGAATTTTAATTCCAAAATCAACCAAACCGGAACACTTCTAAAAAGTGTTCCGATGTGCTAAAAATTTCGGAACACTTACGTAATGTGTTTCGGTATGTTATTTTCATAACTGAAAGACTTGCAAAATGTGTTCTGGTTTGTATTCTTCTTCAGAGCGTTTGAGAACAATTTTTAGTATGGAATGCGAAAAATGATTTTTTTGAAAAGTTATACTACTTATTGAAGATAATTTTCGACCAAAATTTTCTATTGTTGGAGTCCAGGGTAAAAAACAGGGGTACAAAATAATTTTTTCTTAGCCAAACCAGGATTCTTTGGATTGGTAAATAATGACTAGGACGCCTTGGTTAAGTATTTTCCTATATGCATGCAAAAAACTAAATTATCATGTAATGTTTGTTGACAAGTGTCTCCAAAAAATATTAGTGTTTTTTTTAATGATAAAACTGTCATTTATACTAAAAATAAATATTTATTTTTAATAAAAGAACCTGATATAATTGTGATTGAAAAATACATAAATTAATTATGAAAAACATAAATTTGATATGAAAAAGATAAATTTATCATTCTTTTTATATTTTTACAATTATGTATTATCATTTTATTTAATTAGTACACATAATATAAAATTTTGTCACCACATCAAGAGTAATTACTATATAATATTATGAAGTTTTATCTATCGAATGAGTAGATGATTACTTAATTATTTCATTTATTTTTTTTCCAATTTTAATCTTGGTTCGCTCTCACGTTTTTAATAGAAAATTGGTGATAATTTTTTTCGCTTTTTACTTATATTTTTATTTATAAAATTTTACAATAAATTTATATATGATTATTATTTTTATTATGAAGATTGTTATTGAATATTATGTTATATGTTTGATTTTAATCTTCATGTTGAATTTGCACGAGTATATTTACATAATTCATTAAATTTTGATGGGTACTGTCATACATTTTAGATTTGTAAAATTTATAAATTTGAAATTTTCCGGGGAGCTGTCATATCTATGAGATACCAACCATTGACTGATTATTTTAATGTCTATCTTTAAGCTATTTCTTTGGTTGTTGTTTTATATAATTGAAGTTAAAAAATGGTTGTATGATTTATTATAAATACGAATCAATGTATAAAAGGTGGTACATATTATTAATATATAATTGAAACTACGTGAATATTTATGAAATACAAAATAAGTCATATTATGTTTGATATTTCAAACACATGAATTATAACTATATTAATGTTATCCCACTGAAAATATGGTGTAATACTTAACAATTTACACATTGATATGTGTAATGTGAATTCAGACGGGACCCGTGCGATAACACAAGTTTCTTACTAGTAATCATGTAATGTTTGTTGACCAAGTGTCTCCAAACACAAGGGGGATTGTGATATTTAGAAATCGAGAGTATTTTAAAAATCCTTTATTAAAAATTGATTTATGTTAGTCTAACAAAGATAAAGTAGCGGAGAAGAAGAAGACGGAGAATGAATTAAAAAGGAAGGAAAAATAAATAATAGAATGTAAAGAGATATAGTTAGAGAGATTTCACCAAAGATTTAGATATGATTGGACTACCACTTGGTCTATTCTTGTTTCCAAGAGTTTTCTAACGAGAGATATACTAATAATGGATCTTGAGCTTTTAAGGATACACTTACAAACCTTCTTACAAAAATGAGATATTTACACATGCTTATCCCCAAACCAACTTGGATTTGCTTACAAGCTTCCTCCAAGAACAATACTCACTCTTGCTTCACAACTTCGAGGAGAACAATAATAGAGACTTACAACTCTATAATAAATCCTAATCACATGTCAAGTGGATTACACAACCAACACATCCCTAATGATTACGTTTTTTTTTTTTTTTAAATTTTGGCTTATACCTTTCTTTGGTTACAAAGACTTCTATTTATAACCTATATCCCAACTAGATTTAGGTCTTCAATCACAGCTCATCAGCTATTACAACCTGCAAAATTTTCTGCATGCAGTTCTAAAATCTGGTGTTTCGAAGAAGAAACTGATTTCCATGTTTTGGAAAACCGATTTCTATCTCGTGTTTTGGTTTCAGAATTGACATTCAGTAGGGGAAACCGGTTTCCAGGTTCTTGGAAACCGGTTTCTAACGTGAAATTTTGATTTTTCTGTGTTGTCATGATAGTTAGTGTGTCTGTATTATTTTGTGTTGTGTTGTGACACATTATAAATACTCCCTTTCGTAATATGTTGTCTAACGCCATTGTGAATAATAACATTTTCTCCTCAATTACTCTCTCTAATCTCAATTATCTGCTAAACTTCATCTTCTCTAATTAACCAATTCATCAAATTTCATCAATGATTCACTAAGATAGCTTTGTGTATGTTCAAAACAAATGACTTATACAAATTCTTTCTATTTCTTAAAAAAATAAAAATGTCCATTAATATAGTTTTAAAGAAAGTTAAAGATACGAATGTTCATGTGACGCATACTTCACCATCATTGGAAACAAGAGCTCCCCATTCTTTCAGAAAGTTTTCCCACTACTTCCAATCTTACTATTATGACAAAGCTTTCACAATAATATATTTTTATAAAAACATTTAAGGATCAAATAGATTAGATTGTACCTGATTACTGTTTAGTTTACAAGATGGGACAATAGTTGTAGAATATGCTTTATGCTTTATTGTGTTAAGAACTTGCAAAGAAACCTAGATGTGCTCTATAACCATCACATAAAAGAGTAAGAGATGTGTATTTCAAGATCATCCACTTTTATTTTGGATACAAAGATAATCAACAATCGTTAAGGGAAATGAAAATAAAACCCACTAAATGAGCAAAACTTCCACCACTACATTGACTCATTTATTCAGACATAAAGAAACCACAAATGTGATTACTATTAGCACCTCACCATTTTTTAAATGATATTGTCTTATTGATTTTATCATCATTGATCTTATCTCATATAGTGAAAAAGCTATGCCTATACACAAACACTAACTTGACATATCTAGTGATGTTGAGCATCTGGCCCTCCAGGGGACACTCTCTCAGGCCTTCCACCTAGCATTGCTCTCTTCCTTAGCCACTCACTATTTTTGACATCATTAATTGCTTCACGCAATCCAATTTTGACATGAACCACTTTGTCCTTTGTTGAGAACAACATAGGCACAACTCTTGCCTCTGACTTCACTACAAGCAATGTCATAATAATAATCAAGATGACAAACTCTCTTGAATTAGTTGAAGTAGCCATGCTCTTACAAAGAAAATAATTCACTAGGTTGGTTATTAGTATTTCAATGAGTGAAGTACGTTGGACTTTATATAAACACTTTGAGGATCAAAATTGTTTGTTTCAATGGAATGAAATAAATTTAAGGATTTGTATGACAAAAATTCTATTGGAAAGTCGTGTAAGCAAAGCAGATATAACTATAATCCAAACAAACCTTGTCTTATGCTCTTTCGGTTTCAAATTCAACTTGACCTCATAAATGACAAATGTTGAATGGTATGACCCTTTTATGGATTTAGCAAATTTGGGTGCTTTACTCTAACATAACCCCACCCAACCTATTCACCTTAATTTGTCTTTCTTCTTAAATAGATTAAGATAACACAAGTTACGACAAATAACCCTTTACATTTTGGTCCATCTTTACTAATCCATCAATAATATTTGAGAATTATCAATGTGCTATGTCATGAAAAGCTTTTATGCTTTCTCCACATTAATATCATCACTTTCTTTTAGTCTAAATGCCTACTTTTACTTTAGTGCACATTTCAATAGGCTCATTTCTCAATATCTCTTTTCACATTTGGTTTATATAAGCCTTAGTACTTATTAATATTGTTATTGTTTCGTTTTGGAACCAGAGATAACAAGGTAAATGACACTGATGACGGATTGTGACATATGATATAGGAGAGCGGAGAGACATATAAGATTATTACTCAAATCTAAGTCAGTATATGAAAAAGAGTGAAATAAAATTGTATTTGAAATTTGTTGTCTCAATTTAAAATTTGTTATCTCAATTTGTTATCTTGGATAGTTTTTTGTTGTAATTAACAACTTCCTCTTTCTGTTTTTCAGTTAGTTAATTAGGATCGTTTTTTAGTTACAACTAGTAACAAACCCGTGCGATTTCGCACGGGTTCCGGTACGGGACGCGTATTTATATTTTAATAGAAAAATATTTGATTACTCGTAAAAAAAAAAAATTAAATTTATAATTAATAAAAAAAATATTTTGATCAGCAACTTCATCTTTCCGTTAATAATTAATATTTTAATAAATAACTTCATGTTCCCGTGCACAAATATTATTTTTGCTTAGGTATTGTTATAAAAAATATTTGGATCAAAAATAAGTTTTTGTATATAAATATATTTAAATCAATAATATATTTTTTCCCGTATACAAATATTATTTTAAATAGAAGATTAAAATAGAAAGAAAAAATATTTAGATCAATAATATATTTTTTCGTATATAAAAATTATTTAGATCAATAATAGATTTTTTCTCATATACTATTTTTGAATTATAAATAATTGGGTCATAAATACCATTTTCTTAAATAAAAATAATTAGATCAATAATAGATTTTCCCCTGATATAAACATTATTTTTCTTTAAGTATCGTTTATAAAAATATCTGGATCAATAATAAATTTTCGTATATAAAAATATATAGATCAATAATCAATTATTTACCGTATACCATTTTTGAAAAAAAATATTTGAATCCTAAATACTGTTTTTAGTATATAAAAATATTTATACCAATAATATATTTTTACGGTCTATAAATATTATTTTTCTTTAGGTATCATTTCCAAAAATATATTGATCAATAGTAAATTATCTTATAAAAAGATATTTAGATTATTAATATATTTTTCCGGTACATCAGTTTTGAATAAAAAATATTTGAATCATAAATACAATTTTTGTATATAAAAATATTCAGATCAATAATATGTATCTTTTACAAAAATATATGGATCAATAGTAAATTTTTTGATTTAAAAATATTGAGATCAATAATATATTTTTCTCGTATATCGTATTGGAATAAAAAATATTTGAATCATAAATATTGTTATCGTATATAAAACTATTTAGATCAATAATAAATTTTTCTCATATATAAATATTATTTTTGTTTAAATATTGTTTAATAAAATATGTAGATCAATAGTAAATTTTCGTATATGAAAATATTTAGATTAATAATATATTTTTTCTCAAATATCATTTTTGAATAAAAAATATTTAGATCATAAATACAATTTTTGTATATAAAAATATTTACACCAATAATAAAATTTTATCCCGTAAACAAATATTATTTTTTTATGTATCTTTTACAAAAATATTTTGATCAACAGTAAATTTTCTTATATAAAGATATTTAGATCAATAATACATTTTTTAAATGAAAAATATAATTGTTTCATAAGTATAATTTTTTTATATAAAATATTTAAACCAACAATAAATTTTATCTAGTACTGATAAATGCAGTTTACAATTTTGTTGTTAGCTGAGTTTCTCACTTGCTAACCTTAGTTCTAATAAAAATACTTGTACATTACATAGAGTAATGATGGTTTAATATGAACGTGACAAAATATCATCATAATTTGTAACATGAGCAAGCAAAACAAAACATACTCACTATATTTTTCGATAAAAACATTTTAATTAATAATAAATTTTTTCTTATTTGAAATTATTTTTGTTTGTTATTATTTATAAAAATATTTGAATCAATAATAAATTTATTTTTATTTATGAGCATTATAATTGATTTATATTGTTAAATACAAATTAACCATAATTTATTTATTTTTTTCTAAAAAATATTTTTTTTATTCGGTGTTTATAAAAAAATAAGTGATGTTATGATAAGTGATAGATTTGTGAAAACAGGTAAAGTGATAAGTTGAAAAGTAATCATATTTTGTTTGATTTGATTGCCATCTTACATCTAATGGTATGAAAAATAGACTTGTTTGTGGAACCAGAGATGACAAGGTAAATGACACTGATGACGGATTGTGACATATGATATAGGAGAGCGGAGAGACATATAAGATTATTACTCAAATCTAAGTCAGTATATGAAAAAGAGTGAAATAAAATTGTATTTGAAATTTGTTGTCTCAATTTAAAATTTGTTATCTCAATTTGTTATCTTGGATAGTTTTTTGTTGTAATTAACAACTTCCTCTTTCTGTTTTTCAGTTAGTTAATTAGGATCGTTTTTTAGTTACAATTTCAATTAATGCATTCATAGTATAAATTCTGTTGTAAGCTTCAGTGCAAGTTAAGCAGAATTCTTAATAACATAGATTCAATCTTCTTCTCTTCCTAGTTGAGATGAGTACTCCGGTGCCAGAAGAAAGCATGTGCAAATGGGTCTTTCAGGTGGACGACTCGTCCAACCTTAAAGAAATCGGGGTTGGGATTATACTTAAAAGACCAGAAGACTTCATACTAGAATAATGTTGGGGATGTCCAAGAATTTCTTGAAGTTTGAAGTCAATCATATTCCCATGGAAGAAAATATATGTGCCGACATGTTAGCCCGACTTGCCAATACTAAGGGGTCAGGGTTGAATAAAACAGTGATACAACAGATCTTGGATAGGCCGAGAACTAACAAAGGTGAAGTTATGGCAATAAAGCATTCAACATGTTGGATGACACTAATAGTATAATACTTGATGCATGAAACCCTACCTGAAAATGTCAATAAAGCAAGGAGCATAAAAAATATATTCGCCTTGTTATACCCCAAAATTTTCCCTCCTACTTCTCAATACAATCCATAACTCCATACCCAAGGATTTCACAAGGGTTGATCAGACAAAACCCCCTCCTAGGCAATCAATCCAAACTAGGGTTTTTCTCCTCTCAAGACAAGATGGATTTATAATACTTCAAATGGTCATCATACCTCATCATATGCTTCAAGGGATTACCATGTCAAGTTTCAAGCCTTAAAAGTCAAAATTGCTCATCCAGTTGCTCAGATGGTTGGAATTAGTTGTATTGGACAAAAGGTCAACTGTGGTCAACATACAGTCAAACTTCATAATTTTTTGTCAACATTAATATTTTGAAGTGATATTCATCATTTGATCAAGGGTTGATCATGATTCATCAAGAAAAGTCAAGATTTGATCAAAAGTCAAAGTTTCTAAATTAGGGTTTTTCAGACAAAAGTCAACAGAACTTTGACCAGGCATAACTTTCACATACTTTATCATAAACTTTTCCACCAAAACTCATTTTAAAGGGAATTCAATTCTATACAACTTCATGTCTCACAAGTTTGGGCTAGAAATGCTTCATTTGGAAGTTATGGATCAAAACATTATAGGTCCTTTTTAAAAGTCAACAAAAAGTCATCTTTTTGCAAAGATTTTTTCATGAGAATGGAAACTTTAATGAATATGAAACAAAAAGGGTTGTTTAGAAGACATATTAAGCTTTCTAAAAAGTTCAAGAACACCCAAAAATTTTAAAAATTGAGCAAGATACAAATTGTGCAAGTTGAGCATTTTTGAAGAGGTGCATAAAGAGAAATACTTGAGAAAGTCAAAGATTTTCTAAATGGGCCTAACTTTTCTTGATTCAAACTTGTTCCTTATCTGAATTGGAACCTCCAAGCCCAAGGCCACGTTTTTTATCTTTTATTTTTATTTATTTTGGATTTTTATTCATTTAAAACCAATTTAATTAAATAAAAGATATAAATCAAATTTTAAATGCAACATTGATTTTCTCTCATTTTTTAGGTCCAAACAAGCCATATAAGCTGTCATTTTCGAAATTATTGAGATTGGCAAGAGAATTGATTGAAATTTGATCAAAAAAAGGCAATATTTGGTTTCATTCCAAATCAAATATTTTTTCATTGATTGGCATATAATTTCTTCATGATTCTTGACCTAATTCACTCTAGTATATATACACATTGATTCCAGATGCCACGAGGACGAGAATTCATGCCTCAAGAACCCTAAAAAACTTCCAAAAAAAATTGTGCATTACAAGTCACTTGCAGCCAGGTTTTTGGATCAATTCAAGCCAAATAAAGTGTTCCAACACATTCCTTGATACTCTCTGAAGCTTTTCCAATCATTACCAGACATCCAGAATCGTAAAATCACCATCATGGTTTGCATTTATATATTTCAAATTCGATTTTGATCATACATGCATATTTAACATGATTTGATTGCTTGTTTATTTTTAGAACAATGTTCCGAAGCTGCTGGGATAGTTTTATTTAAGTTTAGGTACCGGAACCAAGATCTGCCATTGCTAGGGTTTTGACCTTCAAATTGGGGTTCTCTGATTTAGCCAAAATTAGACCAAACTAAAGGCATGGACGTGTTCAGTGGATCGATTACAATCGATCTATGGTCTCACATCTAATTTATCTTTGGTATTTGTCAAGTTTTAATTTGCAGGTGCTATAGCTACGAACCGAAATCCGTAGGCAAAGGATATAGCAACAAACGAAATCCGTTGGTATAGGTCTGGACATTTCAAACGAAGAAGATGATCTTCTCGCGCGTTCTGTTTTGATAAGTTTTCAAGAACTATTTTCCCTTTTATTCATTCTGTTTCATTTTACTAACACAAAAACATGTTGGTTCAGTTGGCAAAGGCGCGCGCGTGTGACTTTGAGGGCCTTGGTTCGATCCTTGGCTCCTACAAATATTTTTATGACTTGCCAAACTAACCAACTTTCTTATTATTTTTCTTATTTTATTTAATTTCTTTTCAAATATTTTTCTAACACATTAAAAAATCACAAAAAATATTTTCCTTTTGCATTTAGGTCAGAAAAATGTTTATTTAATTTTTTAACATAAAAAAGTAATATTTGTCATCCATATTTTAATTAATTGTTTATTAATCGAAAAATTAACTTTTAATTGTTTTTTCTATACTAAAATTAATCCAAAAATTCCCAAAAAAATATTTTCTCATCTAATTAGGTTTACTAACCTTAAAACTTTTCCCTAACTCAAAAATCTTTTTTCACTAACATTATTGTCTCTTATTTGCAATTCGATCATTTTTCCGATTATTGTAACTGCTTCTGAGTTGTAATAGTTAGGTCTATTTTTTCGCATTTTTTTCCCAATATTATGTAACTGCTCATGGGATGTAATAGTTTAATTAGGTTTTACTTTCTGCACTCCTCAATTATGTAACTGCCCCAAAGCCATGTAATAGCGTAGATTTTATCTTTCCGCACTTTATATTTCGCAATTTATTTTCCGCACCTATTAACTGCTAGTAACTAGGCGTGTATGGCAAGATTAATTCAATCAACATAGATCACTTATAACACAAGATAAAATATATGAATTTAACACACTCTCTTCACACATGCACCCACCTTAGGGTATCCTCTCTCGTTGCCTTTCGAATAATGGTCATGTCCCTCGAACGTAGGGATATCTTAGCACAGTTGCCTACAAACATGTCATCATAGTCCCTTCGATACAAAGATCATAGTCCCTCGATGACCCTCGATGTTGCCTACGAATATATGATCTCGTCCCTCGATTGTTGCCTACGAAAATTGATGATCGTCCCTATGAATATGCTAAGATATCTTTACATGTTGCCTTCTATGACCATCTGATGTCCCTTCAGATGTCCCTTTTACATCCAACGAATAAGGTTACCTATCAACTAATGGTATGGATAGCCTTATTTTAAAGGAAAGCAAAATAACATGGAAACGACCATTCTGAGTATGTATTAAAGTCTCTTTTGCTTGCTCAATCAAAACACTTTTCACACCTCACACTTTCAAAAATCTTCTTTTCAAAACACTTTGTATACATTCCAGCGTGAATCATTACAAAGTTCTTTTTCAAAACAAAACGTTTCCACACACTTCGTATACATTCCAGCATGAATCATTACAAAGTCAAAGTGAAATGTATTTTCGAAAATCTTTTCAAACACACACACAAAAAGCAATTAAAGTGAGCTGAGTAATTAAGAGCCCGTAGATAACTACGGATGGAAAGGGTGCCAATACCTTCCCTTTTCATAACTGCCTCCTGTACTCAAAATCTAACTAAGGTCTTTTCTTGTTCTTTTCGCCTTCCCTTAATTGGATAAAAGAAAAGTCGGTGGCGACTCTTGCTATCTGCAACATTTGAGATCAAACGCAAAACAAATAAGTCTAGGATATGATATCAGTTGTTTTTACTCGTACAAAACAGTACAATTATGCATTATGTGTCACCTGGCCAAAAAGTCTTGGATCTCTGGAAGTTCATCAGTAATAACTAACTTTGTGACGTTGAACGTGTTAGACACACACAATGGAAAATTTCCTAATTTAAAGAGGCAGGTATTAGCGGTGATTTAAAAAAAAGCATTGAGATATTGTGAATTATACCTTAGTTATGTATAAATACCACAAAAACAAAGTTGACATACCTTGCTCATTGATCTTGGAATATTGTAAAACCATAACAGCTGGAATAGATGAATTCTTTCTACCACTGTAGTATTCATTGAATTGCATTGCATATTCCTCCCACAAAGTGCAATTCAGAAAGGTATTACTATGGATTAATAAGAAGACATAGTTTCATATAATCATATGATGGTTGAGAAAGTTAAACAAACGAACAAACTGGTTTATGTAACCAAACCTCAGATCCTTCAGCACCAAATTGAGTTTTTGTTTCTCACTACCGCTCTGTAGTTGAGTGTAACCTATTTCTGAGACCAATCCAATAACATCTACTTAATGAAAGAAATAAATTTTTAAAAAACAACGTACCTATCAAACCAGTTCACAAACCATTCGATTAAAAACAAATGACCAATATACCTATCAAAACATCGTGTTTCCATTTTCCAGTGAGGATATCACCGAAAAGTTTAAACTGTAGTGGTTTAGGAGGGATTTCATGTTTATTTTTCTCAGAAACTGATGTACCACCTGTAAATGTGACCAAAAATTTGTGCTCTGAAGCCTTTAACAGCCCATCATTTAAGGAAACCTGAAAATTAGAAATAGTATATGTGTCATTCACCGTTATGACATAATCGTGCAATTTGAATGCAAAACTTTGAACCCTCATAAGTATGTCTGAACCCTGATATCAAAAAAGACAACGAAAATTATATTAGATCCGTGTGGTAAGCATGTTATCATATTAAGTTATCTGTATAACTTTGTAACAGTAAACCATTTTATCAGTGAAATGAAAATATAATAGCATGGCATAAAAATTATGGAAATACTCATGATACATTCATGTAGTTATCTAAACAGCCTAAACAGGAATAAACTTTAATAAAAATCATTTCATGTTTTACAAAACCAATTATAGGGTATCCAACAATATAACTGGACAAAACATATTCGGCAAATTTTCACAAACCATTCTAGATTTTCCGAACCATACATAAAATAAAAATATAGTTCATTCGATAATAACAATATTCTTACATCCTTGTCAACACGACCATCTCGAAATGCTCCTTGTTGAACTGAAATCTTCCATATCTCCTTGCTATCATTTATATCTTTCACCGGTTTATATGGTCTAGCCATTATCAACTACGAATCAAAAGAAATATACAAAATCAACATTAAACTCTATTACATGAAAGAACACTGACGAAATTGGAAAAAATGGCACGACATATTAAAGAACTACAACTTTTTTTCTTACCTCCGTGGTTTGTTGTTCAAACCAGGGTTGTTTGACAAAGAATATCAGAGAAAAATATCACAAAGAAGGAAAAGGATGTTGAAGGAGAAAACGTGTTGAAGGAAAGGATATTGATGGAAAGAGTGTGTTGGATGATACAAACAGCCTGGAGGTGAAGTGACACTGCCTAGGGAACCATTCTTTGTGTTACAAAACTCTTGTCGCGGGTACAATTTTCAAATTATGTATTTACCTTTTCCAAAACAACACTTTTAAACAAACCACATAGTAAAATATTATATTATATTATATTATTTATAGTGTAAATTAGACAAACTATCACATTTGGTTCTAACCAAATCAAAAAATCGATTTCGATTTAGTTAGATTAGACTCAATTTTACCCTCCAAAATGTGATTTGTCACAATTTAAAAGAGAGACAAAAATAAATTTTCCACTTATATAGTGATATATATGTATAAAGAGACTCAGAATCTTTTTAAAAAAAGAGACTCAAGGAATTAGAATCTTAAATAGTATTGGAATATCTTTTGGTCAACTTTGAAGCTGTGTCATTGGGCCGCGTCCCATTATTGTTTTATATTTAACAAAGCCAACTGACTTTTGCAAGGTACGAATGGAATGATGGCACATCTTTGTAAGCCAATTCATATACCTAATGGAATCTTTACCAACAAGATTTTATATTAGCACCAAAGAATGAATCTTCACAAAAAAGGACAAAAAGTGAAAACATATCAAGCTAAATAATACTACTATCATAAGAAAACCGTAAGCAACTGGTTGTGATTGACCTCTAAATATTTGGTGGAGGCCAACAATTTTTTCAATGGAGATTAGTTAAAATTAAAAAATGATAAATCTAAGTTAAAAATATCTATTTTTAGCCAAATGAACAGCTCATTGACCTGATCCATTTCCCGCATGGCATTGTGATTGTGGAGAAAGCATAAACATCTTCATGCCATATCTATCATATACATTACAAAGTCCATCTTCTTTAAAATGTTTTCGGTCAGCTCATTTGATACTTTATATAGAGGACTACTAATGTTTTTGATGTTCCTTCTTCAGCTCCAATCATAACCGTCTAGATCAACATACGTCAGTATGTAATTTGTTATATTATCTAACAATCCTACTTTGATTTTTTTTACTTAGATCAGGTGTGTATTTTGGCATGTCTATACATATTTTCGGATAAATCAATAGAAATCAGAGTAAAAAAAAAATTCAATAAATAGGATGTCACATTTTATCATCTAAAAAATTGTTCAAATATAAATAAGATACATAACGCGTTTTTAGGGTGAACCAACAACAATTTTAAAATAGTGTTCAATTTCAACTTCATTAATGCAGTAAAAAAGAAATCATGAATTATTCTGAACATCTTTATCTCGTCACAAAGACAACATTTTTAATCAAATAAAAGAGAATTTATAATACTCCAACAATTCTTCAAAATAAAGCAACAACTAAGTAAAACAAGCAAGCATTCACCCTTCTGTATTACGTATCAGAGCACGACGCCGACTCGAAATAATTGACGACTAACTTTATCTACTGCGGATTACCTGCACGTTACCCACATGGAGGCAACATTCAAACAGAAGGGGTGAGATATCACAACAATATAATAAGTTATATAATCATGCGTATACGACAAATATATCATGTAAGATTCCAAGTTCAACAATCATCAATTATAATTCATACTAATTATACAAGTACGTACATATGTAATTATCGTCATCCGTCATACAACGCATACCAATTATGCAACTCAACATAATTGTCGTATCAACAATTCAACAATATGCAAATCAACATCATTGTCGTATTAATAATTCAACAATATGCAACGCGACTGACACTGATGCAAAGTGCATGTGGTACCATCAGGGCAGAACCCTCAACTTAATGAATGTCATCTGTGGGAAGCAACATCGTAATAGGGAAAGACCCTCATCTTACTAACGCCAATACAGACCATCATAATAGGGAAAAATCCTCATCTTAATAACGCCAATACATGTCATGTTTCATGAATGCATGCGACACCGACATGCAAAAACATAATCTTTACATTGATTTCTTGTATTAAATCAATTTCACGCCAATATCGGCTATCATCAACATTATCATCATAGAATGCTTTGTGAAAACCAACGAATTAATCATACAACATCTTCTTAATAAATGAATGTACGTTATCCTTGGAATGAACTCGTTGGAGTTCAACTATGTTCATATCAACAGTTATAATAAGACTGTGAGTTTCCTAAGTTTGGTGATATTAGAGAGCTAATGTTTGTGTCTGTTAATCAAGTGGATGAAATAATAGGAGATGAATCTTTGAGGTTTGCAATGTTTGTGTCGTTGCAAGTTGATCGTGAAGCTGCGAGTATGGAATTACATGTTGTTTGTGAATTTCCAGAAGTGTTTCCAGATGACATTACTGATTTTCCTCCAAAACGTGAAGTTGAATTTGCAGTGGAATTGATATAAGGTACAAGTCCGGTGATAATGGCTCCTTATAGGATGTCATCTTTAGAGCTAAGTGAACTGAATAAACAATTGTAAGAATTGCTTGAAAAGAAGTTCGTTCGACCGAGTTTTTCTCGTGGGTGCCATGTGTTGTTGGTTAATAAGAAAGATGGTAGTATGAGGTTGTGTGTACTACATATAGTTAAATAAAGTGATGTTAAGAATAAGTATCCACTCCGGATTGATGACTTGATGGATCAATTGGTTGGTGCCAATGTGTTTAGTAAGATTGATTTGAGGTTGGGTTATCATCATATTCGTGTTAAGCCGATATGAATGGATTGGTCATGAGTACATTGTGATGCCATTTGGTGTTTCTAATGCACCGGTATTTTCATGGAGTATATGAATAAGATCTTTCATTTATATTTGGATGAGTTTGTGGTGATCTTTATTGATTATATTTTGATTTACTCTAAACCAGAAGAAGAGCATGTTGAACATTTGAGAACTGTGTTGAAAGTTTTGAAAGAGAAGAAGTTTGTATGCAAAATTGTCAAAGTGTGAGTTTTGGTTGAAGGTGATTTTCCTTTGCCATTTGATTTCTAGTAGTGGAATTTTGGTGGATCGATGTTGTGTTGCAATGGAAAAATTTGAAGTCAGCGACTGAGATTCGAAGTTTTCTTGGTTTAGTGGTTTATTATCGTAGGTTCATTGAAGGACTTTCTAAGTTGGAGTTACCGTTAACTCGCTTAACTCTAAAGGGTCAATCTTATGTGTGGGATATGGTGTGAAGAAAGTTTTATGGAATTAAAGAAAAGTTGACAACCGCCCGGTATTGATTTTACCTAATCCGTGAGTATTTTGTTGTATAGTGTGATAATTCAAGATAGGTCTTGGAGGTGTGTTGATGCGAATAGACATATTGTTGCTTATGCTTCTAAACAACTAAAGTTTCATGAAATGAATTATCCTACGCGTGACTTGGAGTTGGCAACTATGGTGTTTATGTTAAAAATTTGGAGACATTATCTTTTGGCTATAAATTTGAAGTGTTTGACGATCACAAGAGTTTAAAGTATTTGTTTGACCAAAAGTAGTTGAATATGAGGTAGAGAAGCGGATTGAGTCTTTAAAGATTGTGATTTTGATTTGAACTATCGTCCGTTAAAGCAAATGTTGTAGATGATGCTTTAAGTAAAGTCTTGGCATATGTCGATGCTTATAGTACGTGATCTAGAATTAATTGAATAGTTTAGATATGATCTTTGTGTGTGTAACAAGGTGAAGTTGGGGATGTGGAAGTTAACTAGTGGTATTCTTGAGGAGATTCGAGAAGGTTAAAAATCTAATGTGAAGTTGGTTGATCAATTGACATTGCTTAACCAAGCTAATGGAATAGAGTTTCGAGTTGATGAAAATGGAGTATTTAGGTTTTGTAATAGAGTATGTGTTACAGATGTTCCAGAACTTAAGAATAGTATTCTTGAGGAAAGACGTCTAAGTGGTTTAAGTATTCATCCAGGTGCTACGAAGATGTACCAAGACTTGAAGAAATTATTTTGATGTCCTGGTATAAAAAAAGGAAGTTGTTGAGTTTGTATATGTTTTTTTGACTTGTTAGAAGTCAAAGATTAAACATCAGAAGCCTTTGAGTCTGATGCAACCGTTGAATATTCCAGAATGGAATAGGGATGGTGTTTCCATGGATTTTATGCTAGCTTTGTCGAAAGAAATAACACATGGGAGTAAGTCAAATTGTTAGTACATACAAAAGCTATCAAAGTAAAGTGGTTGTTCAAGTTGAAACACAATGCAGATGGGTTGATAGCAATACATAAGGAAAGATTAGTAGCTTGAGGTTCTTTTCAAAGAGCAGGACTCGACTACTCTGAAGTATTTGCTCCATTAGCAAGATTGGATATTGTTCAACTAGTGGTAGCATTGGCATGCAACCAAGGCTTGTCGACATTTCATTTAGATGTGAAATCGGCATTTCTGGATGGTCCTTTAGATGAAGAGTTATATGTCACATAACCTCCAGGGTTTGTGATTCAAAATGAAGAGAGTAAAGTATATAATTTGCATAAAGTGCTATATGGCCTCAAGCAGGCACCTAGGACATGGAACAAGAAGATCGACTCATACTTAGTTGAATTGGGATATGTAAAATGAAAATTTGAGTATGGTGTCTATGTTCAGGTTGTAGCACAAGATATAACAATCATTTGCTTATATGTCGATGACTTGCTGGTAACTGAAAATAGCTTGGAGAACTTGTCGAAGTTCAAAGAGCTGATGATGAGAGAATTTGAAATGTCGGATCTGGGAAAATTATTTTATTTCCTATACATGAAATTTCAAGTGTCGAAGCAAGGTAAGTATGTCAAAGAGATACTCAATAGATTCAAAATTGATGATTTGAATCTTGCATCATCACCTATCGAACCAAATGTGAAGTTAGAGAAGAATGGAGAGGAAGACAAAGTTGATGTAACTTTGTTCAAGCAAATTGTGGAATCTCTAAGGTATGTGTGCAACAGTCGACATGATATAGCTTTTGCAGTCGGATTACTAGCAGATACATAAGTGAACGGAGGGTGTCATATATGAAGGCTGCAAGAATAATTTTGAGATACTTAAAAAGATCGATAAACTGTGGATTTCTATTTCAATGAGATTCTGAAAGCAAAGAAGCTACAATTATTTGCTTTTCAAATGTTGATTGGTGTGGAGATAAGGGAGATTGAAGAAGAACAATTGGATATTTCTTTCAAGTATTTGGTGGCCCAATCTCATGGTGCGAAAAGCATCATGTGGTGGCATTATCATCTTGTGAAGAATATATATCGTGATCTTATGTTGCATGTCAAGGAATTTGGATCATATCGATTTTGAAGAAATGGTTGTTGGAATGATGAAATCTCTTGTGTTGCAAATCGATAACAAGTCGGCTATAAATCTGGTGAAGAATCTAGTTCTGCATGGAAGGAGTAAGCATATTGAAGGTAAATTTCACTTCTTGAGTGAAAAGGTAAATTGAGATGAACTTGAAGTAAGACATTGCTCGAGTGAAACACGGTTAGTCGACATCTTCACCAAATGATTGAAGATCGACAAATTTCTGAATTTGAGATAAATTAGGAATAGTTCATATTGACCATGATTAGCGTATGTTCGAGGACTTGGATTATAGGCGGTATGTTGAGATATTATATATAATATCAAATATAATTCAAATTAAATACATTGAGATATTAGATATAATATCAAACATAATTCAAGTTGGTAAACCCAAGACCAATTATAATTTATATAAATAGTTATAATTTATATCATTATTTATATAAATGAATAATATAATCCTTATTTTCTTTATTCTTTCTTTCTGTATTCACTAAAACAATAGATCTTACAAACTTAAAAACATGATATTGATTTTTTTTTACTTTGTTATTTTGACTAATTATATCTTGAGTTATAAATATTATTTTGAAAAGAAATCCTAAACATGAATGTCACTTGTTCGATTTGGCATCTATAGTGATATCTATATTTTACTTTTGCAGAAGAAAAAATTATAATGTTTTTGTTTATTATTACTCCATGTTATCTTTATAAAATTAAAATATTTAATTCTTAAAAAGCCAACCTCCAATGAGACCTTTAAATATTGAACCAGTGCCTACACTACACCAGTTGGAAATCCATACCAGTTTGATTACCTTCGATTTAAGAATGGAGTATACTAGCTGCCTGCCATTATGATTTTATCTTATATAGTAAATAATAAATGTATCTCCCTGATAAAGCTGTTTTACTTATGGGTGAGCTTATATTACTCTCCAACAAAGACAAGAATTCAAATGATAAGACAGTTTAAGGCAAAAGAGGTTCCTCAGCAATCACAAGCATGTGACTCAAGGTATAAGATGTACGGCAATACTTGCTTACAATACCATAGAAGTAGATGTTCTCTACTAAAAAGTGGGACATGTAGACATGACATGTTATGAGAGAATTATGTGCTTTGAGAAAAATATAGACAAATATAAATATTATAAACATTTAGTAAAGGACAGCATCTACTACAGTCCATAGGTAAGTTTTGTCCTAAAATATAATATATGCAATTAAGTGAGCTTATTAACTACTCAGGCAGTATAGGCAATCTATCCAAGTTGTTCAGTGAGCCATTCGCTTTGCCATTGGAGGAAGATAAATCATCAAATTCATCATCAAATTCACCATCAGACTCGGAAGTTTCAAGAGCTTTCACTTCATCCGTCCTGTAATGGGATGGCATGATGCGAAGATAATGTACATCTGACTCTCCACGGATTCTCCTCGCTTCTAGTTGATAGCTACGAACAAGCTCCAGTTGAAGTGATACTACCTGATATGACCTTGGTAGTAGATCTGCGGCTTCTCCCTTAGGAATTACTACATGCTCTATAGCCATTCTTGCCTCCTGAAATGTGAATGTAGTCATCAGTCTCTTTAATTTAAGTGTCCAATTTCAGTTGTAAAATATTACAGGTGGGTGGGGTTCGAGTAGTCCAAGCTGAAGACTGGAGCAAACACTTTGGCAAAGAATTTATCGATTATACTTCCTTCATGTCATAATATAAGTAATCAATTATCAGGTGTGGAGTTCACAAACAGAAAGCACAAAACGCAGCTTGGACTCTGGCATCCCCATCACCACTCAGAATCCCAACCAGCTAATGGTTTGGTAACTGAAACTATTTCCATGTCTAGAGATAAAATTAGTACTTGAGCCATATATTTATAAGAGAGCTTCGCCATTTAGAGCATTATTTGTTCCATCAACATCAAATAAGAAAAAAGGAATAGTGGATAGAAATAAATCATAACTAAAATATCTACATTACCTTCAGACCATGCTTAATTCTGATACCTGCTATATTTCTAGGTAAAAAAACTCCACAACTCAAGGTATGAAGCTAAAATAGTGAGCAAGGAAACCTTGGACGGCCATAATTAAAGGATACTATGGCAAATCAGAATTCCAAATAACCAAAACGGATTTGATTCTGAATCTATTACACATGTTTCTCAGACGGTTTAGGGACTTTGAGCATGTACGTATATGGATACAGATAAATCAAAACTACAATATCTATATTACCTCCAAAGCATCAGCCTTCTCCGAATCATTTATCTTATCAAGTGATCCAAAAACAATTAAACCGTCTTCATAATCACTTAGCAATGCTCGTATGGCTTTTGTTACATGCTCCAACGAACTTGTCTACAGTGGAAAAAGAATTGTTCAGGAAACAATTTTGACAAGTACAGCTGCAAAATTTACCAAGCAATTTATTACCTTCGTCACATAAATGGGAACATCATTTGATTTAAAGGCAGCTTGGATCCTTGAATTCTTTTTAAGCTTTGATTGCAAGGCAAGTAAGGCGTTCGCTTCACTGATATTATCAGTCAATTGAAGGTCCGCGTCATTCATTTTCAACTGTTTAATCCCTTGAATAACAGTTGCCTCTAAAATCTAGAATTACTGACCATTCTGTAAGTTAATCAGCTAATGAAGAAATATAAAATGAAAAAACAGAGTAAAAGCACGACTACTATTAATTTTCCCGTCCCTAAAACCAAAAAAGTGCATTTGACTCTTATTATTTGGTTTTTATCCATGTACTATTTATTCATGTTGAATTTAGTCCCTGTAATAATCTGAAAATATTGACTTAGTTCCTAAAATCTGAATAATCTAAAGGATGAAAATTAAAATGGTCCACATATTATAGGAATTATTTTCAAAATGAACAAATATTACATGAACTACAATGAAATGGAGAGAAAATGGGAATTGTAAAATTTTTAGGGACAAAAAAATATTAAAAGCAAAAATTGATATAATTGTAGGACGAAAAAGATATTTAGGCTTATAATAAACCATGTTTATCTAACTGTCAGAGAGTTAACTTTAAATTTAAAGCAAAATGAACTAGAAAACATTAAATAAAATATGGCTTAAATATGTTTTCACTTCCCCAAAATATTGTAATTTTTGTCTCATTCATAAAAATCTGTCAACTTCGGTTCCATTTTCTAAATGCATCGATCTAATGGTATCTCTAGTTCAACCTGGCAGTGGCAGGTATTTCTATGATTCATTCAGATCATTCTTCTCAACTCAACACTGAGAGACTGCAGCACTTGCTGTCATATTCTTCCATCCTGTCTCTAAAGCATTCTTTCTAAATAACTATAGCCTATAGGGACCAGAGGTGACGCGTCTTCAGAAATGAGAAACTATATTAAGATGAAATTTTTCAGGAACTAAAATCAAAAGCTACCATACATTGAGGGACAAAATGTTTAAGCCAAAAAGTCTAACTAAACATGTAAGACACAATGATTCAATTAAAATTGGTCCTTTTTATTATATTTTTCTCTCTTTTTGCCTCCGACACCCTCACTAAATTTTCATGAAGAAATATTGTATTGCATTTTTGTTTTTACTTTGCTCTCTCCCGGTCTCCCCTCTTCCTTTCAAATTTGATTTATACTTTTACCTTTTTTATGTGTTTGATATTCATTAAGGCTTCTAAGTAATGAGTTGTACGGTATGTATAAAACAAAATAATATAAAATAAACGAAAGGCTTTTAGGAATGGGAAAGGAGAGGCTTCGCCCATACTAGTGATCCGAGCTGTATTAGCAAGAGTTGATGTGTGAGGTGTGTTGGAGATACATTCGAGAAACGAAGGCAAGTACCAACTCTGGATCAAAGGAAGTTTTCTAAAAATAATATGATGGCAACTAGGGCTGCTCATTTCATTCGCGGATACGGATATCCGCCGGATATCCGCTTTTACGGATCGGATCGACCCAATCCGTTGGTAAACGGATTGGATAACGGATGATAATGTTTTCTATCCGTAGAAAACGGATAATTTGGATATATCCGTCGGATATTCGCGAATATCCGTCATCCGTTCAATTTTAAACCATATATTCATTTTATCCACATATATTCATTTTATCCGCTTTCACTTTCAGTCTTTCACTCTCACTCTCGCTGTCACCGTCCCGATGTTGCCCTAATTTCCTTTCACTCTCACTCTCGTTCTCCAATCTCCGCCCTCTCGTTCTCCAATCTCACTTCTCTCGTTCTCCAATCTCCGCCAATCTCACTTCTCTCGTTCTCCAATCTCCACCAATCTCACTTCTCTCGTTCTCCAATCTCCGCCCATCTGACAAGTTGCCCTAAATTCGATTCTTCACTGCTCTCTCAAAGGTTTGTAATTTCCTATTTCTCAGTTTGAATTTTCGATTCCTCTCTCAAAGATTTGACTTGATTATCATTGTCTGATTCAATTTTATCTGTGACTGTGTGTTTGGAATTTTCAGACCTCCAATGTCGACACCCACACCTTCGGAGAGTGTTGCTAATAACAATGGAAGCAATACTACGGCGGAGACTCCAGCAGCTGGTGGTTCACCAAAGAAAAGAAAAAGGTCAGTAGTTTGGGATCACTTTCATCTTTATATGGAAGATGGTAATCAGAGATGTAGATGCAATTATTGTCCAGCAAATTATGTGTATGGTCCTTCTAGTATGGGAACTACAAACTTGTTAAGTCATATGCACAAGTGCAAAAATAATCCTGATAATCGTAAGAAGTCTCATCAAATTGAGGATTTTTGTCAAGCTGCGAACGATAGTGAGGGGGGAACTGAAAAAAGAGAGATATCTGGTTTGGCTAAATTTGATCAGAAACTTGTCTTGGATGCCTTAATCAGGATGATTGTGATAGATGAGTTGCCTTTTCGATTTGTTGAAAATGAAGGATTTAAGTATTTCATCTCTGTTGCTTGTCCTTTATTACTTGCCATCTAGAAGTAAGGTTGGAAGAGATTGTCTAGCATTGTACAAGGTTGAAAAGAATCTTTGAAAACCTTTTAAAAAATCAAACAAACAATTTCCTACCATCGATTTATGGACATCAAATCGAACCTTACTTACATGTGCTTGCTCACTTTATTGATGATGATTGGAAGCTCCAAAAGAGAATAATAAACTTCATGGCGTGTCCTAGTCACAAGGGGGAGGAAGTTGGTCTGTTGATAGAGGAACTTTTGAATGTTTGGGGGGTTGATAATGTTTTCTCTGTAACTGTTGATAATGCAATTGCAAATGACAAGACGGTTGCTTACTTGAAAAAGAAATTTGTGAATAAGGGGACTTTTGTGGCTGGTGGAAAATATCTGCATGTTAGATGTGTTGCTCATATAATAAATTTGATTGTGAAATGTGGCGTGAAAAAACATAATGAGTCAATTCAGCGGATACGCCACTTAGTGAAGTATGCGAGGTTCTCCGCTAGATTGCTTAAGTTCAATGAGTTTGCTGGAAAAGAAGGCGTAGAAACAAAAAAGTCTTTAGCAGGTGATGTTTCTACAAGATGGAACTCTACGTATTTGATGTTGCATAGGGCTAATCTGTACAAGAATGTTTGTGAGAGATACAGGGATGAGGATGCTTCTCGTGGGGATTTTCCACTTCTTGAAAATGCATTTCCGAGGAGTCGATTGGGCTGTTGGAGATTTTATGGAGAAAATTCTAGAACCATTTCATGATATTACCATTCGTGTATCCGGTACTTCTTATGTCACCTCTAATATTTTTATGGATGAAATTGGAACTATTTATAACTACCTGAAGGATTGGATAGGAAGTGAAAATGAGTGTTTGGTGGAGTTGGCTAAAAAAATGAAAGAGAAGTTTGACAAGTATTGGGGAGTGGAAAATGAGAGGCTAACTTGATATTTTATGTTGCTAGTATCCTCGATCCACGATATAAATTTCACTTGGTGAAGGGTTTGATTCATATGTTTGGCGAGGAGTTGGGAAAGCCTTTGGCGATTTGGCATTTCATTGTTTGAAAGAGTTGTTCAAGACTACAAGAAAACTACTCTCATTCCAAAATCAGACTAGGAATTCGGGGTTCATCTTCTTCCGCTTTGGTGGGTTGGGTAAGAAATCTTCTAAATTGGTGAAGCGAATATGTCATTTTATAACAATTTGCAAGCTACTATGGGTATCTCACAGACCGAGCTTGAGAAATACCTAGCTCGATTTACATAAACAAGAAGCAGATGACTTTTGTGAGTTTCAAATTCTTGAGTGGTGGAAGGATCATAAGAGGGATTTTCCTGTTTTAGCAAGAATGGCTCGGGATGTATATGCTATCCCTGTATCTACAGTTGCATCTGAGTCGGTGTTTTCCACTGGTGGTCGTGTGATTGATGACTATAGAGCTTCAATGGCCCCTTCAACCGCGGAGGCCTTGATATGCACACAAGATTGGATTCGCCATGGACGTATCTTGACGGATGAGGAGGAGTTTGAAATAATTTAAGAGATTGATAATGGTAACTTACTACTTTTGTGTGTTTTAAACTTCTTGAATTTGGTTGTTTATATTGCTAATGTATTTCTTGTTTATATTTGTTCAGAGTTGTCTCAAATGCGGCTTAATGATGAAGAGTCGGTAAATGGTTAACTCTTAGACAAGAACTAGCTTGGGCTTCTCATCTCTCGTTACAGGTGTGCTTTTGTGAAACCTAGTTAAAGGAGCTTTCACATTGTTTGTGCTGCTGTATCTTTGGTTTCAGACACTTTGATATCAATTGTGCTTTTGTTTGTTATATGTTATGACATAATTTTGTTTTTTTAAATGTGTGAAACTTAGATGCTATGTTGTTTTTACTTTTCATTGACAATTCAATGTTCTTTAATAGAAAGTTAATTTCCCTTGAAAACAATTTATTTAGGACAAATGTTATGTTCATCAGCAATATACAACCATTTTGAATTTGATGTCATCACTGTATATTTTTGGTCAATAATCATCCCTTAAAGACAATATAAGTTGTCTCATGCGATTTGAGTATTGGTGGTAGTACCTATGAGATGTTATACCTATTTGAAGTCATCTAAATTTAGTTATGATGTTTTCATATTAATGATATTACTACAAGACTTATTTTACATATGGGATGCTTTTTAATTTGTTGTTATACTTATTTGAAGGCATCTACATTTAGTAATGATGTTTTCATATTAATGATATTACTAAAAGACTTATTTTACATATACATTATATTAATAGATGGACTTTCTTAGTTTTAAAATGGTAAAGTTTCTTAATTATGCAAGCAAACAGTTTCTTGTTTTAAGTTACCTGTTTTTACATTGAAGGATTGGCAATAAATCTGTCAAGTACAAATGAAATTATTCAACAATCTGTCTCGTTTTTTTTCACATGATGAGATGATAAAAACCATGTGGCCTTGTATTCACTCTGCAGTTTGTGCAGCTGAGGCTTGTTGCTATTATCTGATGTTTTGAAACGAGAAGTCATGTGAAATATTTACAAATTTGTCTTTTTTGGTGGTTGATCCTGATAATGAAGAGTGAAGTAGGAATAGTTCTGATGTTGTTGTGGAGAAGTTAAAAGCAGTTGTACTTTGTGAAACCAGGCACTAATGATGTATGATATCATAATCCTTTAACTGAGTAGGAATTGTTATAAAACTTTGCAGATAAATTGTTACTGGGTCACTAGGTGAGTGATTGAGTGGGAGCTTGAAATTCTCCATCTTTACTTTCCCAGCTTGAAGCAATATTAATTTCTTATGGATATCCTGTTTTTGCTGTTGTTATTAGTTTCTTATGTTATATATTAGTTTCTTATTAGTTGCTAATGTATTTCTTGTTTATATTTGTTCAGAGTTGTCTCAAATGCGGCTTAATGATGAAGAGTCGGTAAATGGTTGACTGGATTTCTACTTGATGAAGTTGAACAAGACTACAAGTTGTTTTATTTACTTTTCGATTTGGACATTTGAATTTAAATCATGTGTTATGTATTGAATTTATGTCACTATGTGTAATGGTATTATGGATTTGAATCATGTTGAATTTGTAATATGTAATTAGGGCTGCTCATTTCATGTTGATCGATCCGTGTCCGTTGCGCAGCCCTATATGTAATACTGAATTTGTGATACAGTAGTAATTTTTTGTTTAACTCTGATGGATGACGGATATCCGCCGGATTTATCCGTTAGTCAGCGGATTTATCCGTATCCAATCCGTTCAAAACGGATCGGATAACGGATCGAGTATCTTCCTATCCGTTTGAACGGATATCCGGTTAAACGGATGCGGATCGATCCGTATCCGTCCGTTGCGCAGCCCTAATGGCAACCAGTTCATAAGGTAAATCAAACTCATGTCGACATTATACATAGCATTAATAAAAATAAGTAAAACACAGCATACAAGCAAATAAAAAAGCAGTTAGTGATAATATCAACATTCATTTCCTACATTAGACATGGATATTGGGTGATGATGTCTTACCCCATAACAAAATAGACGAAGTGGCAATCGGTGCTCCCAAGAATCTTCTAACATGTCAATAGGCAACATCGAAGGTGACTCTTCTTGCCTGGTTTGGACATCAGCCCTTCCCGGAGCATCTTTAAGTATAATTTCACCACCATTTTCAAGAGGGCTGTCAATAACAGGTTCCTTTTGTAAAATCTCTTCCTGCTCTTGAGACTTCATCTTGCGCACTTCTACATTTGGTAAACGACCTGCACCAACAAGAAAACAGAGCATACTTACAATATATCTACTGCAATATTATTTGAACAGGAGGGGCACTTACCTGAAAGAATAGCATCAACAGTTGCTTCAAGGCTCCGGTGAATGCGCAACTGTGTCTTTGAAATAATCTCTACTGCACAACTAAATGTTGATGGACCTTTCCTTTCCAGTACTGTCTTTTGAATGCCCCTGCGGCTGGCCTCTTCATCCCCGAGTGTCACACTCTAAAATGATAGTAGAGATGATATAACAAAATAGAATTAATATACCAAAAGTAGGGAGAATAGTTTGACTTATATTTCTGCAGAAAACTTATTGCACATATAATGACAGTCAGAATAAAGAGAAATGGGAGACAACAGGACTATTGATTAGAATTCATGAAGTCCAGATACTCCAGAAATAGAAAAGAGTCGAAGTCCAGATACTCCAAAAATAGAAAAGAGTCGATGTTGTACCACATAGGACAACGGCGCTTCCTGGTTATGAGTCCCAAAGGCCAAAAGTATCCATTTTTTTTATTGAATTGTAATGATAATTCTCAAATACATCTCGATACTCCTCAAATATTTTTCTATATTTTGCGATACTTGGATGATACAAACAATGTTTTTTATGGTCCTTGTTGAGTTCTTCTGGAGATGCTTTTGTTGATATCCAATCACAGGGACTAGAATATATTACTCCCTCCGTCCCAAATTATATGACGTTTTGGTCATTTCACGGAAATTAAGAAATTTAATTATTACTTTATGGAAAAGTGAAATGTTGTATGACTTTACAAATATGCCCTTCATATACTTTTATTACCATCATAATTATTTTCTTATAAATTATGATCATATATTTATATACTAACGAGGAAACCAAATCAAAGAGAAGCGGAAATTGTATTGTTGGTTTGAAACTAGATGTAAGAAAGAAGGGAAAAAACCTGTTGCCTTATCTATTACTATTCTAACACTTCTAAGAGAAGATATGTTAGGGCCAAAGAATAGATATTTCTATGTGTTCGAGCTTGGCTCTGGGAGTAGTTAGACAAACTAATAGAACACAAATCACAAAACAATGATAAAACGCAGGAATGGTAGAGAAGTTCTGCAACTATATGGAACAATGGACAGTTACGGAATGATTGACAACTAAAGAGAAAGATAAAGTAAGAATGTCTGATAGAAGTACGCTATCAACTCCAAAAGCTACAAGAGCTTCCCTGACAATGAGATAACCATGACCTCACCCCTTTCCAAATAACAGAATGCTTAGCTCCCTATTCTCTCTCATGAAGCAATCTGATATGATGAACTTGGACTCTTTCTGGGAACAGTTGAATATGTTCCTGAAAGAAAGTCGGGAATTGGTCCAATAAGCTATGTGAATCCTCCTGCACTCCTCCTCTATCCTTCATCTGTTTTTGAGAAAAACACCACCAATCCTCTCTTTTTTCAAAATGTTGGTTTGTAAGGAAAGCGTTGAGTGAACGAAATTTATCTTGCGCCATCCCTGACCTTGGATTGTTATCGATTGACTCTGATGCCAAAATTGCATGGTTAAATCTCTCCAATCCATGACTACCTTTCCTAGAGTGCTCAACCATGATACTCCCATCACCACGTCCAATCCTCCTAACTCCAACACCATGGCATGCAGTACAAACACGTGAGATTCCAAAGTAATTCTAATTCCCTTGCAGACTCCGACAGAAAACACCTTATGCCAATCCCCTAACTTTATTCCTTTGGCCTTCATAGGTGTGACCTTAAGTCTCAGTGTAGAGACTAACTTTTGAAAGATGAAATTATGACTAGCCCTGCTATCTATCAAGACCACCATACCCACCCACATCCTTCAATCAGCCTTTAATCTTAGTTGTGCAACAATCCTCCATACTTCCTAATACTCCAATTACATTCTGCCTTGACATCCTTATGCTCCTTTGATTCTTCTTCGATTTCAATCGTAACAATTTCCCCCTAATCATTGAGTCCCTTAGATCGCCGCTAGTTTATCTCCTTACTGTGAAGACTTCGGACTCCCAAGTTCCACCACTTTGTAGAACCACTACGGAACTTGTATGTGATAACCAATCAGCTTTACATCTCTCCTCCAAACCAACTTTTCACAAGAGAACAAAGTGTATAGAAGTTGACTGTCAATATCTTTCCTAAATATCTCTCCAGCTTACTGTGAAGATTCTCTTGGAAGTCATCAGAAGTTCAGAACTTCTTTTGTCAACTCGCCAATATCTTCCCTAAATCTCTACAAAGTTCTCATTTACATATGTGACAAGATGGATGCATATGATATATTTTTACAGCCTTGAGTAGGAGTGTTGACGTATTGATATTTATTGTAATATAATTTGTTAATATCTTTTAGAATTATGATAGGATTACATTCCTATTTAGATTATGTCTCATATATATAAATAATGGCTTAAATCTTTTCATTGTGAATGAGAAATGTTTATATTCAAGTGTTAGATTAGTCTTGAGAAGTACACTCCAATCCAATCTTTATCCAAAATTCACAATATAACTCTAAACTAAATCAAGTTAGATTAGTCTTGAGAAGTACACTCCAATCCAATCTTTATCCAAAATTCACAATATAACTCTAAACTAAATCAAGGAAATAACATTTAATAAAAAGGAGGATTCAAGATTAACAAACCAAAACACATACGAATAATGTTTATCCAAATAACATTAATAACTTATTTGTAATAGCACCACCTCTTGTAAGCAGTTGTAAACATTAATGTAATTGCTCACTTATTTTCCTATATTCGAATCAATAAAAGCCAAAAAAATAAAGTTTCCTAGCACATTTTACTTTTATATTGTTATTCTTTGTCGCGCTGACCCTAATAATGATGTGCCTCAACCCAATATTGCACACAACTACTAGTAAATTAAGTTCAAGCAGAGAGTATAACAGTAGAAAACTCCAAGTTTAAGTAGTCAAACACGTTCAAGCGCCCATGTCATTCTAATTGTTGTTCCATTAATCCATTAGAGACTACACAAACACAATAAAGGGCCTACTCACCCCTCTAATAATTTCATTGATTTATTCACAAGATGCAGATCTAGGACCTCCAATATGGAATACTCAGTACTCAACAAGACGTCCCCTTAACAAGGATGTGGCTACGTCAGTTCAAATATAAAATCTTAATCATATGTGACATGCCCAAAACTTAACATGTCATCTTGCTTAAGATGTAGGTAATCTCACCTGTATTCCACCGACAAGCATCTCTAAGGAAGGATTCATTATTAGATTCTCAATTGTAATTCCATGAGCAGTAGCAACAAGCTGGATCCCACGCTGTGCAATTGTACTTGCAGCCACTGCTTCAAGTTTTGTACCAATTTCATCAATTACAATCACTTGAGGCATGTGGTTTTCAACTGCCTCTATCAATACCTGAATAGTAAAATAAACATAAGAACACTAATGAAATTAAATTCTGTCTGGTTGGTCATTCTTCTGTGTGATTGCTTCCCATCAACAGAATACATTCTGTTATATAATACAAAGTTTGGAAAGCTTAGTGCAGATTTGCATGATTGTTGTTAAAAAAAAGGGGAGGGACGGAATAGGGAATGAGTAATTTTGAAATAGTTGATTCTGAAAGAATGAGTTTTATGCTTGGGAATGTTGACCTTAAAGTAATTTTTGCATCAAATGTAAAGATAGCCAAATTTTCATAACAGACTTCAGAACTAATTTGAGTGGCATCCAAACAAGTTCGACTATTGAACTTCCAACTATTGAAACAATTAATGCAATTCATATCCCTCACTTTATGGTTTTAGTCACATAAACTATGACAAGGGTTCCAGCTGCAACCTGGTGGAAGAAGTCTCCAGATGTGTGGCATTCTGACTTTATTGTGATGCTCCACACTCAAAATAAACAAGAGGCAACTTATGAACGCAGCTAATACCTTATGTTGCATATCAGAGTTGGGAACTTGCATACGCCGAGCACTGCCAATCCCAGAATGAGGTATATCACCATCACCCCCAATCTCATTGGAAGTGTCAACAATCATCACACGCTTCTTGTAATCATTTGCCAGCATCCGAGCTACTTCCCTAAAAATATAAAATAGAACAAACAACATGTCAAATTTAAAGAGTGGGAAAAGCACAAAATAATAATAACAATAATATTTTAACAGAGAAATTAAGTAACTTGTTTTTTAACAAATGAGGTAAATAACTAAAGGTTTAAAACTGCAGCCAGCATCGTATCAGAGTCTTTGACATTGCACTAAGTCACAAATAAATGCGGCCACGATTGCAAAAAAAAAAAATTTACTTAACAATAACTGTTGCAGATCACAATTCAAAACAATGAACTAACTATTCCTGGCATATTTAGCTTGACAGTTAGTAAAGGAAAAAACAATAACTAACCTAATGATTGTAGTTTTGCCTACGCCCGGAGGTCCAATGAGCAACAAAGAAGCCCCATCTTGAACCAAATCTTGCAACAACTTAGCACTTCCTGAAATCGCCCTACCAACACGACAAGTTAGACCAATAATGGTTCCCTTTCGATTCCTAATAGCACTGATCCGATGCAATGTCCTGCTGATTCCCGCTCGATTATCAACAGCAAAGTCACCAACCTGCAATAGGCTTTAATTCTCTAGTAAATTGATGGTTCCTTCACGAACAATTGAAATGCAGGATCTTATAGGGTTAATACCTGAGCAGTGGCGTGCTCGATATCCTGAACTGTGATTGGATACTCGGAAATGACGAAATCGCCAGACGGAAACCTGGCGAGCGGTTTCCGTCCTAAATCCATAACAACTTCCATCAACTGCTGCAACTCTGGATGGTCACTGACGCGCCGCCGCATCTCCTCCGGTAACAGAGACAGCAGACGCCCTAGCTCAACGTCCTGCTCATCCTCGGAAAAGGAAGACGACGAACTCGAGCTCAGATCGACCGGATAAGCGGCTCGCAAAACGGGAACGGATGGAGATGTGGATTGAGGATGAGAGAAGATGTGATAGTTGAAGCGTTTTGGTGGTACGGAGTGGGGAAGCGGAGGGTGACGGTGTTCGTGGCGGTGTTCGTGACGGCGAAGAAGATGAAGCGGGAGTGGTAAACGTAGTAGCATGATTTTGGCGGGAAATTGAGAGGGGAGAAATGGAGTTAGAGATGGTTTGAAGTGAATGAAGGTGGTTGGTTACGTGTTTTGGTTTTCCATTGCAACGAGTTCTGTCGTTTTCTGTTGAGAAAGGATTTTTCAAAGAGAACCACTTTCAGTGTGTAGAGAAAGAGAGAGAGGATATTCTAAATGAGTGGCAACCAAATGTGCATGTGTGAGGAAGGAAAATGACTTGTGTAATGGACTACTAGATGAACTACCAAAATCAAAACTTCATATGACAGAGAGCTTATTGCTTGACAATTTAAACCAAAACAAACTTCTTAATTAACAACTGAAATTCAAAATAACAACGAAATTAAATATGCGTTTATTCCTTCTGAGTGCTACGTATTAAGGCAAATGACACTAATTCAAACTAATAATTTTAACAACAACTAAATATCAGCTAATCTTTCTGATTACCTGCGTGTTACCTACATAGAGGCAACATCACAACAAAAGGGGTGAGATATTGAATGATATAAACAAAACTATGATAATCAATATATTAGACTAGAATCATAAAAAATTTCACCGCTTCATAACCACAAAATGACAATCAACAAGCAACATAACACGATAACAACTTCAAAATGCAACTCAACTATGCACATGCATGTGATACCATTGGAGCAAAACTCGCAAATTAAAATTTGTCAGTTTATTGAGGCATGAACAAGACATAAGCCTTCAACTTAATATTTTGTCAATCCAAGCCAACGTGAATGAGCATTCGCTCCAACTTAGAAAAATGCAAAGTATGCGACTATTATGGATGACATACAACAACAACAACAAAACAACTCACAACTCAGACAACATAGCAACTTTCAATGTTGGCTATCAAGCCTCAAACTTACATGTCCATAATTCGGAACAAATACAACTTATTCAACTTATTCAACTGTACCTGCAAACATAATTTCAACAAAATAAACCAACCACAATTACCTACTAACATATACGAACTATCCCAACAAATTTCGGTCGATTCTGGACAACTAATTTTTTCGCTTAATTTACTAATTCGGTATTGATTTTATGCACTATTATTATTATTAACTAATACATTGTTCCTGTCTAATTATATTAGTGTTATAACTCATTTCCCTGCATCCAAGAAATTACACTATTATCAAAATCCAACTTTGTTACTAAAACTACCAGTATCTGTTAGAAAACTTGTTATTAACCATTTTTCTATTTCTGTTAAACTTCCCTACATCATGCTAAAAATAACATTACTATCTTAATTTTACTAATCTAGTAGTTCCATTATCTTATGTCTCAATTACTCCACTTGGTATGTACCTATACAGCAACTGCCAAAAATCAGAAGAAAAAAAAAACAAAATTCCAAATCTCAATGCATACACACGTACAGAGGAAGACAAGGAGGAACAAGGTGGGGCGCTCACCCTCTCTTGTGGGGCATCCTCCCTCCATCTCCCACATATTTTTTTTCTTCCTTACGTATAGGGTGCCCATCCCTCAATGTTTAGGGCCCCCGTCCCAGTTCTTCTTCTTCGTCTATATTGATTGTTTTCTACCCAGATTTTCACTATTTTTCCAGTTTCGATTCAGACACACCATAAAACAATCCAACACAGTTATACCTTATGTCATCATTAAATTCAAAAACAACACAATATCAACGACAACAACATACATGATTTTCATTCAGCACAATTTCATCATTGGCAATCAGAATTTATCAAAATCGAGAACACTACAAATCAACACATCACAATTAAAATTCATAAAATCCCAATCCCACATATCAATCATCATATTCCCGTTTATAAAATTCGAACCCCACTCTTACCTTGGATTGACGGTCTCTCTAATTCCGGTTGTATCCGAGCTTTTCCATGGCTTTAACCTTTGCTATGCAATTTTCCTCCTAAGTCGTTCTCTGCAATCTTGCAACTTTCCTCGTACACCATCTTTTTCCCAAATTATTATTATTCCTCTGCAACCTTTTCTCCACGTACTGATAGCAACCTATTCTCCTTTTCCTCACAGAACCCTAACTTTCTTATATATACTTAACCAAATAATAGTAACATTATTTTATTATTTCCAACGAGCTCATATTTTACACCTTCAACTTGCTATTTCTCACACAACAAGTAAGTCCACCTAAATAAATAATATTCTAATATTCAATTATTATTTCCAATAATAATTCTCCAACCAAACCGAATATTTAACCTGGCTATCCACTTAACAGTTCCAATCGACATATTAATCATATTACGCCTCTTAAAATAATACCAATAAATCTCAACTTCGACAATTTCCAATAAATAATTCCTTATCTAATTTAATTAAATAATTAATTAAATTCGGGGCGTTACACTCAGCACTCACTCCCCATCAACATATTTTTTTCTTCAGATTCAGTAACATCAACCACAAATCTTTTTTCTCATTTAGAGAACAAGGAGAATAAATGTTGATAAAGTAAAAGTTAATACATTTCCACACCGCATTGATTTTTAGGTATCCTTTCCCCATAAAGCTGAATATTGGTTCAATAATACCTTTCTTCCATATCTTGAGTATGCCACCAGAACGCCCCTCAAAATCCTTCGTGGACCATTCACAATCAGATGAACCCCATAAGCTGAACACAATTTCCTCTTTCATCTTTTGGATTTTTGTTTCTTAATAGAAGCACATTTCAATTCTTTGTTTCTTCAATACTAGCTAATTCTACATTTGGCACTTATCACGTGACAAACTGTAAACTTATCCATCATGGTAAACTTATGTCTACCTCTCTACCCTACAACTTATACGTGGTACTAGGGCACTAGGGATGCTAACATACTACTCCCTCCGTCTCAAAATAATAGTCGTTTAAGGTTGTTACACAGAGATTAAGAAAAGTAATGATTGAGTCAATAAAAATAATATCTCAAAATTGCCCTTTATTACTATTGGTTGTAGTACATTGTCATACTTGAAAAGAATGTATACAAGGGATAAAAATTGATAAAAGTTAATTATAATTGCATTAGAAAAGTAAAGAGACTATTATTTTGAGATAACTTTTGGAAGATAGAAAGACAATTATTTTGAGACAGGGGGAATAACATGTATAGAATGTTCGGAGGATGCTTTTTCTTCTCATCTCATCTATAATTTTTTTTTCCAACTCCGTCCTTGATTTCCACTAATATTTTTTCACATCCTCACAGATTTCACAAAGATTCAAGTAGATAAACTTTAAAAAAGATTATACATTGTTCGATTAAAATTATGATATTAGTATTTCATTATTTTTACTTTTACAAAAACACATATCTTACATTTTAAATAAAAGTACATATTATATCAATAACAAAAAAAAAGCAAAAATACTTATAGTTAATAATTTTTCCTATAAAAAAATAAATATTCATCAAAACATGTTGATATCATGTATAATTATACAAAAATTCAAGAACAAAACATTTCATTTACTATCAAATACAAGAAAACAAATTACCGACATAATTACAATTTAATACAACTTACAACTAATTAGACCCGTTATTTCATGTAAGGGTGGCAAAACGGGTCGTGAGACATTGGGCCGGCCCGCGCACCCACCAAAAATTAGTGAGTTGGTTGGGATTTTGGACCCGCCCACCAAATCTCGCTCCACTAAAGATTGTCGCCCGTCATAGTCCGCCCCGCTAAAATCTGTCGTCCGTCAAAGTCTGTCGTGCCTATTTGTTCAGTTTGTCACACCTTAAGTCCACCATTTTTTGATTAATTCTAATAGATCAAATTCTTGATGGTTTTATTTTATACATTTATTTTTGAATATATGCAATATTTTTAAGTAAGTTTTGTCAAAAAGATGTTTTATAAAAAATGTTCTAAAAAATAAGTGAAAAATATAACTGAAATGTAAAAAAAAAAAAAAAAAACTTTAATATATTAAAAAATGAAAAATAAATAAATAAAAAAGTAAGCGGGAGAGCCCGCCAACCCACCACCTTGTCGGGGAGAGCTAGATTTTTATGCCCATTTTTATTTGGTGGCTTGCCCGCCTAGATTTTTACCTAATAATGAATATTAAGCCACACACGAGATTTTCTGTTGTCAAGGAGAAGTTTAAAATATAAGTAAATTTCTAATGAAATGTTTAACATTCCTAAATTAACTAATAAAGATAACATATCTCATTTTCATGAGGGAAGAAATAAGTTATGGTATAGCTATAGCCATCAAATTCCCTCTCATATGTAGCAAAAATCTTTTGGGGTCTTCAGTTTAATTTTTGTTCTATCATCAATTTTGATTTTGTTAATATGATTATATGATTTGTTTTCTTCGTTTTCTTGTTCTTCGTCATCTTCAAGTTTATGTTCATGATGTTGTTCTTTGTCATCTTCAAGTTACATCTTTAACCTTCTTCAACCTTTTAGTTACTTCTTCAACTTTCAACCTTACTTATCGTGGAATTTTTTATAGGAAAAAATGTCTTGCAAATTCGACTACGTTAAGGATATAAATGATTCAAATGAGACACGGTGTCTTGGTTTTCGTACTCCTGATGTATGGACTATAATTAACAGCAAGGGTATAAAATACCTTGAAATGCTTCTAATGGATGCAAAGGTCTCATACATTCATCAATTATTCTTTTTCTATAAATTATAGTTTTTACGATCTTTAAATTTTATGTGATTCATTATAATGTTTTTTCGCGTATTTATTTAAATTTAAGGTGATAGAATTTAGGTATTTATTCGATACGACCACACACCAGAGTGGAAAGAATTGATGAAGGGAAATATGAGATGCATCATCGATAATGGTAATGTGGTATAATAATTATTTTCAATGGAAGTTGTACGTTCAGTTGAAGAAATTTGTTTTTCTAAGTGGCACAACTATCAAATCCAATGAGATTGCCAATATACCCTCTAACAAATTTTTCTCCACGGATTTTGATGAAATCATTCAGGGCAACTGTAAAGTTGAAAGACTTTAAGGTAATTGCTTTAACTGATTTTGTTTAAACAAATTGTTAGTACATTATATTCTTAACAACTATTTTGTAATATCTCTTTGTATATTAGATGTAATTGGAATTGTCCATGAGATTAACAATACTTAGTCGAAGTCAGACAGAAAGAAAGTTGTTGTATCTTTGAAATTGAGAGATTTGAAGTAATAATGTTCAATTTATTATTTATTTCATTTGTATTTTGTAATATAGTGTGTATTATTTATTTCATTTGTATTTTGTAATATAGTGTGTATTATTTATATCATAATGTTACTTACTATTTTTTGTTATATATGGACAATATTATAAACTGCAATCTTTGGGAATGTTATGGATCTAAGTTCTTAAGTTACTATCAGGGTGTTACAAAATATGGAGCAGTAGTTGTTGTTCTAACTCATACAATGATAATGGATTTCCATGGTTGTTTCATTAAACACTATATATTTGTTGTACACATCATACTTTTATTCACGGCTAATTTGTTAAGTTTTTTTATGCAAATATTATGCTATAATATTTCACAATCTTAAATGTACGGAGTGGTTCAAAATTGTTTATTAACAAAGACATTCATGTTATCCAGGAGTTTTTGTCAAAGTATGTATATTGTGCATTAATTTAAATGTTTTTAGACTGTTTATAAGTTGTTTTATTTTTGTTACATAAATAGTATTCGAAGTTGTTCTTTGTTATTTAGGTTATCTATATCGGAGAAGAATGAGAAGCTTACTCAATCATCAAAATCGTTGTCCAATTGGTCTGGTGGTTCACAATTTAAACCAATAGAAAAGTTTATTTATAACGCCAAATGCCTATTCTTAAACAATTTATGAAAACAAAAACATGTATACTTTCTAACAATAAATTACAATTTGAAGTTAAAAGTAAAGTATTATTTGATGTTCACTAATTCATTGTAAATAAACATGGTTAGGAAACTATTTGTGTTACGGTAACAACTACCACTACCACGGAAAAGTCATACCAAAATGATTGAAAAGGGGATACAACCACGAACAACCAACCGTTGTGAGATAAGGTGTCATAGGTTCGAAACCCAGTGATTGTGTGGTTTATTATATTTTACGTTCTGTCTATAACAACTCTTGTTATAATAACCATGATTAAATACCTTATTTTTTTTAATTTATTTTATTTTTCCACATATTACATACCTGTATTTTTTTTCATAATTAACATGTATACAAAATATCAGGATTAAATATCATGTATATTATAACCAGTACAAAAAATATATAACATATATATTATACGTTTATTAGGAAAATATTTCCAAAATATTAAATTAAGCAACAGAAATACATTTACAACCATCAAATGACAAAGTCATATAGGACCACGCCCCTTTTCAACCAATGCATTGAGAAAAAAGTCCAAGGTTTATGGATGTCTTCTAAGTCATCGGAGAAATGTGTCATGTCGTTGAACGTATACATAAACAAGTGAACAATATTGAATATCATGTGATTTGAATTATAATAGCAAATCCCTATTTGTTTTCTAATCTACAAATTTAAACATTTCAGAAATATATAACCACACATTTCATGAAGAGTCAAATTTTTTAATGCATTTTCTTTTTGTGTGTTTTTTAAAATTGATTTAATTTGTTTGGTAGTTTGTTTAAGCATAGTTTGTTGTGGTTCTAACATTTAATATGCGTTAAGACAAAATGAGAAGCTTGTATAGTTTGATATCTTTTGATATAGTCGTCTTCGATCGATCTCTTTCTAGTATATGTCTAATATCTTTACCTGACATATACTCCCCTTATATATGTTCAATATCCTTACTATACACATATATTTGATATCTTTATGTGTCCAACATCCTTATCGGGCATGTATATTATAATATCTTTTGATAGAGTCGTCTTCGGTCGGTCTCTTTCTCATATGTCTAATATCTTTACCTAACATATATTCCCCTTATATGTGTTCAACATCTTTACCGAACATGTATATTTGATATCTTTATGTGTCCAACATCCTTACCAGACATGCATATTTTTATATCTTCTGATAGATTCGTCTTCGGTCGGTCTCTTTCTCGTATATGTCTAATATCTTTACCTGACATATACTCCCCTTATATGTGTTCAACATCTTTACCGAACACGTATATTTGATATCTTTATGTGTCCAACATCTTTACCGGGCATGTATATTTCGATATCTTTTGTTAGAGTCGTCTTCGGTCGGTCTCTTTCTCGTATATGTCTAATATCTTTACCTGACTATACTCCCTTTATATGTGTTCAATATCTTTACCGAACATGTATATTTGATGTCTTTATATGTTCAACGTCTTTACCAGGCATGTATACTTCGATTTATTTTGGTTAAAACCTTATTTGGTTGGTCTCTGTCTTGTATGTGTCCAAAATCCTTACCAGACGCGTACATTTGTTTTCTCTTTCTTGTGTGTCTAACCCTGGCTTGAAATACCAAAATCTTGTTCCCAGTTTCACTTTTACAGAAAAAACAACAAAAATTGAAAATACATAAAACACAAAAAATATATTTGATATTCTCTTGTTACTTAGAGTGTAAATTTATGGTTCTATTGAGTATTCAATCCTCTTCTACCTTGAACGTTCAAAAGGATAGCGTCAATCTCACTCTCAAGTTTAAGATGATTGAATAGGGGTAGCTGTTGCACCCCAAAATTTACCATCTTCATCTCAACCCTAATTGGCTTATGTTTCTCTAGCATGCACAGGCATTCATATCATTGGTTCTCTGGTTATGTTTCTTGAATTGGATCACTTTTTCCCCTCTCCATTGGCTATTGTGCATGGTTTTAGATTACTCGAATATGTGACTTATTCCTTGGCATAATTTCTGAAGCATCATCATCATGATTTCTATCTCAATACACATGATGTATTGGTTTGAAAAGATTAGCAATGTCAGGGTTTCAATCCTATATATCTCATCTAATCATACCACAAGGCTATTTCTTCTCAATTTTGCGGTAGAATCTATAAGGGGTATTTGAAGATTCAAAATGGGCATTTGAAAAGAAGAAACGTCTTGAATTTGCGTGTCTCATATTCAATCAAGAATACAAAAGGAAAATGGATTTCTTCTAGTCTTTTGTATGCATTCAATTGGAAACTTATTTGGTTTGTTGGAATAAATTCTACAAAGAGACTATTTGAGTTGTCTTTAAGCTTTTGGCAATGCAAATAATTAAGTAGCCAAGTTCATCAAGTCTCCAAGATCAATCAAGAATAAAATTCAAGTTTTTAATCCTTATTCCGTTTTAAGAAGACAATTGAAGTTTTGATCCGTCAATTCAAGGAATTCATTCAAGGACTTTTGTCTTACATCATTACCTTTTGACGAGAAGATAATTCAACAACAAGGTTCAAAAGATTCAAAGAAAGAACAAGCTAAAGTTTGATTACATTCAAATTATAAAGTCTTTAAAAGCTTCAAATTCAAATTACATTATTACAAAGGTACTTCAAGTTGCTCAATTAAATTGCAAGACACAAATTTCAGAAGATAATTCATTTTTAAAGGATTTTAACTCAAACTTTAAGTCACAAGATACAAAGTTTATACAAAAGTGTATATAGTTTTACAAGCTCCCAAATTTATACCAATTGCTACAAATATCCTGAAGCTTACTACGAAATTCGAATTCACAAAAATCACAGCCATGGTAAAAGAAAGAGTCCCCCCAAAAATGCCAACCATCAGAATCGATAACATATCACAAGCTCAACAAAGTTCAAAGGACCCAAAAACAAAACCCTAATGTTCTCATATCAGATGAAAGATCCAGATTTCCGTCTAAACACCAAAGAGATGAGATGGTCATAGCGGCGAGAGAGACAAGAGCTTTGAAGAATCCAAATGGCGAGGAAGAGAAAGACTTAGGGTTGTATGAGTCTGATTTAGGTTTTCTATTAATTTTATTTCTTTGGTTTTAATATTTCTGTTTAATGTTGATGATAATAGTTGATAAAGTGAGATTTAAGTGGTCACCAGTGGTGCCACTTGTCCCCACCGGAAGAGATAAGATGTCTCGATTTCGTATGTGCACGTTCACATGGTCTTACCGTGCACCCTCACAGCTTCAGTCATCAGATCTTCATTTGAATATCAGTAGCACTATCCAACGATCTGGATCTGCAAATCCTCACCATACAACCATAGACTGGCGCGCATACGATCCTTGGATCCATCTAATGGGCATGGGCGCCCGATTCTCTTTCTACACCCCCAATCTGGCCCATTTAACTATTTCTCTTAATCTTTTGTTCTTTTATGTTATTATATTTAATTATTTGTTTTTTATTTTAAATAAAAACATCATTAAAAATATAATTAAATAATTATCTATGTTAAATATTTTTATTTAACTTGATTAATTAATTAATTTTGTTAAATAAAATTATTTAATTCAATTAATTATTTATTAGTTCAATTGGGTTGTATTGTATGATTTAATTTTTGCACTTTGGTTGAACTATTTATATGGCTATATACCCATTCATAAACTTGCACCCCCATCCCCATTTGGTTTGTAATAGCTTAGAATTTTATTTCTTTGCATGTTTTAATTATTGCTTAAATTATGCCTATATCATTCTATTAGAACACATGGCCTCCTCTTGAGCTCTTCATCAATGAACAGGTATACACCAACAAGTGCACACTCACACACATTCATAACTTTATCTTGGATTTTTCTACAGCGACAACTATTCGATCAATTGTCCCAATCGGTCATCTAGAATAGTAGTGGCACGCTAGTCCCACTTTCTAGGAACATACATATGGTCACCTTGTATGGACTTGCTTGGTTTCCTGCCTCCTTACATCTTAATCAAATTCTTATATCCAAAAGGTCTCATAGTTGAGTTCGGGCACGACCATTCTCACGAGATTAATCAAGTTTTGATCTTGGTTAATTATAACCCGAATCAAGTACATTGGTCCCTATACCAAACGTTCCATGCATAAAAGGATTTCATGGTTGAGGATAGGAGCACCATACAAGGTTAATCAAGTACGACCCCTTGGTTAACCATGACCCCTTGGTTAACCATGACCCGACTAAATTCCATGTCCATTCACCGAGCATCTAAAACACTTCATAACAAACTTTTAAACCTCGATCCAACGTCGAGTCTTCTTTTCAAAATATTTTCTCAATAAAACACAGAAAAGATGGTTGGGACAATTCTATCCCCTCATTCTCAAGTGTTGGATTATTGGTTCTTTTTCAACTATCGATCTTACACTTGGCTTCCTTAAACAAATCTTAAACAAGTGAACCTTGATTTGTATCACCTTTTCTTAATAAAATATTTTGGGTTGAAAAAGATGGTCAGGATGATTATGTCCCCTCCATCTAAGTACTTGGAGTATTAGTTGTTAATGCTTATGTTCTGATGCTTGTCTCTCACTTAAAAACAATATCAACTCATGAAAACTTATCTTTTCGCCAATGTGCGGTGTCGAAAATCTTTTCGTCAAAATAAAATCAACCAAGAAACTTCTAGCCTTTTCTAGAAGAACTACAAAGTTTTGACTTTCTCATTGAACGAGAGAGTACGTAGGCACGAGATGCAATGTCTTGGCGAACTCAAAATAGTCTACAAACAAACCCCTTATTCCTTCTCTTTTCTCAATCATTAATTAGAAGATAACATTATTACAATAACACTTAAACATACACACGAACTAAATGGTTTCCATCGAGTACGATGAATGTGATAGGTGCTAATACTTTCCCCTTGCAAAACTTATTTTCGTACCCATCTTTTGGTCTAGTAGACCATCTTATCTTATTATTTGTGAGCTTTATTCGATACTTTTCCTTTCCACCTTTGGAATAAATAAAAGTTCGATGACATTGTAATCGATAATAATTTTTTCGAGGCGCTACACCTAATGCATTTAAAACAACCTATTTTACCTAATACTATAATTAAAACTCAAAAAAAGTGAAATGAGAAATTTACTCAAAAATGTTAAGGGCGAAAAATATTGAATGTAGTAGGTGGAATGAGTTGGATTGAAAAGTTTAAAATAGAGGTAGCTTTGATCTTTGAAAAATGGACCAGAGACAAGTTTGAATATGCATCTCCAAAAGTTGCTCACAAGCTCCAGTGGAGTTTTTTTAATATTTTCAAATAAATAAAGAATGGGGAGGGTTTGTCTGCGCATTATATATAAATTAAACGCTTTCGAAGATACATCTCCAAAAACAATTAAGGATTAATGCAGAGATGCATCTACACACAAAAACACATCCAGAGATGCATCTCCGAATAAACACATACAGAGATGCATCTCCAAATTACATTTTAGCAAATTAGAAACGCTCACCCATTTGCATTTACTTTGTAAAAAAAAACAGTGCGTTCGAAGATATATCTTCATAATTTAAAAACTTTTTTTACTTTTAGCCATGAGTTAGGAAGAACCTATAAAGGTGAAAAAAGAAATTCCCTAATATTTTATTTTTAGGGTTGTTTATTGAACTAAGATATAAACGGTACAGAAATAAAGTACAAATTCTCTACCCTAGATCTCTTTTTTGTGCCATTGCCCATTGTTCCATTATTTCCCTTTTCAATTTCCATCTCCCCGTCTTCTACAACTCATCCATTGTTTGCTATTAGCGAAGCTGAGATGTAACAGTAGACAACAGCGGGACATGTGTGTATTGGCGAAGCTGAGATGTAACAGTAGACAACAGCGGGACATGTGTGTATTGGCAAATCAATAGGTTAGTTCCTTTATTAGTATTTAAGATTAATTATTACTCGACTTATTTGCAGTTGTAACGAACTAAAACATGAACTTTATTTCTATGATTCTTTGTTTATTGCTAAACTCTCAATAAGGTTTAGCTCTAAGATATTAGAACTTGTTACAAAAAAAATTGTTTAATTAATTGTACATGGTAATATACTGTCTAATATGCTAGAGTTTACTTATCTAATACACTAAATGAGCCTAAAAATATCAAAAGAAATGTTATACATGGTAATATTCTTAGATAGTAGATGAACATTGAAATTTTTATAAGCATATTTTGAAAAGGTTGCCCAATATTTATATGTACTAGTTTTCTTATCAAAAGTGTCATGATCTAGTCTTCTTATAAACAAGTATGAATTTTATCTTTTATCTTTTATACGTATATAAAAAAAGACTAGGCATTCCTAATAAAACAATAATGGTCTTCAACCGTTTCATGACTTGACCACCACTAGTTTATTTTTTCTTCGTGAATAGATTCCCTCCCATGTAGATATCACAAGAGGAGCAAGGAAAATTTCCACCCATAAAACTGCATTTCAAATTTTGTACATTTTAATCTTATAAGATTTCAATTGAGAGACAATTGATTGGAAAGAATCACTCCCCTAGCTTTCAACCCAATAATAATCTCACATTTCAACTCCTTCAATTACCATTTTTTCGAATACCATTTTCTTTGGATTTGACCCCTGATTTCAAGAGAGATAATTCCACTCTTCCTCACCTTAATTGTCCTCTTCCTCACCTCAGTGGCAGAACGGAGTTTATTTTTCCCAACTCCAAAGAGTAAACAATCATGGCATAATGTTAACAACCATGTTATCTTGCATTGAAAAATTGCATAACTTTAATTAATATCACTTCATTAAACTTATACTGAAGAACTAAATTTATAAATGATCACAAAGATTGAGGTCAGTATAAGTTTGATTATTTTAAAGTATATAAGATTTTATTTTACAAAACATAATAAGATAAACAAATCAGCATATTTATTCCTAATACCTAATTGTAACAAGTAAATAAGAAACCTTGCCTAAATCCTTAACCAAACAGTAACATTTCTGATAAACTGTCAGTGACTAGCAGGCAATTATGAAACAGCCCCAATCTTAAGAATACTATTCATTCTTTTAAATCGTTATTAAATAATTGATCAAAACAAAGTTAACTATTTATACTATTACCAACTTGCATTGCAAGGCTTGCTAGAGGGGGCAGTGTGAAAGAGTTACCCAGCAAACCATCTTATGAAAGAGCAGTCATATTCCTAAAGACGTTTTTAAAACAAATTTCATCGGAACCAGTTTAGAACAAGGATCTCCGAATACCTTTACGCAACAAAGATCTGGGCTGATCATAGGATAAAAAAGACATTCAAAGGTTCAAAACAAATTTACCTATACTCAAACACACCAACACTAATATTTCCCTACTGTAAGCGCCTCTTAATACTTATTTCTAAGTATCAGGGTATTTCCCTATTGTATACTTAGACTATGGTGAAATCAAGAAAAAAGTAGAGTGTTACAACAAGAGTACTAAAAGCTTAAGAATATGAATTCGCAAGGATCCTGACCAGAATTATTTTTTAAGGAAAAACAAATATATTATGAGATTAGATTCAAAATTTGACCTAGAATGAAAAACGATGCAAGTAAATTGTGGAGAACCAAAAAAAAATTAAATACCAATGATCTAAAAGAATCATGGCATGCAGAATCAGACCATATGTAGTATAATATTAACCCAAAAGAATAAAAAATCAAAAAAACATGCAAATCAAGTTCATACTATAATACAACCAACAAAGAGAAGAAATAATAAAGCATAGTATCTAACAAATTTCATATGTCTAATCATTGAATTTTTGTATAGATGGAGGAGGAGAGGGTATAAAAGAAAACAAAAATGAAAAGCCATAATTAATCAATACACATTATATTACTCAATCAGTTAGTCTTCAAGTGCAAACAACAATCGCAGGATAAAATAGTAATCATGCAAAAGGCCTTCACTGCCCCACAATCAAGCAAGGCAAACTAAATCCCATATGACTCAAAATAATTAACACCAACTTATTTGAATATTACACAACTATCTTCCGCCAACCAACTCTACAAAAAGTGTATCAACAATTAGAGTTGTTAAAGTGCGTATGCCACAAACTACCATCTTGCATCAAAAACACCACCCAAAAGCTATTCAAGTGGCTATGGAATTGTGTTTCCATCCAAAACAAGTTGTTTGCAATAAATTCATACAGTGCAAGTCAATAAAGTTAAACAATGGTGCAATAACTTATTGGAGTTCATCGGTAAAGGGAGAAACAAAGGGAATAAAAATGACACCAATATAATCATCTTGTATTGAACAAAGATTTTTTCAGGCACATCATCAAATAAGGGACATATAATATAAAGAAATTATTGATAACCCAAGAAAAATGTAACCAAGTACAAACTCAGAATCCATAACCAACATAATTAAAGTAAAGGTTGGAACAGCTAAAGTAATCTGGCTAAAAGTACAAAACTAGTCTATCACAATAGTTTAACTAACAGCACATGGAACAAGCTTAAAGGGAGAGAAGGTGAAATCAACAGGCTGTAAAAGTACAAGCTAACACAATCACTACACCAGAGCACATAAGTCTGCAATAACAACGCAATCACCAGAAGCACATAAACATCTGCGCCCAACAAGCGATGATACACCTGAATCAAACACGCATTCAACTCAATTCATCATTTCACAACAATCTTTCACAGAACATATAATGTAAAAGCTCATAGTCAATGAGAACAAATTCATTGCTCATCCGTTCATAGGAGGCACAACCCAAAATACAATTGTGAAGATAATTTCAAGCAAGGAATAAGAAACACGGCAATTTGGAAATTATAACAGCAAAGTTGAAAAACAAACAAGACACACCAGATAATTAAACTATACAGGCAAGGAAGGGGAATCCACAAAAGCAGGGAATCAGAAGATAACAAGTAAAATCATAGAGACCACTATCAGATAAGTATCAATGTGAGATAATGGATGAGCACTAAACAAGAGATTCAACAAGAGATAAAATCAATGTTTTAACAAATAATATCAAAATTATAGGCCCCGTTTATATTGTGAAAGCTTTTCTGTTTATTTTTTAAAAAAATTTACACTAATTTTGCTTGCTAACAAGAAGCTAATAGACTTTTGAAGTGAATAATTGTGTACAGTTTTTGGAAAAAATAAAAAATGTCAAAAGTGTTGTTTTCATTATTTCAAAATTGCATCTAGCATTTCATCTTCACTCCATCCTGATAGTTCACTTCAAGAGTGTCAGATTTTATTAGCAAGTTAAAACAAATACAAAATAGAAAATGTTTTCACCAAATAAACAAAACCTTGGATTTTATGGCATGCAGCTGTTTTAATGAACGAGAGTTTCCTCACAATTCTAAATTACTAAGTTGGTATGCAATACATAATGAGTTGACCGAGAAAGTAACAGAACAGGTTGCAGTCAAGAAAAATATAACAGCAATACAACCAAGTCAAGTTTTTAAAAAATCTGTGACATAATACATTCCATACTGAAAGGGTACCCATCACAGATTCACTATTGACTTCAATTAAGGACATATCTAGCTACTGTTGCAACAGAGAATCACAACAATTATCAAACGCGTATAAAAAGCCACAGATCATCTGCAATCTCCAACAACACCATAAGCAAACGGGCATATTCAATTCAATAAATATAACTATGTAACAAAATGGCAAGCAAAGACGTCAAAAAAGGTGACAAATAAATAAAAACACTAACCAAAAGAAAGAAAAAATAACATCACAAACAACATATTTAATCATACACCTATAATAATTTACATGGCAAGACAGCAAACACAACAAAATCATGACAAAAGAAAAACTCATCATAACATAGACAAGGAATGTGAAGAAAATTTTGAAATGCAACACTACACTATTTAGACCTCACAGCCGATTATTCATGAATAGAACTACAGTTACTAAACACAATGCAAGTGATAATATACCAAAACAATACTATGAAGAAAACAAAGAAACACTAACAACATAAGAACAAAAAGAATGAATAGGAAAACATATAACTTCAAATAATAATTGACTTAAAGAGAATGTTACAAACCAAAACATTCAAATTTACCTTAGTAGTAAGGGGGGCCATTTGGATACATGGAACCAGGTTGAACCCTTGGTACCGGGGACGCCCCAGCAGGAGGAAGATGCTGATTATGATAAGCCGATGAAGTGTAGTGACCGCTGTCAGGATATCCTCCAGCTTGCATTCCACCTGAGCTTGGTAATCTGTACAGAGAAGAAAGCCCAACATTACCTCCAGCAGAAACATGTCCACCACCGGCACCTGCACCGGTCCCACCACTAGCTCCTCCATAACCGCTGCCGCCACTGCTTCCATAACCTGTCGCTGTAGGCCCACCATAACCTCCATAATGACCACCACCATACCCACCAGCACCACCCACTGAAGACGGAGCCTGACTCCCGACTGAAGACAACCCACCACCAACAGACGAATTCATAGGATGGTTCCCCATTGGAGGCTGACCCTGATGCCCATGCCCACCAGAATACCCTCCGTAAGGACCCATACCAACAGAACCACCGTATTGACCAGGCCCAGGCCCAGCTGCAGGAGCCATCCCCATTCCATTACCATGGGTATTCCCACGAGCCTGAGCCCCGTCTGGCCCACCACGCATCCCTTGCTGCTTCCCATCCGTTATGGCCAGCTTGCAATTTAACTGCCGCCCCTCTACATTCTTCACAGGCTCCAATAACGCAGCCTGTGCCCCTTCAGGTGTCTTATACACAAAAAGAGCAAACCCTTTCGACCTTCCCGTCTGTTTATCAAACCCCAATGGACCTTCCTCAATCTCCCCATACAATGAAAAGTGAGCTAAAAGCTTATCTCCTGCGAGATCCGGTGGCACATTAGATACATATATTTTGCGTTGCGCAATGTCCGCTGTATTAGTATTAGAAGCCGAATTCCCAGCAGCAGCCAATTGCGTGACAGTAACCCTTCCATCAATGCGCTTGCTAGGCTCACGAAGAGCCAGTAAAGCCCCATCCACATGGCGAAAAGTAACAAACCCATAACCCTTAGACTTCCCAGTACCCTTATCAACAATCACAATCGCTTCTTCGAGTTCACCGTAACTGGAAAACAGCGACCGGAGTCCATCGGTGGTGGTATCCCATCCAAGCCCACGGACGAAAAGCTTCCGTTGGGAGATATCCGTGTCGGCAATTGCACGGACGGCGGAGAGAACGTCGGGGTGGCGGATGACGGCGTCTTGGAGGATGTTAATGAGCTGGTCGGGGGTGAAGCGCTCGATTACCTTGCGAGCCTCCGACGGGGAGAGTTTAAGGTGATCGGGTTCGGCGCCGAATCCGTTCTCGTCAAGCTTGCGCTTTTTGGTGGGATCCATTATCGTTAGCATTATGATAAACCCTAACCCTAAATCACTACGCCAATTTGAGGCAGATTTTGAGAAAGAGAGAACAGTATGTTAGTTAGTAGTATTACGGGATTTATATATGGCATATAGATGTTAGGTTTGTGGCTTCGGTTGCTTCCAATCGAAGAATTAAAACTACAAATTAAATCAAACCAAATAAATATTGTATTTGATTCACGTGGGTTTGAGTTATTTTTTAATAAAATATTTTGTTTGTGATTTGTATTTTACAAATCAAATCGTATTATATTACAATTTAAATTTTATTTAACACACATACAACTCAAACTTAAACGTATAATATTTTAACTTTATAATTACGAACAATTTTCGCATTCTTACATACGGTTTTAATATTAATCTTCTCAAATCTCTCGTAACATTATTGTGTCTTCTTCGCCACATACATGTTACATCTGCTTCTCTAATTTATATTCTCTTACCTCTTTCCTTTTTCATTTCTCATTTTTTTGCAAATGTTTTCTCTTTCAATTTCATCGCACGTATTTTTCTATAATCTCTCATCTTTATGTTATGTTTTTTTCATCATCATTAATCTTTCATCTCTTCTATTTTTTTATTATAATATTTTTTATACTATTTTTTCAAGTTTATTATTCCACTTTTATATAATCTAATTTTTACATATTAAATGAGAAATTATTGTCTAAATATGATGAGTTTTGTTGTTATTTTATAGTGTGTGAATGACTAAATACAAAGTTACTGATTGTACCTGATCAGAAGGATCATCAAGGCCCAAGCTACTACTGCATTTGAAAGAGATGAGGGGGTACCTACAAGATACTCTAATGCCAAATTAAGAGACGGCAAGAGAAGAGAGCGAGTAAGAAGTGAGAATAATATAATCGAATAAAATATCTGACCCTTTGGAATGAGAGGGTATTTATAACCCCTAACGTTATGCCAAAGTCCAGTTAGTGGGTTGTTTACTGAAGCCACTAAGGGACTGTCAGGGTTTGCGTGAGCAAGGAGTCCAGCATGTGGCCTCCTCTCTGGTCTGCTGCTCCGTGATATGCGGGGCGGTTGACCCGTTATTCTCGGAGGGCGGTTGAGTAGCTGCCACGTGCCCGCACGTGGGGACATCCCTAGCGGTTATGGGCAGGTGGGCCTTCGAGTCCTTATGCCCATTGGATTAGGCCTCAATAGCGGTGGGCCAGATGCTGAGCCAACCCAGAACAATTACCTTGTCATTTATATGTGTATATATGACTCAATAAAATATGTTAGAAAATATTATATTTTCGATTTTGTTATTTCCTTTATGACTACCTTTATTTTTCATTATTCTCCATTAAGGAGAAAATTAAATGTTGATTATATCTTTTCTATATAAATCAGTCTAAGACTGGGGAATAAAATATAACAGTTTTTATCTATTTTTTCAAATATGATATCAGAGCACTTGGTTAGGTGTTAGTGTAAAGTTTTCCACAACTAGTGGGGTTTGGGGCGCGGCCTTGGAAAAAATGTTGTTCGACCTGATTTCTTACCCGACTTGTTTCACATACTCGTTTAGCCTCATAGGGCGAATAACGACAACATGTTGTCTTTCCCATCACATGCCTACACCAGATCCAACCAAGACGAACAACATCCCGTGGTGTCGATCGCGTCGATAACGCGAAAACAGAATAACATTCTTTTGGCAATAATGAAGTGAACAATGGAAACATGAACAACGTTGTTTTTTGTGACAATTATTTTAACACAATCGATAATGATAAAAAAGGGGGTTCCTCATACTCCCTCAAGGTAAATATCTCTAAAATGAATTGGAATACCTATAATGAATGGACTCAAATAGTTTGGGTTAATGAAAGAAAATGTTCAAAGATGGATCTCTGAACCATCCACTAAATTTTTAATTAATGGTGTTTATAGAGATGCATCTTCGGACACACATTTTTCACATACGGAGATGCACTTATGAATTAAATGTTAACGTAAAAGGGGTGTCTATTCAATTTTGTCTAAAAAATGGTGAAAATAGGCGTGTCCGAAAATGTATCTCTGAATGCCACTACAACAAACAATATATTTTATGACGAAACTTTCATGTTCAACAAGCTAAAATCGAGAGGATATGATCTGTGAGCGCTTTATTAATAAGATACATACGAATATATGATATAAACGATAAGAAAGTCAGGTGTTGATATTTTAAGCGCTACCATTTTATGCATTGCGATGTTTTATACAGTGTAACTATTTCATTGTTTGTCTTGTGTGAAAGTTTAATTGGGTTCTTTATTAGTCAGATTTTAAATAGGATTACGATTATATGTATAATTTATTTATTTATTTTGATATTTTTTAATTGTGATCGAGTGCATTTTGTTATTTTTTTTATCATCATCGTCATAGTGAATTATAATCTTATAAGTTCTTTTTTAAAAATTTCCGCCAAAACTTATCTATAAATTCTTCCTTAAAAAATTCCGCCAAAACTTATCTATAAATTCTTCCTTAAAAAATTCCGCCAAAACTTTTAATAAATAATTAATTAATTAATAAAAAAGTAAATTGATTTTTCAATTAATTAATAATGTTTAATAATATAGTATGATTAATAATGACGGTAAATTTAAAAATAAGATAACACTAAATAAAAAATAATTATTGAAAACCACTCTCACCACTAAATCCAAAAACAAACAAAAATAGGACATAATTTATGCATAAACACGTATAGAAAACTACCTCCCACTGCTAAATCAAAAAATCACTGCAACTCTCCATTATTACTCCCACTACTTTGTCCCCGTTATTTATTAATTTATTAACTCAAAAAATTATTATTAATTAAAATGCTCAATTGTTACTGATGTTTATAACTCACGAATCCAAATCATCCTTTCGGATGATTCCACTTACCCATTCTCGTAACATTCTCTTCGTTGAGGAAGAAAAATAATATCCTTTTATTATAAATACTTATATTTTTTTAGTGGTGATAGATTTCACCATCGAAAACTCAAAAATATCTTTCGTACTGTACTTGCAAATTCATTTTTCAGAAGATTTCGTAAATACACTTGCAAAAGTTTCTCTATTTTTGTCATTTTTTGTTTAAATTTTCATCAATTCTACTATTTCACAATATATTTCACAATCGAATAAATATTTGATTTGATATAAATATGGTAAGTAAATAATACGGACGTGCCGATCAAGAATATCAAATAACACTGAATGACACAGTCTCAATGATACTGAATAAAAACCTCCTCATTTTCTTCCTCGCCACCTGTTGCTGCAACCAGATGCTCCTCATACAAATCTTTCATATGGGAGAACCTTATATACGCTACGCCTCATTAGATATTCTACAGTCAGATAATCAACCATTCACTCGCTCGCTCACCTCTTGTTATCTTATAATAATAATAATAATAATAATAATATTAATAATAATAATAATAGTTATAATAATAGTGATAATAATAATAATAGAGGATACTTTCTCATGAAATTCAAATCTTAAAAGGAAAAGGACATGGTGTTACTGTTCATGAAAGATCCGTATACCATTCACAACATACCCATCATTCTAAAACACTAGCATCCCGATGTGGGTTACCTTTCCTGATTTACATTTATTCTTGTGGGGATCAACAAGGTTAGGGAAGATTGGCAGCACCATAGGAAAGTCAGTTCCCACAGACGAATGCACTGCTAATAGGCTCAAGAGTTCATATGCAAGAGTGTTTGTGGAAATTGATGTAACTAAACCTCAAATGGAAAGCATTGAGATCCAAGATGAAGATGGAGAAACTTATAAGCAGAAAGTGAGTATGAATGGAAACTAAGGTTTTCTGAAGTTTGCCAAAGGGTCGGACACAAATGTGAAAAGCCTAAGGTTAAGGAAAAGAAGCAATGGAACCCAATTCAAGTAAAATCTAGTCCTAAACCTAGTGCACCAAGTGAGGTTTATACTCCAAACAACCCAATTGAACATGTTGGATTGCCATGGACACAAGTGAACCAAAATTGAAAGCTTAGAGGCAAGGTTGTGTGCACTAATTGGTTTGGTGCTCTTAGGTGTGCCATGGTTATCTCTTGGGATGTTCGAGGGTTGAAAAAGCAGGTAAATGTAGGGAGATAACAACCCGTCTTAATACTCTACACCCTGATGTTAGAATTCTTATAGAAACAAGAGTGAAAAAGCAAAAGGCTGATAGTGTGAGAAATAACTTAGGTCAAGTTTGGTCTTATGTTGATAAATGTGGTCATCATATAAACGATAGATTGTGGATCATGTGGGATAAGAGAAAAGTTATATTAAAGGAGGAGACTAGCACTGATCAACTTATTCATATGGGCATCTATAGTGTCACAGGTAATTTCAAGATGTGGTGTACAAGTATCTATGCCCACAACACTCTTGAGAAAAGGAAAAAGTTGTGGCATGACAGAGAGAATATAGCAGCTTCTGTGCATGGCTCTTGATTTCTTATGGGTGATTTTAATAATGTTTAACATGTTCAAGATATAGTTGGGGGGAACTGTGTTCAGGAGAGAGAGAGCACAAAGATCTGGCTGGTATGATGGATAGGTTAGGTATGTTTGAGAAGGATAGTGAAGGGGACTATTACACTTGGTTAAATAACCAAAGTAATGACCCAATTTACTCTCGAATTGACAGAATTATTGGGAATACTAGCTGGCACCAGATGACTATTGATAGTGTTTTGAAAATTATGCATCCTGGTATCTCTGACCATGCTCTGCTCAACTGGCATGAGTCCAACCAGAATATGGGCAGAACCAATAGAAGCTTTAAATTTCCAAATGTCTTGACTAAGGAAGATGATTTCCTAACCTTGGTGGGTGCTGATTGGAATGTGGAGATAGCATGGAGACCAATGTATAGAGTGTGGAAGAAATTACAGAGGTTGCATGCTGTTGTGAGATCTAGGTGTAAACCTTATAAAGGGATAAAAATGCAGTTGGCGGTTGCAAGAGACAATCTAAACAAAGCCTAGGATGAGCTGCTCACTGATAGAACGAATGTGAATAGAATTAGGAAGGTGAAGAACTGTGTTATGGAGATTGGTAAGTTAGCTGATATAGAGGAAAATCTTCTTAGACAAAAAGTGAAGATAGACCGGCTTAGACTAGGTGACAGTAGTAAAGCCTATTTTTATGCTAATTTGAAGAGTGAATATGAGCAGACTCATATATGCAAAATTGTTGACAGGGAGGGCAATACTCTTGTTGAGGAAGATAAAATTGAGAGGAAAGTTTACATATTTTATCAAGACTTGGTAGGAACAACTTCTAATAATTTTAAGAAGATTGACATTGAGGTCTTGAGGGATAGGAAGCAGGTCAGCACAGTTACAACAATCTTATTTCTCCTATTTCTGAGGCCGAGATTCAGAATGCATTGAAGAAAATGAAAGATTTAACTCCTCCTGGAGCAGATGGTTATGGGGCTTGCTCCTACAAGAGTGCAAGGCCGGTCCAACGAATTTAGAGGCCTAAGCCAAAATTTAAAATGAAGTTGTGTAAAAATAAATATATATAATAATAAAAATTGTATTAATTTTTATTTTAAAATAAAAAATCATCAATAAAATTTTCATATTATTTTTTCAATTAAAATCTCAAAATAATATAAATTAAATATATTAATTTTATTAATTTAATCTTCGATTAATATTAAAAAATTCCATGTTATTTTTTACTAATTTTATATAGTTTTGGAGCTACGTTATAAAAATAATTAGTTATTATATTTATATAATTTAAAAATTATATATATAAAATTCTTTAAATTTAAAGATATATAAATTTTATACAAAATTGTAATTTAAAAGTATTCATTAAAATTCTTTTAAATTCATTTTATTATTGTGAAAAAAATAATATATCGTAGTAAAAATTTTATTACCAAATAAAAATAAATAAGATATTAAAATGAAAATTACACATATTTTCTCGAATCAAAAATAAAATATATATCTCTCTCTATATATATATATATATATATATATATATATATATATATATATATATATATATATATATATATATATATATATATATATATATATATATATATATATATATATATATATATATATATATATATATATATATATATCAAATGTTAAAATAAATGATTAATGATGCCATAAATGACAATTGAATGGTTCAATCACATTGAATAAAGGAAATGAAAATTCAACTTCAAAATTTAGAGCGACTAGGATTCCGAACCGCGACATTCTAAAAACTTTAGTGCTACCTTTACCACTAGACTATGGCCAAGTTATTACATAATAGTTCTTTTATTACAATATAGTTATTAATTACTATAATTGGAGGCCTAATATACAACCCAAAAAAGTGAGGCCTAAGACAATGACCTTGCTTGCCTTGCCCTTGGGTCGGGCCTGCAAGAGTGCATGACCTATCCTAAAATGAGACATTGTGGATGCAGTTAAGGACTTCTTTGATAATGGAGTTTAAATTCCATTACAAGTGTGATAAGCAACAAATTATTGATATGAGTTTTGTAGATGATTTGCTATTGTGTACAAGAGGTGATAAAAACTCTTTGTAACTTGTTATCAAAGTGATGGAGGAATTTGGTAAATCTTTTGGTTAAGAGGTTAACCTGCAAAATGTAAAGTGTTTTGTGGCAATGTTGAGCCCGAGGTTAGGCAGGAGATTTTGGAAGCTTCTGGTTTTGAAGAAGGGCATCTGTCGTTTAAGTACTTAGGGATTCTTATGTCTAGTAAGAGATTAACCCACACTGATTATTTGAGTCTCATTGATAGTATTATTCAAAGAATTTGTCACTGGAGCTCCAAACTCTTAAGTTTTGCAGGTCGAACTCAGTTGGTACAGAGTATTTTGTTTGCTATGAGCAATTTTTGGCTCTACTGCATTCTTTTGCCCAAGCAGTCTATAAAGAGGATTGAAGCTATTTGTCGTACCTTTCTTTGGGCAGGTACTGAGGTGGGCAGGTACTGAGGTAATCTTGAGGAAGTATCCAATGGCTTGGAGTTCAATTTGTATGCCAAAAGCTAAAGGAGGTTTAAATATTATCTCTTTACATGCTTAGAATATGGCTTGTCTTGTTAAGTACTTATAGGACTTGAATGGTAAAAAGGATAGTATGTGGATCCGTTGGATTCATAGCTTCTACCTAAAGAACTCAAACATTATGCAGGCTCTTGTCAAGAACTCTTCCTCAGGGATCTATAAGAATATCTTGAATTTGAGAGAGGAAGTAAGTAGTCTGCAAGTCTGGCCTCAAGTGATGCAGGACCAAAAAATTTCTACTAAAGCCATTTACAAAGCATTATTTGGTCAGAAGGAAGATTTTAACTGGAAGACTGTGTTGTATGGCAATGCGGCGAGAAAGAAGGCAAGCCACACTTTGTGGATGCTATGCCATTAGAAGTTTCCAATAGAATAAAGACTTCATAGGTTTGACTTTTTGGATAATGATAGATGTTGCTTTTGTAGAAAGGTCGAAACGGTTGACCATCTTTTCTTTGACTATGTTGAAACAAAAGGGATTTGGAAGCAAATTACCACTTGGATTTAGATTGATCATCAGCCGAAGAATAGGACAGAGGAATTAAACTGGCTTATTAAAGAGAGTAGGAAAAAGGGATGGAGGTATAGAATCATCCTTTGTGCTATGACTGAAACTGTTCATGAGGTTTGACTGTATCAGAACCCAATGTGTTTTAGAGAACCGGTTAACAAGCAAGCTACCATCAATAAAATTATTGATGTCATAGTTTATAATTGTTGGGACAAACTGAAACTCAAAAATTATATTAGTAGGTTGCTTTTGCCTTAGGTTTCTTTCTTGATTTGTGCATTGTTGGATCCTTAGTGATCACTTTGTTAAATTTATTTTTTATTATTATTATTATTATTATTATTATTATTATTATTATTATTATATATATATATATATATATATATATATATATATATATATATATATATATATTACTTTTATTTTATTCCATTATTATTCAATCATGTTTAATATTTTTATTTTATTAATTAATTAAATGTCTAAATTTTAAGTTTAAAAAATAAGAGTTGTTACTTTAAATCATATTTTTACAGGATCAATTTATTTATAAAAATGATTTATTTATTTTTAATTATGTATATTTATAAATTATAAATATTGTATTTTAAAATTATAAATTATATTTATTTTATATTATATTTAATAATTTAAACTAGCTTAATACAAATTATTGATATTTCTATATTATTTTATTTATACTTAATACAATTTAAGATATATTGATTCTATTGATCTTTATTGTCTAACTTCTTTGAAAATAGTTAAAAAATTTATAAATTATATAGTAAATTAAATTATAAAATTATAAAATTAGCGGCCGATGCACTAGCTCGTTAGTAAATAGGATGAACTTAACTTTTGAGTTCGAACCCCTAAGTTGGTCCATTCCATCTTGTCCCGTTTTTAGACGAACTTAAACAGGATGGGTCTAAACCGGACGAGTCACCCAGTTTAGCACCCTGAATCATAATTAAATGATATTTTGTGAAGTAACTCATAATTTTTTTAGTACGATTTAGCTCAACTTTTTAATTTGTGTAAAATATTAAAAGTGACATAATTTGAGACGGAAGGGATACTACTAATTTGTCCAATATCAAGTATTTATACACAAGAAATTTAACTACAATCATATCCAAAATGTAAACATTAGTGCTTATACAAAAAATGGGTTACACATATATATGATACAAAATTCTTTTCTTAATTACAAAAAAGAAAACACAAGGTTTACCTAGTAACACTCAAATTCTAATTAATAGGTTCGATCACAAATAGCAGTGAAAGACATAGTAGCAAAAGAAGTTTCTAATGAAGATGAATCGTCTTGCTTTCCTGAACTAGCCAACAAAGAAGTACACGCACTTTTCACTTCACCTTTGCATCTTTTATCCTCTTGGTCATTGGCATCTACAAATTCAAATATGATGCCTGGTTTTATGATATTATCATCATTCACATCTTTTTCACCAGTAAGCATTTTGAGCACAGTGGACATAGAAGGCCGAAGCTCAGGAGAATCCTGTGTGCAAAGTAGACCAATCTTGCAAAATTTGAGTGCCTCCTCAACACTGAAGTCCTCTTCTAGAAAAGCATCTACCAAAGTTTTTAGCTCCCCTTTCTCATACAAATCCCATGCCTGCATGACACATTAGTATATCAACATTATAGACTTAACAATTCACTGTATCTGTCATTTTTGAGCAAGAAAGATCCTTACCCTTGTAAGAAGATATTGTTCTTTAACCGGTAAACGTCTGTTTGTGTTGGGCCTCCCACTAATAATTTCTAACAGTAACACTCCAAAACTATAGATGTCCGATTTTCTTGTCACTTGATTTCGTATTGCATACTCAGGAGCCACATAACCACTATAAAATCGAACATGGCATAGTTGGAAAAATATCAGTGTAGTGTGAAACCAATTCTTTCCCTCAAATCTAATAGGTCTAACAAGCTTTAAATTTCCCAAATCTAAAATTTATTGGTATTAACTAACGAAAAAACTAACCAACGTCTAAAGAAAGAAAAGATGAACTTACGCGGTTCCAGCAACCCTTGTGCTAATATGGGTCAGGTTTGGAGAAATGAGCTTTGCAAGGCCAAAATCGGAAATTTTGGGTCGGAGATCAGTGTCAAGTAATACATTGCTGGCTTTTATATCTCTATGAATGATATGTGGCCGGACCTCTCCATGAAGGAATGCAAGCCCTCGAGCAACCCCTACGCAAATGTTGCGCCTTACATCCCAACTGAATTTGATGGTACTATGACCTGAACCAATAAACTGGTGAGGACTAATTTATTATTAGGATAGTTTATTTACATTATAAATTAATAACAAATCACTTACCAAGAAGTGTTTGTGCTAGGCTGTTGTTCTCAAGATAGCCATATACCAAAATCCTATGATTGTCTTCCACACAACATCCATACAACTTCACTAGATTTTCATGTTCTATACTAGAAATTACCTTGATTTCTGTCAAGAACTCCTGAACCCCTTGTTTTGATTCAGCTGATAAAACCTTTATAGCTACCAAACAACCGTCTCTCAACTTTCCCTGAAAAGTGTACGGTGTTATTTAACTCAACTATCACATACGAGTTAAGCTATCCCATCCACCCACTAAACAAGAAGCATTGAAAAAAGCATAAATAGATTTCTTTTTTAGTGAGTGCAACGATTCACCTTATAGACAGATCCAAAACCTCCCTGCCCTATCTTGTTGGCGAGACTAAACCCTGTAGTGGCAATTCGCAGTTCCTTGTAAGTGTAAATTTTGACATTGTGAAGTTGTGAGATATCTGTTGCAACAACAATCAACATTTTGATTATATAAACCAATAAAAGCATCATTGAATTGAATATAATCAAAATTTTACCTATATCGGTTCGGGTGAATCGCGTGGCTGAGGAAGACCTTATTTTTCTGAAAAGATGAGAACAACAAGTCATGAGAGTAACTCTGGAGCTCCAATTGATGAATCAAACTTACCACTGTCAAACAGAAATATGAGAATCAAAATATTAAATAATTCCAAATTAGTATTATAGTAATAAAAGTAAAGTATGAAACGTATAATATTAGTAATTCTAGCCAATACGCAAAGCAAAGTCAAACTTAATAATTCTTTAAACCAGGTCAACTATGAGTTGGAGTATAGTACAGTAGTATCTCAGTAATTTGGCACCTTACAACCGTGAAAAATGGATCAAAGTGATAAGTACTTCACCTTTGAGAAATGGAGGCACCGGCGTAGAGGCTCAAGGAAATGAACATGAGCGTTGGAATACAAAGAAAGGAGTGAGGTGGAGTATTAGGAAGAGAAAGTAGGAGACAAGTTGTGAAGAATGTGCAAGTTGAAGTTCGGTAGAATGTTTTATAGAATAATAAAATAAAATATTTATAATTTTTTTTACTCACACTTCAAAAATACTCTATTACACTCTAATTTAATAATAATATTAAAATTTCTCTTTTATTTTTTGACAAATGGTTCTTTAGGTTATTTTATTGGAACAAGTTGATTCTTTACGTTTTATTAACTACAAGTCAGTTTTTTGTGTTACTCATGGCGAAACTGCACCAAGATGTCCTTGTGGAGCCAAAGGAGTGATATGAACAGTGAGGAAGAAGTTACGAAATTTTGGAAAACTATTTTGCGATTGCAAATACTTTGTGGTAGGTTTATTGCTATCTTCTTTTATGTCTATTATTAAGGTGCTTACTATTAAATTTTAACATAGTGAAGGTGCTAGTTGAAGGTAGAGAAAAACACAAGAAAAGAGAGTTTGAATTGAATTTTCAAGACTTTTTTCTTTTTGAAAAATATTTGATAATACTATGAAAAAAATAAAGAATGCTAGAAATAAAAAGACACATTCAATTTATCCAAGTTCACCTTCAACAAGGCTACATCTTGTCCACCATTCTCATCTGATTTTGCCTTCAACAAAGACTTAATCCACTAATCTCAACATATTACATATGCATGGACTTCCGGCCGGTGACTAACCACAGTAATGATCATATAGTCAGTGACCTCATAAGATTTATGATCTACCCGATCCACTTAAGAGATATAACGATCATTGACCTCTTCAAGGATTTCATCTACTTTGACCGCAACCAAAGTTTTCTCAAGTATACATATCTTTACTCTGACCGCAGATGATAGTGTGGAGGTAAAAGGTGGGGTGATGGTGGAATGGTGATGTGAAGAGCTTGAGCAATAATATACATATTTTAGTTTTTTTTCCTGCTTGTAATAATGACAATAAAAAGACAATTATTGAAAGTTTACTACTAAAACTTATATTATTATTACCATTATTTATGAACAAACTCCAAACAAAATTTAAATGTCATAGAAAAAAAGCTAATAATGGTCTTAAATGAAAATTAAAAGAAAAAAAATGCAAATTTGAATAAAATCAATTTTAATTATTAAAGGAATATAAATTTTAATAAGAACAAAAATTAAATAATATTAAAATATGCAAAGAAAATAAAATGTGATCAACATTCGACATATCGGACAATTGAAACTAAATCTAGCAAATACAAAGAAAGAAAGAAAAACACGAAAAGCCAACTCTCGACTTTGAATTCGACTGATGCAGATAAATTATCTTGATCTGACGACTCAAATGCAAAATGTATACTATGGACTAATATAATGTCATGACTAGATGAAACAAATATAACATGCTAATTTAGACGAATTAATGGATGAGAGAAAAAAAATTGGGGCGAAATTTAGGGTGTGACAAGTAGCTCATAATCTCATCAAATACAATAATATAAAAATTAAAATGCATAAATACTATTATATTGATATATGAAAAACTACAAAATTTAATGTCAAATACTGGTGAACACACATTTTTCAGAGAAGTACAACATTTATCGGTAGATGTATAATTCTAAAAATGCATGGTATAAAAATCAGTAATATGTATACTACAGTCAACTACAATGATCCCTTGATCCAGCTACGTTGCCTCTAAAAGCCTTCTTCATAAAACCTTAATATGATCCAATACTATCCTGTCTCGGTAGTATATGGGGCTAAATAGAGAGCAAAAAATGAAAGAAAACTCAACGACCTATCTTCAATCAAGAAGAAAGGTGAATGGGAAGATCAATGACCGGAAAAGAATTGCACTGGCAGCATCTTCTGGCATTACGAAATGACAAAAGAACTTCCTCCACAACTTCTGAGCTTAATTTTCCCTAATAATATACCCACAAATTTTAATCATCATCAGATTCCAGCGTTGGACTCTGAGAGCAGCTCTCCTTTTGATGGAGCTCCAACATTTTCTTTTCTGGATTACACAGGCCTGCAGGTATATAATAACCCAGATATCAGTTATACAATATTCCCCTATCTTTTCTGGTTTAATTAGTATTTGTATTCTACTGCAAATACAGATAATACTGTAACATTTATGGGCAAAGAAAAAAACCAACCTGAACACTTGGGAATATCCCACACAGCAATAGATGTGGCTGTACAATCTGTAGCACAAAGTTCGAGATTGTTCTCATGTTTGACATTCATTGCGAGCATCCAAGCTCCAATAGTAACATCTTCATTGCTGAACATCCGGAAACTGTGAAACAGTTTAAATATCAAAATTTTACTTTTACATTCTTTAACGTGTCTTTAGACTACAAGTTAACAAGATGTTATTTTTATAAGTAAGATTATCAATAAACTTGATAACGGTATACAAGTGTTTCGAATGTAAGTTGTAGTTATCAATATACTATTCAACTTCTCTATAATGAAATGTTAGCCAAACTCAATGTGTTATGTTTTGTTATATTGAACATGATTATGTGCAATATTGATGACCGATTTATTGTCACAAAACAGCTCCTTAGGGCCTTCACTGCATCCTCAAATCTTCTAGCACTTGTTTCATCCACAATAGTTCACAAATTTCTTGTGCCATAGCTCTAAACTATGCTTCACCACTTAATCGAGTGACTACATTTTGCTTCTTACTCCTCAAACATCGAGCATTCCACACAAAAGGTACAATAGCTAGAAGTAGATATTTGATCACTTACTGAACCTGCTTAATCAGTGTATGCCTCTATAGTCAGACTAACATTTCCTTTAAATAGGAGTCCTTTCACTAGAGTGACTTTGAGATATTGTAGAACTTGCTCAACAACTTACAAATGTCTTGCCCTTGAATCATGCATGAATTGACTTACCACATAAACCGCATAAGCCAAATTTGATCTAATGTGTGCCAAGTAAATTAACTTTTCCACTAATCTTTGATATTGTACCTCGACAACTTTGACACTTCTCTCCTCATAGTTTATCTTGTGATTTTACTCAATGGGAACACTTGCAGGTTGGCATCCAAATTGGGTCAAACTCAACCTTCAATCCTGCCAAAAAAATCAAAGATCCTATCCCTATCAATGAGAGCATTCACGGTGGTAGCATCTTTGTTGTACTCCATCTCCAAATTCTATTACAGGTCTAGTTAAAGCCAAAGGCCACTGATAATCCCAAAATACTCAATCAACATGAGACTTCCTTGTTGTGTGGAATATTTTCCTCTTTTAAGTCATAGCATGAAGACATCTCTTGTTTCATGGGGTAACTCTGGCAAAGATTTTGCCTAACTTTGCGAGCGGTTGAAAGGAACATACAATTTCTACTAATTTTTTTGAGTTGTGGAATTCCAAATCCAAGTCATACTATCAGACTTATCAGTATCCCACACAAGAAAGTTTAATATCAGTTACCAGAAGCGTATCAACTAAGACCATTGGAAATAATTTTTTCCATTGGGCTTTGAGGTCCCTTCAGCAATTATAATTTCTTCTATTTAAGAGAATAAGCAAAACAAAGTGTTAAGTTTTCAATTGGAAAAAAAAACGGGAATCAAATAATGCCCCAAAAATGAAGTATTTCAACGAGGAAAGGTCGGCGATCAGACAGAGGAAAAATAGAAGCGACCAGGGGCCTGGAAAGAGGTGTATGGAAGTGCCGGAGACAGAGCTGCCCAGAGGCTTGAAGCATCACAGATGGAGGCACACGTGACAGAGCTTGGGGTGACATTCGGTGGAGATTTTTTTCATTCATACTGATTTTTCGAGATGATGCTAATAGTGTGGTCATCAGCGCGAAATATGTGGTCTATGATGGTTTAACACACGTGAACAATAGCAATTGCAAGATGTAAAAAGTAATGATACAAGGGTTCACCGTGAACAAATTACGGTGTATAGAATCACATTCAAAATTTCATCACAGTATATAGAAACAAGTAGTGTTTTTCATATATGGGAAAATAGCAGGAAAAATTGAATTGCATCATGATAGTAGCAGATAGCACAATGTATAGAATGGAAAAGGGATATAATCATAATGTATAAAAGCAAGTAGTAGAAGAAAACATGAAACAGTAGAAGAGTTCATAGGAGAAAGATGTGATAGCAGCAAAATAGAACAGAGTGTCAAAAGTTGAAGAAAACAAGGAGAGACAAATTAGTAATATAATAATTATGTAATTATATGAGCGAATCATTCCATCCTATTTCATTCAATTAGAGGGGAAGCAAAATAGACGTGGGCAATGGAATGAGATGGAATGGATACCGTCATATTCCATTCAACGGAACACAATGTCATTCAATTTCGTCACATTTCATCAATACAAACATATTTCGTCACATTTCATCAATCCAAACATACCCTAATGGACTAACTTAACGGGTCACATTCATGCAAAAATATTACTATTCAAAGTCTATTATTTACAACAGATACTAACAAACAACTTTAGGGATTGATTCAATGGCCATAATGATATTCGAAGGAAGCAACTGTTATATACCATAACATTAAGAACCAAATGACATGGACAAACTCCACCAAACAATATTATGGATAGTAATAAAATGAGAATATAGCTCCCAATCAATTTTGACCAGGAAACAACCCATTACTCAACATGACTAGCCAAAATTTAATATCAACTTTTATTTTATTTGTGATAAACATATATTATTCAACCCTAGCAATAGCAGACATGTTAATATTCACAATCCATTAAATGAGCCGGAGAAAAAGCAGATATGCAAAACACAAAATTATCAATAGAATTTAAATTCGGATAGGCCACCCCCTCCTAGTTCTGGAGGAAAGAAAACATACCTATCATTTCGAAGAACAACCAAGCTTGAAACAACATCAGCAGAAAGAGCATATATAGGACCATAAGCATGAAAAAAATACTCCTTTCCAAGCAAATGCGATAGTGGTTCATACCTGCAAGATATTATTTAATATAGTACAATACAATTGCTCCATAAACAAAAGAAATTAATATATTGGTTATGAAGTGGCTCTTTTGAATGCCACTATAGACTGTAGAGCAAGGCTAGATTGAACATATCCACAAATTAAACTAAAAAAGAAAATGGTAATGGTAACATATGACCCACAACAGGAATCAGCACTCAGGTCAATCTAGATTCACAACAAAAACTTAGTGTAGTCAACCATATTTTTTTATCAATTTGTATAGCCAACCACATTTTTTTATCAATTTGTATAGCCAACCGCATTTCTTTTGTCATTTGATTTAGGACTCGAATCTTGATTTGATTTACAAGCAAAATAAAATTGTTAAGAAAATATATTTGATTTGATTTACATGGCAAAGTATAAGCTAATAAGTCGTTTTGAAGATACATTTCTTGCTACAAATAAAATTGTGGTTGAAAATATATATGTAAAGGTAATTGAAAAAAGTTTCAGGCTGACATAATTAAAACTAACATCAGCTTGAAAATTAATTATCTGACTTTGGCTCTTTCACCACAGAAATTTATAAATCCTACAGCTAAATAATATAAGTAATTTTTTTTTTCTTTTTCTCTCAAGCAAACAATGCCATTCATGAAAGATCCCAACAATTTCTAAATATCAATCTCATTGCAACAAAGAAGCAAATTAAAGCATAAAATAAATTGAATCAAAGCAAAAGTAACCATTTGAGTTTTGGATCAGTGAAAACAGGTCCTTTTTTCATACATCCAATGTAAGTCTGAGTATGAGATCGCTCTTTTGCCAGCAGTAATGAAAGACGATCTGACAAGAAATTAAAAATATTTTAGTAAAACTAATCCAGAAGCATAATGCAATGACATATAGAATAATATCCATAAAGTTTTCACCAGGTCTCAAATATATATCATCATCAGCTTTGACATAAAACTCAGCTTCAAAAAGACCATAAGCCGCTTTAAAGAAAGCTAACCTGTAACAAAGGAACAACAAAATCAGTAAGAAATTACATAAACAATGGAAGAATGAAGTGATTTTCAGCACACACACACGTTTTGTATGGGAGCTTACTGTACTCCTCTTGAATATCCAAGAGCATGAAATCATCATATTCTGCTATTTCGTTTTTAAGTGCTGACATCTTTGAAGTATCACTCGTTCTACCAATCACAAACCTAAACGCCAATCCAGTAGATTCTTCCAAACTGCAAGTAACAGGAAATAATAATTACAAATCACTATGTGTCAGTGTCGTGTTTCCGGTGTCAGTGGTTCATAGTTACATTACATTGCAACATTTTCACACATTTGAACCTAGGGCTAATCAATTGGAAGCAAAGAGATACCGTTGAAGGCCTTGTTGATCGGAGGGGAACCAAGTCTTTCTGAGTGATTCTCTCCTCCGGACAGATCCGAAACCGGTCTGAATCCCCACAAAACCCATAACCTTATGGCGATTAGGAAGGTCATGAGTTCCGGCGGCGGTGGAATGTTCCCAAACGACTTTAACTGATCTTGGATTGGCGTTGAGGCAGCGGTGTCGTTGAAATGGACGGAAAAAGAGAAAAGTGGCGGTGGTGAGGAGAAGGACGGAGAGGACGAGAAAAATGGTGGATCTGCGGGGGGAGAAGGCGGCGACGTTGTGGCCGTGGAACTTGGAGGAGTAGTTAGGCATAGCTCATGGAATTCAAAACTCCACGAGCTTGGATTTCGTGCCGTGTCTACGCAGAAACCCAAATTAAACTGCTGCTGGTAAATCAGTTACTTTTCTCCTATATTCAACAAAGATGCCTATAGTATCTATAACAAAAATTCACATAAAAAAAGTACTAGATTTTATTGTGACATTAATTACTATGCACATTGGCACCGCCCGTGTTAATTAATTAGCCAAAAAAATATATATTTAGACGCTAAATTAGACAAAATCCATCCATGGGTAAAAATATTAGTTATTGTATAAATTTTTTTACATAATTTTATACAATTGTTTTTTATTAATTATAGAACAAACATAATAAAAAATATATTAAAAAAAATATCATTAATGTTGCATTGAAATTATAAAGATATTATTTAATAAATAATTAGAATAAAAGTCAAATGATATTAAAATTCTAACCGTCATGATTAATAATGTAAAAAAATTATATTAAATTCTTTTATTGATAAAATCATAAATAATATCATCATATTTTAAATTAATAAATAATTTTAATAAATATATTATTTTAAAAATATTAAAAATTGTAGTTATAATTCTTTTTTTATCCTCTTTTAAAAAACATATAAAAATAGTTGAATATAGCACATGTAATAATATAATATTAATAATAGCAAACTAAATTACAATCATTTTATTCTTTCTTTAAACACATAAATATATTAGATTCAACAAAATAATAATAATAATAATAATAATAATAATAATAATAATAATAATAATAATAATAATAATAATAATTTTATATTAAACAACCTAGTAGTAATAATTGAGGGTACCTCAATCAACACACAATTTTAAATATTCAAACAAATCTTCAATTGTTGAGTGCCAACTAAGAAGGCAATGTTAAACACCCTATGACTTCAATTTTAAATGGAGAAATAGGAAGAATAATTCTCGTATTCTTAACGACAAAGAGGTGGAAATAGAATTAAGCGAATTAGTTTTGTTTGGGAGTTTAAAGGAGGATTTAGAAAATCAATTTTTAAAAAAGAAATATAATAAAATATTTAACTTTTTTTGGAAAAATGTTTTGTATAAACTGATAAAAGAGTGTTTATCATTATCATATTTTTAATTTTCAAAATATTATAATAACATAAATAATATTTGAACAATTTGTCTAAGCCCTCCAAAACCTTTCAAGTCCCTCAACCAATACAATTTTTAGTTACGCAAAATTAGGAAAATTTTGGTTTTTGAATAAAAATAAACCCCAAAAAATCCTCCCCGCCTAAATCCTTCTATTTTTTCACTTAATCCTTCTCTATTTTTAAAGCCCTCTCACCCATTCTCTTTAAAACTCTCAAACAAAATCTTAGTGTTTCAAGAGTAAATAATCATTGCTTAAATTAAATGTAATTGCTTCCACCATAGCGGCGTTTGATATTGAAATTCTTGCACTTTATAACAGATGTAAAGACCGATATCCCAACACCAAAACACAATGTCAAGAAATATGTTAAGACATTGTCTGCTGACAAAATATTTTTACCAAAACAATAAATTATGCAAAAGTAAATTATAAAAGCTAAAAGACACAATCAATTGTTAATCAAATTCGGTGCAACTCACTTACTCAGCATCCAAGCCAGAAAGAAAATCCACTATGATAATATTAGTTCAAAGTTAAATAACTCTAGTTTACAAATCATCTCCTAATCACTACCTTGTGCCACTTGTACCTAGAAATCTTCTAGATATGAGATCCCCCCTCACTTCCATGGTTACCTCGGTGACAATAATAAAGAAAAACACACAAATTACATTTTCGATTTTGCTCAAGAGCTTTTGATTGAGAATAATAACTTGACTCACAATTTACTATTTGCTTAAAAGCTCATGAGTGATTGGCAACAACAATGAACAATAAGTCTACCTTAATGTATCGGAGATATATAACATATAAACAAACACATCACACTAAAAATATTCTCAAAACCCTAAACCCTTATCTTATGCACACACAATTCTTAATGTGAATTCTTGCTATTTTTAGGTTTAGTAAGTCCTTATCTATTGACTCTTGCAGTATGAGCTTGAACTATTCAATCAAATCCAATCTTCCAGTTGTAAATCATCTGCAAGATCTTCTCCATGAAAATAGGAACAAATCTTTAAAGTTTTTTAAAAAGTCTATAAGATCTTTCTTATGAAACTAAATCAAATATGCATTGTTCCTAATAAAATTTTATTGACCTGCGAAAATAAGTGAGATATATCCAAGAGATTCTCACAAAATTAAATCAAATCAATCAAGAAAATAATAGCAACATCCATTGTACAGTTGGCCAAGATGTCAAGACATCTAGCTCATTATCTATCTGAGATATGTGATAGTAGTATCTGCCATGGCAGTTGATCAAGATGTCAAGACATATTGCTCAAAATCTAGTTGTGGTACATGTTTTTCCAAATGCAACATGTTTTACCAAAATGATTGTCAATCATAAAATCACAGACCTAACAGATATTCCTCAGTTGACACATAAGTTACAACAGAGAGACTTGGTAGGGGCTTGATGAATCATCACTGACTGAGAGACTCGTCCCTAATTGAGGGACTCACCCCTAACTGAGGAACTCAACCCTACCTGCGAGACTCACTTGCAAAGAATGAAATGCTTAAATTATATGGAATAAGAGCTTAATCACTCATTCATTTACAAGTCCTCGTGCTTAAGGAATAATGGTGATATATATATATATATATATATATATATATATATATATATATATATATATATATATATATATATATATATATATATATATATATATATATATAGCGATACAAGACCAATCCGCATAAGGCGCCCACCATATAAGTACTCCCTATATTTCATATTATAAGCAAATTTCACATTTTTAGATTTATTGAATAATTAGTGTATTTGATCTATATATAGACTAGATAAATTAATTATTCAATAAACCTAAAAAATTAAAATTTACTTATAATAAGCTAATAAGTCGTTTTGAAGATACATTTCTTGCTACAAATAAAATTGTGGTTGAAAATATATATGTAAAGGTAATTGAAAAAAGTTTCAGGCTGACATAATTAAAACTAACATCGACTTGAAAATTAATTATCGACTTTGGCTCTTTCACCACAGAAATTTATAAATCCTACAGCTAAATAATATAAGTAATTTTTTTTTTCTTTTTCTCTCAAGCAAACAATGCCATTCATGAAAGATCCCAACAATTTCTAAATATCAATCTCATTGCAACAAAGAAGCAAATTAAAGCATAAAATAAATTGAATCAAAGCAAAAGTAACCATTTGAGTTTTGGATCAGTGAAAACAGGTCCTTTTTCATACATCCAATGTAAGTCTGAGTATGAGATCGCTCTTTTGCCAGTAATGAAAGACGATCGACAAGAAATTAAAAATATTTTAGTAAAACTAATCCGAAGCATAATGCAATGACATATAGAATAATATCCATAAAGTTTTCACGGTCTCAAATATATATCATCATCAGCTTTGACATAAAACTCACTTCAAAAGACCATAAGCCGCTTTAAAAACTAACCATAACAAAGGAACAACAAAATCGTAGAAATTACATAAACAATGGAAGAATGAAGTGATTTTCAGCACACACACGTTTTGTATGGGAGCTTCTGTACTCTCTTGAATATCCAAGAGCATGAAATCATCATATTCTGCTATTTCGTTTTAAGTCGACATCTTTGAAGTATCACTCGTTCTACCAATCACAAACCTAAACGCCAATCCAGTAGATTCTTCCAAACTGCAAGTAACGAAATAATAATTACAAATCACTATGTGACATTGGTTCATAGTTACATTACATTGCAACATTTTCACACATTTGAACCTAGGGCTAATCAATTGGAAGCAAAGAGATACCGTTGAAGGCCTTGTTGATCGGAGGGAACCAAGTCTTTAGTGATTCTCTCCTCCGGACAGATCCGAAACGGTCAATCCCCACAAACCCATAACCTTATGGCGATTAGGAAGGTCATGAGTTCCGGCGGGTGGAATGTTCCCAACGACTTTAACGATCTTGGATTGGCGTTGAGCGGTGTCGTTGAAATGGACGGAAAAAGAAAAGTGGCGGTGGTGAGGAGAAGGACGGAGACGAGAAAAATGGTGGATCTGCGGGAGAAAAGCGGCGTTGTGGCCGTGGAACTTGGAGGAGTAGTTAGGCATAGCTCATGGAATTCAAAACTCCACGAGCTTGGATTTCGTGCCGTGTCTACGAAACCCAAATTAAACTGCTGCGTAATCGTTACTTTTCTCCTATATTCAACAAAGATGCCTATAGTATCTATAACAAAAATTCACATAAAAAAAGTACTAGATTTTATTGTGACATTAATTACTATGCACATTGGCACCGCCCGTGTTAATTAATTAGCCAAAAAATATATATTTAGACGCTAAAATTAGAGTAAATTCGACAAAACGTCCATCGCGCGGGGTAAAAATATTAGTTATTGTATAAATTTTTTTACATAATTTTATACAATTGTTTTTTATTAATTATAGAACAAACATAATAAAAAATATATTAAAAAAAATATCATTAATGTTGCATTGAAATTATAAAGATATTATTTAATAAATAATTAGAATAAAAGTCAAATGATATTAAAATTCTAACCGTCATGATTAATAATGTAAAAAAATTATATTAAATTCTTTTATTGATAAAATCATAAATAATATCATCATATTTTAAATTAATAAATAATTTTAATAAATATATTATTTTAAAAATATTAAAAATTGTAGTTATAATTCTTTTTTTATCCTCTTTTAAAAAACATATAAAAATAGTTGAATATAGCACATGTAATAATATAATATTAATAATAGCAAACTAAATTACAATCATTTTATTCTTTCTTTAAACACATAAATATATTAGATTCAACAAAATAATAATAATAATAATAATAATAATAATAATAATAATAATAATAATAATAATAATAATAATAATTTTATATTAAACAACCTAGTAGTAATAATTGAGGCAGGGTACCTCCAACGCTCAACACACAATTTTAAATATTCAAACAAATCTTCAATTGTTGAGTGCCAACTAAGAAGGCGCAATGTTAAACACCCCTATGACTTCAATTTTAAATGGAGAAATAGGAAGAATAATTCTCGTATTCTTAACGACAAAGAGGTGGAAATAGAATTAAACGAATTAGTTTTTGTTTGGGAGTTTAAAGGGAGGATTTAGAAAATCAATTTTTAAAAAAGAAATATAATAAAATATTTAACTTTTTTTGAAAAAATGTTTTGTATAAACTGATAAAAGAGTGTTTATCATTATCATATTTTTAATTTTCAAAATATTATAATAACATAAATAATATTTGAACAATTTGTCTAAGCCCTCCAAAACCTTTCAAGTCCCTCAACCAATACAATTTTTTAGTTCTGCAAAATTAGGAAAATTTTGGTTTTTGAATAAAAATAAACCCCAAAAAATCCTCCCCGCCTAAATCCTTCTATTTTTTCACTTAATCCTTCTCTATTTTTAAAGCCCTCTCACCCATTCTCTTTAAAACTCTCAAACAAAATCTTAGTGTTTCAAGAGTAAATAATCATTGCTTAAATTAAATGTAATTGCGCTTCCACCACTTAACTGACGTTTGATATTGAAATTCTTGCACTTTATAATGTAAAACGATATCCCAACACCAAAACACAATGTCAAGAAATATGTTAAGACATTGTCTGCTGACAAAATATTTTTACCAAAACAATAAATTATGCAAAAGTAAATTATAAAAGCTAAAAGACACAATCAATTGTTAATCAAATTCAACTCACTTACTCGGGGCATCCAAGCAGAAAAGAAAATCCACTATGATAATATTAGTTCAAAGTTAAATAACTCTAGTTTACAAATCATCTCCTAATCACTACCTTGTGCCACTTGTACCTAGAAATCTTCTAGATATGAGATCCCCTCACTTCCATGGTTACCTCGGTGACAATAATAAACAGAAAACACACTTCAAATTACACTCGATTTTGCTCAAGAGCTTTTGATTGAGAATAATAACTTGACTCACAATTTACTATTTGCTTAAAAGCTCATGAGTGATTGGCAACAACAATGAACAATAAGTCTACCTTAATGTATCAGGAGATATATGGTTAACATATAAAACAAACACATCACACTAAAAATATTCTCAAAACCCTAAACCCTTATCTTATGCACACACAATTCTTAATGTGAATTCTTGCTATTTTTAGGTTTAGTAAGTCCTTATCTATTGACTCTTGCAGTATGAGCTTGAACTATTCAATCAAATCCAATCTTCCAGTTGTAAATCATCTGCAAGATCTTCTCCATGAAAATAGGAACAAATCTTTAAAGTTTTTTAAAAAGTCTATAAGATCTTTCTTATGAAACTAAATCAAATATGCATTGTTCCTAATAAAATTTTATTGACCTGCGAAAATAAGTGAGATATATCCAAGAGATTCTCACAAAATTAAATCAAATCAATCAAGAAAATAATAGCAACATCCATTTATATTGGCCAAGATGTCAAGACATCTAGCTCATTATCTATCCGAGATATGTGATAGTATATTGATCAAGATGTCAAGACATATTGCTCAAAATCTAGTTGTGGTACATGTTTTTCCAAATGCAACATGTTTTACCAAAATGATTGTCAATCATAAAATCACAGACCTAACAGATATTCCTCAGTTGACACATAAGTTACAACAGAGAGACTTGGTAGGGGCTTGGTGAATCATCATTGACTGAGAGACTCGTCCCTAATTGAGGACTCACCCCGAAACTCAACCACCACGAGACTCACTTGCAAAGAATGAAATGCTTAAATTATATGGAATAAGAGCTTAATCACTCATTCATTTACAAGTCCTCGTATATATATATATATATATATATATATATATATATATATATATATATATATATATATATATATATATATATATATATATATATATATATATATATATATATATATATATATATATATATATATATATATATATATATAGTCCATAACCATATAATACTTATATTTCATATTATAATTTCACATTTTAGATTTATTGAATAATTAGTGTATTTGATCTATATATAGACTAGATAAATTAATTATTCAATAAACCTAAAAATTAAAATTTACTTATAATAAGCTAATAAGTCGTTTGAAGATACATTTCTTGCTACAAATAAAATTGTGGTTGAAAATATATATGTAAAGGTAATTGAAAAAGTTTGGTGACATAATTAAAACTAACATCGACTTGAAAATTAATTATCGACTTTGGCTCTTTCACCACGAAATTTATAAATCCTACACTAAATAATATAAGTAATTTTTTTTCTTTTCTCTCAAGCAAACAATGCCATTCATGAAAGATCCCAACAATTTCTAAATATCAATCTCATTGCAACAAAGAAGCAAATTAAAGCATAAAATAAATTGAATCAAAGCAAAAGTAACCATTTGAGTTTTGGATCGGTGAAAACAGTCCTTTTTCATACATCCAATGTAAGTCGAGTATGAGATCGCTCTTTTGCCAGCGTAATGAAAGACGATCGACAAGAAATTAAAATATTTTAGTAAAACTAATCCGAAGCATAATGCAATGACATATAGAATAATATCCATAAAGTTTTCACGGTCTCAAATATATATCATCATCACTTTGACATAAAACTCGACAAAAAGACCATAAGCGCTTTAAAGAAAGCTAACACAGTAACAAAGGAACAACAAAATCGATGAAATTACATAAACAATGGAAGAATGAAGTGATTTTCACACACACGTTTTGTATGGAGCTTCTGTACTCTCTTGAATATCCAAGAGCATGAAATCATCATATTCGCTATTTCGTTTTTAAGTCGACATCTTTGAAGTATCACTCGTTCTACCAATCACAAACCTAAAAATCCAGTAGATTCTTCAAGCAAGTAACAGAAAATAATTACAAATCACTATGTGTCGTTGTCGTGTTTCGTGTCGTGGTTCATAGTTACATTACATTGCAACATTTTCACACATTTGAACCTAGGGCTAATCAATTGGAAGCAAGAGATACCGTTGAAGGCCTTGTTGATCGGAGGGAACCAAGTCTTTCGAGTGATTCTCTCCTCCGGACGATCCGAAACGTCGAATCCCCAAAACCCATAACCTTATGGCGATTAGGAAGGTCATGAGTTCCGGTGGAATGTTCCCAAACGACTTTAAGATCTTGGATTGGCGTTGAGGCGGTGTCGTTGAAATGGACGGAAAAAGAGAAAAGTGGCGGTGGTGAGGAGAAGGACGGAGAGGACGAGAAAAATGGTGGATCTGCGGGGAGAAGGCGGACGTTGTGGCGTGGAACTTGGAGGAGTAGTTAGGCATAGCTCATGGAATTCAAAACTCCACGAGCTTGGATTTCGTCGTGTCTACGAGAAACCCAAATTAAACTGCTGGTAAATTTACTTTTCTCCTATATTCAACAAAGATGCCTATAGTATCTATAACAAAATTCACATAAAAAGTACTAGATTTTATTGTGACATTAATTACTATGCACATTGGCACTGTTAATTAATTAGCCAAAAAAATATATATTTAGACGCTAAAATTAGAGTAAATTCGACAAAACGTCCATCGCGCGGGATAAAAATATTAGTTATTGTATAAATTTTTTTACATAATTTTATACAATTGTTTTTTATTAATTATAGAACAAACATAATAAAAAATATATTAAAAAAAATATCATTAATGTTGCATTGAAATTATAAAGATATTATTTAATAAATAATTAGAATAAAAGTCAAATGATATTAAAATTCTAACCGTCATGATTAATAATGTAAAAAAATTATATTAAATTCTTTTATTGATAAAATCATAAATAATATCATCATATTTTAAATTAATAAATAATTTTAATAAATATATTATTTTAAAAATATTAAAAATTGTAGTTATAATTCTTTTTTTATCCTCTTTTAAAAAACATATAAAAATAGTTGAATATAGCACATGTAATAATATAATATTAATAATAGCAAACTAAATTACAATCATTTTATTCTTTCTTTAAACACATAAATATATTAGATTCAACAAAATAATAATAATAATAATAATAATAATAATAAATAATAATAATAATAATAATAATAATAATAATAATTTTATATTAAACAACCTAGTAGTAATAATTGAGGCAGGGTACCTCCAACGCTCAACACACAATTTTAAATATTCAAACAAATCTTCAATTGTTGAGTGCCAACTAAGAAGGCGCAATGTTAAACACCCCTATGACTTCAATTTTAAATGGAGAAATAGGAAGAATAATTCTCGTATTCTTAACGACAAAGAGGTGGAAATAGAATTAAACGAATTAGTTTTTGTTTGGGAGTTTAAAGGGAGGATTTAGAAAATCAATTTTTAAAAAAGAAATATAATAAAATATTTAACTTTTTTTGAAAAAATGTTTTGTATAAACTGATAAAAGAGTGTTTATCATTATCATATTTTTAATTTTCAAAATATTATAATAACATAAATAATATTTGAACAATTTGTCTAAGCCCTCCAAAACCTTTCAAGTCCCTCAACCAATACAATTTTTTAGTTCTGCAAAATTAGGAAAATTTTGGTTTTTGAATAAAAATAAACCCCAAAAAATCCTCCCCGCCTAAATCCTTCTATTTTTTCACTTAATCCTTCTCTATTTTTAAAGCCCTCTCACCCATTCTCTTTAAAACTCTCAAACAAAATCTTAGTGTTTCAAGAGTAAATAATCATTGCTTAAATTAAATGTAATTGCGCTTCCACCACTTAACTGACGTTTGATATTGAAATTCTTGCACTTTATAACAGATGTAAAGACTGATATCCCAACACCAAAACACAATGTCAAGAAATATGTTAAGACATTGTCTGCTGACAAAATATTTTTACCAAAACAATAAATTATGCAAAAGTAAATTATAAAAGCTAAAAGACACAATCAATTGTTAATCAAATTCGGTGCAACTCACTTACTCTGGGGGCATCCAAGCCAGAAAGAAAATCCACTATGATAATATTAGTTCAAAGTTAAATAACTCTAGTTTACAAATCATCTCCTAATCACTACCTTGTGCCACTTGTACCTAGAAATCTTCTAGATATGAGATCCCCCCTCACTTCCATGGTTACCTCAGTGACAATAATAAAACAGAAAAACACACTTCAAATTACACTGCTCGATTTTGCTCAAGAGCTTTTGATTGAGAATAATAACTTGACTCACAATTTACTATTTGCTTAAAAGCTCATGAGTGATTGGCAAGCAACAATGAACAATAAGTCTACCTTAATGTATCAGGAGATATATGGTTAACATATAAAACAAACACATCACACTAAAAATATTCTCAAAACCCTAAACCCTTATCTTATGCACACACAATTCTTAATGTGAATTCTTGCTATTTTTAGGTTTAGTAAGTCCTTATCTATTGACTCTTGCAGTATGAGCTTGAACTATTCAATCAAATCCAATCTTCCAGTTGTAAATCATCTGCAAGATCTTCTCCATGAAAATAGGAACAAATCTTTAAAGTTTTTTAAAAAGTCTATAAGATCTTTCTTATGAAACTAAATCAAATATGCATTGTTCCTAATAAAATTTTATTGACCTGCGAAAATAAGTGAGATATATCCAAGAGATTCTCACAAAATTAAATCAAATCAATCAAGAAAATAATAGCAACATCCATTGTACAGTTGGCCAAGATGTCAAGACATCTAGCTCATTATCTATCTGAGATATGTGATAGTAGTATCTGCCATGGCAGTTGATCAAGATGTCAAGACATATTGCTCAAAATCTAGTTGTGGTACATGTTTTTCCAAATGCAACATGTTTTACCAAAATGATTGTCAATCATAAAATCACAGACCTAACAGATATTCCTCAGTTGACACATAAGTTACAACAGAGAGACTTGGTAGGGGCTTGGTGAATCATCATTGACTGAGAGACTCGTCCCTAATTGAGGGACTCACCCCTAACTGAGGAACTCAACCTTACCTGCGAGACTCACTTGCAAAGAATGAAATGCTTAAATTATATGGAATAAGAGCTTAATCACTCATTCATTTACAAGTCCTCGTGCTTAAGGGAATAATGGTGATATATATATATATATATATATATATATATATATATATATATATATATATATATATATATATATATATAATACCATAAGAGACCAATCCATATGCCCACCATATAAGTACTCCCTATATTTCATATTATAAGCAAATTTCACATTTTTAGATTTATTGAATAATTAGTGTATTTGATCTATATATAGACTAGATAAATTAATTATTCAATAAACCTAAAAAATTAAAATTTACTTATAATATGAGACAGAGTAGTACATATTTTAATTTAATTATATTAATTTTTCAATACAATTTATATTTTGAGGATATAATTTTTAATTAGATTGATATAATAAAATAGATTTCAAATTTACTTATTATATTAAATTGGCTCATCAAATACTAGTAATTTGAAATAGAATTCAAAATACTGCCAACTTCACAGGGTTAAGAATTAGTTCATTCCCTTTTTACTATTTGGGGATGCCCATTTTTAAAGGCAAGCCAAAAATACTTCATTTGTAGCCTATTGCAGCTAGAATTAAATCCAAATTAGTTGCTTGAAAAGCTTCCTTTCTCTCTATGGCGGAAAGAATACAACTGGTCAGATCAGTGCATGGCATGCTCATTCAGTTTATGTCCATTTACTCTTGGCCCTCTGCTTTTCTCAAAGACTTGAATAAATGGACTAGGATTTTCATTTGGTCATGATACACCTCCCAATGAAAGTTAGTCATAGTAGCCTGGAAAAAGGTATGTAAACCATACTCTTATGGTGGTTTAGGCATTAGGAACCTATACTCCCTTAACTCTGCTACAAATCTTAAGCTCTGTTGGGATTTAATCAAGTCTCAGGACCCTTAGGCTCTGATTCTCAAGAGCAGAGTCTTGAGAGGTCACCTTCTTATCTAGCACCACATTTTATCTTCAGTTTGGAGCAACATTAAATCAGAATACATAGTGGTTCAGAAAAACTCCATATTTATTTTGGGGAATGACTGCTCTATAAACCTTTGGCATATTGTTGGTGTGCAGATCATCCCTTAGAGGATATATTACTGATTCCCCGGGATTTGAGAGATACATACAACTTAAAAGTGTGTGACATTATGGAGAACAATCAATGGGATATTCCCTATGAACTTTGTACACGACTATGTACTCTGCAAAACCATATACAAAAAATTTCTATCCCTATCCATCCTTGTGAGGATAAGATTTTTTGGAAACACACAAATAATGGAGATATAACCCTAAAGGAAGCTTACATGTTTAAATTTACAACACAACATAATATCACATGCTCTAAATACATTTGGAGTAAAGACATACCTCATGCTCTCTCTCTCTCTCTCTCTCTCTCTCTCTCTCTCTCTTGTGGTTGGAAATTAATGCACAACAAATTACCCACATATGATAATATATCCTACAAAGGTTTTAATCTCCCTTTAAGTTGCAGTCTTTGTTTACACCAGTAGGAAACCTCTCTGCATCTTTTCATTTGTTGCCCTTTTGCAATGAAATGCTGGGACTGGCTCTGTAAAACTATTGAAAACCATTAAATCTTTCTTGCATATATGACATTTGGTTGATTTGTGAAAGAAGTTTGACACCCCCAAGTCAAAATGGTTATTCAAGCCTGCATCATCAACATCATCAATGTTGTATGGAGTTCCAGAAATGCATCTAGATTCAATAACAAAACCTGCAATTGAAAAAGTGCCATCAGTACAATAAAGTGCAAAGTCAATTTAACAGGTAATTCCACAAATCTCACATATCGTGATTCCATGCTCGATTCACCATCTTAAAAAAATTGGATATTCGAATCCGCCCTACTAAGGCTCTAACCATTATAGAAGTTATATGGTGTCCGCCTATTGCTGGTTGGTTGAAATATAATACAGACGGTGCTAGAACGAATACTGCGAATGCATTCAGAAGAGTGTTCATAAATAATCAAGGGGCTTTTGTGGCTGCCTTCGTAGAGAAACTCAACCTGGTATCTTCTATCACAACAGAAATATCTGGTGTGATTACTGCTATAGAGATTACTTCCAAGCATAATTGGAATAATCTCTGGGGTGGAATCAGACTCCACTCTTGCCGTCATGGCCTTCAAGAATAGATCTTTGGTGCCTTGGTATCTCAACAACAAATGGAACCAATGTCAATCCATGCTCCAGCACACGAACTTCTTCATTGTTAGGGCAACTCTAGTGCGGGCCTTCCTACAAATTTTGGTCTCCAAACCCAAGGCTTCATTTTTTAGGATAATATTCATGACTTTATAAGACCAATTTGTAAAAGATAGAATTGACATGTCATCATTTTGTTTCTCTAATCGTTAGATTTTGTTAACTCTCTCCTCATTTGGAATTTACGAATATCTTTTATATTTTATATGAGATTGCACCAATGATATGCTGAGCTTTTTTTGCTTTTTTAAATAGTTTATAAAACTATTTATTTTCTAAAAATAAATAAATAGAATATAATACATTTATTATATTCTCAATTATTTTTTATCTAATTATATTCTCTATATTTGTTGTTCAAATTATATTCTCAATCTTTTCATCCCTATAAAACATGCACTAAGAGTTTGCTTAAATCTCTTTTAAAATTGTGTTTATATATTTAAGGACCAATATTTATATATTTATACTAATTGCTTAATTCAAAGTCACAAGTTTGTTTTTTATTTTTTTTAAATTTTTCGCGATTGAAACAATTTCCCAAAATATCTAGTTAGTTTGTTTTTGGGATAACATTTTCAGCTATTTTCTTCCTTTTTCTTTTCCGAATAAAGTCACAGCCAGTCACTCACTTTCAATTTGGATCTCAGGTCTCTCACTCCTCTCACTATCTCATTGGCCCTTCCCTTCACACTACTCTCTCTCTCTCTCTCTCAGATCGAAGGGATCCAGTAAAACTTTGCCATGGCGAGCAGAAACCTAGAAAAGATGGCATCGATCGATGCTCAGCTTCGTCAACTAGTTCCCGCCAAAGTCAGCGAAGACGATAAACTCGTTGAGTACGATGCTTTGCTCCTCGATCGATTCCTCGACATTCTTCAGGATTTACACGGAGAAGATCTCAAAGAGACTGTAATCTTTTTTCATTCATCATTTTTCACTAATCTGTTACTTTTGTTGCCTAATTTGTTGTTATGCAGGTCCAGGAAGTGTATGAACTATCTGCTGAGTATGAAGGAAAGCACAACCCTCAGAAACTGGAGGAGCTGGGAAACTTGATTACTAGTTTGGATGCTGGAGATTCTATTGTTGTAGCCAAGTCCTTTTCGCATATGCTTAACTTGGCCAATTTAGCTGAAGAGGTTCAGATTGCGCATCGTCGGAGGATTAAGTTGAAGAAAGGTGATTTTGCTGATGAGAATAATGCTACTACTGAATCTGATATCGAGGAGACTCTTAAGAGACTTGTAGGGGATTTGAACAAGACTCCTCACGAGGTTTTTGATGCACTTAAGAACCAGACTGTTGATTTGGTTCTTACTGCTCATCCTACGCAGTCCATTCGGAGATCCTTGCTTCAAAAGCATGGAAGGTTCGTTGTTTTTGTGAACCTAATAGTTTTGATTTTGTTCTTTTCAAACTAGTTCTTAAGCTTTCATCTGTTTGTTTTCTCTACAGGATACGGAATTGTTTGACGCAATTGTATGCCAAAGATATCACTCCTGATGATAAGCAGGAGCTTGATGAGGCTCTACAGAGGGAGATCCAAGCTGCCTTCCGTACGGATGAAATCAGGAGGACTCCTCCAACCCCACAAGATGAGATGAGAGCTGGGATGAGCTACTTCCACGAAACAATCTGGAAGGGTGTACCTAAATTTCTCCGTCGTGTTGATACAGCTTTGAAAAACATAGGGATTGATGAACGTGTCCCGTATAATGCTCCACTTATTCAGTTTTCTTCTTGGATGGGTGGTGATCGTGATGGTATGATTATTTTTACCTTTCTCCATTATATTTCTTAGTATAAGGAAACAGACATGTGTAGAGATTGTGAATCCTAACATTATAAATGTTGCCATCTCAAATGTCAACCTTTAGATGTGTGTCATATTAGTTTGTTTGTAGTGTATGTCATGATATACTATTAAGCTTCTCCAAAGGTCAAATCTTATGTGTCTAACTATGTACAAAACGATGCAGGAAATCCAAGAGTAACTCCTGAAGTGACAAGAGATGTTTGCTTATTGGCTAGAATGATGGCTGCTAATTTGTATTACTCCCAGATTGAGGATCTTATGTTTGAAGTAATTTAGAACCATCTGAATTTTTTTAACCGATATCATTGTTGATGGTTTATTACTATGGAACCATAATGCTAACTTCCCTTTTGTTTCTGTAGCTGTCAATGTGGCGCTGCAATGATGAGCTACGTGTCCGTGCAGAAGAACTTAACAGGTCTTCTAATAAAGACGCAGTTGCAAAACACTACATAGGTGTTTACTCAAGTCTTTCTAAGTTCAATTTAGTATAATTCTTATGCCACAGTAAAAGCTCCCAAATTATGATAAATACTTGAGGTTGCATCTTAGTTTATTTGGTGATACTCTTTACTTTATTCATGATACAGAGTTTTGGAAAAACATTCCTCCAAATGAACCATATCGAGTGCTACTTGGTGAAGTAAGGGATAGGCTCTACCAAACCCGTGAGCGCTCTCGCCATTTGTTAGCTCAGGGGTACTCTGACATTCCAGAGGAACACACCTTCACCAATGTTGATGAGGTAATATACTAGTATTTGCTTAATTTTCTTCTCAAATAATACAATCTATTCCAGTTTCTGATTTTAGCAATTTCAAAATCACTGTTGTTTGTTATGCAATTATTTCGTCCGCTGTTTATTTATATTGTTTGATAAACTCTATCAAAACCTGTTTAGCTTTTGATATAATTTTGTTTTCTGAAACATTGAAATTTTTTATTTTTATGGATTATCATCAATGTTTACATTCCTACTAGTTAATTTGTTCTTCACTTTTGTTTTTAGTGAAAAACGATAAAATAGATAGAACAGGGATATGTTGTATATTAAACATTTAGTAATTAAACTTTTTTAATATTGTGTAGTTCTTGGAACCTCTTGAACTCTGTTATAGATCACTTTGTGCTTGTGGTGATCGCGCAATTGCTGATGGAAGTCTTCTAGATTTCTTGAGGCAAGTCTCTACTTTTGGTCTGTCACTAGTCAGGCTTGATATTAGGCAAGAGTCCGACCGTCATACCGATGTGTTGGATGCCATAACTAAACACCTGGAAATTGGCTCCTACCAAGAATGGTCTGAAGAAAAGCGGCAGCAATGGCTTTTGTCTGAACTGAGTGGCAAACGGCCCTTGTTCGGGACTGATCTTCCTCAAACCGAGGAAATTAAAGATGTTTTGGACACGTTTCATGTCATAGCCGAACTACCATCAGACAACTTTGGAGCATATATCATATCAATGGCTACTGCAGCATCTGATGTGCTTGCAGTTGAACTTCTACAACGCGAATGTCATGTCAAGCAACCACTGAGAGTTGTACCGTTGTTTGAGAAGCTTGCAGATCTGGAGGCAGCTCCTGCCGCTCTGGCCAGGTTGTTTTCAATAGATTGGTACAGAAATCGGATCAATGGGAAACAAGAAGTTATGATTGGGTATTCTGATTCAGGTAAAGATGCTGGAAGATTTTCTGCGGCATGGCAGCTATACAAGGCTCAAGAGGAGCTTATAAAGGTAGCTAAGGAATATGGTGTTAAACTGACTATGTTCCATGGTCGCGGAGGGACTGTTGGAAGAGGTGGTGGTCCCACTCATCTTGCTATCCTGTCTCAGCCTCCGGATACCATCCATGGATCACTTCGTGTAACTGTCCAAGGCGAAGTTATTGAGCAATCATTTGGTGAGCAGCACTTGTGTTTCAGAACGCTACAACGTTTCACTGCAGCTACTCTAGAGCATGGAATGCATCCTCCAATATCTCCCAAACCAGAATGGCGTGCTTTGATGGATCAGATGGCTGTCATTGCCACAGAGGAATACCGTAGTATGGTATTCCAAGAACCCCGTTTTGTTGAGTATTTCAGGCTGGTAAGATTCCTAAAATAAAGATCAATTACTTTTTCTTTCTTTCTACAAAATAAACTGACATTTATATTAACCATTACTAAAAACTTTCTAAATTGCAGGCTACTCCAGAGTTGGAGTATGGCCGTATGAATATCGGAAGTCGACCGGCAAAGCGAAAGCCAAGTGGAGGTATTGAGACACTCCGTGCTATACCTTGGATCTTTGCCTGGACACAAACAAGGTTTCATCTTCCAGTGTGGCTAGGCTTTGGGGAAGCATTCAGGCATGTTATTGACAAGGATATTAGAAATCTTCAAATGCTTCAAGAGATGTACAATCAATGGCCTTTCTTTAGGGTCACTATTGATTTAGTAGAAATGGTGTTTGCCAAGGGAGACCCTGGTATTGCTGCTCTTTATGACAGACTCCTTGTTTCAGACGATCTATGGTCATTTGGGGAGCTGTTGAGAACCAAATTTGAAGAAACTAAGAAACTTCTTCTTCAGGTAAAGCTATATTAATCCAGTTCATTCCTAATAAGGTGTTTTTTCACTTATGAAATTCCAAGTAACCATTTCCAAAAAGTGAGGCGTAAAGGTTGTTATAAAAACGGATTTTTTTTACAAAAGTTATATTCATATCATTCGAATATTTTTTCCCCAACCCCCTTCTGATTAAAACCATAGAGATATTTATGTTTTTTCACTGGAATCATTTTTCTCCCAAGTATTCAAATTTTGTAACCTTATAACAAACACAAGATTACACTTCCTCTAGCCATATATTCTTGGGAATGTATCTAGATGATTTGAACTATAAGTAGCTTTTTATTCTTGTTAATCATTAAACTATTTCCTAAGAATAAGATACCAATTAGTTATTACAAAAGCTTATTTTCATTTTTCTGCTGTACTGGTATAGGTGGCTGCACACAAGGATCTTCTTGAGGGAGATCCTTACTTGAAGCAAAGACTCCGCCTGCGTGATTCCTACATTACTACCTTGAATGTTTGTCAGGCTTACACATTGAAACGCATCCGTGATCCAAACTATAATGTGAAGCTACGCCCCCATATCTCCAAAGAGTTTATAGAGATAAGTAAAGCTGCTGATGAACTTGTAACACTGAACCCGACCAGTGAATATGCACCTGGTTTGGAAGACACCCTCATTCTCACCATGAAGGGTATTGCTGCTGGCTTGCAAAACACCGGTTAAATTCGAGTTTCAGTTCTCTTTCCTTTCACTTTTGTTTTCTTACATAAATAAGGAATTAGTTGCACACACCAAAAGGTGTTGCTTTCTGCCCCTCTTTGTATCCAGCATAATATATGAACTGGGTTTCAATGCTTCTGTGCTATAGAGATAGATGCATTGCACTGCAACTGAATGTTATGTTCCAGTCCTATATTATGCTGATCACTACTTCTAACACTTATTTGTATAACTTATTTCTATCAACTACTTATACAATGCTTAATGAGTTGTCTAAACTGCCAAATTATATGTCGTATGTATGCAGACAATATCAGAAAATAGGTGGTTTATCTTTCATTAACGTTGTGTCAATTTTTTTCCTTTCATAAACATGCACAGGTTCTGTAATTAGATGTTTGATAGAGTTCCTACAACACACATACAAAATCCATCCCACTACTCGGTATAAGATAAAATCAAGGACAAATGATGGCAACTAAGTTTTAACACTATTATTTTAGATTAAAGACTAGTGAGGTGCGGAGGTGTCAATATAGATGAAGACATCTCAATTCTCAACAATGTTTGCACTCCAACTGTCGGAATCATTTGATGCAATTTGCAATTATATTAATGGTAATATGTTAAAAAATCAACAAATGGGAAGTTTGAAATAAAGAAAATAATAAAAAATTGATTTTAAATATTTAATAAAAATAGTGCGATTTTTTTTTGTTGCAATAACCATGTATTGAAAAAAAAACTCAAATAACCATGTTTTAAAAATATTTACGCAAATAATCAGGTTTCAGGAAATAAACACACTTAGGCGCCATCTGAGATGACTCTTGCACAAAGCAAGTGAACTTAGGCGCCATCCCGTTGGCGCCTCCCTTAGCACAAGCCATCCTTGATGGTGCCTCCCTTATGGTTGTTACATGTAGGAGCCATCTCAGATGACTCCTACGTGTATTTGTGTTTTTTATAAATACAACACCTAGGTCTCCTTCATTCTTCACATTTTCTCAACTTCTCATCTCATATTCTTTTTTTTTGTGTCATGACATCACCATATATCCATACCAGAGATGGATACGTTGTTTTCTCGGTCTCCAAACCTCCGATGAAAATGAAATTTTGACACATTTTTACCATGGCCAAACTGAAGAAAGAGTTGATGCGATGGTTAGAGGGAGAAATAGAAGTTGGTGAAGAAATTAGAAGGATCCAGAGGAAGAGAACAACCATGAATTTCACAACTAGACAACCTCAAATTTGGTTGGAGGAAGTCAAAACACACGTAGATGTTATCGTGATAATGTATGGATCCGATGAAATTGCTTTGACGGTTGTAGTATTTTAAATTTTTGTCTGTGTTGCTCAGGGTGAGTACAAATGATTCTGTATCTGTCTGCATTTGTTCGATCCACATAAAAGTCATAGTTGTTTATCATGTGGAACTTTTGTATTGCTCGCACACAATCTTCTTTTGAACGAAATGTGTCATTCACTTTTAAATTTGCATCTGACTGCACATGAGAGTTGTAGAATATATCAGATGATGGATCATCTGTGCCAATATTGAGGGTAGTCATGTACAGAGGTGGTGTATAGATTTCATGTGGAGGAAGTTGGCGTTCTTCATCGGCCTCTGAATCTTTATTTACCATGTTGAACTGCATCTCGTCAGCTTCCTCCTCTTCGTCAACAACATCCACCTCAGCTTGTTCCTTCTCCATGGGATCAACCATCTCTATCTCTTAGAACACAATGTACAACTCAATCGAATCGTGTCCAAAATATTCATGATTACAAAACATGTTGTGCAGATCTTCTTCGTCTTCAACAACTACCTTGTAAAATGTTACTTGGTTATCACCAGTAAAAACAGGGTGTTGATAGAAAATTTGTGACGTCGGACCTCGCCGAAGTTTGGCCTCGAGTCTTTTTTTGAAATACGAAAAATTCGCATTGCTATTTAGACAAAATTGGATATTTTTGGTGTTTCTTAATAAAAAACCTAATACCTCACTATTGTACGTCTCACTATTGAAATGTACAGTGATAATATATTGTGGTACATATGACATTTTATCTGGATTTGAGTGTTTGAAATGTTTGAGTGTTTGAAATGCTTGATTGTATGATATATATATATATATATATATATATATATATATAGAGAGAGAGAGAGAGAGAGAGAGAGAGAGAGGTGGCAGATGATTGTATGAGAATGAATGAGACAAAATTCAAAAATCAAAAATACATGTAGGAGCCAAGAGAGATGGTGCCTATGTACAAAATTAGAGAGGAGGCACCATCTCATTTGGATTTTTACAGGCCTAGTCATAAATAGCCTGGCACCTAGCCCGCCTCCCTTGCCTGCATGCATAGCCCTGCCACCTAGCTGCCACCTAGCCTGCCTTAAGTCATGTTGAATGGCGCCTAGGAGCAAAATTAGAGAGGAGACGCCATCTCTCCTGGCTCCTCTCTGACACGTGGCATGCATGCATGCAAGGCCCCAACCACCTCATTTATTCCTTTGTTGACTGATTCTCCTATAAATATGGCGCCTTAGATGAGTATTTTCTATCACCACTCTTTACTCTACCTCTGATACAACTCTCTTATAATCAGAAAAAAATTCAAGCATGAGTGTTTTGACTTTAGGAGAATATCACCGAGGAACAAGGACAAAGATTGCTACATTTGTAAGTTTTATCCTTTATATTCTTACTCAAATAGTCAATGTTTATTATGTTATTATTTTTTACACTTTCTTATACATCATATTATTTTCACGGTTTATTTAGGACACAAAAAGATTTAGATGTCGTGGACATCATTATGTTGCTCTTGATCCATTTATCGTTCCATACCTTGAACGTGCCAGTTTTGGGGATGTCATTAAAATCTCCAATTGTACGATAGATTCAAAGTTTATTTTTGCATTGTGCGAAAGATGGAGACCCGAGACACACACCTTTCATCTGCCCATAGGTGAATGTACAGTCACACTTGAGGACATTTACATGTTGATGGGTCTTCTGATTAATGGTAAGGCGATTAATGGTCTGGTCCAACAAGCCAATGCTCTATGTGAGGAGATATTGGGTAGAGATATGGTGGAAGGTTCTAGTTCAAGAGGCCAAGGTATTTATTTATCCACACTTAGAGTGCATTATGATTCCCTTGGTTTGAACGAAAATTCCACCGAGGAAGAAAATATAATAATGACACGAAATTATATTATGTTATTGTTTGGGAGCCTATTAATCCCCGAGAGTACAGGAAATAACGTAAATTTTATGTACTTAAGTTTGCTTGGGGACATTAATAGAATATGACAATATAGTTGGGGTTCCGCTGTTCTAGCCCAACTATACAATTCCTTATGTAAGAACTGTAAGAAAGACACTGTTACTTTTAATGGATGCACTTTCTTGCTTCAAGCATGAGGGTTGGTGGAAGATTCAATCCCTTAATCCCGTCAACGACCTACCGTTCAATTTTCCATACGCAACAAAGTAAGTACATTGCTTAATTATTAAATTATTCATGTCTTTCATTTATATAAAATCTTAATATATTAAATGTTCATTCATTTAGGTATAGTGTAACGAGTATGGATTACAGAAAGAATCTGAGATTCAATGTTGTCCTTTATCGTAATCTAATAGACCACCTTGGCGCAAATGATGTACATAATTTCTATTAACTCCAACTAATTTTAACGTTATTATTTTAAAATATACATTAATCTGCATATTTTTTTACTCAACAGTTTACATGGAGACCATACATGGGTTTGGATCATGTACCCAATGAAGATGATGCACATGTTTGTACTGCGAATACTGCTATTATACGGTTTAACATTGTGGAAATGCACCACATCGACCGTGTGAAGATGCAGTTCGATATGTTTCAAGACATACCGCGCGATCCGATATGTTTGGATCCGTGGCATCTCAAAAGGGTCGATGCCCAATGAGGATATGATCATTGGAAAATTTTTGTCAGGGAGTTTTGTAGGATGTGGAAAAATCGTCGGGACCATGTTTCTTTGTTTTAATAATATATTTCTTTGTTTTAAAAAAATAAAAAATAAAAATTTAAATATTAAAATATTAATCAAAATAAACTTTATTAAATTTTATTATATTAGTTCAATTTTTAATAAATTATAAAAAAATCAAATCAAATCAAATTCCATACATTTTTTTAGGTTAATTATTATATTAGTTCAACTTTTAATAATTATCAAAAAAATCAAATCAAATCCCTTATATTTTTTTAGGTTAAATGTATTGTAAGGGTAAAATAGTTTTCAACTATTATCTAATACTAATATTATATGATGATAATTGATTAATATTTTCAATTAACCATATAGCACAATTTAGTAATGTTATATGATGATAATTGATTAAGTATAAAATAGTTATACTGTGTGCATATCTTTTTTGAGTGTCTTATTTAAAAGCTTAAAAGAAATAAGCTGTTATATAAATTTAAGTATTGAATGTATTAAAAATTGAAATGGTTGAAATTCTTAAAGAGTCCCCCTTGTGATATTCACTTTTAAATTATTTATTTAATATGACTGTTTATTTTTTGTTTAATTTGGAGAGATTCCACAATTACTTAGCCGTTAAGGTCACGTACTCACGTTACATTACAACACGCTCCTCCGTTGAAACATAAGTAAGAAGAATCATCGAGGGTATTCCTGTAACTTCACGAAAATCCGACCGTTATAGAATTTCAAAAACGCACCATTTTCAATTTCCTTCATATAACACATATTTCTCTCCACTGTTTCTCAATCTCTCTCTTTCTTCCAAACATGTCAATGGCGAATACAAACAATGATGAACACAGCAACGTGAGATCATCAATCATGGAATGGAAACACCTCCACCCACTTCATCAAATAGCCGAAACACCCACCCACAAACTCCTCCTAAAACAATGGCTCAAAGAAGAGGAACTCATCAACGGTCGCATAGCTTTAAAAGAAACCCAAATCGACTCCATCCGCAAAGAAATCACAATGCTCTACATCTTCTTCTTCCTCTTCCACTCCACAACCCTCATGCTTCTCTTCAACAACTCCTCAACCGCACCCAACAAAGCCTGTCACAAATCGTGGGTTCCCTCGCTATGTTCATTGTTGTTTTCGCTAGGGTTTATATGGGCTTTGAGATATAAGAGTGACGTGGAGGGTCATATGGAGAAGATGCTGTGTAGGGAGAAAGAGGATAGAGGGGTTGTTGAGGAAGTGTTCGGAGGAGTTGAAGAAGAAAGGGTTGGAGTTTGATTTGTTGAAGGAAGTTGATGCGTTGAGGAGGGCCAAGAGTTTGAGAGTTGAGAGTAAAGAGGTCAGGAAATGGTCTTCTAGGGATTTTGTTTCTTTGTTTTTCTTTTCTATGGCTTGTTTGTCTCTTGCTGTCATAAGGGTTATTTTATGTAGTTAAGGATTTGGTTTTTTTTTTTTTTTTTTTGGGTTCTAATGTTGTTGTCGGGTAGATGCAGAATGTACTTGTTCTGCTTTTGTTGTTTCTAATTTTGGGATATTAAGTGAAATTCATGAAATAAAAATATTTTTGGGATATTGAGTCTTCAACAAATATGTTATCTAATAACAAATTTATTCATCAAGGTACATGAGTAGTTATTTGTATCCAACAAAGAAAAATAAATATCAATCTGAATAACATAGAAGACGCTGTACTTACATTACAAATCAAAATAGCTTATACAAAACTTTGGAGTACAATGCATTATCATTGTTTGTACACTTGGTCAAGATATCTGAGGAACACACAAATTTTTACCTACCCTCAAGAGTCTCACGAAGGATGGGTTTAGAAGAATCTTTTGGTGAATATTGATCTGCTCCAACAGCAATGCTTGTACTAGCTGTTGAAGTGTAATTACTTGTATCTAATCCCTTCAATGATATGTCGGTCATGATGCTGCTCACATCATCGAATTTCCAATCCGTCAGGTATCCAGGCCTTGATGTTACCGCACTCACCTCAATATCTCCTGAAAGCATTGCCACCACACGTGACATCGGTGGCCGTAAAGTTGGTGATGTTTGTGTGCACAAAAGCGCTATTCCTACAAGGCGTTGGACTTCTTCCTTGTTGAATTCTGATAGTCTAGGATCGATCAGATCGTTTGTACAGCCTTTTTCATGAAGCTGCCAAGCCTAAACAAAACACAAATCTAATAACATTAAACTCAAAGTGGCTTGCTATAATATGTTTTTGAGTTATTTTTGGAGAATATAAATTCAAAGGAAGAAAAAGCAGCATGCATACCCATTCTAGAAGATACATCTTCTCTCCTTCCAAACTTGAATCGGAATTTGGCCTCCCGCTGACTAACTCGAGAGCCACAACGCCAAAGGAAAAAACATCGGCTTTCTCTGTAAGGTGTCCACGCATGGCATACTCCGGTGCAAGATATCCACTTCATCACAAGTATTACAGTACATTGACAATTTAGTATAATTTGAACCACTATGCAAATCAAATCAAATATTTAATAAAATTATGAAACTACGAGATTATCAAGTGTTAGTTACTTACATTGTTCCAGCAACGCGGGTGCTTATATGGGTTTTTTTATCATCGTATAATTTTGCCAACCCAAAGTCAGATATTTTTGGGATGAGTTCAGAATCGAGTAGAATATTACTAGCCTTCACATCACGGTGCACAATACGAAGCCGTGACTCCTCGTGTAAATATGTCAAACCTCTTGCAACACCCATACAAATATCATAGCGGGTTGGCCAATTGAGGAATAAAACATTTCCTGCTCAAACAAGCCAATAACATCATTGATTATAAACAAGAGAAACAAAAAAAGCAAATACGCATTCATGCATACATGCAAACACAAACGTGGAAGAAAATTATCGTATTCTCATACCAAACAATGCTTGATCGAGACTCTTATTTTCTAGATACTCATAGACAAGAAGTCTTTTACTCCCTTCAATACAACATCCATATAATTTGACAAGATTACGGTGTTGCACGGCAGATATAGTAGCAATCTCAGCTACAAACTGACTCTTTCCTTGATGGGATCCTATCGATAATTGTTTGACAGCCACATCTCTTCCATCGTTAAGTGTCCCCTGCAAGAATAAAAAGGAAAAAAAATATTACAAGTGAAATCCTAAATATGCTGATTATCATATTCATGAGTATTATTTGAGTTAGAATTGACAATGATAACATGTAGTAGCGTGTTATAATAATTTATAATATGTCGACACAAAGTATTCACCTTATAAACAGGTCCAAAACCTCCTTCTCCGAGTTTATTGTCACGGTTGAAGTCACTTGTAGCATTTTTTAACTCATAGTAGCTGAAAGTGTTTGGCATTGTATCAATGCCTAAAAGCTCTGCAAAATGTAAAAACTTAGTTTAGAATTCTATGGATTAAGAAGAAATTCATCATGCAACAAAAATATACAATATATTGAGAAAACTCACTTACCATCATCATCATCATCATAGCGTTTTCTTCTCCGAATGATAAAGAAAAAGGCGAAAATTAATAGAAGGCATACAATTCCAACACCAACAACAACTCCAACGATTAGACCTGCTCTACTCTTTTTAGTGCTGGGAGGTTTGTTGCTGACAGTTGGTATGAAATCTATTCAAAATTGAATTGCGTTATCTTAAAAATTTCCAGAAAAAAAAAAGAGATTATATCTTGTTACATACAAGTCAACATTTGATGTTTTACCTGGTATAGCACTGATGGCTTGAATCAAGGGCCCATAAGTACCTTGGCCAGGTATGCAACAAGTCCCTTTTCCGGCCCAAAAAAGATGGATTTCGACGTAGTTTTCTTTCACTTCAAATCTAAATTGTTTTTGAACAGCTCTATAAGAGACACCTCCGGCTTGTTTTTGTATGTCAAAATCCTTCAAAACGCGAGTCCCCTGAAATTTAAAACAGAAAATACGAAAATTAGACAATGTCAAGATTCTCTTAGCTGCATAAGGACTGCATTCATTATACCTGGATATAAATATCAAATACTCGTCTCCCGAGGCCTTTCCATGTAGTAGAATCGAGAATAGCTGTTTCCGCAAACTGGAGGGTAATGTTATAAAAACCATTTTCTAGCCCCAAACCGTAATATCTTAATGACGATGCAGAGAGCCGAGCAGTTTGAAAAATCTCCGGGTTCACAGTATTAGTGAACTGATTAGTCACGGAACTTTTGAACGAAGCATTACTGTTCCCATTAAATATTCCAACATTACTAACACCCCATCTTTCTGTATCAGTAACAAAGTATGTAGCAGGACCGAGTGTCTCATTGTCCGTTTGATACACAGTTCCATCTATACTTCTAATTTGAGGACCACCGCACTTGATTGCGAAGTCAGAATCTGCAGCATGGATTAGAGATTGATCAATAGTCAAAAAGAATAGTTTTCACCATAATCGTCTTCATTGTCTCACAAGAAAAACTTACATCTTGCAGCAGCACCGCGATTGCATGCAAAAGTTTTCTGGAGACAGTTTATCCCAGTAGGCAAACCACTGCAAAACAATAGTTATCAAAACTTACATTACTTTCCATAAATAAAAGTTTGTTCAAATGTTTTTTTATGAATTATCGAAACAATCAGCATTACGTAAGCTGTATAAATATTACCTGCTATTTGAATCATCTATTGTCAAGTTGTTGGCTACTAAGTTTCTGCATATTCATGCCCAAAAAATATCACAACATAGTTTCACACACAAGAAACACTGAAAGCATAAATATTTAGCGCAAAAAAAGGATGATGAAACTTACAGTTCTAGATTTTGTTCGTTTATCCAAGACGGGAAGCTTCCTGATAGATCATTGTATGACAAGTCTCTGCAAGCATGTTAAGTCAAATTAATTGAAGAACAGTAAATAAAGATTAAAGATTTAAAATTGATATAAATGTCTGATCCAACGGATTTGAATTTTGAATCAAGTAAGTGAAGCCTACTCACATGTTGTTAAGAGATGAACTTTTCTGCCGAGGGAGACTGCCATTAAGTGTGTTATTTCCGAGAAATCTAGAATTCGATAAAAACAAAACATCATTTATTTATACAACATATGATACATATCACCAAATCAAAATATAATTACTTCGGAAGTAAGGAAATGCAATATTACAAGGAAGAGAGCGAGCTCAAATTGAAAATTGATCCGGGAATTTGTCCTGAGAGGTTATTGAAGCTTAAGTCCCTGCAAGAACAAGCATAAGTGCATAAGTATATGTTCTGTCATTATATATTTTTATAACTAAATAAAAAAATTATGAGGCCTTTTTTAACTCCACATTTTTGAGGTCTAAAACCCTAGCCTAGGTTGTTTGGCCTTTGGGCCGTCCTATATAGTGTATCCGAATTGAAACACAAACACGAACAAGTGATACTCACAGCTGAGTCAAACTTTGGAATTCTCCAATGAAGGAAGGAATTGAACCAGAAATATTGTTATTCCTCAATTCCCTGCAACAATCATAACATAATTCTTAGAACAATTTCCAACAAAAGAGGACAAGTAAATATTATTTTTCGACTTTTGTGACTGAGAGATATGATAATAGCAGAATTCCATTCTTACAAGATTGTGATAGACTTCATGTTCTTTATTGCATCCAATGAGGAGCTCCCATTTGATAGACCACTTATTCTCCTGCATTTATATATATATATATGTCAAATACGATATATTATTGTTCACGAATCAATAGAAACCATACAAGAAAACTAGTGACAAAACTCACAATTCTGTCAAAGAAGTCAAATTGGAAAATGACAAGGGTATTGGACCTTGAAGGAAATTACCCTGAAATCTCCTATCATACACCAATTCATAGAAAATATTAGTACACATGTCTAGAACAAGATATGGATATAATCATAAAAAAACTAGAATTGAATTTGTGTACAATGTTGGCAATATACAACTTTAATGCACATGTATGCACAGGTTATCTTACAAGGATTGAAGCTTAGGCAAATTTCCTATGAAGTCGGGTATTCTCCCTGTGAGTTCTGTGTCGGAAGCCCATCTGAAATTAGCAGAAAATCGTCTTTTTTCAACGCGGTTCTACTAATTTTAATCTATTATCATACGACGTAGAAGAGATTAGCAATATCTTACAATGTCGTCAAACTCGTAAGGCTTGAAAATGTTTGTGGAATTGGACCACTTATTCCAGAACTATCCAAGTAGCTGCAAAAGAAATATTCATGACAAGTTCTATTGAAAAAAACATTCAAACAATTATAGAATCACTTTTGCAAATGGAAGTTAAGAGTTAAGAGTAAGACGGAAGAAGTACTTACAGTTCCCGTAGTTTTACGAGATTTCCAAGTTCAGGTGGCAAAGATCCTGAGAAGTTATTAGACCCAAAACCCCTAGAAATTTAGAGAAAACAAATCATAAACATCATCAACAAAACTTTTGCTAGAAAATTGTGTATTCAAATCAAAATAACATACAATACAATCAACTCAGTAAGCTTTCCCAATTCCTTTGGAAGCTCTCCGGACAAAGAATTGATGCCAATAGACCTAAACAACATATAAACAACAACATTAGAAAATAGCATTAAATATACATAATTGATGAGGTTGAATCAAATCAATGGCTTTACATGTATTGCATTCGAGTCAGATTTCCAATTGCCGGAGGTAGAGTACCGGTCAAGTAATTCTGGCTGATTTTCCTGCTCGCAATTACCATAGCAAAAAAAATGTTAGGATTCATTTGAATTGAAGAAGAAAAAAATGTGGAATAGAAAAACATACAAATTGGTGAGGTATGTGAGAGTCCATAGCTCTGGTGGAATTTCTCCGATCACATCCAATGAATAAACTTTCCTGTTACATTGATTTCAGAGAGATGGTATAAATAAATTTAACATATAAAAAAAGTTAAGAAATTGAGCTCTAAAGCACACACATCTCTGAAAATTGACTTGTCAAAATATCTGTCAAATACGGACATAATATCAACATTTGTAGTTACACTACTTTCAATTAGTTATTATTTTAAATTATTACTAGTAAATGTAGGGTGCCTGTAACTCTGTATCAGTGTCAATGTAGTGTCTGGTGCGTCCTCAAATTAAGAGAGAAGAAGAGGGATAGAATAGGACATACAATGCAGTTATGCGGCAAGTAGTTTGGTTGTTATAGGAGCAATCACATTTGATGAAAGGGTCATAAGTTTGGTCCTCAATACTGATACTGCTAACAATTGCTTTTCCACTGCATAGTTCACCACTTATGTTCCATTGAGTATTGTCTGCTTTTATTTTCCATTTGCTAAATATTGAATTTAGAGCTCTTGCTGCATCAACACAACTTCATTCTTATTTCAAAGGTAAAAATATGGATATAACCAAAAAAAATTAAAAAAGAATTTTAATGAGTTGATTTTATAAAATTGTATTTGAATTTTAATTTATTTACATAAAAGTAAATTCAACATTAAATTTCTGAAATTATAACTAGTTCTCAAACTTGTATGTTACATATTCAATGAATGTGTCAAATTCTTATTGTAGTTATGTCTCAAATACCATAGTGGAAGCTTTGTTTACAATGTTAATCAATATTATTATTAAACACATTCTCTAGTATGGAATGAGAATGTGATGAAAGAGAATAAAATACAATGAAGGGCTGATATAATTTGAGTATGTTCGAAATCATTTCTAGAAAATCAGCTTATAAAATGAGTGCCACTCTATAAATTTTTTATGAACACTATCTTTAATTATAATATGAAATTTAAATTTTTTCTAATACACTTTTTCAGGTTCAGCTCTAGCACTATTGAATTTGATGCGTGAATATAAATAACAGGGTCGGTTTAACATGTTTAGAGGCTTAAAGAAAAATTTTAAACGAAATTTTTAAAATGTATTTTAAAATAATAATTTTGTGGTTGTTAATAGTTGATCTCAAGACCAAAAGGAAAAGAGGCTTAAACTTTACCAACTCAATTATAAACATTTATATGTTTAACGTGTCATTACATATTATTATAACTAAATAAAATAAATATGAGGCCTTTTTTAAGCTCAAATTTTTGAGACCTAAAGCCCTACCCTTGATGGCTTGATCCTTAGATCGACCCTGATAAACAATGGACGATCCGAATTATTATAGAACTTGGTTTGAATATTTTTTGAGTTTGATGTAGATATATAAATGATGGATGATCCAAATCCATAAGCTTCGGCACTATAATAGAATTAGATTTTAATTTAATTTATTATTATAAAACTGACTTAGACGAGAAAGAGTATCAATATATAATTTTTTTGTTGGCCTTTAATTAATGCGAGACTTCAATTATTCTAATATATTATTTCATATATGAAAAATTAAATCAATATAAAAATAAAAGACAAACGGACAATAAACTGTCGAATTATTTTTTTTATAAGATTTTATAGACTCTCAAGATTGTTGCCGCCAGATCGAAAACCTTAAATGTTTGGATGGTTAGTTATGTTGTTAAGATCAAATGTTATATGTGTTGGCTATCAAATTGTGGTATATTGTGTCTTTTTCTTGTGTTGCCACATTATCATCGGTCGTTGCCACTCATGTACTTCTCTTGTCTAGAAATTTGTTGCATTTAAAGTCTGTTAATAAAAAAATGTTGTAGTGTTTCAACTTATATTAGAATGAGTATTTTAGCACTAAGCACTTCAAAATTAAAGTATTTTAGTCTTGAAAAACAATACAATTAAGTTACAACATTTTTGAACGATCAACCTAGTCATCAATTAAGTTAAAGGTCATGTTCTAACATGTGCTATAAGGTCAAGATTAATATATTATAATTAAAAAAATTAAATATGATAAAATTATATTTAAAATTTTAAAATAAATACACAAAAATATTTTTTATAAATAATTTATTAATTTATGTCTTTGCAACACATCTTATCTTTATCCTTAAGTTAAAAATAATGTATCGAAAGTTTCAATCTAGTCATACATATAAAGAAGAGTGTTTGACTATGAAAAGTGAATCACATAAGAAATTCTTTTGATTTCCTAAAACCGCTAAAATCGAAAAAATCAGTGTTTTTTTCAATTGATGATTTACCTCTCTTTTTTAATTTTTAATTTCTTTTTTAATTTTTTCTAATTTAAAAAAATAAAAAATACATTGTTTTAATTATTTCAATAAAAAAGAAATAAAAATAAAAAATAAAATAGTAATGTCATTGACAGAAAATATATTGTAAATATAGTTGATTTTATTGCTGATGATTTTGATATTAAAGAATGAAATCTCAAATAAAATATTTTATTAAATTAAATTATGTTGCAATTAGATTTTATATGCAGTTAAATTTTGTAATTTTTATTTTTTCATATGTGATATTTATATTTAAAATTTGAATTTAAATTATTGTGTGAAATTATTAAAATTAAGTGTTAATTATATTTTTTTTGTAGAGATTGAATCATCCGGTTCGATAAATTTTATCTTTTATATTTATATATTTTTATATAATTTTATTATAACGATCAATTTATTAAACTAAATTATCTAATTTAATAATACTGTTCCATCAATAATTCCGTAACACAATATTCTTATTGATTTGATTTAATATCCGATTTTTAAAACATAGTACAAAACAACACACATTAGATAACAAAACAAGCTTTGTTGAGAGTGGCCCACTGATATAATTCCTAATAATGAATAATGCAATTTGCAATTAATAAAGTAAAATGAAAAGTCAACGAGCGACTCTTATAGTCTTCTTGGTTTGATGTCAGATAATTACAATTAAAACCCAACAAAGATAAAAATATAGCATAATTAATATGCCATCAATAACACCAAATTTCAATGGAAAAACATATTCTCTTCTACAAAAATAAAATAAAAAATATGTAACCAAACAATAAAAAAAGTGGAAGAATCAAAAAGAAAAACTGAGATTAGAAAGAAAAAGATAAAGTAAATGAAAAAAAAAATCAACTTCTAATTGTACTTTAGAATGATATGTGTCAGAGAAAGAGTAGTCATAAACAATTACACTATATGGCAAAGTTTATAAAGAAAATGAAGAATTAGAGAAAGAAATTGACTAACCTTCAGAAGGATCTGTAGTGGCGTTTGCAGTTTGAGCTTGTGAAAACTTAAAGAAAGAGCTGAAGAAACAAAGAGTAGTAATAATAACAAGTTCAGAACCCAAATAATAGAGTCTCATGATGAATGAATGAATCCTCAAACAATAATCTTTTTGTTTTGTAACCAAAATATTATGATTTTGAAGATTAAATACTAATTGTAGAGGCAAAGTTGGCGTCTCTGACTAGCTAAATTATTCATATTATGACTTTTATAAGCACTAAAAGTTATCCACTAGCTTCATCTTCTCTAAGCCTCCTTTTAGTTGGTTTAGACATATATTTTAGACATTTTCGGATCTAGATTGTCCGCAGCTTCTTCTCGTGTGTGTATATATATATATATATATATAAATAGGAGACTATTCATTTTGGACATTTTATATTGCAATTTGTGAAGGTAGGTATGTTCAAAATAGAATCGATATAATAGAAAATTACAAATTTAACTAATTTAAAATTGTAAAAAATCGCATTTGATTATAATGTGTTTGAGTTATTTTTTAACAAAATCACATGGTTCGATTTGCAGTTTGTATTTTACAAACCGAATCAATCGCGTTATGTTATAACTTAAGTTTTATTTAACTCACATTCAATTCAAACTTAAATTTATTATATTCTAACCTTATAATTATGAACAATTTTCTCATTCTTACACTTACGGTGTCTGTTTTAGTTTTCTCAAATCTCTCATAGTATTATCGGATCTTCTTCGCCACATGCGTCCTGCTTTTTTCTCCTCTAATCTGTACTTTTTAATATTCTTTTTTTTTACCTACTCATTTTTATACAAATATTTTCTATTTTAATTTCATTTTTATTGCACATTTTCTTCTTTAATCTCTCATCTCTTATGTTCTATTTTTTTCATTTACACTAATCTCTCATTTCTTTTATTTTTTTTGTTTTATTATATCTTTGATTTTTTTTATGTTATTATTTTATGTTTATTAGTCCACCTTTTTTCTAATCTAACTTTTATAAAATGATAAATTTTAATGTTATTTGATAGTGTATGAATAACTAATTACAATTATATATTTCATATATATATATATATATATATATATATATATATATATATATATATATATATATATATATATATATATATATATATATATATATATATATATATATATATATATATATATATATGTAATAAATTGAACAAACAATCATACCGCATAATTTGAAAAAAACAAATCAAACTACGTGATTTTATGTTTTTCCCTTACATTCCGAATTACTTTTAACATCAAAACGGTACTAATTGTACCGTAAACACGTTTATGTGAAAGTAGTTTATGCAGAAACTTTAAACAAATAATTATCGCAAGTGGCCCCACTAGACTAATCACTTTGAGTTTTTATTTTACTTTATTTGGTGATACCATTAAACTATAATAGAAAATTCATATTTATGTAATGTCATGTCACACATTTGAAAGTTGAAAGTTTGAAACTAGATTTCATGGTGAGACTAAGTTTATAACTTATCAGATGCTAATATTTTTTTATATAAAAGTATATATTATTTTAGAGTGGCTAAATATCCAAATAGTTAAAACCTAATCCATTTTAAATTTATTTTATTTCATCTAAGGTATAAAATCAATTTACATGCAAAGAGAAATATATAATTTTTTATCATACTCATTAAATCTTAAATTCACAGACAGCTTAGATAGAACTAATTATGTCGATCGCTCGTTTATACTAATTATGATCTAGATTCCACTCTAGATCTAATCAATTTATCACTCGGGTCATAAATTCATCTAGATTCAACTCTAGATCTAATCTTCAATTTATCACTTAATCTCCTTAGGTCTTTCCATGAACAAACCGACTTCCCATTCTTAAGCTTTCCAAGAATTCACATCCGCTTAACTCGTAACCTCCTCAGATCTCATAATAGATAAAAAAATCAAAAGTGAACACAAAGATTTATCGTAGTCGATTCCAATCGATCATCATTGTTTCGATTATGATTTCTCAAAAGTCCACCCTAATTCTTTTGAGAACTCCACAAAGTAACTGAAGGAAGGACCTCTGATCAAAATTTAGATCTACACCACTGATTAAAGATAATTTCCGTGAAAAATATGTTGGAGGTTCATAGTCCACCTTCCAATCTAATGTCATTTGTATTGTCCTTCGCCGACCGAGATACTTACTATAGAGACATCAAAGATATGATGAGTTCATAGTTAATCACGCCCAGATCAAAGAAGTTCCTAATTAATGTAGTGCGCCGATCAAATACCGAGGCACCTCATATAGGAACCAGATGATAAATGTAACACCATATTCACCAAAGAAATAATTAAACAATAAATCAGAGATTTTGCACAGCTTTTTCAATATTTTTGCACATAAGTTGTTACACATATCAAAATGCACGCATATGTTGATCATATAACACATAATCTAAATAAACATTTCAATATAATATTTTAAGGCACACGATTTCACTTAGGATGTTTACATGACATCTAACTTAACTTATTTGTACTTGGGATGTTTACACGACATCCAACTCATATGATAGCATAGCTGTGGAATTATAATTAAGATATACAACACTTTAAGTCTCATAATAAAATTTCATATTAAAATAACAACATCGACTCACAAGTCTTCTCCAAATGCTAAAAACACTAAAACATAAATATATTAGAGCGTACAATGTTGCTCAAAAAATCTCAAATTGAACTAGAAATCGCTCTCCAGTGTTACATATTAGAGCATAACCAAAATTAAAGCAAAGAAACTAAAAGAGATAGCTCCAAGAGCTAGATTTCACTCACAAAAACGTCTTTAATCTTGACTATATTCACGATCCCCATGTAAAGACAACATTCAAACATAAGGGGTGAGAATTCATTTCAATAACAACGCTATAAAATGTAAGATAAAGTACAACATTTATGCAACTTTATTGTCACACTCAATTCATCAACTAACTCAATACAATTACATATTTATCATTTAACTTATCCAATTAGACTCGTGACATCACCTAGACTCATATGCATGTGGTACCATATCATCAACAATTGGTTCACTCAGGAACCAAATTCACCCTGCTCGAATCCTGAATCCACCTTGCTCGAATTCGAGGCAAGTCACCAATCCACCCTACTCGGATTACAATTTTATGCTTTTATCAACAATAATATCAAGAATGCATGTAAAAATACATCAATGCAACAAAAACATAATGTTTAAAGTCCTCTATGAAGGTAAAGAAAACACAAGAAGGGGGGTTAAATGGAGTTTATAGAAAACATTTCTCTTTAGAAATTCTGAGCACTCAAATGATAACAATGGTAAAGACAATGAAGAGTAAGGGACACAAATGATTTATCCAGGTTCACCTTAACAAGGTTAATCTTGGCCACCCCTCAAGGTGATTTGCCTTATCCAAGGACTTAATCGACTATAACTAAACTGATTACAAGTGCACGGGTAACCACCGGTGACTAACATACAATGAATTGTTCAATGATCACAACAAGTATAACTTTCATCGACCCTTTAAGGATTTTGACCCAACGGGTCCGTTAAGAGGATTCTCATACAATGATCTATTCAATGATCCAAGTTAATGAATATAACAATCATTGGCCCAATATAATTTGATCACTTAATATCTCTTATCAGGATTTCTATACAATGATTTGTTCAGTGGTCCAAGTTAATGGATATAACAATCACTGACCTAATAGAATTCGACCCCTTAAGATTTCTTACCCAGATTTCCCACAATGACCCATAGCCATTATCTTCTTGAGATACGACCTTCACTCAGTCACTCAAGGAACCTTATAATGATTTGCCCAGTGATCCAAGTTTATGGATATAACAATCATTGACCCAATAGAATTCGATCACTTAAGATCTCCTATCAGGATTTTCTACAACGACCTACAACCACTATCTTCTTGAGATTCGACCATCACTTAGTCTCTCAAGGAATAAATCAACAACAATTGATAGAGTTTGTGTTTACATGATTGCTTTTCTAAACAGCTTATACAGAATGTTAAGCACATATTGTTTAACATAATTTCGAGCAAAAACTCTTATGTTAAAACAATTTACATAATGAGATTGGAACTATTACACAATACAAGCAATAACTCTTATGTACATTACAAAGTTCTAACAAGATGTATTTGATAAGAAGTTGAGTAGTATATTGTAGTGTTCTTCTTCATCATCCTCTTGTTGAGCAAGTTTTGAGCAACAACTCCTTGCTTCTTCTGAGATCTACCAAGATATATATGAAGATAGTCGTTGTAGCATCTTGTAGTCTTCATCTTCTTATTGAGCAAATTTCGAGCAATAACTCCTTGCTTCTTCTGAGATCTACTTAGATGTATATGATGATAATTGGTGTAGCATCACGTAGTCTTCTTCTTCTTTATCTTTTTTTTCTTTTCTCTCATTTATGTGTAGTGGTGTTCAACATGTTTAACATTGCAGCTTTGACAACTTCAACATCCATGACATTTCATCTTGATGGCCAAGAGCACTTTACTCCAATATTTAATCTTCTTTTATATCCTTTGAGAGAGAGAGAGAGAGAGAGAGAATATAATCTTTGGTGATACTATACTATTTTGAATTTGATAATACATCTATAACATATGTGGTAAAAATATAGAATTTTTGTTGTCTGCTTTCAATGTGATGTTACTATAATGTATGATTGAATATATGTGAGATTGATGGCATTGACAGAAAAATAAGGAGAACAAGGTTAATTGTGAGATGCAGTAGGTGCAAGAAGCCAAGGTATAACAAAGCAACATTTAAAGTTATAGGGTCGGCTCAATAGAATGATACTCCTACTCAGAACTCTCAAGTGAATGCACCAAGTTATACTCCTGCTCAGGGATCTCAAGTCAATGCACCAAGGCCATCTCAACAACCAACTTCTACTGCTACTTAGAACTCTCAAACGACTGCACCAAGGCCTTCACAAATACCAACATCTATTGTAACTCAAAACTCTCAGGTAACTGCACCAAGGCAATCTTAGCAACCAATTTCTCAAAGTTTCCAAGCTTCCAAAGGAAAGGCTGCTCAACAACCATGGGTACCACATGGACCTGCCACCAGATTAAGTACATCCAAAAATGTGATTGGCCCAACAACTAGGAGGACTACCCCTACAAAAAGATCCACACCCAAGAAGAGTGCTTAGATTGTGACATTTAGTTGTATTTTTAGTTTAGTTTGTCTTGCTGGTATTATGTATTTTGTTTAATGGGCCATTATTGATATGCTTAATGGACCACTTGTGGCATGTATTTTGTGTTTAGTTTGTCTTGCTGGTTTATGAACCACTAATGTAATGTGGGAACCATCTTAGATTTGGAACCACTTTTGGGTTAAAGTACAATATTTTAAACCATTAATCTAATGTTATGAACCACTAATGTAATATTTTGAACCATCTTATATTGTCTCTAATGTATCAAATTTATTGTCTTGTAAAATCAATTAAGTAACACAATAACTAAACAAAATTCTCAAGAAAATGTTGGATACAAAACGGTGCAGAATTACACAACATAATATTCAACTGGTACATCATAAATAAACCACACCTAAGCACTAAGTTCAACAATCTGGTACATTCAAATGGTAAAATACCATAACTAAGACATAATAACTCAATACATGAAAAAACCCATAACTAAGAACATTACAAAAAACATCATAATCCAACATTTTTTCAGCTTGATCATCTTGTTCAACTGCCTCTTATTTTGATATATCTTTTTCCTTATTTCTTCACTTGACACTTTTACTTTATTAACATCGATATGTAATTCTTACATTTTCTTAGCAAGCTTTTCCAACCTAGACATAAAAAGTTCCCCTTATTATCTCCAGTTTCCTCATAAAACCATTCGAAAAACCCACACCCGGGTTGCACAGATCCCTGCAATCACAGATCCCTTCTTTATCAGGTTGAGAGACGAATATATTCAACTTTATGTGAATAAAGAACATACCTTATAATGCGGACATCCCCAGAAATGTTTCCCAAAACTCTTAGTTGTCGTCGCCCTTTGTAGAATTGCCTTATCTCCACAGTGGCAAACCAGTTTCCATTTCATGTTCGACATCGTATAAGGCTGAAAATTCATACTTTCATGGAAGCTTTGTATCATAGAGGACGAACAACTCGAAGATTTCATAGAGGTCGTTCAATTTCTGGAGAGAGAGAAGAAATTTCAGAAAAAAACCTAGCCCCTAAATCGATTTCACATTTGCAGAAAATGGGTCAATTTATCAAGGAAGGAAGAACAAGTTAAATTGTCCAAGTCATATGCCACGCAAGCTTCATTAAACGCAAGTTTCTATAAAATAGACGGAAGGGCTTACATGCTTCATTTTAAAAAGTTAAGGGAGCTATTTGCACTTTTAAAAAATTAAGGGATCAATCTAGACCCCCAAGATATAGATAGGAGACAAAAAATGGTATTTAGCCTATAAATAAATAAAAAGTATGTATTGCAAGAAAGACACTTGGTAAAAGTTATAAGATTAAGATGCAAGTTTCTTGTTATTATCTTTCATAACTTTATTTGTACTTGCCATATACACATTCCTTCAAAATTTTCCACTTCATTACAAATATAAAGTTTGTTATTTTCTTCTCTCTCTCGTCAGCACAATAACGTCATATTAATTCACCGTTTTTTTTTTTGGATTAAATAAATAAATCTATTTTAAAATAAATATTATATTTAAATTATTATTTTTAGAAAATATTTAAATATTTTTATAAATTAAGAAAATATAATAAATAAGATAAATAGAATAACAATTCAATCAAAGTATCATTATAATAGTATATTTTAATTATCATAAATATAAAGTATAAAGTTAGTTTTTAATTAATTAATTTTGATCCTTTAAACATATTTGATAGTAGATTTTTCAAGATTTATTAAATCTAATGGTAAATTTCGATATTCATTTTTTTTGGACAATTTAATTGTTGTAGTCTCTTTTCTATTTATCTTCTCACTATTTTTTTGCCTGCATATATACAAATGAGTTGTCTCTTCGTGTTATTTTTGTTGTTATTTGTCATGAATTTGAATTTGGTGTTGACTAAAAGTAAGGATTCTGGGTTTGTGAGAAAGGTTGTTGAAATTTGGGACTTTGAAATTTTGAGAATTGGGTCTGAAGTAAAAGAAATTTTAGGTGGATGAAAATAAAAAAGGTTACCAAAAAATTAAGAAATCTTAAATATTAAACGTTGGGTTCAATAAATCTCGATTGAACATTGTATTATTTGTTACAAAAGATTGTTTGCTAAAAAAGATTGAATGGTTTAAATTTTGAAGAAAAAAATTTGTAGTCATTCAATTAATAGTATATGTATAGTTGAATTAAATGAATATAAATCGATGGTTTATAGTTCATTCATTTACCGTATCATTTACTTATATTTATATATTAATATAAATAAGTTGTTTATATTTACAAGTTGAGCAACTTTTTAAAAATTATGGGTATTCAAAAATATCATTACACTTTAAATATTTATCGAATTGATTAACTTGATTAAATAAAATAAAATAAAAAATCTTAAAATTAATAAATATTAATTATGAGACCAATAAAACAAGAAATGAAACTTTGACCATATCAAACTAATAGAATTTTTTTGTAAATATGTTACCCATTATGTCATTTATTATAAAAACCTTTAACAAAAAAATATTTTCTTATTTTAAATGGTTTTTTACCCACTTTGATGAATTTTTCTCTATATAAATCTCCCACAGCCCTTATTTTATCAACTCATTTCTATCATCACTATTACAAAAAATAATTTTAACTTTATACGTAAAATAAATTTTACCTCAAATAGAATCGACGTAACGAAGGATATCATAAAAAATAACGATTTAACTCTTTAATTTTTAAAATACTACAGAGTAAAATTATTTGTCTATAGAATCGAACCTTACCATCTGCATTTTAATTAATTATAATACTAGTGTTTTATATATTTTGATTTATCAATAAAATCGAAGGGTAAATTAGTATTTTAATTAAAACTCGTTACATTATTTACACAAAAAATGAATAAAATAATTTTTTTAGGAACAACATTGTTTACCCAGAATATTACATTGTTTACACTGAAAAAAATAATTTCTCCAAGATGTAGATTTTAGATATTCAAATCATATAATTTTGAAAAAGATCAAATGATGGGTGCATAATATTCTCTATGGCTTTTGTTTGCATTTGTTTCTGATATGAACAAAAAAAGGTTAGACAAAAAAAGAGTTAGATAAATACATGATTTTCTGCTCAAATAAATTTTTAAGAACAAAAACCACAAACCCATATTTGCTCTTGCGATCCGTCATAGAGAACTCTTCACGGCAAACACTCTTGCAAACCTTAAAGTGGATGATAGTTTCAAGAGCTTCATAATGTTTCATTATCAATTTTTGATATTCAAAATACTTTTACAATGAAAGTTATTTATGTTTCACGCAGTTCACTAATTGTAGTGTATTGAGCGTTGATAGTCATAAAATAACGACGGAGATTTGATTAAGGACGATGATAAATATTGTCAATTTTAACTCTAAATTAGCCTTTCGTTTTTTAGGAAAACTGATGTGCAAAATATTTTATTTTTTTGAAATTACATTGTTTACACGGTATATTAAAACACAATATTGCAACAAATCCAACTTCTTAGCTGTGGGGAGTTATCTATTCCAAACATTAGAAAATGTTATATGGATTGAATGCATCCAACTTCTAAAGGAGATATTTGTTCCAACCATTGAAAAATGTTTTTCTCCACTTGCAATCTATCATAGAGTTATTTTTCAAGCTTCTTAAAGGAAATGATAAGCATTTATCCCAGAGAATGATGAGTACGAGTTAGGATTATGGTAAAATCTATTTAAGGAGTGATTGCATAGTAAAATATGATTATCTTATCCCTCGATTATTATAAAAATCGACGGGGTTAGATCATTTAATTTAAAAATAAAAAATAAAATAAAAAGAGAGGTTCCAGTTTTGTTTCCCCCCTCAGTTATGCAAAAATCCGAGGTAATATGTTGTTTTAAAAACTAATTAAAATGTGGCACGTATGCATTGGAATCATATCACTAGAATAGAAATGATCATCTATATTCAAGTTGTAATGCTTCTTTTGTATTTTTAAGGAGGCTTTTGAGCTATTTATACGTCTCATTTCCAACTCTCTGTGTCTTCAAACCTTCTTATTTCAAAGTCTTTTCGTATTTTTAACGTCTCATTTCAAACTCTTTGTGTCTTGTTTCTCTATTTCAAAGTCTTTTTATTAAAAAATGGATGCAAATCTTTTGTTCGTTATCAAATAAAAGTTTGTTGATTTCAAAAATTTCTATCGTTTTGAACCAAGGAAAGCTGCTAACAAATAAAGGTTGAATGGTTACTTTCACATTCTACATGGACCCATATACACTAATCTTGTTAAAGAGTTATGGTTGAGTGCCTCAGTTGTGTTAGTTGGTCATGATGAAGTCATCCAATCCTATGTTAATGACTCACATTTCTTCATTACTCCATCATTGATTGTTATGACAATCAACTATCAAGAGATTGGTAGTTATGTTAAACATTGTCAATTCAATAATGTCTACTCAACATGCCTTCACTAAATTTATACCAACCAAGATAAGCCCACCAATCCTTCTTCTCTATCCCCTATTATAAAATTTTGGTTTTAACTTCTAGTTGCAAATCTTCGGCCAAGAGAGAAACAACTAAAAACGCGTACTTGGTATGACACATGTCTCTTGTACTTCCTTACTAAGCATTTCTCAGGAGAAAATGACTTTCCTCATACCATATGGAAGAGTTATTTCTAAACTTTTCTCTAAGTTAAGAATAGTTGGGAATAATGTTGAAGTTGAGTGGACTGAGAAGGTTGAATATGTGGAATAATTTTCTCTATTGTCTTGTTTTCTATTACCAATGCAATATTTATTTTATCTATTATTGGCTATTTTTGTTTATTGATAACAAATATTTTGAGAATTACTAATTATCGAAGAAAAACACAGAATCTAGAAAAGACACCACAAATGATAAATCGTTGATAAAACGAGAATTCGAATCGGGATACCTTATAGTTATATTACCTCGGTTATCCAAAAAACCGAGAGAATAGATTTATTATTATTTTTATGTATAAAAATATATAGATATTGAGTAAATTATGAATTTGGTGTCCTTTTCTTAATTCATAATTTGTTTTACCAGGTCATATGTATCAAATAAATAGTCAACTTCATATGTATATATAATATCCCCTGCTTATAGTTGTGTTACATCAGTTTTTTATAACACCGAGGTAAAATGTTATGATTTTATTAAAAAAAATAAAACAATGGCGCTCCTAGGACATATACTCTCATTTTTTAGCATGTTCGATACGAAAGCTTTGCCATAAAAAATGTTATACGTTGTGGTGCATACTTTAAAATACTTGCAAAAAAATCAATTTTCTTTTTCTCGTTCTCAATCCTTCTTTTTTTGTCTCTTTTTCTCGTGATTACGACTCTAGCTCTGAAAGCTATGAAACGGTTTATTCGCAAATTCTCTTGTATTAGTGACTCTTTGAGTTAATATCTTCTCCGATCCAACTCTACCAAACCACAATGGGCTGAATTAGCCCATTCACATCATGTCCTAGAGGGTCATATGTCAGTGTACGTGGGAGAAGAAATGCAGCGATTCATCCTATGCAGAGCTACTCAACCATATGATTTTTGTGAACCTTCTCAACCTATCGGCTAAAGAACACGGTTATAAACAAAAAGGTGTGCGTGTTTCCATGTTTGAGCAAATTCTTGAAGCACTTCGACTCGATCGTGACCCAAAAATTATTCGCGACATCCTCAGTTCCTTAACCGATGAGGTTTCTTATGAGTCTGTTTCATCGTGACATAATTTATGAAATAATTGACAAGTTTGTGAGATTAATATGTAATTTTTGCTTGTGACAATTGTAAGTGTTATATCCTCCAATATTTATTATAAGAAAAAATTTATTTTTTAAATAAATTGAATAGTTAATGTATTTGATTTATTTATAACCTACTTACATTAATTTTTTTTTGTTTTTTATTTAGGGACAAAAATATTATTTTCTAATTGAACTTTAATTTTAGAGAAAAATCACAATCAACACATAATTTATCGAATAGACTAACTTGACTAAATAAAATAAACTTCAATATCTTAGAATTAGTAAATATTAATTATGAGACCAATATAAAACAAATCGATTGATGAAATGATTAAAAATAAAAATTGTATCATATTAATCAGTTCAATTGATAATTAGGCAAAAACATTCAATTATCGACTGTGTTAAAATATGCAATATCTCACTTATTAAATTTTGATCATTAAACTAATAGACAAATAATTATAAACATGTTACTCATTATGCCATTTATTAAAATCACCTTTAACAAAAAAATTCTTCTTATTTTAAGTAGCTTTTTACCCACTTTAATGAATTTTTCTATATATAAACCCCAGAACCCTTATTCTACCCATTCATTTCTATCATAATTTAAAATACTAAAAAAAAAACCAATATTTTTTTTCTCGGTCTTAATACCTTCTTTTTCATCTATCTTTCCGTTATTACGAATCTGGCTCTGAAAGCCATGAAACAGTTTATTCGCAAATTCTCTTGTATTAGTGACTCTTCGAGTTACTCTCTTCTCCGATCCAACTCAACCAAACCGCAATGGACTGAATCAGTCCATTCAGATCATGTGCCAGAGGGTCACGTGCCGGTGTACGTGGGAGAAGAAATGCAGCGATTCATCCTCAACGCAGAGATACTCAACCATCCAATTTTTGTGAACCTCCTCAACCTATCGGCTCAAGAATACGGTTACAAACAGAAAGGTGTGTTGCGAATCCCATGTCGTGTTTCTGTGTTTGAACAAGTTCTTGAAGCAGTTCAACTCGGTCGTGACCCACAAACTATTCGCGACATCCTTGGTTCCTCATCCAATGAGGCTTCTTACGAGTCTGGTTTTGTCGCGACATAATTTATGAAATAATTGACAAATTTGTTATATCAATGTCTAAGTTTTACTTTTGGACAATTGTAATTGTTACATCCTCCAGTATTTATTATTAAAAAAAATCATTTTTAAAGGGTTAAATAATTTTTTGGTCCCTATAAATATTGCAGTTTCGTTTTTAGTCCTTCCTGAGTTTTGGCAACACTTTTAGTTGGCTTTGGCAATGGTTTTTTGAAACAATCGTTGTCTAAAGACATAGAGGGACTAAAAACAAAAACTGTAATATTTATAGGAATCAAAAAATTATCTAACATTTTTTTAAATAAATTAAATAGTTAATGTATTTAATTTAAATAGAATCTACCTACATTAATTATTTAATATATTAAAAAATGATTTTTTTATCATGAAACAAAAAATATCATTTCTTAGTTTTTTATTTAGGGACAAAAATATTTCCTAGTTGAATTTCAATTATAGGGAAAATCACAGTCAACACATAATAATAAATTATGTGGATGATTTAAAAAGAATTATGATGTAAAAAAAGGAAAAAAATTATAATGTAAGTTAAATACTTTTTTAAGTGATTGTGATTTATTCAGATTGTAAAATTATTATTTATGAATAAATTTTATCTTTAAACTACTTTTAACTATGAAACTTATAAGGTACTAAAATCGACAAAATTTTGTGTAAAATTATTCTTTCATTCAATTTTGAAAATCTAAACAGTTAAATGAGAGGATTGTTTAACAATCTACTCCCTTCAAAGTAAAGTATAAACAAAAGTGTTATAAACAAAAAGTTAATGTATATGGTTAAAAATCAAAATCAAATACATCAACTTTAAAAATATTTTTTTATCATATTTTATTTTGGAGAAGAGTAGTAAGTTATTTTAATATTTTATGAGTCAAATTAATAAGAGATTGATATTTTAGAGATTTAATTTATTTTTATATAATATTTATACCAACAATGTTTATTAATAGCTAAAAAAAATAGGCTTATATATATTCTAGAATTTTGTTGACTACCTATTACACAAAATTCAATTTAAAATAATTGAATATATATATATATATATATATATATATATATATATATATATATATATATATATATATATATATATATATATATATATATATATATATATATATATATATATATATATATAATAAGTTTAATTCATATTCATTGTCACTGTAAAACTTTATATCATCAAAGCATCACAATCTTTCATATGTTATATTTTAGATGTGATTAAAATAAAAGTAAATTTCTATTTTTATTTGATTGACTTTAGAATATTGTGATCATCGTGAATCAATGTTGGTTAGTGTTTTAATGATAGTGATTCTTGATGTTGAGCTCTAATTGTTTTTCCATATTCAATGGTGTGGTTATAGTAGGCCTCTCATAGCTTAAATAAGATTTGTGTAATTGTTTATAATTGAGCTTAGCTTTTGATGTGATGTGTAGATTGGTTATCACAACACAATACAGAAGATGAAATAAAATTGACGTGATAATTCTATAAGAGATAAGTTAGCCATTGTATTTCACAGATCGTGGATGCGAGAGCGCAATATTCAGCCTCTGAGGAAGAGCGAGAGATAGTATATTTCTTTTTGGATTTCCCATAGATGAAAGAATCTCCTAGGAATATATAGAACTCCGTGATAGAGCGTTGTGTATCAATGCAAGAGGCCCAATCAAAGTTGCTAAAGGCTTTCAGTTGTAACATATAATATTAAGAGAAGAACATTCCTTAGGATGGTGACCATTTGATGTAATGCAAAACACGAGGCGGCTTGAAGATTAAGTAAAGTTGGAGAATACATAAAGTTGGAGAATACACGAGTCGTTGAACATTGTAGATTAAGCCAGGTTGAGTGTTGCATAGATAGATCAAGCGACCAATGAGTCTACGATAGGTAGTAGCATCAGTGGGAAAGGTCATCGACAATGGTGTATTTGTATGTTTTTGTCATGGGAGTAGGAGAGGAATTATCAACAAAAAGACTCGTGTCATGGAGAAATTCTAGGGCATATTTTCGTTGACAAATTGATATGCCACTAGGAGTACATATAACTTACAGGCCCCGAAAAAAGGAATGTCACCAAGGTCTTTGATTTTGAAGTGTGTGTCAAGAATGATTTTAAGTTTATGTATGCCATTGATGTCATTATCAGACATGATAAGACCATCAACATAAATAATAAGGATAATGCATTTTCCACCATGAAAAGGGTAAACAGAGAGTGGTCAAAATAACATTGTTTGTAATTCAAGGAAAGAAGTAATGAGGAATGTTTTGAGAATCACTGTCTGCTGGCTTGTTTTAGTCCATAAAGAGACTTCTGAAGTTTGGAGACTAAAGAAGGATCGAAGGGATTTAAGCCAGGAGGAGGTGTCATGTATACTTCTTCATTGAGATCTCCATGTAGAAAGGCGGTGTTAACATTATGTTGAATGAAATTCCAGTTCTGAGATGAAGCAATGGCTAAGAGGATTCTGATAATTAACTCGAATAGTCATTTACAATAGTTAAAAAGTAAGCATGGTGATGGACAAATGAAGGTGAAAGTGAACCCCATGTATCCATGTAAATTAGTTCAAATGTTGAAGTAGATTTAATGGTGTTTCAAGGAAAATATAGCTTATTTTGTTTAGAAAATTACAATAATCGCATATAAAATCAGAATTATAATGAACATAAGGAACACTTGGTTGGATAACTTTCAATACGTTGTGAGAAGGATGGCCCAACCTATGGTGCCAAAGACTATACTTATAGAAACATTATTATTACACTTATAACAAATGATGTATCCGTGTGATAAGAAAGGGGAACACATGGATCGTGATTCAGAATATACATGGATGAAGTGATCTTCACTTTGTCATCTTCATTGTTAGCATCGAGTGATGGAAAATGTTGATGCTAAAGATCGGTGTCGACATTGTTGGTGAAACCTGCTTTGTCTTTGAAGCGAAATCCAGGTGGAAAACCATACTTGAAATAGCATGTGTCAATGATATGTCCAGTCTTGTCACATAAAGAGCAAACCTTATAATTGTTGAAATTTATGGTTGGAGAAGAAGGTTTTCCTAAACCTTTGCTTTGCTTGGGTTGGAATCTGTTGTAAGAGTTATTTTATGATTGAGCCAAAAAGATGTTTGAGTTATCAGATGAAAATGGAGAAGTTAATTTTTGTTCTTGTTGCAAGATTGATGAAAAAATTTAGAAACACCAGGTAGAGAATCGATCATAAGGATTTGAGACTTGGTAATGTTGAAATTTTCGTTTAAACCCTTCAAGATATAGATAATGTATTCCATGTCATGTTGTTTCTTGATTGTGGCATGTGCACTACAAGTGCAGGTTGGAAGAACTCTGAGGGTTTCCAAGTTTTCCCAAAGTGTCTTTAGCTCATTAAAATAAGATGTTGTCAATTTCTCACCTTGACACATAAGTTAATTTGTTGAAAAATATCAGATAACCTAAAATGACTAGTCTTGAAAAAGCGATTATGGAGATCTGTCGAAAGTTGAGTCGTATTATCCACGTAAATGGTTCTTTATGAGATATTTGGAGAAAGAGACGCAGAGATCCAAGCAAGAACGATATTATTGCATCGTTCCCAAGTATCAAATAAGGGATCATCTTACGTCGAAGCTGTGATCTTGTCGTTGATGAATTTTACTTTGTTCTTGCTGAGAAGTGCATGTTTCATGGACCTGCTCTAAGACTCATAGTTGTTCTCCGATAATGGTGGTGTAACAACAATGGTGTCAGGTTTCTCAATATGGTGTATATAATGTTGGTGCACAAGAATCAAAGATGATTGGAATAATGGAGAATAATGAGAGTGACGGCTAACACAAGAGTGAAAGAAAAATAAGGATTGTTATAAATGACATTTACACTAGTCTATTTATACAAAGAGAAAAATTGTCACATAGGCCCTAATAAAGCTAAACATGGTGACCAAGATAAAAGGTACAAACAATACAAACTAACAAATACTAAAGTACCCTTAAAACTAAACTTAATAGCTAAGTTAAGAAACCAGAAGTTAAACACACTTCTGGACACAACCTCAGAAGTTCTACAACTTCTGAGCAACAGAACTTCTGCTGACCCTCAGAAGTTCTAGATATGAATTACTCTCAACACCATCCCTTAATTCATATTCATCATAAACTAACAACACCAATTTCATTTCTTAAACGAAGAAACTGGTCAGTTATGATAGCCTTTGTCAGAACATCCGCCAGCTGCTTCTGGGTGCTGCAGTGCAGAACTTCTAACACTCCTTTTTGTACTTGACTTCTGAGAAAATGATACTTCATCTTAATATGCTTGCTTCTTCCATGAAATAGTGGATTCTTGGCAAGATTGATTGTAGACTTTTTATCAGTTAACAGCTTCAGAGGTTTCTCTATCACAATCTTCAAATCCTCCAGAAGATTCAGAAGTCAAACAACTTAACATGCAGCTACATCTCCTGCAATATACTCAGCTTCACATGTTAACAAAGCCACAACAGGTTGTTTCTTGGAACTTCAAGAAATATGACCTCCCAGAAACTTGAACAAATAACTAGAGGTACTTCTTCTGTCAACTCTATCTCCACACCAGTCAGAATCAGAATAACTCACTAATTTTGGTTATGTATTTCTTCCAGAGGGAAATAACACTCCATATTTCAGAGTTCCCTCTATATACCTCAGAATCCTGACGACAACTTGATAATGGGACCACTTTGTATTACTCATAAATCTGCTGACCATTCCAACTGCATAGAAAATGTCAGGTTTGGTATTGCACAAATACCTAAGAGAACCAACCAACTGCTTGAAGGTTATAGCATCCATAGAATCACCATTAGAGTCAGCATCCAATTTATGATTGGTTTCTGATGGTGTGATAGCAGCTTTACAATTCTGCAGCTTAAATCTCTTTAGAAGTTCAAGTCCATACTTCAGCTGATGCAAAATGATACCCTCCTTTGAGTACAAAACTTCCATCCCTAGAAAATATACCATATTTCCTAGACCTGTCATCTCAAATGCATTCATTATTATTTCTTGAACATGGTTATATCTTATGGACAACTCCCCGTAAGCAATATGTCATCAACATAAATACAAACTAGAATCATATTGCTTCCATAATGTTGCACATACGCGCCATACTCCATCTCACATTTCTGAAACTTCTGCCTCTTGAAAAATGAATCAATTTTTAGATTCCAAGCTCTGGGCGCTTGTTTCAATCCATACAAGGCCTTATGTAACTTGTATATCATTCCTTCCTGATTATTTTTCACAAATCCAGGAGGTTGTAACACATAAACCTCTTCTTGTAATGGACCATTCAAAAATGCTGACTTCACATCCAGATGTATCAAAGGCCAACTTCTGTTTCCAGTTAAAGCAATCACCAATCTGATTGTTTCATGCCTAGCTATAGGAGAAAACACCTAATAGTAATCTAGTCTAGGTTTCTGAAGAAAACCTCTGGCCACTAGCCTTGCTTTGTGCTTACCAACTGATCCATCTGGCTTAAGCTTCACCTTGAAAACCCATCTGACGCTGATGGCTTTCTTTTTCTTTAGAAGTTCTGTCAAATCACAAGTTTTGTTTCTCTCTATAGCCTCAAGTTCTTCTTTCATGGCATCCATCCAGACTTTCTTCTTGAGTGTTTCTTCAATACCTAATGGTTCAGAGTCTACTAACATGGCACACTGAATGACTTCTCCCACTGAGTCAACTTTGGTGTCTTGCAACATGTCAAAATCTGCAAACCTTTTAGGTATAGCTCTGATTCTTTGTGGCCTCTGAACTTGTTCTAAATTTTCTTCAAAACTTGGAACAACATTAACTTTTGGACCTTGTCCAAAAACCCTATCTTCAGAATTTCCACCTTCACAAACATGATCATCTCTAGAAGCTTGTCCGTCAGAACCTACGTCTTCATAGTTTTCCTTTCTAGAAGCATGATCACCACCAGATTCTGGATCATCATCAGAATCTGGATCAGAAACAGATTCATCATCTTCATCTTCAGAGTCTTCAGAATCATCTTCTGACTCTGACTCTTCTTCAGAACTTTCAACTTCTGACTCGTCTTCAGAAGTTATCTCTACATCAGAAGTTGGTTGAGACTTACTCCGATCCAAACTTCTGACTCTTTTACAATAATGTCTCTATTGACTTCAAGTTTGTTAGTTTCTAGACAATAGAGCTTGTGTGCACCTGTACTGTGGTACCCCACCAATAACACCACTTTGCTTCTATCATCCAGCTTCTTCCTTCTAGCTTCTGGAACATGTTTGTAACACACATAACCAAAAACCTTCGGATGACTAACACTTTGTTTTTCTCCAGTCCACTTCTCTAAAGGAACAATTTCCTTCAGCTTATGCGTTGGACACCTATTGAGCACATATGTTGTAGTAGCAACAACTTCTCCCATAAGTTGTAAGGAAGCTTCTTCTCTTTTAGCATACTTATAGTCATATCAAGCAAAGTTCGATTTCTTCGTTCAGCAAGACCATTGTGTTGAGGATTATAAGGAGCAGTAACTTCATGCTCAATTCCATTCTCGTCATAAAACTTCTAGAATTCTGTAGAGTTATACTCACCTCCACCATCCGTTCTGAGAATCTTTAACTTCTGACCACTTTGATTCTCAGCCTTCATCTTGAACTTCTGGAATTCTTTAAACACCTCATTCTTAAACTTGATGAGTATTACCCACGTCATTCTTGTGAACTCATCCACAAAAGACACAAAATACCTATTTCCTCCAAGTGAAGGTTCTGGAAATGGTCCACACACATCAGAATATACTACTCTCATAGCATGTTTTGCTCTTGGAGAAACTTCTGATACAAATGGCAAGCTTGGTTTCTTGCCTTTCATGCATACCTCACATGACTTCTCAGGCTTCACAATTTTTGGAATGCCATGTACGAGCTTCTTAGAACTTAGATGCCCTAAGATTCTATAGTTCACATGCCCCAATCTCTTGTGCCACAACTTATTATCTCCTTCGGAGCCTTCTGCACTAAGACACTCTGATTCAGTTATTTCTACATTCACCTTGAATGTTCTGTTGCTTCCCTGTTCAGATTGCATAATCAACTTCTGATTAAAATCATACAAATTCAAGAGATTGTTCTTCATAACAACTGAGAAACCTTTCTCAATGAGCTGACCCACACTCATTAGATTGCTTTTGATTCCAGGGACATACCAAACATCCTTGATCAAAACATTCTTCCCATTCTTCACCTTGACTTTGACATTTACCATACCTTCTGCATTAAGGTACTTATCATCAGTACATCAGATCTTTGTCCTCCTTCTGGAGTCAAAATTTGTCAACCATTGTTTGTTTCCAGTCAACTGATTTGAACAGCCAGTGTCCATATACCACCAATCTGCCAAACATCTTCCATCGGACTCGAAGCCATCAATAACACGGGTTCATCATCCGAATCTCCTCGGCTATGTTTGCTTTTTCCTTCCTTTGTTTAACCAATCTCTAGCAAAATGGTCAAAGCCTACAAACATTGAACTTTCTTCTTTTTCTCTTGATGTTTCTTCTCATGGTTAAGGTTTTAATTCTAGAATCTATCACATTTCTGACCAAGAATGGTCCTTCTTGACTTTTAGTGACTTCCTCTTTTTGACCAACTCACGCTTCTTACTTTGCTCTTCTATTCTCATGGTTCAGATCTTTAGAATGTTCATTGCTACAACAATGTAATCAAATTGAGGAAGTGACCTCAATACTTGTGATTACTTGTTAAAGATTTCTCTTAATGCTCATTAGTGAAAATCACTCTAGAGATATACTCAAACCTCATTGTTATTAAATTCTCATATTGCTTTCTATGAAGCTTCACACTTCGATGTCACTCACAACATCCACGGATTAGAAGTGTTTCAAACACATTTACATCCATATATTGTTAGACAATTTTGTTGTGGTATTTCTCGCAGTTAATGTAGTGTGACACTCTTTTTTGAGTCTTGTACTCTTTCTTGTTCTTTATTATATAATATTCTTTTTCAAAAATTACAAAAAAATCTAAGGATGTGATTATTTGGCAGCATAAAATAACTTCATAACGTTAATTTTTATTAGAGATGACAACCATACTAAGTGGTATCTAGAAGAAAAAGAAAACGCCTACAACAAGTAAAATTAAAACCATTAAAATGGATACAAGCAAAAACATGAATAATTATCTAATAAAATAAATGAATACATATACAAATATTTTAGTACTCATCTTGCTCCATATCCACAAATACATATTTTTATTTTATCATTAATATTATTATATAGAAGTGCATGTCAAAAAAAAATTTAAAAAGAGGTATCGCTATTAGATTATTATATATTTTAATATAAGTATTTTTTTATTTCTTAGTTTAAGAATAAATATTTTGAATTTTTTAATGTTGTTAAAAATTTATTATAATATACTTAATATTTTATTTTTGTTAGAAATATAATTAACGAATACATACATGAATACTTGAATAGCTATAGAGTACGAGAACATATATTATTATCCACATAGAAATGACTTCATGTATGGCGATTTTTTTTCAAACGAATGTATGAAAACGAGTACGTACATTACTCAGATGTTGTTCATTGCTATTCTTAATATTTATCAACTAGTTTAAATAATATAAAATTAGTTAAATCTTTTAATTTAGTAGGAAACATTTTATAATCATTAATTTCATTTTTCTTCTCATCTTTGTCATTTAAGTTTAAAAAGAAGTTTATTGACTATTTTTTTATGTGTTACCACATTATTTTAGAATTTAAAGAAGAAAAAAAGAGAAAAAGAAATATTTTGAGATAAAAATGAATGTATTAAAAAGAATTGAAACTTTAGAAAAATAGAGGACTTAAAGTTTATTTTTCTATTTCATAATTTTGTTTTTAATATAAGATCATTTAAAAATAGTACTAAAGAAAAACTTTGAGAACTTATGTAAAGTATTCAAATTAAATTTATGTTATTATAATTTTATAAAGATTAAAAATGTAATAATTATAATTATTTATTTAGTATCTTATACTATAATAGTCTTTAGGATATTCAAATATATTTATTTAACTTTTTTTTAAAATTTCTTTTCCTCCAAAACTCTCATTTTTCTTTTTTTATAAACTTTCAAAGAAAGCTTACTTGAGGCTAATCATTGCTACCACACCCTCGTGAAAATTTTAAATATTCTTTGATTTCAGAGATGCATCTCTGAACGTATCTCAATCACATACGTTATTGAATCAGGTCTCAAGGCTATGTAGAATAAATTATAGAGATGCATCTTCCGACACTTTTTGATCAAAAACGTGTCAGAACCCTTTCTCCTTCCTCGCTTCTAAAACTTCTCAAGTTTCCCAAACTCTCTCAACTCATATTCTCTCAAAATTATTCAACCAACTTCAAAGCTTCTTTCAACCAACTTTTTGATTTTTCTATTTTTTTTTTTGTATACATTTGTAGAAATTGAGGATTACATTATGTAATAGGTAATTTATACATGTTATGTAAATGAGAGACATGCTTTATATGTAGTTTTATTGATCAATGCATAATTTTAGATGTTTTGAGGGACATCATCTCTATTTTGGGTTGTAGAAATTTTGGAGATGCATCTCCATAAATTTTAAATGTTTTGATTCCCAAGAATTTGAGATACTTCCACGAAATTTATCAGTCTGCAATTTTTGACATTTTTTGGTCGAACTCATTGTGTTTCATATGTATAACGCTTGTGTAGTATATTTATATGCATTATGGCTAATAGGCAAGACAGGTTAGGCAAGGCAGAATTGTACAACACACGTTAGTTAAAAGGAAAAAGACTCAACCATCGCAGGCACATGTTATTTCTAGTCTGGGTGATGTGGAGGTGCAACTTCTGAGACTCATGCATATCCTCATTCTTCTTTATGTAGGAGATGGGTGTCACCTACTTATACATCTTTGCCTTTGTCTTCCCTTAGGAGACGTGTTTCACCTATTCAGACACCAGAGATAACCGAGCACCAAAGGTACCTGAGACACCAGGGGAAACCCATGGATAGTAGGAACCAAAGATACCCCAGACACATGAGGTACTGCAAGCACCTAAGGGGTTTTGAGGAGACCCGCCAGACTTGTCATTGCTTCATATTTACTCGGACCATACTACCAAACATGTTTGGGATGATAGGTAAAATTTAGTTGGATTCATCTTTGTAAATCATGTTTGTTATAATATTAAAAGTTTTTGACAATGATTTGTTTTTTTTTTTTTTGTAGGATTTTGATGCATTTTTTATAGTATATGTAATTTGGATTTACTATCGGTTGTATTTTATTTTCATTTATTTTGACTTCATGTACTTTGGACTTATTATTTTATATATGACAGGTTCTTCATATCACTTGTATGGTTTAATTTATACAAAAAAAATAATAGAAAACGATAGTATATCTATAACATATCTTCTAATTCATCGGAGTATCTCTAAATAAAAGGCAAAAACTATTGTCTGGTGTGGTTTCCGAGATGCATCTCAAGATTATGTCTGGTGCGAATACGAAGATGCATTCGTGGATCAATTTGTTTCAAAAAGGGCATTTCATTTAGGAATGCACGGTGTGCACATTGAGTTGTTTTGAGATGTATCTTCAAAATAACATTTTGAATAAAGTGCATGGTACATTTCAAGATGAATCTCAAAAATCTGAGAGACAATTTCAAAGTTCACATGATTCATTTTCACCACTTAGGATGGGATTAATAATCCACTTAAAAATATAGAACATGGTTGTTACATTAAGAATAGACCACTTATTGAAAATAAATTGTTTAAAATCATGAACATTTAATTTTATTTCTTAAATAAAAGAAAAATATAAAATTGTCAAAATAATGCTTACATTTTTTTTAAATTGTTGATTTATAAATTTTATTTCCAATGAAGCTACTGCAATGAAGAATATCATATCCACCTACGAACAAGCTTCCAGTCAAGCTATGTATTTGCAAAAGTCTGAGTCTTTTTGTAGTAGGAATGTTACTCCGAAAATTAAGAATTATTTGTCTGATATCCTTGGGGTCCAGCAGAAAATATTAAACACTTATTCTTACAATGTCCAGTAATTAAAGATTCCTCAGAGAAAGTTGGTATATGGTCGAAATTACAACAACTGCAAAATATTCATATTTCTTTGATTGTTGTTTTTTCGTTTTTAATGGTTGCTAATCATGATCAGTGGATTATTTTCACTACAACTTTGTGGAGTTTATGGAAAAGTAGGAATAACAAGATTTGAAACCAAGTTGTTGATTCTCAAGATATCATATGTATTCACGCTTTGTTTCTTCTTAATGGTTGGGAAAATGCCAATCAACTGAAGGTCGTCAATACTTTCAAGTCTCTACCAGTGTCTGATACTAAGTGGAACAAACCACCATCGGGCCGCTTGAAATATAACATAGATGCTTCGTTCAACAACAACAAGGTTGGTATAGTGCATGCATAAGAAACGGCCCAGGTGTGTTTATTGCAACCCACATAGAATGTTTCTCTCCAATTACGGAAGTAGTGGTGGGGAGGCTTTAGGCTTGATGGCAGCTATAAAATGGATGCATAGTTTGGGTTATGATAATGTGGATTTTGAGATGGACGTAAAAAATGTAGTGAATTGTGTGCACAACTACAATCAAAATTCCACTGATGTTGGTTCTATTTCACGAGAATGCAACATATTGTTAGCTCAACTATTTACGAACTCTTATGTTAAGTTCGCCAGAAGACAAGTGAATGAAATTGTTCATGCCCTAACTAAGATGACTCCGTTTTATGCTAGTTTTCATACTTTTATCGATATTTCAACATACATAATATATTACATAATCAAACTAGTGTATCTCCGATTGAATATATGTAAGTTTGTAATTACATATTAAGCTAACTTTGTTGAAATAGGTAAATACGGAAACAAAAAAATTATGAGAAAGGAGATAATGATGTTAATGTTTTAATGAATTTTAGGTATTTATTTATTTTATATATATATATATATATATATATATATATATATATATATATATATATATATATATATATATATATATATATATATATATATATATAACAGGGATGATCCATAAACTTTTAGTAGCGGGGCAACATAAATAAATATTTTTCCTTTTTAATTAAATATCATAGTTTTTAAGTAAATAAATAATTAATTTGGTTTTTCAAAAAAAATAAATTAATTTGGTTATATTGATCAAATTAATATTATTTATCAAATATTTTTATTGATTATAATGTATAAATTATATAAGTAAAGTAAAACTCAATAATTAAAAAATATTTAAAATGTCTATTCTATATTGATATTTTAAAATATACATATTTGAGATTTTTTATAAGACTAGAATTAATATCAAATTTTATGACATTGATAATTGAAGAGACTCTCAACATTTATATTTTTAGATTATATCAAATATACTTAATGCATAATAATTAATGCATAATAAGTATACAAATCTAACGCATATATGATACGTTTTTAATAATATAAACATTATGAAAAGATTGATAATACTTTTGAATTTTTTAAACTTCTAAGATTTACTATAAAATAATATTTTATTATTATCATATATACATAACTCAAATGAAACCAACATCTTTTTAGCGAGGCATGTATATAAATATATTACGTTAGATACGATGCACAAATAGCTACGCCTACATATAATATTTGGAAATTTGTATATAAATTATAGTATGTAATACTTAATACTCATATAGTGATATACAATTGGTCAAACGATAGTGGAGCATATGCTAGAACGTGGGTCTGTCACTGCTCCAAGAGTAAGTTGATCTCTCACTTTCATATATATCTCTCTCTCTCTATATATATATATATATATATATATATATATATATATATATATATATATATATATATATATATATATATATATATATATATATAAAAGACTTAAATGAGTTATCTATGTAATATTAGATTTGATAGAATTTTGGTTTTTTAGTACAATTTTTGTTATTTTAAGATAAAAGAGAATAAGAAAAGTGATAAAATTTTAAGTGCAAAAGAAATAGGTTAGAATTGTTAGCGCAACACTGGATCGAGAGAGGAGTATTTTTATATTTTGTAGGGACTTTTCGTTTGAATAATACATTTTTATATGAGACACACCACTTGTTTACCTAAAACATTAAGGTGATAGGCGAGTGAATTCTCCTACATATAAATGTTCAAGTCACCACATTCTTATTCAATGTGAGACTATTTTTCCACATTGTTTCTATTCAACGGGACATTTCTATTTATATGCAGGACTCTTACCCATGACTATGTGAAGATACTTTCGATACAAGTACGTCGGACCGGTCCCTTTCTCGAAATAAAGGCTCTGATACTATTTATTAGTGCAACTCAGAGGTCGAGAGAGGAGCATTATTGCGCTTTCTAGAGACTTTCCATTTAAACAACACATCTTTGTGGAAGACATACTATTTATTCAGCTAAAATTTTAAGGTGATAGGTGAGTGGATTCTCCCACTTATAAATATTCAAATCATTACATTTATATCTAATATGAGACTATTTTACATTACTCAACACTATATTATTCTTAATATTCTTAATAAGAATCATGTAAATACAAAATAAAACATTAAAATTAAAAGTGAAATGTAAAATAAGTGTATAAAATTTTGTCATTTTTTATATTCTTTAAGAAAGTTTCTTTATTATTTTGCTCATTGAAATTATCGATATTCTTATATGTTTATGAAGTTATATTAGAAAATGAGTATGGCTTTTAAACTTAAGTATAATGATAATGTTTTTGTGTGTATTTGACTATGTCATTTATTTTCAATATATACAAATCATTTAATTAAATTGAATTTGTTATAATGTTTATTAATGATAATTTATTAATATTGTAGAAAATTTATACGCAATGGATTATATATTTTAGCCGAAAAATGATTGTCTAATTTTATATTTTAAATTTATTTTTGTAACATGTAATTGTAGATACAATTAAAAATTATATTTTAAAAAGAATTTGAAGTATTTATATGTCTATTTGAAAGTTATAAGTAAACTTAAAACATTGTATGATCAATTTATTTTAAAATTTTAGTAGAATATAAAAATGTAGTTTTTTTAGATTTTATGAATGAACGTTACACAATATACTGAAATGAATATTATAAATTTTAGATAATTTTGAAAAATTGTCACGTTAAATTTTAATTGATATAGTAAGTTAGATGAAAATTTGCCAATAAAACAAATTGTGGACGAAATGGATAGATATATGTTGTTTTGGATATAATTATCTCAGTGAAGGTGATCTATAATAAATAAAAAAACGAATCTGTATTTTAATTAAATGTTCTGAAAACATGTCCATACATATCAAAATATTTGGGTTCATTAGGTATGTAAATCTAATTAAGCTGTTAACTATTTTTCTTTTCATCACTTTATCACTTCAGACTTATGTACATTCCATGATTAAATAAATAAGTCACTTTTTTTTAGCGATATATGCTTAGATTTGTTATAGATTAAATTCTTTGAGTGTTTATTGCAAACCTATTTGATTTTTCATTGCGTTTAATGCTTTAGGATTAGTAGATTGGTGTTGCTGGATCACATTTTTATATTAGAATAAATTCATTTGGGAAAAATTACTATAAATATGTTTCTTACTAACAAAATTACTTTAAATATTGTTAGAAATTAAATCGAGTGATATCTAGAATGAGTGAGAAACAAGACAGGAAATATGAATATTACCATCATATTCTTTCACTTTCTTATTCATTAAGTAACCTAACATTCTTATCCATTGAGTAACTTATCTTTCTTATTCATTAAATAACCTAGCATTCTTATACAATAAGTAACTGAGATTTCTAATCTTTTAAGTAAGCTTTTGTTTGTTTATTCATTTAGAAATAAATAACTTAGTTATTGAGATAATTAGAAACCAAACAAACTTAACCATTAAGAAACTTTAAAATATGTGCCTATAATAAGAACCGTATGCATTGTAGTTCTATTCATTCAAGTGAATGAAACTTCCTCTCCTTTATGAATATTGTTAAAATCATGAGTTTCAATCGATATTAAATTGGTATTAAAATGTATGATTTAACATGTCACACCCACTTATACATGACATCCTCTATTAAAGACTTTTTACTATAAAATTCTTATAAAACACTGGATTTTATTAAATTTACGGTTTTATATCAAATATTTTTAAAGAATATCAAATATTTCAGTTTAATTATCATTTTTGCTGTGACGTATGTATTCAATCAGAAATTTGAAATTTCTAGTATTGAGAATTTCGAGAACTGCCATCCTTGTATAATATTGAAATTTTAAAATTTTCGATAGTATTGAGTTTTTTTTAAACTTTTACTTAGATAATTTATATAATAAAGTAGCTAATCGACTTAATATATAAATAGAATAAATGTCATATATATATATATATGCATAAAAATAAAACTACAATCACTTCCTACACAAATCTTCTCAATGTCTGAAGCGACTTGCATATGCTGATTCTCGTGTTTTTGCATCATTAGCACAATTTTGTCTCCAACGAGCAGTGACGGAAGGCAATGGACAATCAAATTTCACCTTTAACTGAATCCAATGATTATCGTTGACAAAAAGGGGAAACAAATACGACATTGTATTAAGAAGCAATAGGGTAACTCATATCATGAATTGACATTCATACCCAAGTGTTCTACTTGTAAGGCATTCCTAACTATAAAGACAGTGTCATAGAACAACTTGGAAAACAAGCTAGTGTGTTGATGGACTTGGGTATCTAACTGCTTCCGAACCAAAGGTCGAGAATATTCTTCCTCTCATCCTAATAAAAATGAAATATAACAGAGACCACAATTTCCATCGTCCTCGACATCAATATGTCATTGATGTATAGATGAAAGAAAGCAGAAAACTATGACAAGAACTCAACTCTTGAAGATTTGGTGGAATGTTACTTACCAATTGCTATGGTTGATGATTGACTTCCAATTGGTTTGTGCGTTATCTCTTTATCGTGTCATTCACATACTTTTTCATTATCTTTTAGACATCTTAATATGTCATGGTCGTCCAACCCCTTATCCAGTCTATGATTATGCATCCTGCTAACCAACATCTTTCAACCGATACTAGTTGGACTAGATCTCAGCCTAAAGGGGAATTTAACATTAATAGTATATATGTCATTAGAGGTGTTCCCGTATTTATTTTTTCTTTAGTATTTTCCTCCTTTCTCACAACCTATAATCAATTTATCCTTCCTCCCTTGAGTTCCATTAGCATAATCGAAATGAATTGTAACAACAGCAATACCATGCTTTTTACCAATAGATTGTGCTTATTCTAAAACTTAAGATCGGGATTCAAAAATATGCCACTTACAACAACATATAATTAGTAAACTTCATCAATTTAGTTTAGGTCAAAAAACAAATCAAAATGTGGGAAACATACATTATATGTGGTGAAGAACTGCGTAACATCAGTACATGAATCCGTAGAAGAAGTTAAAGTTGTCAGCTCTGGACCGCAAAGATAAAAAAATCATCTGCAGACATATCGGAAATTTTAGGTATAGTTGAAATTTTCGATATTCCGGCAATTTCAAATTTTTGATTTTATGCAACCTACCAAAAATTTACGTAATTCCCAATTTATTTAATGGCTTTTGGAAATCATCCCGAAAACTTTGAAATTTTCGGTGAATCTCACCCTGAAATTTTGAAATTTTCTGATTTTTCGCAACAGAAAATTTAGATAATGCAAAGAATTTTCGGCATACGCCAAAATTTGGCATTGGAAATTTGTTAAGTGTGCCGGAATTTTTTTACCCCCTTGACCAATAGTATTTTTTTTTACAAATGTAAAAAATTTAGAAGTAAATAATGAAAGGGGCATTTTAGAAATAATTAAATATAGGGGTGTCGTGTATAATTTGAGAGGTTTCGTGTTAAATCTTCATTTGAATGGGTTAGGTCATTTTAGTAAGAGTATCAAAAATATTGCGAGTGACTGGAATAAAAGAGTTCTTATTGTATCAAAAATTATAACGAGTGTTTATGTGAGATAAAATGTCAAACAGTTACAATTTTATTTGGTTCAATTTAAAATTAAATGCAAAATTAAATTTTAGTTTCTGAGAATTTTTTATGATTGTTTGACGAGAATACAAGAATGCAACGGTTTAGAAGGGGTGAATAAACCTCTCAGAAGTATTTACCATTTTGAAAATTTGTTTAGTTTTAAAACAGATCAGAGTTTAAAAGCAATTTGATGAGTAGAAATATAGTGCATATAAAATTGAGTATACTTTTGGGATAATATATTGATGATAGGTTGTCATTGCACGTTATTTAACAAGAAAAAACGATTAAATCTAAGAAGAAATGAGCATGTTAGAAGCAAAAGAGTGAAAAGAGCTTGAAAGGCACTTATGGGTGAAGAAAAACACGTATTTAGAAAACTAGTGAAAAAGGAACAAAAATGTGTTGCTTTGCTTCTGGAATTTACGTCTGCGTTGAGCTATAGTGCACTGTGTTGAGCTAATGATAACGCAACACACCCGCATATGAAGCCAGTGCACCTATGTTGATGCTTTTTGTTAACATGTTTTCTGACTGCTTTATAAGGAGAAATGTGAGTAAAAAAGAAAGGGATCGATTATGGAGAGAGAAAAGTGACGTATTGAAGCAAATTTTGAGCTTTTTAAGGCCATTTAAGCCATTAAAGATCCTTTTCTTCGGTGATTCTTCATGTTCTTTGAGTCTACACTTATGGTATTGAATTATTCAACATGAGTAACTAGATTCCTCTTAGGCTAGGTTTTATTGAATGATGAACTTATTTTCTATTTGATTGGGACATATGATCAGATGATGTTAATGTAATTCCTTTGAATCATTGTTATTATTCATTTATTGATTGTATTTATTGCCTATTGTTTGTTACTTCATTCAATTTGATCATGATAATAGTGACTATTAACCCTAGGACTATTTATCTGACATATTATAGATGTTGAATTCGCTAATTGACTAGGGATAGTATAATTAGGAATTGTGACTTGGGGGTTAACGAGCTTTGTTGTCTAGTATAATGTTACAATTGGATGAGGGATCGGGGAATTGACGCTTAGATTAGTGAGCTTAACACCAAGGGATTGGGTGTAATGGTAGAGTTAATATGTCGTCTAACTATGTATTCATTATATGTCTGTTAATGTGTGTTTCATCAATCAAGTAGAAATAGGATGATTCTAACGATAAAATGTGACCGTTTTCATCAAAATGTTATAAAAATTATCTCTTTTATTTTCGCCCAAAAAAATTGAAAACTCCTTGTTTACTGTTTTTAATTACATCGCACAACTTACCTTGTTTTAAGTTCACAATCCATGTGGAGACGAATTTATTTTCATTACTTAGATAGCAACACCAGTAAACTTGCTATTAAATTGTCCATCAAGTTTTTAACGTCGTTGTCGGGGATTGTTGATATTTTTGGCAAGGCAATGGTGTGTGAAGTTAGTAAATTTTGTATTTAGTTATTTTTAGTTTTTGAATTTTTGTAAATATTTTTTCTTCTTTACATTTTAGTTTAATTTTCAAATTTATGTTCTTATTTAGTTTTATCAGCTAGTGTAGTGATATTAAGGTATTTTTCATTTGATTGTGTGTGCTTGGTAAGGAAGGAATGAACAATGGAGAGGATCTTCGACATGTGTTATTGATACATATTGAAACCTTAAAAAATTATGGTTTCGACTCTGAGTTCGACAATTATTAATCCCGTCAGAGTGGTACGATGTCACTTCTTTGGTGAAGGTCACTAAAAGGATCAGTGTATGCAATAGAGTTACGTTGTAGAGGCGCAGTATGCGAGAAATAGTCATGAGTCAAACATTTCCTTCAATACATATCCAAGGTGAAATAAGCATTTGAGTTGTAACGGGACACTAATCAAATTCAAAGTTTCAACCCATAGGCGCCTCAAGATCCACCACTAAGGATATCATCTCAATTAGAAGAAACCTTGGAAAGTTTTATGCAAGCCACTCAAGAAAGTTTTGATAGAGTAAAGAAGAATCATGAAGAGATGATAAAGAACCAGCTGACAATGAACAAAAACATTTAGGCCTCTATTAATAATTTAGAGTTGCAAGTCGGTCATTTGTCGCGACAAATGGCAACTCAGGTTAGTTTGAGTGATGTATTTATCGATAATATGGTGGATAACCCAAAGAACGGGAATCATAGCTCCATTGAGTTGACAAGTGGAGTGGTGAGTTCTACGCAAAATACTAGTAGGGAGAGAAAAGAAGACACATGCACACTAATGGATGAAATGATTGAATCAAAAATAGAAAAATTTGATGTGAAGAATAGCCTTGGGAAAAGAGCAAAAATACCTAGAGAGGATGGTCTGCTATGGACGAAGTTTCAAAGGAAAAAACTTTCTTAGAAATATATATCCAATTTGAACATCTTCAACCATAGCATGTCCCTAAGAGCTATTTTGGTAACGAAGTAAATGTAAGTGAGGAAACTTATAAAGTATTGGATTTCATATATGATTTGTTTGCTATTATTGAGCCAAAGAAGATTTGGGAACTACATCATCAATTTCTCAAGCTCATGGGAATCCTGCCAAACAAGAGGAAGAAGAAGGATAATGTGTTCTCCATATCATATATGTCGCCCTAACATAAGAGAAAACAGACAAACTAAAGACCTTAAATAAGCGACGTGTGGGAGGTAACTCACGATTTGGTAACATGTTTTATTTTCAGTCGAGTTAATTTAATTTTAGTCAATTTTAAATTTTAGCATGTTTTGAGTTTTTGGTGTTATGGTATTTTTAATATGTGTGTTGAATATGTAGAATATCTAAAGGAAAGTAGAAGCTGCAATCGACTTTGTGACTTCTTCCGCCCAGACGATAGTATATGGTTCAACATTTTTATTTGTATTTCTTTTTGTCTGTTATGATTCTCATATGTCATAATCTGATGAAGAGGGAAAGCTACTATGAATTGCTCTGCCTAAAAATTTTTACTATTTTGTTCTCCCTTATTTGATGAATTTTTGTGCCTATTCTTTTTCAGTTGAGTTACTACCTTACCATCGAATAGAAAAGTAATCACACAAAAAAAGTGAATAAAGTAATCAAGATTGAAGTATCAAGCTGAGTGGTGATTGATGAAGAAAATGGACACCACTACTTATACTCAACCTTAAAATACCTAAGCAAGTGAGATTTTAGCCCAAATATTCTCATTGCTTACTTATTTATTTTCCAGAGTGTACTCATGCCTCTGTAATATCGAGAATTTTGTATTTTATCTATTTAATTAGCTAATCTAATAAACACACATAGAGACAGTTATTTGTAAAAACTCTGCATCCTTAAAAACCACCCTTGTATATTAAATGGTAATCCTTGTCATCCAATTTGAACCTTAGCATTTCCTTCGATGACTTAGCCTGTTATAATCCTTTTAATTGAGAGATAAAATATTTCCACCCTCCTTAAAGTTAGGTAGATGGATTTTATTTTTAGTATATGCTAATCACTAAGTTTTGGATATTTCTTGAAAGTTAGCATCATTTAAGTTTAGGATTGGAGTACTAAAGAATTTGGTCAGAGAAAAAAAAATAAAGAGAAAAATAAGCTTTCAAACACGTAGAATTTTCAATAAAAAAATGATGAGAAAGACAAGAAAAAGCCTAAAAATTAGAAAAATCTCTTAGTATCCAATATGAATAAAAGAGCAATATGAAAGGAAGAAGATCATGGAGGGAAAAAGAGGTACCTAACTCGGAAATGTAAACTTATCATCTTAAAAGTTATCCTACTCTGACATAAGCCAAGATACAACCTTAAAAATTCTCAAATGTATGTGTTTAAATTTGATACGACTAATTTTGAAGATAGCTTACAAATTCATTCTTTTACTCTTGTATGTGATTGAGTGAACACCCTTGCAATTGAATGCATAATGATGAGAAGAGAGATAGTTTGAATATTGGTTGAAAGAACTAATTTGAGTTAGTTAAAGCAAAGCAGGAAGCGAACATCTCGATTAACAAAAGCAAGTGACATTCATGTGATATTGTTTGTAATTTATTTTTGACAAAATTTCAGTGTGTAAATATGTTACTTCAGGACAAGCAATGGTTCAACTTTGGGATTGTAATGAAGAATTTTATAAATAATGTTAAATGGAATCAGACACATCCAATTTAAAAATAAAAGTTCTACCATGACCAACCAAACTAATCATGCACTTTTATACTTACGACTTAAATGCAATTTTGATCTCCTATATTAATTTTTTTTAACATTTTAATCCCTTATAAAAAAACAACTATTAAGTCCCCCAATATCATATTTCATGTTTTTTTTAGATCTTCATGACAAAATAGTAATTTGCATAGGTGACATTGAAATTATGATGTGACATTTTTTAATTGTTGTCGCGTCATTACAAATAAGCCAAAAATATATATTTTAGAATTAAAATTTATAATATTTTCCTCCGTAACGAATTATAAGCAAAATTATTTTTTTTGACATATTTTCTTTACGGAAAGAGTATTCACATGCCAATTTTGTTTCTGTTTCAACTTTCAATTCCCCACTATAAATTCAGGCTCAAGTGTAAGAGTTGTGTCAAATTAACAAACTAGTAGTAATAACTTTAAAATTGAGAGAGTGCCCTAGAAAAAGTCAATTTGTCAAGGAAATTCTTTTGGAAAAGTAGAACAATCTGGACAATGCACACAATCCGATAAACTTTTGAGTGGTGAAAATCTCTGACAAAACGACTCATCACAAATTATATATGTCGGGGACGGAAGAGGGAAAAATTGAAGGGCAGGACGGGGAAGAATCCTCTGCACATTTTCTTCCTTAACCCGTTGACATGTTCAAATGTAAAAGATGTGATAGAATTAAGAATGCAGTAGTGATGGTTATGACTAATGATAGGCAAGTGCTTTATATGATTTACAGTGAACCACAGATATGCAATGTCTTTCATGGAAAATTGAATATCATTCACACTAATTAGAATTTTTGTTTCTCATGCTTTAATATATCATCAGTTTCCACAATATTTACCAATGGAACGGGATGAAAAAAATAAACAACCTAATCATCAAAGACACCTCCAGTTCCATTTCTGTTGAAGAAAGAATATATCAAAATTACCAATTCTATAAACCTGCAATCTATCGTCCAACTTAACGTCAAAAAAAAAAAAACCCTCCTCGTCATAGACTTTCCTCGTATATATCTTCGTCTCGATGAAGCGATGGATTATTCTTCGTGTGTGAAAAGCTTGTTTGGTTAGTTCCATCATTCATTGAAGACCGAACTACCTGCAAATTACAATAGTGAATTTCATAAATAGATCAATAAGGTTTGTATCTAATATATAGAGTATAGCATATAGCAAGATAAGAATATCCAACCTTTTCAACTTCTTCTAGAAGATGTGGATTCTCCTTCAAGTACTGCAATGTTTTGTCTCTTCCCTGTCCTAACCTGTTTCAAGATATATATTTAGATGATCTCCATTAAGAAATGGGAACCGACCAACCGTAAAGAAAAGTGAAGGATGTAAAACACAAGTGTAGTTTCAGACAATACCGATGCTCCCCATAACTGTACCAAGACCCTTTCTTTAAGACAATATTCATCATTTCTGCACAATCTAAAATGCAACCCTGCATTCAAAATGAATATTCAAAATAATGAATGGTATTTGCTAAATGTTAAAAAGTGATTTTATGTTCCAACATTCACCAGCTTATTAACTCCCTCTCCAAATGAGATGTCAAATTCAGCTACTTTGTAAGGCCTTGACACCTAAAACAAATTCTCATATTAATTACCTCCAAAGTAAAATGCATGTGCTTGTATAATAATCTGAGATAGTCAAAATCTCAACGGTTGAGGTTTGTTTGTCTCGTCTCATGCCAAATGAGTATATGTTTGCTCGGCTTGTGCTAAATGGCTGAAGAAATTTCTCATAAGGAAAATTTTCAAATATAGAAATTTTGAAGGTTGTGGTTACCTTGCTCTTTTGCACTCTTACACGAACTTTAAGGCCAACTTCTTCATCTCCTTTGGCCTAAAAGGAAATCAAAATGCAAAGTAGCTCTTCATATTCAACAATCTTGATATTATTTGGAGTAGAAAGACTGTCAATTAGCAACAAAAAGTCATTGTACTTACAGATTTTATCTTCCCTATAGAACGAATTTCTAGCCGAACCGATGCAAAAAACTTCAATGCAATTCCACCACTTGTCACTTCTGGATTGCCATAGTAGACACCAATCTTCAGAAGTAAAGAGAAAAAACAAACCATATGAACAAAAGCAGAGATTTATCAGTCAGATGTGGAACTCACACGATTATGATTATGCAATTAAGAATAAATTGTAGTTATAATCGAATACAAGTACCTTGTATCTTATTTGGTTCAAAAATATAAGTGTACAACCAGCTTTAGATGCATTTCCAGACATCTTACGCAAAGCTTGGCTCATAAGACGAGCCTGCAATCCCATTTGTTGCATTCCAATCTCACCCTAAGAATTTAAATGATAATTTTGGTTAGAATGAAATAGAATCCCCGTAAACGATTATATAAAATTACCTATAACAAAGAAAATCAGATCTTTACTTCAATTTCTGCTCGGGGAGTGAGAGCTGAGACGGAGTCAACACAAATGAGATCTACGGCACCAGATCTACACATACGATCTGCGACTACAATAGGCAAAGTTCAATCAATTCACAGACACCATATGGGCACCACCAAAATCATCTAATCCATTCGAACACAACCACAAGTCAAAAGCATTACTCTCAAGACCCATTTCTCCATGATCTGGTTGGCACACGATTAAATTTTCTACATCCACTCCTACTGCTTTAGAATATGCTGGATCAAAAGCGTGCTCTGCATCAACAAGCATTGCATTTCCTCCTAACTTCTGCGCAAACATGAACAACATTGCACATTGATTCCAATCGATAATCATGATCAGAAATGAAAGATCGGGAAAACTCCAGATGAATTACCTGTACTTCTGCAATAGCATGAAGTGCTAATGTGGTTTTCCCACTGCTTTCTGGTCCAAATATCTGGAAACAGATAGCCGATACTGTCAGCACCCAATTGAAGAATAAATTACTTTGGGAGAAAAAGTAATACAAGAGACGAGAAAATGTTAATAAAGAGTATATATACTCCATCAAGTCAATATAGTCAATACCTCTACGATTCTTCCTTTTGGAAGACCACCGCCCAAAGCGAAGTCTAAAGACAAACATCCACTGGGAAAAGTTTCACTACAACATTCCAGAAGATAGAAAATCTGTCATGTTAAGTGGTCTAAATCACAGAAAATAATAAAAGCATAATTTGAAAAGGAGAATGTGAACAATATACGTACACCAAAGCTCCACCAGCACTGCCCAATCTCGTAACACTACCTTTTCCGAAAGAGTTGTTTATATCATTCATCGCTGCTTCCAGTGCCTTTTGCTAGAACACAAGTTTAATTGTCAAATCAAATATACTCCTAAGTAATCTACTAGTTTTAGTTTTACTCATAAGTGCCACATATCAGAACACTCAAGGCTACGTAGCACCGACACCTCTGAAGAAAGACAGAGTATCTGTATGTGTCAGACACCGAAACCAATACTACTTGTACTTACAATTATCAAATTATTATCGGTGTCTACGTGTCAGTACTCGTGTTCGGTGTGTCTGTGCTTCATAGTAAGTTGAACAAAAAAAGTGAAGTAAAATTTAACCTAAATAAATAAAAAACGCAGAAAAGCAAAAGGGTTGAGGAAAAGAATACCCTATCGACGAAGCGAGCGTCAAAATCAGCAGAATGAGAAGCATTGGGTTTGGGTTCAAGTTCGCATTGAATCTTGAGATGTTTAGAAGCGGAGAGAGGACGGAGAGAGTGGAAGTTGTTAGGAAGAAAGAGAAAGGAAGAAGGGGGTTTGAGAAACAGAGTGTAGGGTTTTGGAGCGAAGACCAAATCCATTACCATAAGAATAAGAAGAAATAGAAAAAGAGTATAAAATAAATGTTAGTTTTTGTTATAATGGTTTTGGAACAAGAGAGTGAGATTGTGGGTGGAAGAAAATGGAGGACAAGACAAAATACACCTTATGAAGTGTTGTACACTTCTTACTCTTTTTTTCACATATATTAAAATATATATTTAATGTATTTATTTTATGTAACGAAACATCATTCATCGTCCACATCAATCAAATAGTTTGAAAACATGATCTGAAAATGAACACGGAAGTTGATCAACAAATATTTTCTCTTCGATATAATCGCTCAAGAATCCTTATCTATATAGGTGTAAGTGTCATTGAAATCTATATCTTATTATTGATTGTATTCTTTTGCAATAACTCTCACTTTATTTCTTAAAATATTATCATCCTCGTTAATCTTATTGTGAAATATCCAACGAATTCAATCACTTTGATTAGCTGAATTATCGGAAACAAACTCCTTAACATATTTTCTTTCAAATTGATTTAACTATTTTTATATAACAAGATATCAATATATGTTAATGAGGACCTAATCAACTTTCTTTGACTCAATTTGAGAAACAAAAATCATATGATCACATATCTTGCTAAGGTAGTGTCAAGTTGTGACCCCTTTAGAAATATCTCCAATAATATTCTGAATTGGATAGTCTTTAGTAGTTCTCAATTCTTTAAGAATATTTTGATGGTCTATGTCTCCTTTTTTAGTTTAACTTTGATCTTATTATTTTTCTTGATATTTATCTTTTAGAGATGTTTTAGCGAGGATACATGAACAACCAATAACTTCTAGCTCTATAGACAATGGCGTAGACTCATCAAAAGTAACATAAATTGATTATTTTATAGTCATGGTTCTTTTATTAAAAACTCTAAAAACTTTGTTAGATGTGGAATATCCTAGAAATAAGCCTTCATTAGCTTTTGCTACAAATTTTTCAAGATTATCTTTTTGGTTGTTAAGAACAAAGAATTTGCATATGAAGACATGTATGTGAGAAATATTTGCCTTCTTCATTTATATAACTCATAAGGTGTCACCTTTAGAATTGGTTATATTAAGACACATTTCATTACATAGCAAGTAGTGCTTATTGTTTCGGTCCAAAAGTATTTAGGAAGATTAGTCTCACTGAGCATCGTCCTTGCTATCTTTTCTTGAGATCTATTTTTTCTCTTCACTACCTCACTTTGTTAGACAGTCAGTGGAGTAGAAAAAGTGTGTTGAATGTCATTCTCATTACAGAAAATTCCAAATCTCTCTTTTAAAATTCTTTACCTTGATCACTTTGGATCGATGCAATGCTTACTCCTTTTTCATTTTGGAAAACTTGGCAACAGAATGTATCACACCATGTTCTGCTCCATTTTATCATTTTTTATCGATCCAAACAATGAGACATAAACTTATTTAACTCCATCTAATTTATTATATTTTATCAATCCAAACATAGTCTTAATCAAATTAAATATATCAATTAAAAAAATTAGTTGACTAAAAGAGTGTCCTTTTTTACATAAACACCCTTTTAGTTTGTATACGCCCCTACTTGGCATCCACTCACATGACCTTTTTATGTGACTGCATAGCATGGATGATGTTGTACAACATTTCCCATTTTTGTAATGTTGACTTGTTTCCTTGAGATTTTTTATGTTATTCACTCTCCTTAGACTATCTACAATGGTTTTATTATTTAACACCTTACTTTTCATTTTTTATCCTCTACATTATTTTCTCCTTCTTCCACATAATAATTCAACACCCATTCAATTTTTACTCACTACAATAAATAAAATTCAACATTCTACCCCACCACCATTCACAACACACTAAAAAACTAAATAATCACAACAACCAATAAGATTTTGTAAAGTATTGTATGTGACTCTCACTCCCTCTCATTCAACATATTGAATCTTTTCAACACCAATTAACCCATATCATTTTCAACACCTCGTTCAATACTCCATTGCAAGCATTCAATTATTGAATAATTTATTCAACACCCCCATTGTACATAGTCTTAGCTTTTTTTACTATTGTTCTAGGGTTGGCCAAAGGTCAAATAAGAGAAAGTACCACATATGTTCTTGTTGAAGATGTAGGTAACTCGCTTATGGAGATAATGTTAGGTTTCAAGTATGAAACTTGTGTTAAAGTTACACATCGACTAGAAATTGAGAAAATGTTGGATTTATAAGAGATAGATGACTCATACCCTCATTGCCTTAAGATTTTTGGTGGATATGTGGTGTTAAGGTCTCCTGAACCATGAACGTTTGGTCCATTGACACTTTCATACTTCGTTCCCCGGACTTCCCCAATAAGTGGTGGGAAAGCGAAAGTGGATCCTAGTGTGGATCAAGGCTAGTACTATGGATGACTCACACTTGTGAGGGAGATTGATGAGTTTCAAGTGTGAAATTTCTAAAGTCTCACATCAACTAGAAATGGAGGATATTCTAGGTTTATAAGATAGGTGACTCATATTCCCATTACTTTAAGGTTTTGGATGGACATGTGGCGTCTAGGTTTCTTCTAACCTTAAACATTTGGCCTGTTGACACTTACAGACCTCGCTCCCTGAACTTCCCCAACTTTTCTAGATCATGGACACCTCAACCAACTTTCAAATATAAGGTATCACATATGAAGAAAAATGTATGGTTCAAATCCATTCTCATTCTCACTTTACTCTTCATTCTCTCACTGACTTGAGTGTTTAACTATTCTACTTGTAGGTAAACCTTCCTCTTAGTTGCATTAGAATTTGATCCACATATTCAAGATCCTTTTTCACTATTTAACCGATCATTTTTGGTTCCTGAAGAGAACAGTGACACCATTTGTGATAATGTGGGAATCGAGTTCTGATTCCTTTGAATTTCCATAACCAGGTCATTCTTATTCAAGTCATGATCGTCGTAGAAGTTATGTTAAAATGAAAAAAAATAACTCTTGATTTTGTTTCCGAGAGCAACTTAGATCCTTCCAAATCTGGATTATCACTAATCTTCATCTTTGGTTCAATTGATGGAAAACTTCCTAGTGGGAGAGAGTTTTTTTCATAGAATTCCCTCAAATTAACGATGAAAATTAAGAAGCGACAAAAGGATACGATGATTTTAAGGTTTCGAGACCACGATAAGGTGGACAAAACTCCCAACCTGACATTTCCATTGTTTATAACTCCCACCATAAAAAATCATTTAGTTTTAGGGATCTTAATTAATGATGGAAATTCTTACAACCTAATTTATCTCAGAATATTCATGAAGTTAGGGTTACACATGTAAGGTTTGAAGTTTTGTGAAGAAATAAGGCTCATAGTGTTCAGTGATTCTTCAACTCGTCCATGTGAAATATTAGACCTACAAGTTTCCCTCATAGAAATAAGGAATATAAGGACTGTAAACATACATTTCCTTGAAGTCCCTTGTGAAAGTGTCTACAAATAAATTCTGAGAAGATCATTATTAGCGACGTTAAACGCAATGACCTTTACAATACACTTGAATATGAAATACCATAATAATTCGGGTAAGCCATACGTTATTAAAGATGATCTACAAACTTAGCACATCCACCGAGGGAAAGATGAAGACCTTGGGTTGATTACTTCATGATAACCTTATGTGGTCAATTTGGGTAGGGGGTGTTCTATCAATTGTAGTGAAGAAAGGACTTGTTGAATGCCTAAGGGTTAATACTGACCTCTTTGCAATATTTCCCCAAGAGATCTTGGGCATAGACCTAAACATCGATATTTATGCATGATATGTGTAACAACCCGGACCCCTCGCAAGGCAATTCCGACACTGCCACCTCACGATCTTCTCTACCCCCACCACTTGTATAGTTTTTGCCTTCCATGGGAATCAAACCCTGTACCCCGGGGTTCAAGTACATGCTTAATGCATTCCCACTATTAAACCCCACCCCACTTGACAACGAGAAAAATGTAATTTCGACTTACCTATGAAATCAAAGTTTCCATCCATGTTAAAATAGGGGAGCTTAGTTAAAGAATGGAACATCCCTTGCTAAAGGAAGATAACATATATGAAATTAGGGAAAGAGTTCTAATTATTTATAAATTGAGAGTATTTACGACCCTTATGAATGTCATTGTGAAGCAAACATCCACATTCATATTGTAGTGATATATTTGTCAATGACCTGGCAAAGGCTAGAGCGTTGCAGCCCTCGAGAGGGGTGGCGGCCATATTTCATCCTCTAGGAAATATCTCCTAGCTCCAAGTACTTTTCACTCACTCAATTATGGGAAACATATGAAAAGACATTTCTTGGTTAGAGAGAAGTCAGGGTCAGTAACTGATCCACATCTTCCTAGAAAATAAGGATTCAATGGTCCACTATTGGCTGAGTGAGTGATTATTCTTTTGAAGAAAATCTTAGGCCCAATGGCCTCTATAAAATTTTCTCCCCCAACGGGACAAAGTTTATCTCATAACTTACACAAAAAATCATGCATACCCTAAGCATTATGCTAAAGGTGGAAATAGTAGTGGAAAACAGGCACCTGCCCCACCTTGCCTTAAACCCGCTAAAACAAGAATGGGGCGGGCCAAATAGAAATGGGCATGAAAATCTAGCTCTCACCACCAAGGTGGTAGATTGACGGGTTACGAGCTTGCCCGCTTACTTTTCTATTTATTTATTTTTCGTTTTTTAATATTTTAAAAAGGCTTTTTTTATATTCCAATTAGATTTTTCACTTGTTTTTTTAGGATTGATTGCAAATCTGAAAAACAATATTCTTCTACCTTGAACAAAACATTTTTTCCAGCTTTTACAATCCATCTCAAATAATGGTGTTGATGTTTTTTGGGGTGTTGTTGTTGTTATTGCTAAAATTTGTTGTTGTTGTTGTTGTTGTTATTCCTAAAAGTTTTACTGATGGATTGCAAGTGCGGAAAAAATATTTTCCAATTTTTGGGAGAATCACCTTATTAGAAGTTGAATGCATTCAACACATGCACATTGTATATATATGCTAGTGAATGCAGTGATACTGATAGCATCAATCAATCTTGGATGCAAAGTTCTGACATTCAAGCATCAACAATCAATTTTGCAAGCAAAGTTATGATGGATTGCAAGTGCAGAAAAACCATTGAATATATTTTCTGTAAACAATTTATTTTAATATTATCTGTAAATAACGTAATACTAAATAATAATAATAATAATAATAATAACTATTACCTCGATTTAAAAAAAATCAAGGTGATTGTTCAAAAATAATAAATAATAACTACCACGTCGATTTTAAACTTTAAGCCGAGGGGTATAGTAGTCAGATTTACTATAAAAGTAATCATTAAATTTTACCCTAATCTTTGTTCATATGAAGTCACCCCGACTCGCATCATTATTCACAAAATCGTCAATTTTCTTCTATCTACAAAAAAAACATTTTTTTAGAAATGTTGTTATATTTTTGCTCATTTAATAGATTGCAAGTGCAGAAAATCATTATTTCTTTAACTTACACAAAAAAGGGAGTTCAACCTTTGAAAGTTTAAATAAAGAAGGGAGTTTAACTTTTCAGAATATGAATATCAGCGAAACGGATCTCTAGCATCTTGTGTGGGACTTGGACATGCTGTATTTTTAATATTCTGTAAAAAAATTGTTGCATATAATATATTTTTAATATTCTGGGTAAACAATGTGCCATTTTTGTAAAAAAAATAATAATAAATAAATTTAACCCGTTGGTTTTATTCCAAAACTGAAAGGATAGTTAAGTGTTATTTTTGACTTTTTTCAACGGTCCTTCAACAAATCTTTGTCGTCCATTTAAAGGTTATCAACACTCAAGAATATGTCATTAGTGATTCGTGTGAAATTTAAGGGACATCCATTATATAAGTTCTCTTACGATATTAGAATCTAACCTAATTGAATCATATGAAGCACTTGAACCTAAGGACGTTTGGAAAAGTTCTCTATGATGGATTGCAAGAGCAGAAAATCATCTGGATTCAAGGTTTGTTTTATTAAATTTTTATTTGTACTGAAAATATTGTTGAGTATTGATATTAATTATCTTACCCTTTTTTCACCAGAAACAAATGCATGCAATATTCATAGAGAATATTCTTGCACCCAACATTTGATCTTCACCTAGATTCAGGGTCATCCCTGAGATTTTGAGTACCCTGTCGAAATTATGAATTTGGTGCCTTTTTCTTAATTCATAATTTTTTACCAGAATTCTAAGTCATATGTATAAAATAAATAGTCAACTTCATATGTATATATAATTTTAAAAAAAATTGGTGCCCCTAAAAAATTGGGGCCCTGTGCGACCGCTCCTCCCGAACACCCACCGGAACCGCCTGCCTAGATTCAATAATTCGAAGATCTCAAATCTAAATCTTGAGGGAATTTGATTTTTATCTAAATTCCTAGGGAATTTTATTTTTATTTTAATTTAAATATTATGGTTAAACAATGTAATATTCTGGGTAAACAATGTAATAATTTTAAATAAAAAAATCATACTCTTCGGTTATTTAATAAACCAAGATAAAAGAAATATTAGTTTTAAAAATAATAAAATTTGTTGTTGTTGGGGTTCGAACTCGTGCGCTAATAAACTTGTACCTCAGTATTTCAAAGACATGGGTGAGATAAGTCTTCATTTTTATGACGGTCTTATTTATGTCGCATTTACCGCCGAGGTAAAACGCATTTCATGTCCGAAGTTAGAAGCGTTATTTGTAGTAGTAATGAGGAAAAGATGGGGAACATAAGACCAAATTTCCCCTCGAACCAGAAAGAAACTAAAATCAAAGAAAGATTAAAAAAAACCCAAAAAGAAGATAAGAAAACTTACATTACTTAGGAAGACTATGACATTGATTTCTCAGACAAAGAAGAAGGAAACATGTGTCTCATGGCAGATCTTGGAGAAAACGAGATAACTTATTATTTCTCTTATCATGACTTATTATGTATTTGTAAGAAGTTGAACGAAGAAACAGGTAAGTCAAAACAACTTGTCTTCAATTCTAAAGAAAACATGTCTTTCCTTGAATTTGAATTTGAAAATAAGAACCTCTTAAAAGAAATACAAAGTGTTAAAAAAATGCAAAATGTTTTAACTCAAATCCCTTCTCATTTTCACAAAATATTAGACGAATCTATCAAATGCGATCAATGTGACGTGTTGAAAAATGAAAATAAAGATTTATAAAATACACTTAATAAATTCATTAAGAGGAGATATAACTTGAATCTCCTTCTTAGAAACCAAATAGTGTCATATAATAAAGCTAACATAGGTTATAAACCTAATAATAATGTTGAGAAGTTTAATAAAATATGTCATGCTCATCAAATTCCTAAGTGCAAGATTCTTAAATATAATTATTGCAAAAAATATGACTGTGTTGTTTATTTTGTTTTATTAAGAAAAATCATGAAAGTGGACATAGTCATCCTCCTCCTTCGTATTTCTATAAAAAGCATCATAAATGCAAAATAAAAAACATTTCTACCTCATATTTTTAAATATTTGTCAAAACTAACATTAAATGACCCAAATTGATTTGGGTGCTTAAACTCGAGACTTAAGTTTTTTGTGCTGGAGTATTATACAATATCAAATGTCAAGTGGTATCTTGATAGCAGTTATTCAAAGCACGTGATCAACGATAAATCTTTGTTGTCTTTTTTCACTTGCAAGAAAATAGTTTTTGTCTCATATGGTGACAATAACAAGAAAAAATCATTATTATTGGTACCGTTGGTAAGTTTCCCAATTCATCGATTGAGAATGTTCTTTTAATTGAGTTGATGGTTTAAAGCATAATTTACTAAATATTGGTCAATAAATTTATGTGTCAAGTGTAACAATGTACCTTTGATTCTTCTAGATTCAGTGTTATCAAATAAAGTATTGATCAAATCATCTTTATCCGCTATAGATGTGGAAATACATGCACTTTGAATATTAACTTCTTTTTTTTCAAATAAAGTTTGTCTAGTTTGTCTTCTGAATAACGATGATGAATTGTGGATATGACATAAGAGAATATGGTGTATCTCGATGTATCACTTAAACAAATTGATTAGTAAGGATTTAATAATTGGTTTGCTAAACTTACATTTTGAGAAATATTATTTTAAATTAATTTTTTTTTAATTCGAGCATTTTAAATGAAATATATTAATTCGAGCATTTTTTTAAAAGTCTAATAATTTCCCTTTTTATGAAATATATTATTTTTAAAACAGAATAATAGTTTTAACATTTTTCATTTGTTTGTTACAAGTTTAAAAAATAAATATAAAAACTGTTTATATACAAAGCTGTTTTTAGTAACTTATTTAAAAAATAATTATTTTAATGCGTTTATATCTTAAAAAAATTAAAATTAATCTCAATTATTAAAAATTCCGATGCCGGGAATCGAACCCGGGTCTCCTGGGTGAAAGCCAGATATCCTAACCGCTGGACGACATCGGATTGTTGAACATAATTGACAATCAAGGAATTATATTACATAAACACGTCTTCTTTGTCATTCAACAAACTACTTGTTTATACCACAACCCAATAAATAACAACTAACACATATAGACTACCCCTACCATTAATGTTAATAGACTACAAATTTATGCTAAACAATTAAATTTTTTTAATGCTAAATATTGGTGCACACAATAATATATAACAATGTTGAGAATCCATAAAAGATGTGGGGATTTTTATCTATATAGTAAAATTAAATAAATAAAATTTATATTTTTCAAAATAACTGAATAAAATGACATTGTGTTAAAATTATGCATTAGCTAGTGATTTGATCATGATTGATATTCGATTCATGAGAATTTTGATAACTTGAGCTTATATAGATGGACAATTTAAAAAAGATATTGAAATCATATACATAAAAGAGAAAATATAATTAGATATTTTTATATCATTGAATGTCTGATCACTTTACAATTCTCTTGGAAGACATGAATCACATGAAGAAGCTTCTAAGGCCTTTTAGCCCTTCTAGATTTGGTATAAAGCTAAAGGTTGTGTCAATTTAAAGTACACATAATTCTAACATGGAAATATCACTCTAATATGTGTTAATAACATGAGCATTCGACTATTTGTAAGTATTCTCATTAGACCAAACAATAGGATACCGAGATTTTCCATTCAACCTTCCAGGAACATCAACATGTGAAGAATGTGGTTTGTAGATAAATCATGTGGCACTTTATGTGAGAAACATCCTTTAAAATTTCCACTTTACTCCAATGGTGAATTTTAGTAGCACAAGAGCATGAGAAATATTGTCTAGGGGAGATGTCAATGGTTTCTTGAAGAATCTCTTAAAGGGCATATGTACTAGCCAAAAAGTACAGGTGTGTGTGTATTCCCCATGTAAGGGCAAGGAGAAGTCATGTACAATGATGTTTTACGGTGCTTTTAGGAGTCTTGGTCACGTGACGTGAGAAGTTGTGAAGATGATCGGTGTGCGTAGGTATAAGTGTATGGCTTATGGGCAATATGCGTTATGACCTCAGGTATCATGATTTGTCTTGGGCTTAAGATTTATCCCTTTTCACTAGGGAAGAGAGAGTATTTATAGATACCCCTAGGGCCTAATGTTTCCCACGATTGAGCAATAAGAAAGCTCAGGTGAGGGTGTACGACCACCCACTCATGCTCAGATCTGAAACAATGGCGAGAAAATTAGGCAACATCATCGGCTCCTTTGAATAACAAGATTCCAAAGAAGCTCATAGGAATGGAAGATCTTAATAGATATGAAGGAACCTCTTAAAGAGGGATGGTGGCAACTTTTAAAGAAAAGAAGATCCAGGTGCAATTCAAATATGAGAGACTAACCAAATTTAAGTTTTAGACTTAAAACATACTCAAACTGACCGATTATTCATAGTTTATTTCACATTCATATTTAGCCTGTTATGTAAAAGGGTTCCAACACTTTTTCATTCATTATTACTTATGCCTTATATATGGGCTACAAGACAATCTCATAATACAGAAGAGTGCGCCTCTTCCTATTTAGGCCCAACAGGCCTTATACAGAGTAAACTCTAACAAACCCTCCCTTAAGTTGATCCCTATACAACAATAGATCAACTAAACTATAGCATCAAAGAACAAAAAGAAAACTAGTGCAGAAAAAAAATAATTATTTGATGTTGCTTGAGTCACACATTCCCAAGCCCTCCCTTAACTTGAGGAAGGTTTCAACTTTTAAGGCCTTGGTCATGATGTCTGCCAATTGATCCTGTGACCTGTAAAATTTCAGCTCAATGACTCCATCATTACTGAGTTCCCTTAGGAAATGATATCTTACATCAGTATGCTTGCATCTACCATGCATGATGGGATTCTATGACAACTTAATGGAAGAACTGTTGTCACAATTTATGATAGTGCAGTCACTTTGCTTTACACGCAGATGATGTAGCACAGTTCTCATCCAGACACACTGACAAGCACTAGATACAACTGATACAAACTCTGCTTCAGTAGTGGACAAAGTGACAATTGGTTGTTTCTTTGATGACCAACAAACTGCACTTGATCCCATTGTAAAGACATATCCAAAGGTACTTTTCCTATCATCACGGTCACCTGTATAATCAGAATCAGTCCAGCCCTGCATTATCAAGCTACCCCTAATTTCTTTCTTGTACATCATGCCAAAATTCAGTGTCCCTTTCAAGTATCTCATTATCCTCTTGACAGTTGCAACATGTAACTTAGTAGGTCTTTCCATGCACCTTGCAGTCAAGCAGACTAAGAAGGTCATATTTGGCCTTGTGGCTAACAAATACATCAGATATCCAATCATCCTCTTGTAAAGTGTAGCATCTGTGGCTTTTCCTTTCTCATCTTTCACAAGTTTGCAGCCAAGCACAATTGGACTGCACACTTTGTTACAACCTTCCATGCCAAACCTTGCCAGAATTTCTGATGCATATTTCTGCTGATGAATGAATATTCCTTGGCTGCATTGATTGACTTCAATTCCTAGAAAATACTTCATTTTTCCCAAATCTGTCATAGCAAATTTTCTTTCATAGACTGCTTGAAGGCTACAGTCATCTCTTCATCATTTCCAATGTAGATTAGATCATCTACATACAAGATTACAATGAGTATCTTTCCCTTGTTTCCATGTTTGACAAACAGGGTGGGTTCATGAGAGCACTTGTCAAACTCTTCAGTACAAAAGAATAGCTCTATCTTACTGTACCAGGCTCTAGGTTCCTGCCTCAGCCCATACAAAGCCTTTTTAAGCTTGTAAACTTGGTCCATTTCACCCTTGTGATACCCCAATGGTTGTTCCACATATACATCCTCAGTTAGCTCTCCATGTAAAAAGGCACTTTTTACATCTAATTGAAATACACTCCACTGATTGTGTGCAGCCAAAGCAAGAATTGTTCTGATAGTATCCCACCTTGCAACAGGAGCAAAGACTTCACTATAATCAATTCTATACTTTTGTGCATAACCCTTTGCCACCAGTCTTTCTTTATGCTTCTCTACCTGCCCCTTTTCATTGTATTTGGTTTTGAAAATCCATTTGACACCAATAGCCTTCACACCTTGTGGAAGAGTTGCCAATTCCCAAGTATCATTGTCTTCAATTGATTGCACTTCACAATTCATAGCCTTCTTCCAGGTGCCTGATTTCACTACTTCCTCATAGGAACTTGGATCTTCATTGGAGCTAAACATTGCAATTGCTAGATTCTGAATAGGGTCAGTTTGGTTCTCCACACTTTCCAGGTCTGTCACACAGTCTCTTAGATATCCAGGCATATTTCTTTTCCTTGCAGGTGGAACAACTGAGACAATCTGCTCAGCTTCTGATTCATTTGAATGATCATCATTAGGGTTGTCTTCATGATTGTTTTCCATCCTATCATCACTGGAACTCTCTTTTGGCTCAGATTGTATCTCAACCTCATCATTTTCTTCATCTTCACTCACATGCTCTATTTGCTTGGCTGCCCTTGAATTTTTTCCAATTCCACCCCTTTGATTCATCAAAAACTACATCTCTGCTGACAATTATCTTTCTCTCAACTGGATTATAGAGCTTATATGCCTTTGACTCTTCACTAATACCCAATAGGACACACTTGATGCATTTATTATCCAGTTTTCTTCTGTGAACATCAGGAATATGGACATTAGTTAGACATCCAAAGACCCTGAAGTGATGCACAGAGGGTTTTACCCCTCTCCAAGCTTTTTCAGGTGTAACATCCCTTAAAGCAAGAGTAGGGCATCTATTCATTACATGTGCAACCCATTTTACTGCTTCAGGCCAGAATTGCTTAGGTACACTCCTAACTGACATCATGCTTTTTACCATATTAAGCAATGTTCTGTTTTTCCTCTCAGACATCCCATTTTGCTGAGGGGTGTATGCTGTAGTCAGTTGCTTCTTAATCCCATTAATAACACAATAATTGTTGAATTCAATTGAATTGAACTCACCTCCCCTATCAGTTCTGAGACGTAAGATCTTGCAGTTAGATTCATTTTCAGCTAATGACTTAAATGTCTTAAATACTTCTAAAGCCTCAAATTTTTCTTGCAGAAGATAAATCCATGTTTTTCTACTGTAGTCATCTGTAAAGGTAATGAAGTACCTGTTTCCAGCAATTGATTTAGGAGTGATAGGTCCACAGATGTCAGAATGAATTAGTTCAAGCTTCTTGGAAGCTCTCCAGTTTGATTGCTTTGGTATGTCGTTTCTATATTGCTTCCCAACTAGACAGTCATCACACTTTTCTTTAAAGTCCTTCATCTCTGGCAGCCCATCAACCATCTGTTTTTGGTACAATGTCTTCAAATCCCTAATGCTGAGATGCGCATATCTATTATGCCACATATATGCTTCTTCCAACATGGATACTGGGTTGCATTTGGGCACCATCATAGATGCTCTAACAATATACATCCTGTTGCTTGTCATTTCTATTGTCAGAATCAAGCCCTTCTCTCTATGAAACAGTTGACACTTATTATTTTTGAACATAACTGTGATATTTTTCTGCTGCAATTGCCCAACACTGAGTAAGTTGTTTCCCAGACCTGGTATGTAATACACATTTGTAAATACATGTATCCGTCCTTCAAAGCACAACTTGACATTACCTCTTCCCATAACAATCATCTTTGAATCATTTCCAAGTCTCACAGATTCCCTGAACTTGTCATCAAATTGGAAAAACCAATCTTTGTTTCCCACCATGTGGTTGCTGCAGCCACTATCAACATACCACGTTTCTTCTTGAACCTCCTTTTTTCTTCAGAATGTGCCATCAGAAGAATCTCTTCTTTTTTATACTCAGCATAATTTGCATTTTCTTCCCACTCCGGATATTCATTGCGATAATGTCCAAGTTTATGGCACTTGTAGCATTCCACGAAATCTCTGCTTTGTCTTCCTCGACCTCGACCTCTCGAAACGTTTCTTCCTCTACCTCTACCTCCGAATTACTCATCTTGAGTGCCTGTTCTTCACAATGCTCCTTTTGCCCTTGCATTCTTTGCTAATGTACCAGAAGACTACTCTGAAGCTCATCAATTGACATGGCCGTGACGTCATTGGATTCTTCTATAGAGCACACTACGTAATTAAATTTTGTAGGCATGGATCTCAAGATTTTCTCTACCACTGCAACCTGCTCCATTCTTTCTCCTTGTGCAGTCATTTGATTTGTGTTTGCAAGAGTTCTTGCAAAGTAGTCATTAATAGATTCACCCTCTCCCATTGCAAGAACCTCGAATTTGCGACATAAAGATTGTAAATGAGCACGTTTTACCTTTGTAGAGCCTTGATATTTCCTTCGCATTGCTTCCCAAATATCCTTCGCAGTGTCACGAACCAAGATTGTTTCAAGAATCGTGCGATCAATGGATTGGAATAGATAGTTCTTGGCTTTAAAGTCGCGCAACTTGCTTTCTTCTGCAGATTTGCGTTGATCCGGTGTAACATCAATCGGTACGGTGATGACTCCCGTCTCAATCAAACTCCAATACTCCTTAGAACGAAGGAGATTTTCCATGAGCATAGACCAGTGTTCATAGTAGCCGTCAAACTTAGGGACAGATGGATGAGTGAAATTGGTGGAATCCGCCATAGCTACGGCGGAGGAAAAACGATGAACGGAGAAAGAATATCGGAGAACTGTATATTTTAGGTAGTGATGAATGGCAGGGGATCGGAACCGGGTCTTACTGATACCACTTGTTATGTAAAAGGGTTTCAACACTTTTTCATTCATTATTCCTTATGCCTTATATATGGGCTACAAGACAATCTCATAATACAGAAGAGTGAGCCTCTTCCTATTTAGGCCCAATAGGCCTTATACAGAATAAACTTCAAAATAACCACACTAACATATTATGTTTGGATCCGTTGCGCACAATGTTTTAGTAGTTAACCTTTATAGATTAAAAAAAGTAAACTTTTTTTAGGTAACCTTTCATCCACAAATATTTATATAATCTATGATATATTCTAAATGATTCTAAGTATGGTACATGGTACAGTTTGATGAAAAGCCATTCTAGATACAAGTTGGTACTGTAATTTAAGAATGTGTGGTCCTTTAATGTATTGCAATAGTGGTCTTCTACACCGTGTTGTAAATCTATTAAACCATATATTTGGAATAGTCTCCAGTCAATGAAGAGATTCACACACCTACTCAGTCCTTGCACGCGCTGCCTTGTTACTCTTTAAGTCTTATTATAAATATTTCATTTTAAAACTTTTTACATCCAAATCAATTTCAACACCATATTGTCATAAAACCAACCTAACCCCATCATCTCATCTCATCATAACTCCCCAAAAGTCCTCTCTTGACTCTTCTCTCTCTAAATTCTTCTCCACCTTCTCCAGTTCCTCTTCTCAACCTTTTTCATATTCTTCATTTCATCCAATTTCTTAAGGTTTGTTTCACAAAATTTATACTTTTTCTATATTATTTTCATAGCCTTATGATTTCCCCTCTTAATTTAGTCAATGATTACTTTAAATTTAACTGTAGCATATTCTAGATTAAAATTAAACGTGTCTCTTTATTTCTGATGTCTCTGTAAAACTACCGATTTGTCTTGTATTAACCACACAATTTTGCATTATTATTATTATTATTATTATTATTATTATTTTTTAATTGTTTTCCACTTTATTATCTATCCTTCAAGATATTGATACTTTTAAATGGCTCAAATCAACCAGGTGGCATTCCAAGCGCATCTGAATAACTTCATACTGTCATGACTTGTTTTTCTTTCTTATTTGGCAAGAAAGTGTCTTCTGATATAAGACGAGATCCTGAAATTGACCAAGGTAACTAACTTATCTATGTTTGCTTAATTTATAGGACCATATCATTCATTTTCTGATGTAAAATGATAATACTTATATGATATAATTAGTGAATGTAATGTAATTACCTATTTACTATCAAGCTCATATACCTGAATACGATCCAGACACTAACACTAACACGACGATTCTGGTAATAATTTGAAAAAAATAATAAATTAAACATAATTACAAGTGCTGGCGCAGGTGACTAGGTGACAGACACATTTTTTTTTAGAGGTGTCAGCTACTACGTAGCCTATTTACATTGCTTGATTTTAATTGAATATACTTGTTAACAGGACTTTCCGGTATTCGAATAAAAGTTTATACCTACAAAGAACTCAAAAATGCCACGGATGATTTCAGCCCGGCTAATAATATCGGGGAGGGTGGTTTTGGTTCTGTCTATAAGGTAACACAACAATGCTCGATTATTTCCTTCATTGCCGTATAGTTTGTTTTATAACTATTTTTTTCCTTAACATTATTTTGGTGGATGATTAGGGAGTACTAAAAGGCGGGAAGTTAGCTGCTATAAAAGTCCTTTCAACTGAATCAAAACAAGGGGTGAAGGAATTCTTGACCGAGATTAATGTCATTTCAGAAATACAGCATGAGAATTTGGTTATACTATATGGTTGTTGTGTCGAAGGAGAGCACCGAATATTAGTCTACAATTACCTCGAGAACAATAGCCTTGCACAAACCCTTCTAGGTAAATGCAAGCACTTTTATTTCGTCTGAATTTCATGGACTTGCTGTGTTGAATCTTTGAATAAACTAAATTATATGCACTTGCAGCTGGAGGTCACAGTAATATCTACTTCGATTGGCAAACACGGTGTAAGATATGTATTGGAGTTGCACGCGGACTTGCCTTTCTTCATGAAGAAGTAACGCCGCATATTGTTCACAGAGATATAAAAGCAAGCAACATTCTCCTTGACAAAGACCTTACACCAAAGATTTCAGATTTTGGTCTTGCAAAACTTATTCCATCATATATGACTCATGTCAGCACACGCGTAGCAGGAACAATGTAAGTGTTTTAGGTTTACAGTCAAGTACAATATTTAGAACAGTGATGGTTTTTCATATTCTGCGAGTTAGTTACATAGATCAAGTTAATTTGCAAGTTACAAATTAACTTGCAACTAATTGGTAACTAACGTGCAACAAATTTGTAACTAACTTGCAACTAATTACCTATTTTTAATATCTGGAACTCAACCTTGTGTTTTATTTCAGAGGCTATTTGGCACCCGAGTACGCAATAAGGGGACAGTTGACTCGTAAAGCAGATATTTACAGTTTTGGCGTCCTCCTTATAGAGATAGTCAGTGGGAGATCCAACACAAATATCAGATTACCAATTGCAGATCAATATATTCTAGAAACGGTACGTTTCATGTTCAAGTATCTTTCAATTTTTTAAAATATGGACACTTCTCTGTTGCATTATAGATTTATGGTATCAATAGAACCAGCTCTTATTTAAGCTTCTGTTTTCACAACAGACATGGGAACTTTACGAGCGAAACGAATTGGTACAGTTGGTAGACATATCACTAAACGGGGGTTTCGATCCAGTGGAGGCTTGTAAAATTCTGAAGATTGCCCTTCTTTGTACTCAGGACACGCCTAAGCTCCGGCCAATCATGTCTTCTGTAGTCAAAATGCTCAGCGGAGAAATCGATATTAACGAAAGTAAAATAACAAAACCGGGCTTGATTTCAGATGTTATGGATCTTAAAGTTAGAGGAGCTAAGAAAAATAAAGATATGGAGAGTACATCTTCATACAATGTTTCCTCTGGCTCAGATAGCCAGGGCACTACTACTACTACTACTATGTCATTGGCTGCTTCTTCAAGTGCTGCAACAACTTCAACCTTCACTATAAAATATGATAAAAGCATGTAGCATCACTTCTAGTCTTAAGAAATTTCATCATTGATCTAAGATTTTTTATTTATTTATTGAGGTGTGTTATCTCATGTAAATTTGTTGTTGATTCCATAATTTTTATATGTTCAATTTATTTGGTAAAGTGCCACTAGGAAGTTTTGTAAAATGTGTATTTTTTTTTTTTAATTCCTTAAAGGAATTGAAATGTTGGTTCTTAAACTTATTAACCATCTTTCGTTATAAATAAATATATATGAAAAAAATTGAAAAAATTAATTACTATTATTGAAATAATTTAATAACATAACCGTTTGGTTTGTTAGTTATAACTGAATCGGTTATAAAGATATAAAAATCCAAGACTCTTGTTCACTCTTTCTTCACACTCTCTTTCTCCTTCTTTGCTCTCAATCACAATTCACAGAAAATGGATCCAGAAGGATACAATTCCACCACTTCTGTGTAAGTTCTTCTCCAATCATTCATCACACTGTGTGTGTTTGTTCATCATTATCATTCACTCATTCTGCTTCATTTTATTCAATCACCAGGTTGGGACGCAGGCGCGAGAATTCTTTCACTTACACCAACTTCATACATGGAATCTGCTGCAGTTGTTGTAATCGAAACCGTCGAAGCCATCGACGCCTTCCAAGCCACGAGAATTCTTTCACTGATCACACCAACTTGATGAATGAAATCGACCTCTTCGGTGATACTAACATGGAGTTTCTTGGAATTCTTGGTGAAGGAAGTTATGGTACGGTTTCTAAATACCGTCTCCTCACAGATAACACCATTGTAGCTGTTAAACAAATCTCGGTAACCAACACTTCCAATGCTGTTCCTGGTTCCATCGTCAGAGAGGTCTCGTTTCTCCAAGAATTCAATCATCCTAACATTGTTAGGTAATTTATTCAAACTATTATATCTAGGGTTTCTTTCATCATAATGTGTATAGTTTATAGATCAGTTTTGTTTCAATCAATGTTTGTAGGTTATTGAATGCAAGGAGCAATATGGGTACAAGATCGGTGAGCCTTGTTTTCGAGTGTCTTGATTGTGATCTTAGCAAGTACATTCAACAGAATCAATACTATGGTTCATCAATGAATCATCCCTTCACAAGAAAGGTAAGTAAAGTTAGGGTTTTCGATCTCCGATTATATATATATATATATACTTTTGTAGAAGATTTAACCGAAAAAATTGTTGCAGAGTTTTCTGTATCAGATTTTATCTGCAGTGGAGTACTGTCATTCTCGTAAGATTATTCACCGAGACTTAAAACCGGGCAATCTTCTTGTCGATCATGGAAAAAAGATGATCAAACTCGCTGATTTTGGTTTGGCTAGAGAGTTAGTAAATCCTGGAACGGTCTATAGTGAGAAGGTAGTGTTGAATTTTTATCATTTTGACATACAAATTTGAATCTTACTATATTTATATGTTATCTGGTTGCCATGATTCAATTTCTTGTGTTACAATTGCGGCAGGTAGCAACTCAGTGGTATAGAGCACCTGAAGTTTTGTTTCAACGCGGTCAATATTCAACTCCAATGGATATTTGGTCTGTGGGATGTATATTTGGTGAGATGGTGCTTGGACAACCAATACACAATGTTATTGATAGCTATGGTGAGCTAGGGCTGATTTTCAGGTAATTTGAGTTAGACACACAATAGTTTTATTTCACATTTTGGATTTCAATCAAACTAACATAGGCTTTTTTTATGTATATATATATGAAGAATGTTTGGTACACCAACAGAGGAAACTTGGCCAGGGGTCACTAAGTTATGTGATGACCTTCAAGACTATCACAAATTTGTCCCAATGGTACCAAAATTTTCATTCTCAAATATAAGAGTTCATTTTCACTAAATGTCATGTTATAGAATCTTTGTTATGTGTGCCTTTATTCAAATGTGTAGGACCTTTCAACAATTTTTCATGATCTAGAACCATCTGGTCTTACTCTTCTAAAGGTGAGTCTCGTTTTCTCCCTAATTTTGGTATGAAGATCCTTAGGCTTACTAAACCGCATTTGCAACACCGTGCTTTGATGGTGCTGCAATGATTGAATAAGAATGCATTTACAAACCTAAGTTGAAATTGCTTATATAGTATCATGGAAGGGGAATTAGACATGTTGGTTTCTTATGTATTGCAGAGGATGCTTTGCCCGGACCCAAACAGGAGGATTTCAGCCGAAGCTGCTCTAAAGCATCCTTACTTTAAGGACTTGGGTCACAGGTATATTTTCTACATCTTTGTTGAGTTCTCAGGTTCTGTCTTGCTTATAGGCATTGTTGGAAAAATTATAATGAGAAACAGATTGAGTATATTATCTGAAACTTCTAGTTATAAGAACATGACCTTTTTTGCTTCTTCTTTGGCTGTGATATAGTAAGTTTTTAAATTCTTTGTCTTGTTTTCATTTTGATTCAGGTAGGTTATTAAAGGAGAAGCCAAGTCTTGATCAGCTGAATGAAAGGACAAGTTATAAAGTTGTTTCCTCCCAAAAAAAGAAGTCAATTTACATATAATGTTGCTTTGTATTTTCAACCAAATAGTACCTTTGTGTTAGTTGGTAGTTTTGCTTCCTTCTTTACTTGGCTTGGGTCATTGTTAACACTACATTCAAACAATATTGTTTTAGTTATCCAATTGTTTCATGTTTGATTGGACAGAATTACATTGTTAAATCCTCCTCTCTTTTTTATTTTCTTTTTGAAGCAGACAAAGTTCCAACTACTTTTTTTCCCCAATAGGAATACTACATTTTTCATAGGAATACTACTTAAATAAATACGTATTGGATAAATTATACTTTTAAATATATTGTGAGGATAGAGAAAAACAAGTCTTAATTGCAAAATTAAATCAATGCTCATTTAAGAACAAAATTTAAAATAAAAAGTGTAAAGTAAATCAATGTCATTGATTTATGAAGTTTTTTTAATAAAAAAAAAGTAGCTAGTTTTTTAAGTCTTAAACAAAAAGGTCTATAAGACGAACTTAAATCTAAAAAAAAAGAGAGGGTCTATTTAATTTAATGTAAATTAGTCACTAATTTAATGTAGTTGTGGGATCCAATTGTATTGAGATTGAATCCCCTATCTTCTATTATTAAATGGTTTATTTAGAAATTCACACTTTACGTCCATTTGACATATATGTCAACTATTTATTTCTGTTAAACCAACAACTAACTTGATTGTTTTGATCCTAGCCACAAGTCTAAAAACTTCATTGAAGTCAATTTTTTCTTTTTGGAGAAATTCTTTCACCACTAACTTTGCTTTGTGTTGAGTTACTCCCCCTTTGAGATTCATTCTTCACTTTGCATACCCACTTGACATCAATTGCCTTTTTGCCTTGAGGAAATTCGACAAGTGACCAAGTGTTGTTGTCTTCGATGGACTTTACTTCTCGTTCATCGCTTTCACCCACTTCAAATCTTTCAATGTTTCAACTGCATTGACAGGTTCCACTTCTGCATAAAAAACATAGTGTACAAGTTCACCTTCATTATCAATCACATCATCTGATGTACCCACACAATCTTGCAATTTTGCAGGCATGCGTCTTGTTCTCTGAGGTATGCTTGTATTTGGTTGATCTATAACTGCTGGTTCCTCTTGTCGAACTTCTCTTTCGACTTGAGTTTCTGGTTCTTCAAGTAAGATTCTCACTGAATACTTCTTGACATTTTGAGTCCAATCCCATTCTTTCAGCTCATCTAAGATCACGTCCTTGTTGATCACAATTTGCTTGTTCACTGGGTCGAACAACTTGTAACCTCCTGTCGAATAATATCCTACTAGAATCATTTTACTCGACTTATCATCAAGTTTTCTTCTCAATTAATCTGACACATGTCTACGTGCAATAGATCTAAATACCTTCAGATGGCTCAAACTAGGTTTTACACCAGACCAACATTCTTCTGGAGTAATCCTTTCTAGTTTCTTCGTTGGATATTTGTTCAAAATATAAGTTGCAGTAGACACAAATTCACCCCAAAACTCTTTAGGTAAATTCTTGCCTTTCAACATACTTCAAACCATATTCATGATGGTTCGATTCTTCCTTTTTGCAGTCCTATTATGCTGTGGAGTGTAGGGTGACACCACCTCATGCACAATCCCTTGTTTTTCACATAACCTGTCGAAGTCTTTTGGCACATACTCCACCACCACCAGTTCTCAAAACTTTGAGCTTTCGACCACTTCGTCTTTCGACCATAGACTTAAACTTGGCAAATACCTCGATCACTTCACTTTTTTCTTGATTAGGTAGGTCCACAATTTTCGATTGAAATCATATATGAATGTGACAAAGTATTTATTACCTCCAGATGAATCCACCTGGATTGGTCCACATACACATTCTTCACATACTTCCTTTGGAATGTCAATTTCTAGCAATCCTAAAACCATATTCTTTCTCTTCAAATCTATGATGTCTCTGAAGTTGAAATGGCCTAGTCGATAATGCCATATCCATTCGTCTCTGCTAGATGCAGTCGAAAGACACTGGTGCTCCATCACATTAAGTTAGATCTTGAAGGTTCTATTCTGGGACATAGGAGACTTCAAGATTAATATTTCACTAACGTCGACAACTCTCATCATATTGTCTTCAACAATCACTTTGTAATTCTTTTCGACTAACTGCCCTATACTAAGAAAGTTGCTCTTCATGTCTGGAATGTATAACACATTCAAAATTACTGACCTTTTCCATCTTTCCTCATGATCATAACATCTCCAATACCATCAGTTGCTAGAGTATGGTCATTTGCAAATTTCACCATGTTCTTCATTGGGGGCTTTATATTAACAAGCCAATCTTTCCTTCTAGACATGTGTGATGAACATCCTGAATCCAAGTACCATTTATCCTTGAATTGCTCTTCATCTCTTGTTGTGACCATCATCAATATCTCTTCCTCTTCATCTCTTGTTGTGAACAATAATTGATTCACTTGCCCTAAAAACACGATCTCTGACGTGAAATTCTTGAAAAATCGATCAAAAACACTAATTGGAAGCTCTGGATACCAATTTGTTAGTGCGTGAGGCACTTTTAGTGAGAAGAGAAAGAGAGAATAATATAGGAAATAAGGATTTGTATTATTGAATTGTATAAATAATGATACACACTATGACTATTTATATACAACCCTAATTGGACTTGGGCTACACAACTTGGATTATATTTAAATATTAAATCTAATCAAATCTAATCTAATATTTTAACATCCATTCGAGCGTCAACAATGTTATATTTTTTAATCTATTTTTGTTTCTTTGGAAGATGGATCAGACCAGTCACCAAAAAATAAGATAATTTTATTTTCTAAGTCCATATAATTATATGCCAACTCCTAAATATGTGTGATAACACCATAGAAGTCGTCCTCACCACCCCTATAACTCCTTTTACGACTACAACACTATTTATTATTTTCTTCCCTTCTGTCCATGTTTGAGTGAGAAATTTATATTTGTTTACAAAGTATGTGTGCCATTCATTTGCACGTTGATGGGGGCCTTCAGACAAACTTCTCAAATGTATTATTTTAGGACTTTGTGCAACAATGTCGGATGATTGTTGCTTAAACCATGTAGGAAAATAGGTATTTGAGTAACAAATCGATACTTGTTTACCCATGCTTCGAAAATAGTAGGCATTAAATGTCTTATTTCGGAAAACAATAGGTTTGAAGGAGACAAGTATTATCCAAAAATAAATATAAACTTAATTTAATATACTTGCTAAAGATATGATTTAACTTCAATGCAGTTAATCAACACGTGAATATAAGCAAATTGCATTTCTTTTTCAGACAACAATGCACACTCGTCTTTTCAGAAGGTTAACTGGGACGAACGAAGACTGATAAGATAAATTGACTTCTTTCACTATAATGAACTTTGTTTCTCATGATTATTGGAGTCAATATCATGTGATTGAAATAATGAGAGCAAAAATGTGACATTTCTTTATGCAAGTATTGCACCTATATTAATCCCTAAATTCTCGCCTTATTTTCCACTGATTGCTTTAAATCACCCTTAAATCATTCAAATAGATACATCCAACTATATTGAACAAGTCCACCAATGTAAGCTTCATAAGTAAGATGCATAGAGAGAGGCTCTATATAATCAAACCAGACATAAATATTTGCTCCAACTTCCAGAGAATGACATGAACGTTCCAATTTAATGATATCATCTACTCTTAAAATTGATGCACAAATGTCTTTAAAAATTGACTGATCTCAGTTAGTGAGTTAAGCACATGTTGGAAAAGTGAGTTGAATGCAATTGGAAGCATTTGTTCTATGAAAACATGACAATACTCACTTTTTATTTCATGTGACTTTCCAGTTTTGACGTCAACACATCTTGTAAAATTAAAAGAATAACTATCAGACATTTTCAACTCATTTGACCACTCACAAACTGCTTTAATTTCTTCGAAAGTAAGATTGTAATTAACCTTGAATTTTAATAATTTTCCATAGAGTTGAAGTTTTTACTTCAAAAACCCTGTCAATTACACAAAGTTCCAAATTCCAAACCCTATTTCATATTAAGTTACACATGTTGGTATAAAGGATTTGGATCATATATATATATATATATATATATATATATATATATATATATATATATATATATATATATATATATATATATATATATATATATATATATATATATATATATATATGGGTTTTATTCAATTCACTTGACTAAATAAGAAAAAGTTTGGATTATCCTTCCACCACAGTGATTAAATTGATTTACTAGTTGGGAACAAGCAAAACACTATTGGAAGAAATTTTTTAAGCCCTAGAATAATTGTGCTAATAGAGTTTGTACTAATTATCATCAAAGCATGGCCAACTCAAGAGTGTTAACCCTCTACTTATAGAATCTATATGGTATACTAGTACTATATAGTTACAAGAGTCGTAATAAAGACTAAAAATATTCATTAACCTCTAAATAGTAGTAATTGTTAGACATTCTAATCTTCCATTGCAATTTTAATATTTATTGCGACTCATTCAATCATAATAATATACACAAACTACTCAATATTAATTCCAAACAGAACCAATGCACAAAACAATCAACACAATATCGATATAAAATAAGACTGAAATATATAAATATAATTCTGAAAGAAAAACAAGAAACTTATGTTCTGTCTAACATAATCTTAAAAGTAAATATATAATCATTCAAAAGCCCATTGATTTTCGCGGCGAACTTCTTCCTCTTCCTCTTTTGTGTAATCATTCACAACATTGAACATTTTGCGAATCTCCTCGATACTCTTACCGACCATTGTGTCCGCAATAGCCTGACTTATAAGATCTAACAGACTCTTGATATCCAAATAGTTTGCAGCCAATATGAGTTCAAACAGTGTAGCTTGATCAACCTTGACGAACTCGGCATCCCAAGCCTTGAGATCAACATCATCAGCAGGTTTTTCTTCATCAACATGCTTCTTGCAGTACTCAATCACCTTTGCCAAAATCTGGCTGGTTACATTTGGAAGAGGGATTCCAGTGTCATCAGCACAATTATCATCAATCATATGCTTTATTGTTTGAGATTCCATTGCCACTGCTTCGTCCACTTCAAAAATATCACCATCACCACTCTTGAGATTGATCTTCTTTGCTGATGTTGATGCCATGATTGAACTTTGATCGTTGGATACTATTCTTCTTTCACCTTTTTTTTCCCTTCAAAAGTAAAACCCTAACCCTAGTGAAGAGCTTGATAGTATTTATATTGCAATTACTTAGCCAGCAAGTTTTATTTATGGATTTGATTTGATTTATCAAACAGATTTGTTACTTTTTTTATTAAAAATATTTTAAAATATTTGTTTTCCCTATAAAGGCGCATATAATGGAAATTAGTTTTTAACTTTTGTCTGTTACATAGTGTACTCCTTCTGTGAAAAATATATCAACAAATTTTATTTATTTATTTATTTATTTATAAACTATAAGTTGAAAAAACTAGTTGTTATTCAATTTAATTATTTTGTTCTAAAAAATACATCTCTTTCAAGTAAAACTAAAAACAAATTATATTTAATTTATTATCTTCCATTTGTATCATAACTTACGTTATAGACATTGAGTTTGTATATTTATCTCGTATGGAACTTATAAGTCTAGATATTCATTACAAAATTTGACTAAACAGATCCTGATATGCTTAAGGTTTGAAATGGAGCAATGAAAAAAATGAATATATTGTTTATTAAGGGTAGTTTAGTTATTTGCTCATGGAGATAAGGTTCACATGTAAAAATGATATATATGGCCACAAACCGTACTTCATTTTTAATTTTGATGAAACAAACTAACAGAATTCAGTTATGATTCTGTTAGATTCCATCTTCTTCTCCATTCTTCGATACTCCCAAGGCTCAAAGCATAGTTATCTTTACCATTGAGCTATATTTGATATGGTATCAGTAGATTTTTGAATCAAATCTCACTCCAAGATTTGCATTCCAGCTTCCGCATTTCCTGTTTCATCAAGATTTGCTTCGTTTCGTTCATCATCATGGAAGATCAACAGCAGAATCCGTTCTTCATCCATCACTCGGATCATCCTGGTCTTGTTCTGGTATCACATCTCTTGACGGAAGACAATTATCCGTCATGGCGTCGCGCGATGTTCATAGCTCTCCGTGCAAAGAACAAAGTTGGATTTGTAGATGGATCGATTCCGCAACCTCAAGATGATGATCCTCAATTTGCTATCTGGCAACGCAATGACAATGTCGTTGCATCTTGGCTTTTGAATTTCGTGTCTAAAGAACTCACGACAAGTGTGATCTATGCATCGAATGCAACAGCAATTTGGAATGACCTTCAAGAACAATTTCCGCAGAACAATGAACCGCGTCTGTTTCAGCTTCGCAAAGACTTCATCACCTGCACTCAAGGTACACTCTCTGTTGGTGCTTATTACTCTAAGCTCAAGGGACTTTGGGAAGAGCTAGCTGAATTTCTTCCGATTCACAATTGTGTGTGTGGAGGTGTTAATCCTTTAATTAAACATATCAATCGCGAATACGTTTTAACCTTCTTGATAGGTCGAATGAAAGTTTCAATTCCATTCGAAGCCAAATTCTTCTCATGGATCCTTTACCATCTGTTTCCCGTGTATTTTCACTTGTAATCCAAGAAGAGAAACAGAGAGTGATTAACTCTATCATGGGTGATAACATTGAAGCTTTAGCTTATGCAGCCAATGATTCTCATGGTGCTAAGTCCAAGATTGGAAGGAAGGATAGGCCTCTATGCTCTCACTGTGGGATTCTTGGTCACATCAAAGACAAATGCTTCAAATTACATGGATATCCACCTGGATATCGCAAGAACAAAGATATCTGATCTACATCTGCGCTAATCTTTGTGTCTGAGCATGGATGATGCAACACCTTTGAACACAAAGCAATATCAACAACTCATTGCATACATTCAAGGACAAAATGGCACGACAATCCCCTCTTGGAGAAGCTTCATCCTTAGGTGATTTAGTTGGTATGATATTTTCCTCATCACATCACAATAATTACCCTTTAGAACATGTTTGGATTGTTGATTCAGGAGCCACATCCCACATTGTTCATACTTTAAATTTGTTCTGCTCTTACAAATTTCTGTCTCAAATATGTGTCATTACCCAATAACACCAAAGTTCTTGTATCTGCCATAGGCACAGTCAATTTAGGAAACAACTTGACACTGCATAATGTGTTGTACATTCCTCAATTCAATATAAACCTGTTATCTGTTAGTCAACTGGTACATCATTCTAATCTATCCATTATGTTTTCTGATAATGGATTCATTGTTCAGGACATTCACAAGGGGAAGATGATTGGCAAGGGTGATCAAAGTCATAACTTGTACTTCCTTAAAGTGGAGTCTACATCTTCTTTAGCTGCTTGTAATAATAACCATTTGTTAGAGGTTCATACCTGTAATTCTGTTAGCAATGTTTCCATTTCGACATGGCATGCTAGATTAGGTCATTTATCTGATAAAGTGTTGAAAACTATTCAAAATGTCATTCCTGAATTGTTTCCTTTAGATACATCTTATACTGAACTATGCAATGTTTATCCTCTTGCAAAATTGCATCGTTTACCTTTTAATTCCAATAATAATCGTGCTGATTTAGCTTTTGATCTAATACATTGTGATGTGTGGGGACCCTTTAAAAGACCTATATATAATGGCTCACATTATTTTTTAACCATTGTGGATGACAACACAAGGTATACTTGGATTCACTTGATGAAACATAAATCTGAAGCAACAATGTTGATTAAATTGTTCTTCAAATATGTTAAGACTCAGTTTAATGCTTGTATTAAAGTCATTCGCAGTGATAATGCCAAAAAGTTGCAGTTAACTGAGTTCCTACAAACAGAAGGAGTTCTACATCAATTATCCTGTCCTCGTAGACCACAACAGAACTCTGTAGTAGAGAGGAAACATCAACATCTACTAAATTTGGTAAGAGCTTTGTTGTTTCAATCAAAGGTTCTTATCCAGTTTTGAGGTGATTGTGTTACCACAAGTGCTTTCTTAATAAACAGGACACCTTCTCCTGGCTTGAGTAACAAGTCTCCCTATGAGCTATTGCATGGTAAGCTACCTGACTATGCCTATTTAAGAGTGTTTGGCTGTTTGTGCTTTGCATCTACGATTCCTACACATAGAAATAAATTCACTCCTCGTGCCATGCAATGCATCCTGCTTGGATATCCACCAGGAACAAAAGGCTATAAACTGTTAGTGCTTGAATCAAGAAATATCATAATCACAATAGATGTGATTTTACATGAATCTATATTCCCTTTTCACACACTTCAAGATGATACCTTTGTGCCTAATCTCTTTCCTGACACAATTTTACCAAACACTGTTCATGACCATCCCGCTCAAACTGACCAAAATCCGTTAGTTCTTCATGATCCTCCTACCACACCACCTGACACACCTCAGGTCCATGAAGACAATCACCATCATAACAATGCTTTACCTGTTGCAAGCATACCTATATCAATTGCACAAACTCAAAACCTTAGAAGATCCAATAGAAATCATCGACCTCCATCTCATTTACAAGATTACCAATGCCATGTTAAATACCCTATCCATGCTCACTTGACATATAACAAACTTACACCTTCATACAAAGAGTACATCAACCAAATTTCTACGATATATGAACCCTCCTACTTTCATCAAGCTGTATCAGACCCTAAATGGAGACATGCCATGGTAGAGGAAATAACTGCTTTGGAAGCTAACAATACATGGTCGGAGTCTGGTCTTTGCCTGCAATAGGTAAAGTACCACGCTGGATCACACGCCTAGTATCAAGGATTCGTGGATTTTCTAGACACTTTCGGTTGTGGAAGTTTTCATTGACATCAACAATGCTTTCCTCAATGGAGATCTTGATGAAGAAGTGTACATGAAATTGCCTTAAGGTTATCCTATTCAGGGGGAGAACTTGGTTTGTAAGCTTAACAAATCATTATATGGCTTAAGGAAGGCTTCTCGACAATGGTACCAAAAGTTTAGTTCCACACTCACATCATTAGGTTTTGAATAGTCTCCGGCTGATCATTCATTGTTCTTTAGTGGAACTAGTTTTAATCTTGTTATTCTACTTGTATATGTAGATGACATTATCCTTGCTGGTCCCAATATGCAGAGGTTGAAACAAGTTGAAGCTATGATGAAACAACACTTCAAGTTGAAAGTGTTAGGGGACTTGAATTACTTTATGGGATTGGAGATTTCCAAACCTAAAAGAGGTATACACCTTTGTCAAAGGAAATATACAATGCAACTTATTCAAGACACATGATACATGGCATCTAAACCTGCAAATGTTCCACTTTATAGCCTCAATTTCCTTTAACAATACTGATGGTGAACCATTAGTTGATATTTCTGGATATAGAAGATTAATTGGGAAGCTCATGTACCTCACTATTTCGAGGCCAGACATCACGTTTGCGGTAAACAGGTTGAGTCAGTTCATGCAACATCCTCACACCACTCACTTAGCAGATGTACATCATGTATTATAGTACTTGAAAGGCACACCAGGTAAAGGTCTTTTCTTTCCAGTAAAGTCGTCCCTCAGACTTACTGCATTTGCAGATGCATATTGGGGCAGCTGTCAGGTGTCGAGGAAATCCACTTCTGGTTTTTGCATATTCTTAGGAGAAGCTTTAATAGCGTGGAAATCTAAGAAGCAACCAACTCGCTCTTCAGCAGAAGCAGAGTATCGTGCCCTTGCCTCTCTCACTTCTGAATTACTCTGGATCAAGCAGCTGTTCAGAACATTTGAAGTTACTTTGCAATCTGTGATGGTGTTTTGTGATAGTCAATCTGCCATTCAATTAGCTTCAAATCCGTTAAGTCATGAACGCTCAAAGCATGTTGACATTGATTGCCACTATACGACATCATGTGCAATCTCAGTTTCTCAAACTTGTTCATGTCAAGTCATCACAACAATTGGCTGATCCTCTTACCAAAGCTTTGTCAAGACCCTTGTATGAGTATCTAACTTCCAAGTGGGGAATGCTAGATATATACCTTCCCACTTGAGGGGGAGTATTAAGGGTAGTTTAGTCATTTGCTCATGAAGATAAGGTTCACATGTAAAAATGATATATATGACCACAAACTGTACTTTATTTTTAGTTTTGGTGAAACAAACTAACACAATTCAGGTATGATTCTGTTAGTTTCCATCTTCTTCTTCTTCATTCTTCGATACTCCCATGGCTCAAAGTATAGCTATCTTTATCATTGAGCTATATTTGATATTGTTCACTTCAGTTTATGGGCCATTTCAAAGGTTCTATCTTTCTCTTGCCTTCAAGTATCTTAATTCATATGAAAGCACGTATTTTATGTACATGGTTCTTTTTTCACTAATTAAGGTTTATTGTAGGCTCCTCTAATAAAGAAGTTATTGCAGTTAACCAAGGTGATTCCTAATTTAAGTCGTTTTAATTTGAGATTTTGTATTGATTATAAATTCATAATATTGTGCTCACGTTAAATTTTATATTTCTGCCTGGTATTTGAATAAATTTACAACTTGTTCTATTTACGAGTTATTGATTTATTTCTGCCTGGTATTTGAATTTATGCAGGCCTTGCATAGGTACTGCATATCTTTGAAAGTGTTGAGTTTACGTTAAAATCAACATATCAAACAACCTGTGGTATTTGAACAGTTTGAAGCTATATCATGAGTACATGAACAATTATGGTATTTGAACGAAGGTTTCTATTTTGTACCTCCACCTTTTTTACGATTTATATTGTGGAAATGATTATTCTTAATTTGTTAGGCATAGATTGTGTTGCGGTTTTTGTTGTCTGTAGTTGTCTTCTGACTAATGCAGTATAAGGTAACCTTTCTTTCGCGGCAGCAAGGCTGTTACTGAATGGTATATTCCGACAATTGGAGTTTCTGTTTCATTTCTACAGTATGCTTCATTTCTCTAACATAAATGCAATGTAGAAATGAAGTATAAAAGTTATCCTATGGATAGGATACTGAGAGTAAGTGGGATGCCATGTTGCAGAATTCAGACTATTCCTTACTTTTCTTTGGTTGACGTGAGAGTACCGTCTAAGAGAAAAACTAAGCATGTAAATTCGTACATACTTGTGATAATATTTATGAAAGTTGTGCATGAGTGGCTGATGTTATTAACCAAAAATTTCGAAGGTTTAATCTATGTGGCTTGCTTACATATATGTCAGTTTATGTCTGGGTTGGATAGTCTCCTTTAAGGAGTTCACACAATACATGTATCTCTTTAGAGTATGATGTCCTAAACAATTGAATATGGCTATCATGCCCTTATTTTTAAGTGACTGGAATCATTTTTTTACAGGTATCACTTTTTCCTCTCTGTTCCTAATCTATATAGATTTTATTAATACTGAATATATGTTTAACTAACGTTCCAAACTTGTTTGAGGACAAACAATGTTTTAAGTTGGGGAGAGTTGATAAATGTTAAAATATCGTGATTTTGTGTAGTATTTTATGGCACTTATTGATTTTGTTCTATTGGTTTTTAAAATAAATCCACGACTTTTATGTACACATTCGTTTAATAGTTTTTCCGTGTAAATATTGTATCGTTTGATAGTTTTCCATTTATTTTGTAGGTATTTGAACATGGTTGGAGCATTGAGTAATAAAAGTTCCAAGATGCAATTTTAGAACAAGAAATGAATAAGGCAAAGAAAGGAAGCCATGGAAAAAGAGCAAAGAAGTTGTGCTTGAGCAGCATCGTCGGGCGGTGTTGGGGCAGTGACATGGCATTGTAAGCGCTAGACTGAGCGTCGGGCGAGACAGGGGTTGTGCAAAATGAGAAAATCATGTTGCTTCTGTCTTGGCCTCACTTGTGCACCGTCAGGCGAAGTCGGAGGCTGCCGCGGGGTGGTGAGTTTTAGCCAATGTATTTGCATGGTGCGGGCTGAGTGGGTGGAGTAAAGAGTAGCGTCAAACGGTGGTTTGAGCGCCCGACGGTACGTTTCTGAACCAGTTTTGTATAAATAGAATTTTGAAATATTTTTAGGTTATGGTTTTTGGGGTATTTGTTCCCAAACTCCATCACCTTCATTCTTTGATTATTAGAGCTTAGAAAATAAAAATGGTGCTTGCATCTGGATGATCCAGAGTTGAATCTCTCTATGATTGGAGCCGACAATCCGAAATATATTTAGTTCCTCTTTTTCTCTTCTCTTTGTAATTTCTATTTGTTGGTGTTTGTATGTAACTTTACCTTGATTATATGTATATTTATTGCTTATGTTGTTGTATGAAACTTGTTTTACAAATTAGTATTGGTGATTGCTTGCTTTACTTGAGTTTGGGTTGTTGCAAAGATGGACGGTTCAAATCCGTGATTAAGAAAAACATCTATTGAGTTTTAATTCTATAGATAGATTAAAACTTAATATTCACTTGAGTATATGCTCTTAATGCCTCTATTTGTGTTATGCTGAGATATCACTCACGCAAGTAATACGTTGTTGTCTCACTCTGCAATAGAGAAAACCTCTGTGTGAGAGATACATGATAATATTGACGAGTAGTTTAAGTTAAGTGCAACTGAGTAGTAAATTTAAGTATTTGATAGGGTAGACGAAATGCAAACTCGAGAGTTCTCTATTGTTCGAAGAAAGACATTATTTTTATGTATATAACTTTAATTCCTGCAGTTACCTTTTATACAAATCAACCCATTTTAACCCTAATTCATCAACGCGAGAAATTTCCAAACGACAATTCAGTAACACTAATTTCTGTGGAGACGATATCATATAACCTATAAAAATACTTACTTTTGCTTGTCCTTTTACCGCATCAACAACTATCATCCCTATTTTATTAATAGATTTTAATTTCCAGATTCTTCTAACAAATCCTTCCATCACTGGTAATGGTGGATTTGCACCTAGGACATAACTCATTACCATAAAATAAATCAGTTACAATTTTATTACATTTTATTTTATTAACTACTTGTCGCATATGATTGTTGGAATGATTGAAATGTCATTAAATTAATGAAGTATTTATATTTTTGATTTTATTTATAAAAATTTAATTCAATATTTTTATTTTACAAGTTACTTGAAAATTGAATTTTCTTATTTTCGTAAGTATTAAAAAGTATTAAGTAGAGAAGATCTCAAGGATGATCATACTTTAAAAAAATAATTGGAGACTTATAATTTGATGTAAAATTAAATTTTATAAAAATATTCATTTTGGTCCCTTAATTATATCTTTGGGCTCGCATTGGTCATTAATTTTCAAAACGTTTCATTTTAATCCTTTTTGTCTAATTAGCGACCGATATCAAAGTGTTTTCATCACTAATTAGACTAAAAGGACTAAAATTAAACTTTTTGAAAGTTAAGAGACCAAAATGACACGGAAAAAAGGTAAGGGACCAATATGAATCCAATGGTATAGTTAAGGGACCAAAATGAATATTTTGCCTTAAATTTTTTTGAGCTTATTTGATGGGTATAAGATAAGATATATAATGTTAAAACATGGTATAAGCTTTGGTGGCTAGAACTTCACAAGTTCAAAAATACAAGGTTGGACAGAGATTGGGGGGAATTTGTGGAGAATCAAAGCTCATCCAAAAGTCAAACATCTTTTGTGGCAGTTATGTCATGCGTGCCTCCCTACAAGAAACAAGCTACGACAACATTATGTCCCTTGGCCCAATAGTCGCCATTTGTGTGATGCAGGCGTGGAGGATGATTGACATATTTTCTTTGATTTTGCAGGTCTAGATCATGTTATTATACCATAACTCTCTCTAATGAATGACGCTCAGAAGTTGATCCAAGACATGTGTATTAGAAAGGATGAGAAAGTTGCAGGAAGGGTGGTGGTCATGATGTATGTGATGTGTGTAACAACCCAAAATAATTAGATTATTTAATTAATTGTTTAATTGTGAATATTGTGATTTAATTATGAAGTTATGTGATGTTTTGATGAATATGACGTGAGATCCGATGCTATGTGTAGTAGAGCAAGAATTAGAGAGATATTGAGTATTTTTAATAATTTTAAATGATTAAAATAATTAATTAGATTTATTTTATTTAGTAAAATAGAGTAATATTGGTGTTAGAGATGATAAGGGCAAAATGTCCAATTGTGAGAGGTTAAGTGAGGGCAAAGGTGGAAAGACCTATTAGGGGTCCAAGGGTAGGTTTGTCAAAAAGAAAAGTTGAGGTTGAGAGATTCATTTTGTACGATCGTAGAATTTTGAAGAGAGCGTGAAAGGAAGCTAGGGCATAGAGAAGTAAGAGGAGATTCCCGTAGAATTCAAAGGAACGCGAGAAAGAGAATCAATTGCTAGCCACAACTATTTCACAACTTATGAATATACAACAATAACTTAAATCAATCGACACATCAACATAAAAACTATAATTATGCAACTTCAAATGCGACTCAACTGTGCACATGCATGTGGTACCATTGAAGTAAAACTCCCAACTTAGAAATCTGTCAGTTTACCGAGCATCAATAAGGCATAGGCCTTCAACTTAATATTTTGCCAATCCAGGCCAACATGGTGAGCATTCGCTCCAACTTAAAAATTTCCAATCCAGGCCAACTTTATAATGCAATGTATGCTATGCGACCTCAACTTCAACAACAAAATCACGACAACGCAACAACAACAACACAGAACAACGACAACATAACAACTAGTCAACTAAATTCAACATTGGCCATAGGCCTACAACTTAGTAACAATTCAACACTGCCTAAAAGCCTACAACTTAATAACAATTCAACACTGGCTAAAAGCCTACAACTTAATAACAATTCAACACTAGCTAAAAGCCTACAGCTTAATAACAAATCAACACTGGCTAAAAGCCTACAACTTAATTATACCAATACTATTATTATAAGTCTTATTAATACTACTTGCTACCAACATACACCACCTTAATCCACTTAATAACCCACTATTAGTTACTACATTAATCTCCTACCAACTTATACTACAATTCAACTTATAATCATTCAGACTGTTTTCATCTAATTCTAGTTAACTGCTTATCGATTAGGATTGCTAGTATTTCGATTCTGCACTGCTATCAACAACCATTCCGCTACTGTTTATTCATTTTCAAATTAGTATATCAATTCTAGCCATTAAAGTATACTACTAGGTCTTTGTATCTACTAGTCCACAACACTACAACTAACCGACTTATACTATTTCAATGCTACCGCAATACCTCGGTTAACCAAAACACCGTCTGTTATCTTCAACCATTTTTCTCGTGTCAGTATTCATATAATCTACATAATCCAACTAAACCAACTTAATTTAATTGGACACCATACAACCATATTATCACTTTATTAATAAACTTTATACCAATTTTAGTCACTTATCTTAGTTGATTCTAATGGTATACTACTTCAATTACCGGAACCAATTTCCCTACTTTTAATAATCATTATTTACTCAAGAGAATCCTACTATTACTTGAGCCGATCGAGCAATCACCATGGGGAGAACAACGAATCAGAAAATATTCTCAAGAACAACTCAGTACGCGTCGCGACCTAAGGTTGGCGCCGCGAGAATGACAAAAAGACTCAGTTGGCGCCGCGTCCACACGTTGGCGCCGCAAACTGAACGGAACAGAAAGGGATTTCTGCGTTGTCATCTTTTCTCGAACACCATCAATACTAAGTTTTTGCATCCAATTCCATCATGGACCAGAATGAATCAATACATTATAACAGCAACAAAAGGAATCAATCGCAAGCAACATATATCAATTCATGCAACCAATTTCATGAGCAACAACCAAAAATTTGGAATCAAACCACAACAATCAAAACACCAAAACAAAGGCAAATCTATAAACCCCATCCCATATATCATCAATCATGTATCCCATTATAGAGTCAGAACCCCACCCTTACCTCTTTGGATTGATGGCAGCTCTAAACCTTGATCGTATTTCTGGAACCTTGGCTCTATCAACTTTCTTTGTTCTTGCCTCCTTCTCTAAAACCCTATTCCTCTTTCTTTTCTTTTATTCAATCTCTTAGTAATCTAAATGGGCCTAAGAGACACACCTCCTTATTACTTTGCGCCACCACAATTAAAGCCCAACTCAGTTTAATAAAATAGTCCATTATTAATAATAATATTATTTCTAATATTATTTCTTCAACGTAATCAACTTTATTAATTCTTCGACTAACTGAATAAAATTCGACTTAACTTAATAATGCAAATACGTTTCCCAAAATAATATCGACAAATCGATTGATTCTCGAACTTCGAGTAAATTCAATAATCAAATCCTTAAATAATTTAATTAACCAATTAGTTAAATTCGGGGCGTTACAACTATCATTGACGAGATCAAAAACATTTTGAGCACCAAACAACACACGCACCTGAATCGTCCACCAATTCCATTTCTTTTTGTCTAATATTGGAAGTTTTGTGTTCAAATTACTGTTTCCACTATAAATCTTCGATCTTGTACAAATCACTCAATTCTCACAAACACTTGCGTTTTCCAATCCCGCGGAATCAAGAAATGTGATTCTGCTCGATTTCAATCGTAAATTCAACGTCGAATTCAAGAAACAAAATCAATTGTACACCTCCCGTACACTTGTGTTTCCACTGAGAAATCAATCACAGGCTCTGATACCAACTGTCGGAGTTAAACCTCTTATAAATGCACAAGAATTGAGAAGATGAAGATGAGAAATAATTGCAGAGAGAGAAATTGTAACAAACTTGTAACTAACTTTCTTTATCAACAAACTCTTCAACAATATGAATTGATTATTACCAGGCCCGACCCCGAGGGAGAGCAAAGTGCGCCATTGCCCAAGGCCTCCAAAATACAAGGGCTTCAAAACAATTATATTTTTTATTAGGCTCCATTTTATTATTCGCTCCAAATCTCTAAAAAGTCAAAATCGACCATTAGTATTACTAATTGAAAACCGAATTTCAGTATTTATATACAACAAAACTTAAATACAACTGAAATGCAAACCAAATATAAGTTAAACTCAAATACAAATGTAAGCTAAATAAAACTAACAAAACTAATGATTAATAAATTAAACCTCATCAATTGCTTTATATTTTTTTTTTCACAATCTTCTAATCTCAATTCAATTAAGTAAAAGTTCTTTAATAAATACTAAGCAAAATTTCTTTTTACAGTAAACGTTATAAAAACGTAATAACTGAATTTGTTACTCTCATTTTGGCGCCAAACGCAAATCAAACAATAAAAGTCTCTCTTCCAGTTCTTATTTTATCGCTCTCATCAAGATCAATCATTCTTTCTCAAACTCTCTCTTTCTTCTTCTTCTCTGCTCTCATTTCACAATGCTGACAGAAGCAGAAGAACACAATTCCTCCACTTCTGTGTAAGTTCTTTTCCAATCATTCATCACACTGTGTTTGTTTGTTCATCATCAGTCACTCACTCATTCTGCTTCACTTTATTCAATCACCAGGTTTGGACGCATCTTAAAATGGAAAATCTTTAGCCGTATTCGAAAACATCGAAGCCACAAGAAATCTTCCACTCCCAGCATCTTCATGCATGAAATAGGACCCTTAAATGATCCTACTATGAAGTTTCTTGGAATTATCGGTAGAGGAAGTGCCGGTAGGGTTTATCAATACCGTATCAACAAAGATAAGACTCTTGTGGCCGTCAAAGAAATCTCGATAACCAGCACTTCCAATGCTGTTCCTGGTGCCATCATCAGAGAGGTCTCGTTTCTAAAACAATTAAATCATCCAAACATTGTTAGGTAATTTATCATCAAACTGTTATATCTAGGGTTTCTTTCATCATAATGTGTATAGTTTATAGCTCAGTTTTGTTTAAATCAATGTCTGTAGGTTATTGAATGTAACGAGCAATATGGATACAAGATCGGTGAACCTTGTTTTGGAGTGTCTTGATGGAGATCTTCACGACTACATTCAACAGAATAAACTCTACGGTTCATCGACTAGTAATCCTTTCACAAGAAAGGTGAGTACAAAGTTAGGGTTTTCTCCAATTTTATATATACTTTTGTTGAATGTTTAACTGAAAAAATTGTTGCAGAGTTTTCTGCATCAGATATTATCTGCAGTGGCGTACTGTCATTCTCATACCATTATTCACCGAGACTTAAAACCGAGCAATCTTCTAATCGATCGAAAAAAGAATAAAATCAAACTGGCGGATTTTGGTTGGGCTAGAGAGTTGGGAGATCCTGAAATGCACTATACTGAGAAGGTAATGTTGAGTATTTATCATTTTCTTTCTATATTTATATGTAATCTGGTTGCCGCGAGTCAAGTTCTTGTGTTACAATTGCGACAGATAGCAACTAAGTGGTATAGGGCACCTGAAGTTTTGTTTCGAAATGGTCAGTACTCAACTCCAGTTGATATTTGGGCTGTGGGATGTATATTTGGTGAGATGGTACTTGGCCAACCAATACGCAGTGTTTTTTTTGATGGCATTGGTGAGCTAGAGCTAATTTTCAGGTAATTTTAGTTACAATAGTTTGTTTCACTTTTTGGATTTTCTCAATAAAGATATAAACTAACATAAGCTTTTTATATATATATGAAGATTGTTTGGTACACGGCAACCTGTGGAAATGTGGCCAGGGGTCACTAAGTTATGTCCTAACCTGAGGAAATCTGAGCCAGTGGTACCAAAATTCTCACTCTCAAATATGACTTCATTTTCACTAAATGTCCTGTTATAGAATCTTTGTTATGTGTTCCTTTATTCAAATGTGTAGGACCTTTCAACAATTTTTGATGCTCTTGAACCAGCTGCTCTTGATCTTCTATCGGTGAGACTCGTTTTCTCCTTAAATTGAAATGGCTAATATATTTCCATGGAAGGTGAATTAGACATGATGTAAACCCTGATTTTATATGGTCCTTCAGAGGATGCTTTGCCTGGACCCAAACAAGAGGATTTCAGCCGAAGCTGCTCTTAAGCATCCTTACTTTGATGACTTGGGTCAGGTATATATATCTTCTACATCTTTCATTTTATTGGTGCCTGTGTGTGTTCAAACTATCTAAGAACATGATAAGACCAAAATGCAATGATATTTCAGACATAATATAGACATTGTTGAAAAAATTATAATAAGAAACAGATTGAGTATAAGAACATGAGTATGTTTTAAATTCTTTGTCTTGTTTTCATTTTCATCCAGGTTAGTTATTAAAGGAGAAGCCAAGTCTTAATCAGCCGAATGAAAGGACAACTTATTTTTCATAACCATTCATCAAAGTTCTCTATTTGCTAAAAAGACAATGTACATCTAAAGTTGCTTTGGATTTTCAACAAAAAAATTGCTTTGTTAGTTGGTAGTTTTGCTTCCTTCTTACCTGGCTCGGATCATTGTTTAGAAATTAATACAACATTCAACCAATATTGTTTTAGTTATCCAATTTATTCAAAAAGAAGTTTACTTTACTCTCATAATTACTGTTTAAGTTTTTCATAGCACAATTTTTACTAATATTTTACTGTTTAATTACATATTTATTCAACTAATAAACCTCGAGTAAAGAATTAATGAGAGAAAAAAAGTACAAAGTATATCCATGTTCATTCATTTAAGAAGTTTTTCTTTAATTAAAAAATAATAGTTGAGTTTTTGTCTGAAACAAAAGGTCTATAATGTGAACTTACACCTTTGCTAAAGATAATGAACTTTGCGCATTACCGTGGGAGATTTAAATTGTGGCCAATCAAAGTGTGACACCTCTCATAGTTGTAGGTTTATTTTATTTTATTTTATTTTTTAATTTTATTTAATCATATTTTCTCGAGATTTATATTTACTTCAAATTTAATCAAATTTTCAAAAGACTTATGTTCACCTAAAAATTCATTATATTTTCATAAGATTTATGTTTACTTCAATTTTCGCAAGATTTTCTGAAGACTTATATTCACATCAAATTTCATCAGATTTTCTAAAGACTTATGTTCACTTCAAATTTCATCATATTATTTAAGATTTATATTCGTTTCAAATTTCACTAGATATTCTTAATATTTATGTTCACTTTAAATTTTAACACATTTTCTTGAGATCTATATTCACTTACAATTTCATCATAATTTTCTTAAGATTTATTTTCACTTCAATTTCATCTTATTTTCTTAAGATTTATGTTCACTTCAATTTTCACAATATTTTCTGAAAACTTATATTCACATCAAATTTCACCAAATTTTCTGAAGACTTATATTCACTTCAAATTTCATCACATTCTCTTAAGATTTATATTCATTTCAAATTTCACTAGATATTCTTAATATTTATGTTCACTTTAAATTTCATCATATTTTCTTCAGATCTATATTCACTTTAAATTTCTTCATATTTTCTTAAGATTTATGTTCACTTCAAATATCATATTTTCTTAAGATTTATGTTCACTAAAATTTTCACAAGATTTTATGAAGACCTATATTCACATCAAATTTCATCAGATTTTCTGAAGACTAATATTCCCCTCAAATTTCATCATATTTTCTTAAGATTTATGTTCGTTTAAATTTCACTAGATATTCTTAATATTTATGTTCACCTTAAATTTCATCATATTTTCTCCAGATCTATATTCACTTTAAATTTCTTCACATTTTCTTAAGATTTATGTTCTCTTCAAATTTCATCATATTTTCTTAAGATTTATGTTTACTTCAATTTTCACAAGATTTTATGAAGACCTATATTCACATCAAATTTTATCAGATTTTCTGAAGACTTATATTCCCTTCAAATTTCATCATATTTTCTTAAGATTTATGTTCGTTTAAATTTTCATAAGATTTTCTGAAGACTTATATCACTTTAAATTTCATCATATTTTCTCGAAATTTATATTCACTTCAAATTTAATCAAATTTTCTGAAGACTTATGTTCACCTAAAATTTCATCATATTTTCATAAGATTTATGTTCACTTCAATTTTCGCAAGATTTTCTGAAGACTTATACTCACATCAAATTTCATCAGATTATCTGAAGACTTATGTTCACTTCAAATTTCATCATATTATTTAAAATTTATATTCATTTCAAATTTCACTAGATATTCTTAATATTTATGTTCATTAAATTTTTACATATTTTCTTCATATCTATATTCACTTACAATTTCATCATAATTTTTTTAAGATTTATTTTCACTTCAATTTAATCATATTTTCTTAAGATTTATGTTCGCTTCAATTTTCAAAAGACTTTCTGAAGACTTATATTTACATCAAATTTCATCAGATTTTCTGAAGACTTATATTCACTTCAAATTTCATCACATTTTCTTAAGATTTATATTCATTTCAAATTTCACTAGATATTCTTAATATTTATGTTCACTTTAAATTTCATCATATTTTCTTCAGATCTATATTCACTTAAAATTTCTTCATATTTTCTTAAGATTTATGTTCACTTCAAATTTCATCATATTTTCTTAAGATTTATGTTCGTTTCAATTTTCACGAGATTTTCTGAAGACTTATATACACTTCAAATTTCATCATATTTTCTCGAGATTTATATTAACTTCAAATTTCATCAAATTTTCTGAAGACTTATGTTCACCTAAAATTTCGTCATATTTTCTCAAGATTTATGTTAACTTCAATTTTCACAAGTTTTTGTGAAGACTTATATTCACATCAAATTTCATCAGATTTTCTGAAGACTTATGTTCACTTCAAATTTTATCATATTATTTAAGATTTATATTTGTTTCAAATTTCACTAGATATTCTTAATATTTATGTTCACTTTAAATTTTAACATATTTTCTTCAGATCTATATTCACTTACAATTTCATCATAATTTTCTTAAAAGTTATTTTCACTTCAATTTAATCATATTTTCTTAAAATTAATGTTCACTTCAATATTCACAAGATTTTCTGAAGACTTATATTGACATCAAATTTCATCAAATCTTCTGAAGACTTATATTCAATTCAAATTTCATCACATTTTCGTAAGATTTATATTCATTTCAAATTTCACTAGATATTCTTAATATTTATGTTCACTTTAAATTTCATCATATTTTCTTCAGATCTCTATTCACTTAAACTTTCTTCATATTTTCTTAAGATTTATTTTCACTTCAATTTCATCATATTTTCTTTAGATTTATGTTCACTTCAATTTTCACAAGATTTTCTAAAGACTTATATTCACATCAAATTTCATCAGATTTTTGGAAGACTTATGTTCACTTCAAATTTCATCATCTTTTCTGAAGATTTATATTCATTTCAAATTTCACTAGATATTCTTAATATTCATGTTCACTTTAAATTTCATCATATTTTCTTCAAATATATATTCACATAAATTTCATCATATTTTCTTAAGATTTATGTTCACTTCAAATTTCATCATATTTTCTTAACATTTATGTTCACTTCAATTTTTACAAGATTTTCTAAAGACATATATCCACATCAAATTTCATCAGATTTTCTGAAGACTTATGTTCACTTAAAATTTCATCATATTTTCTTAAGATTTATGTTCACTTAAAATTTCATTAGATATTCTTAATATTTATGTTCACTTTAAATTTCATCATATTTTCTTCAGATCTATATTCAGTTAAAATTTCATCATATTTTCTAAAGATTTATGTTCACTTCCAATTTCATCATATTTTCTTAAGATTTATGTTCACTTCAATTTTCACAAGATTTTTCGAAGACTTATATTCACATCAAATTTCATCAGATTTTCTGAAAACTTATGTTCACCTCAAATTTCATAATATTTTCCTAAGATTTATATTCATTTCAACTTTCACTTTATATTGTTAATATTTATGTTCACTTCAAATTTCATCATATTTTCTTCAGATCTATATTCACTTTAAATTTCTTCATATTTTCCTAAGATTTATGTTATCTTCAAATTTCATCATATTTTCTTAAGATTTATGTTCACTTCAATTTTCACAAGATTTTCTGAAGACTTATATTCACATCAAACTTCATTAGATTTTCTGAAGAGTTATGTTAACTTAAAATTTCATCATATTTTATTAAGATTTATATTCATTTCAAATTTCTTAAGATTTTCTGAAGACTTATATACACTTTAAATTTCATCATATTTTCTAGAAATTTATATTCACTTCAATTTTCATCAAATTTTCTGAATACTTATGTTCACCTAAAATTTCATCATATTTTCATAAGATTTATGTTCACTTCAATTTTCGCTAGATTTTCTGAAGACTTATATTCACATCAAATTTCATCAAATTTTCTGAAGACTTATGTTCACTTCAAATTTCATCATATTATTTAAGATTTATATTCGTTTCAAATTTCACTAGATATTCTTAATTTTTATGTTCATTAAATTTTAACATATTTTCTTCATATCTATATTCACTTACAATTTCATCATAAGTTTCTTAAGATTTATTTTCACTTCAATTTAATCATATTTTCTTAAGATTTATGTTCACTTCAATTTTCACAAGATTTTCTGAAGACTTATATTTACATCAAATTTCATCATTTTTTCTGAAGACTTATATTCAATTCAAATTTCATCACATTTTCTTAAGATTTATATTCATTTCAAATTTCACTAGATATTCTTAATATTTATGTTCACTTTAAATTACATCATATTTTCTTCAGATATATATTCACTTAAAATTTCTTCATATTTTCTTAAGATTTATGTTCACTTCAAATTTCATCATATTTTCTTAAGATTCATGTTCGTTTCAATTTTCACAAGATTTTCTAAAGACTTATATACACTTCAAATTTCATCATATTTTCTCGAGATTTATATTCACTTCAAATTTCATTAAATTTTCTGAAGACTTACGTTCACCTAAAATTTCATCATATTTTCTTAAGATTTATGATAATTTCAATATTTTCACAAGATTTTCTGAAGACTTATATTCACATCAAATTTCATCAGATTTGCTGAAGACTTATGTTCACTTCAAATTTTATCATATTATTTAAGATTTATATTTGTTTCAAATTTCACTATTTCATATTATTTAAGATTTATATTTGTTCCAAATTCAAAACCCTATTTCATATTAAGTTACATATGTTGGTATAAAGGATTTGGAATATATATATATATATATATATATATATATATATATATATATATATATATATATATATATATATATATATATATATATATATATATATATATATATATATATATATATATATATATATATATATATATATATATATATATATATATTAAAAAATCATGGGTTTTTATTCAATTCACTTGACTAAATAAGAAAAAGTTTGGATTATCCTTCCACCACAGTGATTAAATTGATTTACTAGTTAGGAACAAACAAAACACTATTGGAAGAAATTTTTTAAGCCCTAGAATAATTGTGTTAATAGAGTTTGTACTAATTATCATCAAAGCATGGCCAACTCAAGAGTGTTAACCCTCTACTTATAGAATCTATATGGTATACTAGTACTATATAGTTACAAGAGTCGTAATAAAGACTAAAAATATTCATTAACATCTAAATAGTAATTGTTAGACATTCTAATCTTCCATTGCAATTTTAATATTTATTGCGACTCATTCAATCATAATAATATACACAAACTACTCAATATTAATTCCAAACAGAACCAATGCACAAAACAATCAACACAATATCGATATAAAATTCGAGTGAAATATATAAATATAATTCTGAAAGAAAAACAAGAAACTTATCACTCTATTATGTCTAACATAATCTTAAAAGTAAATATGTAATCATTCAAAAGCCCATTGATTTTCACGGCGAACTTCTTCCTCTTCCTCTTTTGTGTAATCATTCACAACATTGAACATTTTGCGAATCTCCTCGATACTCTTACCGACCATTGTGTCTGCAATAGCCTGACCTGTAAGATCTAACAGACTCTTGATATCCAAATAGTTTGCAGCCAATATGAGTTCAAACAGTGTAGCTTGATCAACCTTGACGAACTCGGCATCCCAAGCCTTGAGATCAACATCATCAGCAGGTTTTTCTTCATCAACATGCTTCTTGCAGTACTCAATCAGCTTTGCCAAAATCTGGCTGGTTACATTTGGAAGAGGGATTCCAGTGTCATCAGCACAATTATCATCAATCATATGCTTTATTGTTTGAGATTCCATTGCCACTGCTTCGTCCACTTCAAAAATATCACCATCACCACTCTTGAGATTGATCTTCTTTGCTGATGTTGATGCCATGATTGAACTTTGATCGTTGGATACTATTCTTCTTTCACCTTTTTTTTCCCTTCAAAAGTAAAACCCTAACCCTAGTGAAGAGCTTGATAGTATTTATATTGCAATTACGTAGCCAGCAAGTTTTATTTATGGATTTGATTTGATTTTGAATCAAACAGATTTGTTACTTTAGTTATTAAAAATATTTTAAAATATTTGTTTTCCCAATAAAGTCGTATATAATGGAAATTAGTTTTTAACTTTTTTCTGTTACATAGTACTCCTTCTGTGAAAAATATATCAACAAATTTTATTTATTTATTTATTTATAAACTATAAGTTGAAAAAACTAGTTGTTATTCAATTTAATTATTTTGTTCTAAAAAATACATCTCTTTCAAGTAAAACTAAAAACAAATTATATTTAATTTATTGTGTTCCATTTGTATCATAACTTACGTTATAGACATTGAGTTTGTATATTTATTTCGTATGGAACTTATGAGTCTAGATATTCATTACAAAATTTGACTAAACAGATCCTGATATGCTTAAGGTTTGAAATGCAGCAATGAAAAAAATTGAATATATTGTTCACTTCAGTTTATGGGCCATTTCAAAGGTTCTATCTTTCTCTTGCCTTCAAGTATCTTAATTCATATGAAAGCACGTATTTTATGTACATGGTTCTTTTTTCACTAATTAAGGTTTATTGTAGGCTCCTCTTCTTTTAGAGTGTGATGTAAGAAACGTGACTGAAGATACCATAGAGATAATCTCTAATAAAGAAGTTATTGCAGTTAACCAAGGTGATTCCTAATTTAAGTCATTTTGAGAAGTTATTTTGTATTGATTAAAGGTGATTCCTATGTCATGCGTGTCTTCCTACAAGAAACAAGCTACGACAACATTATGTCCCTTGGCCCAATAGTCGCCATTTGTGTGATGCAGGTGTGGAGGATGATTGACATATTTTCTTTGATTTTGCAGGTCTAGATCATGTTATTATACCGCAGCTCTCTCTAATGAATGATGCTCAGAAGTTGATCCAAGACATGTGTATTAGAAAGGATGAGAAGGTTGCAGGAAGGGTGGTGGTCATGATGTATGTGATGTGTGTAACAATCCAAAATAATTAGATTATTTAATTAATTATTTAATTGTGAATATTGTGATTTAATTGTGAAGTTACGTGATGTTTTGATGAATATGACATGAGATCCGATGCCATGATAATAATTAGAATTAAAAATAGGATAGTTTTCCTTATCCATTTTACCTTTATTTTTTTTTATATTTAAAATTAAAACTTTGTTTTGTCAAGTGCATTAAGACATCCTAATAATATTGAAACTTTTTTCAAAGTAAAAGATACAAACCAATATTCTTAGTTTTAGGGCGCTCCGTCGTTCCCGCTGTTGTTGACGTCTCGTCGTCCCTTCTGTTGCTAAAGTCCTGTTGTCCCTTATGTAGCCGATGTTTCGTCTTCATGGAGTTGTTTCGTCATCGTTGTTTGTAGTCTCGTCTTCTAATCTAAAAAACACAAAAGTTAAAATTTAAATTTTTAGGAGGACCATTCTTTAAAGAAAATTTTTAGTGGGACTAAAAACGAAATTTGAGATATTTATAGGGACCAAAAACTTATTTAACCCTTTAAAGAATAAATATGAACCTAAACACAAAAAAATAAATAAATAATATTATTCAAAAAATTACTTAGTCGCGTAGGGGAAGAAGTAGACGTGCGGGTTCTTAGGGGCTATCCTCGGAAGTCTCCAAAATACCCAGGATTGGAGTAAAAATGCACATCCATAAAATGTACATGTATCGTTTTCAGCATTTTTACACAATGAGCTGTAGCCAATACCGCCGAATCCTAACTATACTTCCCAATGTTATCTATGTCCCCAAGCAACGACAAGTACATAAAATTGATGCAATTTCATGTGCCTTCGGGAAATAGAATGTTTCCAAATAATAACATAATATATAATCTAGTTTTTATTATTTTTTCTTCCTCAGATGAATACTCGTTCAAAATAAGAGTGTCATAACAGAATCTAAGGGTCGATAGTTTAATACCTTGACCCCTACCTTTTGCAGCTTCTGTTCCCTCGATGAGATCTACGCCTAACATTTGCAGACATAGGTCGTTAGGTTGTTGAACATCTCCATTCACGGGCTTACCATTAATTAGGAGACCCAACAACATGTACACGTCCTCAAGTGTGACGGTATATTCAACAATTGGTAGATGAAATGTGTGTGTCTCGGGTCTCCAATGTTCACACAATGCAAGTATGAACTTCGTTTAAATAGATGCATTTACGATATGCATCACATTTCCGAAGCCTGCACGTTCAACTAAAGGGACAATCCACGGGCAGGAGATTCGTGTACGAACCCTAAACTTTTTGACATCCTATAAAAATAATATAGACAGTAATTAAAATAGAGTATGAAAAATAAATGAATTAATGTAAAATTAAATATAAAGCATAAATTAAAAATAATATATATAGAAGAAAAACTTACAAACGCGACAACATTCCTCCTAGATCCTAGGTGGGATTCACCCATGTTGAGAAGAGACATGACTGCAATTATGAAAGTAAGAAGTTCTCTCTGCAAAAGATGTGTATTACACTGATGAAAAGTGTTTGTGGATGATGGAAATGATGTGAAAGTCCTTAGTATTTATAGACTTTTCCACTCACCTAATTTCCACTCCTCATTGACACGACCCTTGCATGCATTGGAGGAATTATAAGGAGCCAACAAGTCACCACTTAGCATGACGACATAGTGCAAACATTGAGTGTAGTCTCCACTCCAAGTGGTGACTTTCTTTGGTACTATAAATCTGAAAGATTGAGTCCTTGTAGTGGCATGCGTGACTGATGACTTGAAGTGGCATGCATGCATAAGTTAAGGCTAGCCCTATGTGTTATAGATAGGCAATATTATATTGTCTTATCAATATCTCTTATATGCATGCATTCAATGGATAGTTTAGTGAATTAAGTGTATATTTTTTGTCTTGTATTGTCTTATAAATGTCTTTTACATGCATGCATTCAATGTCTCTTACATGCATGCATTCAATGGATAGTTTAGTGGATTCTTTGGACAATAATATGATTTTGTGACAATAGGACAATTTAATATTGTAATTAGTGTATATTAGTGTATTAAATATTACTGATTATTAGTGTAATTAGTGTACTATAAAAATAAATTTAACTTTTAAGAAGGTATAATTGATCAGACTTGGGAAAGTGTGCGTGAGAGAGAGGCATGCATGAGAGATTCTTCAAACATAGTGGCATGCATAAGTTAAGCCTAGCCCTATGTGTTATAGATAGGCTAGTGTTAGAGGCATGCAATTTTATTGTCAATGTTTCTCATATGCATACAATATTGTGTTGTCTTGTCATGTTTCCTTTTGTTTTTGCATGCATTACATGAACTTGTTCTTGCTATTTATGCAGCTATGTTTCTTTGTAATTCATTCACACTACTACTCACATTCATTCACGCTTCTACTCTCAAAAAATCAATCCTCAAATCCCACAATACTCACATATCGTGGCATCCTCACCACAATACAAAATCAATGCTCACACAAATGGTGAAATTTACGAATGGGATCAAGTCGAATTTCTATTTAGAAACACTGATTCTACTAGATTTTGTCTAAATAGAAATGCCGATTTTTCGCATTTGAAAAAAAGATTGAGTCCAAACTTAGACAACTTGTATCCCAAATTTTCTACCAACATCCCCATTTTCCTGATAATAACTCAGTCAAGTTTTATTAGTCACATATTCAAAATGATATTGAGGTTCAAAATATGTTTCGTAACCACGAGTATTCTGGTTACGATTATATTGAGTTGTACATTATGCTGGAACAATTTCAACCGTCCCAAAACAAGAAGTTGCAGGTTATTGACCCCTTTGCTGATGACGAACAAGATCCATAAAATAAAGTTGAAGACGATGTGGTTGATGATGTAGAAGACGTGGTTGATGAATTGGTTAACCGTGATTCTGAAGATCAAGAGCACGTTCAAATACCAGAGGTGCAACGCTAATCATCACCTATCCACTTCACCACCCTTAACTTGGGCGAGGATGAGCCTTCGTCGAACATGTTCTACAACCCCTATATGAGGTCCGACGAGGAGTTAAAAAAAGGTGACAAGTTTCGTACGAAGGAAGATTGTATGCTAGCAATAAAAAATTGGCACTTATCAAACTGTGTTGATTTCAAAGCTGATTGGTCGAATCCAGAAAGGTACGTCATTTTGTGCAAAAACCTAGAGTATGGTTACAGGCTGATGGCATCATTTAAGAAGAAACATAATGCCTAGTCAAGCCCACACTTGTGTTAACACAAACATGGCGCAAGATCATAACAAACTAAGCCATGATATGATATATCACAACATTTTACCTCTCATAGAAGTTGACCCGTCACTTAAGGTCAAGACGATTATCTCCCATTGCGTTTCTGTGTTCAAATATAGACCTTCATACAAAAAGGTTTGGTTAGCGAAAACCAAGGCTATTGAAGTGGTCTACGGTAATTGGGAGGAATCCTACAAACAACTTCCGCGCTACTTGGCTGCCGTAAAATTATATTCACCTGGGACAGTTGTTATAATGGAGACCTTGCCGACATAATCTCTAGACAGAACCCTTCTCGAAGGTAATGAAATATTCCATAGACTTTTTTGGACGTTTCTTCCTTGCGTCATCGGATTTGCTTTTTGCACACCGATTATTCAGATTGACGAAATTTGGTTATAGGGAAAATATAAGGGAACGTTACTGATGGAAATTGCACAAGATGTAAATAGTAATATTTTCCACATAGCCTTTGCTCTGGTAGAAGGGGAAACAACTGCTTCTTGGAGTTTCTTTCTCAAAAATCTTTGAACTTATGTGGCTCCACAACCTGGAATTTGTTTGATTTCTGACATGCACGCTTCCATTATAAGTGCATACAATAATCCAGCAAATGGTTGGCACGACCCCCCATCTACGCATGTCTACTGCGTTAGGAATATTGCTCAACATTTTATGCGGGAGATCAAAGATAAATTTTTGAAGATCAAGCTCATGGACGCGGGGTATGCATTAAACCAACCAGGATTCCACTACTACCGCCATGAAATATTTGAGTCAAATCCAGATGCAGGGAGGTGGATTGATAATCTTGACAGAGAGAAGTGGACTAGATCGTACGACAATGGGGTGAGGTGGGGCCACATGACAACAAATCTTGTGCAATCAACGAACAACGTCTTCAAGGGCCTACGAAACCTGCCTATAACCTCTATGGTGAATGTAACCTATTTTCGGATGTCAACATTATTTGCAACAAGAGGTAAACATTGGAATGCAGTGTTACAAACACAACATGTGTACAACGATATGTGCATGAAATTTCTGCAGCAGGAATCTGCCAAAGCCAGCAGCCACCGAGTTACAGAATTCGATCGCCATTGCCACACTTTCAGTGTCAAAGAAACAATTGACCACAACCAGGGGATGGCAAGGCAAGAGTATTGGGTCCTAATACCTGATCGTTGGTGCGACCGCGACCAATTTCAAGCCTACCGTATTCCTTGCTCCCATGTCATTGCAGCATGTTCACATTCTCTCGTTGATGCATTCTCACTAGTATCTCCTATATACAAGGTTGAAATACTGCTCAATGTATACAACAACAACTTTCTAGTGGTAGCAATGAAGGCATATTGGCCAGAGTATAGCGGGGAAATTGTTTGGCACAACGATTTGATGCGGTGGAATAAAAAAGGTCGACCAAACAACAAGCACATCAGAACCGAAATGGACGCCAGTGATAAAATGCGGAGAAAGTGTAGCGTATGTCGTCAGGTCGGGCATAATAAAAAGAAGTGCCCACACCGTGGCTCTAGTTCGACTACATAGATTTTAGATTCACAAGTCTTTGTAATTTTTTCATCAATGAAAAGTACTTTTTAATTCCAAATATAAGAACAAAAACAACACAGACGCCTACAATAAGTAAACAACAACAACAAGAACAAGACTAAAATATAAGAACAAAAAAATTACAACAACACAAATACTAAAACAACAACACAAACAACCTTTAAAAACTACAAAATTACAACAATTAACACTTTGTCATCTGATCCATGCATCATTTGGATGGCATCAGTGTTGTTTTCAACTTCATCCCACCAACCAACGTACCATTTCTTCGGCTTCAAGTGAGGTCCTTGTTCTATGCCTTTGAATCCTTCTGATGACTTCACCAGGTTTATATTCCCCCTCTTAACCAAGACATGAGCTCTCTTTTCAGTTGCTCCAACGAATGGATGTTCCAAAATTTCATCTCCAAGGGGAGTTTGATAGGAGAGAAAATAACATGCCCATCTCTTCTTAAAATAACTGGTTCAAGATCGGGTCGCTTTGATGAGGTTCGCTGCCATGATGGAGGTCTAGGGGATGCCATGACCACAAATATATGGAGAAACTGATAAATCTGGTGCATGGATTAGGGTATGGGTTGCACTGCTATTTATAGAACAAAAAATAATAATTTTTCAAAGAAGTCGCCACTAGGAGTGAGGACTTTCTCCCTACCCAATGAGAAGTCGCCACTTGGAGTGACGACTTGCTCCCTACCCAATGAGAACTCGCCACTTGGAGTGATGACTTGTGTCTAATTGTAGTGTAGTCGCCACTTGGAGTGGCGACATAGTGTAATTTTTGCTGAAAAATAGTTATTTTTATAATTTTTTTGAAAACTTGATTATTTTTGAATTTCTTTTGAAAAACATGGTCATTCAAAAAAAATTCATATAACAATGCCACTTTAAATAACTCATGAAACTTCGCCGAACGACAATTACGTGATTGACCACAACTTAATATTGTTCATTTTATTTATCTCCTAAATTACTAATTTTTCATTTGGTACTGAATTTTCTTCGAGCCTCCCTGCAAAATTTGTTGCATATAATATGAAATTAAAGCAAACAACAAAGCAGAAAGTACCGACAAGAGAAGAATCCTATGAAATATTCCTACTACTATTTTTCATTCTTTGGATTAGGGTTGGACATAAAACTTCAAACTGGCCTAGCCCGAACGATCCATCTGGCCCGCTGAGACACGATTCAGGTGGGTCGGGTCGTTAGGTTAATGGTTGATAAAAATATGGATTGACATGGATTTGTACGGTGTAATTTATTTGTATTAGGAGTAGAAAAATTCAAAACAAAGATGTATCTCGAGCTCAAGGTGTTTCAAAGGTGCATTTCCGAAAATAATTTATTTGCACTTTGAAGTTATATTTGAACATGCAACAATATTTTCGAAGATGCACTACTAAAACAACTTGATTTTGTTATTTCAAAGACTAACTGATGATATATATATATATATATATATATATATATATATATATATATATATATATATATATATATATATATATATATATATATATATATATATATAAAATCATCAATGTTTTGATAAATAATTAAATGAAAATGATAATAAAAACGCAAATGAAAAATAATAACAAATAAAAAATGATAATAGACATAATAAATTGTTTAAAATAAAAAAAATACAAAAATTATTCTGAAATAAAAACAAAGTCATAATCTACTGCGTATGCCTGATCCTCACTCTCTAGACCCTCGTCTGTCTCCTATATTCTACCGCACGCTCTATCGATTCCTTTATAGATTCAATCTAAAATTTATCCAAATACAATTTTATGCAATGAAAACTATCATATTGTACATTTCAAACAAATGTTGTTTTCGTTTTAATTAAAATGGAGGCGTTAACTTAAGATTGTGAAATAAAATTTAAAATACAAAACATGTTGTATCCTTTCCACCACATTAATATATGTGATGCAATAATAATGAATGTAAGAGATTGAATAATTTTTTTAAATAACAATTATTATTTTTTAATTATTATAAATATGAGTGAAAATGTATTGAATAACTATTCAATTAAAAAAAACTAACGAAAAAAACATCTAATAAAAAATGACATCTACATGTAAAATCTTAACATGGGATAAAGATCTCGAGAAAAAAATGTTATGTTAAAAGTGTTAGATCAAATCAAAAGTATTAGAGAGAGAGATAATAATTATATAGATAAATAAAATAATAGAAATATCAAATAAAAATAAATAAAAAATAATATATCATGTTTAATATTATGAAAATAAAAAAGAGTTGAAAGAAAATAAAATTAAGAGTTTAATGGACATACATTGCTAGTGTCGTCTAATAATAAATTTATAATCTATCGTATCATCTAAATAATTTTAAAATATAAAAATTATCTAACATAATACATGATATTCATTCATCGATGATATAAAATTACTTTAGACGGTCAATGCATCTCTTATTTTTTTTAAAATTAATATAACATGAAATATGATGATATAAAAAATTAAAAAGAATAAAAAATAATAATATATATAAAAAAATATAGTTTGTTGGTGCAATACCATGCTTCATAAATGAATTTGTTACTCTCATTTTGGTGCCAAACACCAATGAAAGAATAAATCCAAGATTCTTCACTCTTTCAGTTCTTTCTTTTATCGCTCTTGTCAACACCTAATCCTTCTTTCTCGATTTTCTTCTTTCCCCGCTTTCATTTCACAATGCTGACAGAAGCAGAAGAACATAATTCATTTAATTCTATGTAAGTTCTTCTCCAATCATCATGGATCAAGCAGTGTTCATCATCATTCACTGATTCTGCTTAATTTTATTAAATATTATTGACTCACCAGGTTGGGACGCATCTTAAAATGCAAAATTTGTAGCCGCAATCGAAGACATCGAAGCAACGAGAAATCTTTCACTCACAACAACTTCATACATGAAATCGAACCATTAGAAAAATAGAGACTCTCAGATACTTAAACAAGTATCTTGTAGTGTTTTTTCTGTCAACTATGTCTCTACACCACTCAGAGTATGAATAACTTATCAGTTCAACATCATTTGACTTCTCATATGGAAACAAAATGTCATGCTTTAGAGACCCTTTCACATACGTTAGAATTCTAATTTCAACTTGGTAATGTGACCACTTTACTTTACTCATAAACCTACTAACCATTTCCACTGCATAACAAATGTCAGGTCTGATATTGCATAGATATCTCAGCAAGACAACCAATTGTTTAAACATTGTAGCATCTATATTATCATCAGAATTAGAATCTAGCTTATGGTTTGTTTCTGAAGGTGTAATTGCGGATTAAAAATTCATCAACTCAAATCTCTTTAGCATTTCAAGTTCATACTTCAGTTAGTGCATAACAATTCCCTTTTCAGAGTGCAAAATCTCCACACCTAAAAAATATACCATATTTCCAATGTCACTTATCTCAAATGCATTCATCAACAACTTTTTGAACTTGTTCATTTCAGAATTACAACTCTCTGCCAGTACTATTTCATCAACATAAAGACATACTAGAGGTATATTGAACATACTCAGTATACTCCATCTTACATTTTCTGACTCCTTAAAGCTTTAAAAATGAATCAATTTTTAGATTCCAAGCTCTTGGAGCTTGTTTCAGTCCATACAAGGATTTACGCAATTCATTCTTGATTCTTTTTCACAAATTCAGGAGGTTATGACACATAAACTTCTTCTTCCAAAGGAACGTTCATAAAAGCAAATTTAACATCTAAATGCATCATAGGCCAATTTTTACTATCAACTATAACAATTACCCGTCTGATTGTTTTATGTCTAGCTATATGAGTAAACACTTCAAAGCAATCTAAATCATATTTTTGCAGAAATCCTCTAGAAACTAACCTCACTTTGTGCTTTTCAATTGACTCATATGGGTTTAACTTTATCTTGAAAACCCATCTAATATTGATCATGATGGCTTACTTCTTCTAGGGAAACACCTTTGTTAGGTGCCAAAAATGTGTGAATATTTAGTATAGTTTTTGGTGCTTTTAAATTCTATTTATCGTATATTCGGTTGTTCCTTTTTGTTTCTATATAAATAATCATATTTTTATTTAATCATATAAATAGTTGTAGTTAATCATTTTTGTCTAAAATTTGTGGATTTTTGCTTTGGATTGGAGCTTGGACATTGGATTGGCTTAAAGATGATTTTTCAAGCATTTTGGAAGGAGTTTGTGTGCTTCAGGTCGCACTTAGCGCGGTCTTAGTGTAACACTCCAATTCTATCCGACGTTTATTATTGAAAATCAGAGTGCGGAAAATTACAACAAATGAGGCATTACATTCATCATTCAAAACCGTCATCATAAAAGCATGTCATATTGGATACATAGCACATATTAATTCAAGGAATTTATAATAATTATTTATCCTTCAAAATTCATCATATTTATTTAAAAACTCCAAACAAAATATAGCATCTTTCATAACAACTTAAATCAAGGAACAATTCTCAAGTATTAACATGCAACAATTGCAGCGGAAAATAATATAAAATCAAATATGCGTTTAATCCCCCCGAGTGCTACGTATCAGAGCGACGACGCCATAAGCTACTAAATGCTTTACTCCTCGTTACCTGCACGTTACCAATATAAAGGTAACCGCCAACAAAAGAAAGGGTGAGATATCTACCAATATAAACAGGTGTATGATAAATAATATATTAGGATTAATTCATACAAAATTACCAAATCACAAATAACACGTCTCAATAAATTCTCAATCAACAACAACACAATACTACTTCATCGTTAGCAACAACATATAATTACTTCGCAATTAACAACGACATGACTTCAAATGAGACTTAAACAATGCAAATGCATGTGGTACCGGTGGAGTAAACTCCCTTCACTAAATTGCCAGTTATCAGAGGCACAAGGAATAAGCCTTCTTCACAAATCCATGTCTGAGGCCTTCACAAATGCAAAATGAAATGCGATGCTACAACATGCAAATAACAACGTAAATGCACTTCATAAGGCATACGCCTATCTCACTATTATTACCAATAATAAGAGGTAATCATCGTCACTAAAAACACCCTGCAAATTCACATAATACAACATATTCATCGCTAATTATTCGCAAACACAAACAACAACACAATACCTTCACACAAATTCAACAAAATAACAATCATAATCATCTACTAATATATACAATTTATTCCGGTCATTTTTAATTAATTCCGGACAACTATTTGTATCGCTTAATTTACTAAACCGGTTAATTCAGAACTACCTTAAATCCTATGGTTACTATTAATTATTATGAATCTGCTACCTCACTATCAACCATGTTTCCAATATTAATTAATTATCATGCTGCCAATTTAATTGAATAAATTATTATTACTACTCAGAATTACATTTCCATTCTCTAACTATACTACTAATATTCTATGTCCTTGTATTTAATTACACTGCAATTAATTTACTTGTACTTGTGAGTTCTACTACTAATTAACATTATGCCATTATCTAATATTGTTGTTGTTACTATATTTTATTATTTGATCCTGCTACAGTACTACACTGCTAATCACTCTTACTGCTATTCCATTGAAATGTTGTTGTCCAAAAGCTATCTACTCATCCTATTATTATTCACTGTTATTTCTATTATCCTACACTTAAAAGTAGCAAGTCCTCTAATCAAGCATGCTGTAAGTACAAAATAAACAGAGGCGTCCACCCCCTCCCAGACAGGGACAACGTCCCACCAGTTCCCCAAGGGAGGCGTCCGCCTCCACCCCTTAGTCACCCAGGAGGGCGCCCGCCTCCACTACATCAAGGCCTCCGCCTCCAAATTCCAAGACCCCCGTCCCCATTCGTTTGTCTTCTCACGAATACCGTCCGATCGATCACTGTGTCACAATTTTCCAACCATCCCAACCCTTCGATTAACACCAACAATACTACTATATACAATTTAATCATTTAATTCACCTACGGTCTACACAAACACAGATAATTTCGTAATAATTCATCCCCACATACGATTTATCATAATCCCGTTTAAAAAGTTAGAACCCCACCCCTTACCTTAAATTTGACGGTGGTTATAACTCCGATCGAATTTCTACTTTTTGCGGTTCTGATTGTGCACTTCCGGTATCCTCTCCTAGCCCTAGTGCCTCCTCCTTCTTCAATTTGGTTTCTTTTCTCACGTACAAACGCTATTCCTATTATTTTCTTCCTTTATATACTCCTTAATATTATACTCTATTATTAATTAATTATTTATTCTACTCCTTTAATAATTCAATATTTATTCTATCATATATTCTATTATATATTCTATTTAGCCAATTAATTAATACTTCCCATTTTATTTCTCACCTTATATTATAACTCATTAAATACTTTAATTAATTAGTTTCTACTCATAATAATAATTCTCTGATTAAATCGATTATTCACTTAATCTTCTTAAACCGACTTATAAATCCGTTAATGTCCCTTATAATTCTCCTTTTATATCTCTTATAATTAAATCAAAGTTATAATAATAATAATAATAATAATAATAATAATAATAATAATAATTCTATTGGGTTAATTTTCACACTTCCTTTCTACTACTTCTAACACTAATTAAATAACTCTATTAATCCACACTTATTTCTAATATTATTTCCAATAATATTCTATAATAAAACTAATTCATCATTAATTAATCCCAAATTCCGATAATTCACTTAATCACCCTAAATCAACTTATAAATTTATTAATGCTCCTTATAATTCTACTGATAAATCCAACTTCGACTAAATTCCAATAAATAAATCCTTATATAATTTTATTTAAATAATTAAATAATTTCCGGGTGTTACACTTAGCGTGGTGGAGGCAGAGGTTATCGCGCTTAGCCTAGTCTGTGACGATTAATGCGCTCATAAGGAGGTTTAACTTTTTAATGAAACACGTTTAGCGCGAGTTAGTGCGCTTAGCGCGGTCTGCATTCTCAGCCACTTATTTATATCCTTTTGTTTAGATATTTTGGGGGTTACCACATTTTTGAGACCTAAGTATCAAAGAGAAAACATTGTAGAGAAAGAAATCAAAGATTTAGAGCATCAATAGTCGAGAAATCACCGTTGATGCTTGATCATCTCCTTTCTTTTCTTATTGTTGAAGCTACCATGTCAATCGATAGCTAAATTTCTCTTGTGTCAAGGTTAGAGTAGTTAACCTAGATTTTATGCATTTCTTTTGATCATCTAGGGTATGAACTTGGTTGATGATTAATATATGTTGAATATATTTGCCCTTATTATTCTTTGCATGGTTTGGATCACTATTGAGAAGTATGTTTCAAACTTGACCTAAGATATTCATCTATTAATGAGCAAACCCTAGACATAGATTTGTGAGTTAGTATTCTCTAGTATCAAGCATTAAAGATTATTATGTTATAGTTAGGTTGAGACATCATCTAAAGATTAACATGATACTACTCACAATATTGTTTAGACATGAATGATATTGAGAGGATACGTGGATATATCGATCATCAATTAGTTCATAGGCTTGATTAGTTGAATATGTATGAAATATGTTAATGAACCCTAATCTTGACATGCATTTACCAAATCAAACCTTTCAAACAAAATCTCTCTTTTATCTAAAACAACTATTTTTGATCAAATACTAAACATCTTTGCATGAAATTTACTCCTTTTATGACTAAAACCAAAACCATTTTATGACTATAGCCCTTAAATTCACTTGAACTATAGAAAGACAGTGATATCACACCAATCCTTGTGGAAAACGATAAATTAAATACTTGTGTTAGAAAATATGTACAACAAACTTCAACTTCCATGTTTGGTTTCTTTCTATTGGCTCAATTTCTTCTTTTGTGGCCTTTATCCAAACTTTATTCTTCAGAGCCTAATTAATACCAACTAGTTCAAAATCCACCGTCATGGAACACTGGATAACTTCCTCTTCAAAATAAATCTCAGTATCTTGCAGTAACTCATAGTACGCAATTATCCTTGGTATCTGGATAATTCTCCATGGTATAGTTTTAGAGGCTAGACCACCTTCAGAAGCTCCACTTTTAGAGGCATAACCACTGTCAGAGGTTGGACCACTACCAGATTTTTGATTACCACCAGAGTTTGGATCATCATCAAATTGAACTTCAGAGCCAGACTTGCCTTCAGACTCAAACTCAACTTCAAAATCTCCTTTAGAGTCAGGCACATCTTTAGACTCAATTTCAACTTCAGAGTCACCTTCAAACTCTGACTCGTCTTTAGAGGAAGAATCCTTTTCAGAGGAAAATTCTCTTTCAAATTTAGAAATACCTTCAGAAGGTAACTTAATTATTAACACTACATTAGAGTTGGATTGAGACTTGTTCCAATACCATGCTTCTGATTCTTTCACAATGACGTCTATGCTGACTTCAAATGTGTTGGTGACAGGAAATTATAGCTTATAAGCACCTATACAGTGGTAAACTATAAGTAACATGACGCTACTTCTATTATCCAACTTCTTTCTCTTAGCATCTGGAACATGTTTGAAACAAACAAAACCAAACACCTTTAGAGGGCTCACACTTTGCTTGCTTCTACTCCACTTATTAATAGGGACTAATCCCTTTAACTTCTTTGTTGGACATCTCTTGAGCACATATGATGAAGTAGCAAAAACTTCACCCCTCAATGTGTGTTACAAATTCTTCTCTTTCAACTTGCTCCTTGTCATATCAAGTAAAGTTCTATTTCTTCTTTTACAAGACCATTATGTTGAGGAGTGTATGGAATAGTAACCTCATGCTCAATTCCATTATACTCACAATACTTCTTGAACTCGGTAGAGTTGTACTCACCTTCACCATCAATTCGAAGAACCTTCAGACTATGTCCACTCTGATTCTCGGCCTTGACTTTGAACTTCTTAAATTCAGCAAACGCCTCATGTTTGAATTTTATGAGAGATACCCATGTAATTCTTGTGAACTCGTCCACAAATGAGACGAAGTATTTTTTCACCCTCCAAGTGAAGGTACTGGAAATGTCCCACATACATGATAATGCACCACACCCAAAACATGTTTTATTCTTGAAGGTATTTATGGTGAGAATGACAGTCTCAATTGTTTTCCTCTCATGCATACATCATATGATTTCGCTTCTGCTACAATCTTAGGAATTCCTTGAACCAAATTGTTTAAACTTAGATAACTTAAGCTTCTAAAGTTTATATGTCCCAATCTCTTGTGCCACAACTCATTTTCCTTTTCACCACTTATTGAACTAAGGCATTGAGAGTTTGCAGATTCAACATTCACCTTAAATGTCATATTTCTTCCCCATTCCGATTTCATAATTAGCTTCTGATTATAGTCATACAACTTCAAAAGATTGTTCTTCAAGGTTATTGAAAAATCTTGTTCAATCAGCTAACCTACACTCATCAAATTGCTTTTCATGCCAAGAACATACCACAGATCCTGAATCAGTGCAATTTTACCATTTTTCATAGTCACTACAACAATTCCCATTCCTTCAGCATTCAGATACTTATTATTAGAACATTTTATCATAGTCTTTTTACCATAGTCAAAATCAACTAACCATTTCTTATTTCTAGTTAGGTGATTTGAGAAGCCATTGTCTATATACCACTAGTCTGCCATTTTTCACTTTGAATCTCATATGCCACAATAACATAGATTCATCATTAGAGTCTACTCTGGCTATATTGGTTTCTTCTCCTTTTCTTTCTTTGTTTAACAAATAATTTGCAGCAAAGTGGTCAAACTTGTTACAGTTGTAACATTGGACCTTTCTCTTGTCAAACTTCTCCTTTTCCTTATGAATATTTTTATGTTTCTTCTCATCATAATTGGAGGCTTTTGACCAATGAACACCACCAGTATTTTTGTTGTTCTCAAACCATGTTTACTTCTTGTTCTTCTTGACAAGAGGAGATTTCGGAGCCTGCTCTGACTCTCTTATAGAGTTTCTCTCAATTAAACACAAATCTTGTACCTCTAGATTACTCTGAAGTTCACAATGTTGGTGTCTTAAGAATTTTCAATAGCTACAACTATGTTGAAATTCCTGGCAGCAGATACTTGATGTCACAGAGAATGTTATGACACGATGTCGACCTTTGTGTTAGCAATTCACCTGATGCATCTGAAAGCGATAAATAACACAATAAGTTGTTCACCGATTCGGTTCAACAAACCTACATACAGGGCTACCAAGCAGGGGAAAAGTTCACTATTAGCGGTATCAATTGAAGACCCTACGGCCAACACACGGTTGTGACCTCCTTAATCACTACCAATGACCCTTTTACCTAAGTCCTACTTAGATATGAGTTCCTACTCACTCCCCTCAATCACGCGATGATATCAACCTATTGACTAATTGAATTGTGAAGACACTTCAATAAAATATCTTGATCTTGCTTCAAGCTTTAATCAAGAGACAAACACCCGTGCTTTAAAGCTTTGGTGATAAACTACCCTTACAAATCCTAGTCCAATGCACTTATCAATTGATAGTTGCTTGGCTCATGAGAAAACTAAATTACACAATACCAAGCATTACAAAATCCTAACGATTACACAAACAAAAGCCTTGATGTCTTGATGAAATCGAGGCGTGTTTGTAGGTAAGGGTTGAATTCTTTATATAGAAGCGATCCTGAATCTTCAATTTTGGGCTTCCATAAAGATAGCTAGGGTTCATAATTTTCTCCTAAAAACATGGTTTGTTCAACAACCAATTTAGGTTTAATTAAGATTAACCTAGCACCACGTGAGCATGCTTTCTAATAGAGAAAAACATAAATAAAATGCTCAACAAACTTCGAAAATCTCAAGAAAAAGCGATTACGCGAGCGAATGTCACCTGAATGTCATAACATCATTATGACATCGAATTTCTGAATTTCAACACTGACTTTAGCTTCGGTTGTGGTGTACTTTTACCATCCTTGTCCGTGGGATTTATCTTCAATCTCGAATGTCATGACATCATCATGACATTGCTAAAACCTAGTTTTACCAAACATAATGCCAACTTAAAAACACTAACAAACTCCCCTTTGGCACATTTTGGCTAAAAGTACCTAACACATCGGAGAACCTATCGTGAGAAGACAATAAACTAGTTCTAAGCTTTCCTAAGCTTTAAGTAACTAGAACTTAGAAGATAAATTCTACCCATACAAAATCCCACATTTCCCACAATTGCCCAAACAAAATTTTAAGCAGGAGGCATACAATTTCCCCAGTCCCATACTCTTTGTTATCGGTGGTTCTTCTCCCCTTTTTAGCCATAAAGGGCCAAAACCTTGCAAGTTCCCCGAACTTTTAATCAATCGATTGCCAAAACAAATATACCGAAATAATTAAGTATCGGCATTGGTATCGAGGGATACACATCATCAATGTTTACATCATCCAAAAGCACAAAAAAAACAAGAAAAAATAACAAGAGTTGACATAGCAATGACGCAGGGGGCAAGGAGCAATATCTCAAGTGCTTTCTTCTCGGAAGAAGCACTATGGAAGAAGCATCTTGAACCTTCTTGACTGACCATCGAATATCATCATCTTGACATCACCAACAACATCATTATCGATTTCTCTTCATCCTCGACCTCGTGTCACCTCTGGTTGAGAGATCGGCTATTCAGACTTTGCTTTCTTGCTTCAAGTTCCTTGCAAGTTGCTCTTAACGGCAATGACATCGCCTTGAGAATTTTCTTTGTGGTGAAGTCTCGTGATGTCATGACAATGTCGGGACATGCTTCCCTTGGAGCAGTTTGTAGTGGAAGCCAGGCGGGGGCTCTCTTGGTGAATCTCATCACCAGAATATGCGGATCTTGATCAATTATAATTCCACACAAGGGAGGGAAGGCTATTGGTCCTTTGATAGCATAATTGTTAGCATGCTTGAGTGTCGATCAAATATGTAGGATCCATAGTCAAGGTAGCTTGAGTTCCTCTTATAAATGAATCTTCGATCCATTAGAAATAGTGGATTTGTGATTGGTTGGGACCCGGTTTGCGATACCAATCTTATGCGATATGGCAAATTTGACACTCGATTTGCTGGTGAGAGTTTTCCTTTAGAGGCCATTGTCGACTTGTTTGGCGATGATGGTTTGACAAATCTTGTTGTCGGTTCCTCGACTCTGGTAGTGTTAGTAGATCTACCTAGGAATCTATTGATCACATTTGAAAAAACTTGACTTTTCTTCCCCTCATAAACATCTGGTAATCATTAGAATTCCTATCCCACATCCATTTGAGAGATTGACAATAAACTCTCTTACCAAAGTTTCATATGATTTGAGAGTTTCTCCTTTGTTTTCATCGATCCTGCCTCCTGTCAGTTACAATCTCTTTACACTCGAGCACTCTTATTCAACTCCTCTCAAAGCAATCCTCTTGACAAACATACTTCCATCTCGGCATTCTCGGGATGATGGAATGAGATGTTGTCAATAGCCGCTTGGGCACCATGGGCGGTTTTCAAGAGTTGCCTTCTTCCTTGGATGGATGTCAGTGACATTCATTTCAACATCAAACTCAGAATCTTGATCTGACTCTGAAGATTCAGGCATTTTTCTTTTCTTTACAATTGGTGTCCTCTTGGGTGCAGGCCACCACCAATAGTTTTGCTCTACATTTCTTTGTAGAGGTTCGACCTGATGCATTTCTCGATTGAAACATTTACATCAACCTTTTCTTTAACGAGGCTCTGTGGGACTGTTTTCCATTTCTTCTCATCATCCTCTTTGCAATGCTTGGATTAACATTGGCAATGAGGTCATTGTCTGAGAATACTTCATCCGTCTAGTGGGGTTTCATCAAATTCTCGAATCTTGAACATGGGACTTTTCAAGATTATCATCAATTGGTTTCTCTGAGTCTCTTCTAGGATACTATCGGAGATATAGTCAACAAAGTTTCATCGAAATACACTTAGTGGAGATTCCTCAAGAACATCATCGAAATCACATCTTCATTAGCGGGGTTTCATTACAAGCATCATTCATGCTCGCGAATTTTTAACGGAAGGATCAACAACATTCTTGATAGGAGATCAACATGATCACGGATGTCTTGACATTCTCTGTGACATCTGGATCAAGCGCTAAGCTAGGGCTAGCGGACTTTTCATTTAGAGGATTGAAACCCGAGGAGCAGTTGGTCTTCATTGAGGATCACGGTTACCAATCTAGCAATGGCTATATGCAGACCTAGACTCCTCTGTGTTTACCATTTACGAGGAGCAGAAGAGGATGGTACAGTCTTACGGAAGGTGAAGCTTGCGTCCTTCTTGCATTCCTTGTCGCATGATTTCTTGATCTTTTAAGGTGCAGTGGCCATTCTTGAAGGTGATTCTCGAGCTTGACATGCATGTCATCGATGTTGCCTAACCGTCCATGGCGGAGATGATGAACCGATTTTGAGAAAATGAAGATGATGAAGACATATTTTTCTTTGGAAGATTTTGAGGAAATGAGGCGAGAATGGCGAGAGGTTTTGAAAGTTTCTTTTAGATGAAGGAGTATGATACTTTCAAAGAAGAAACTATTATATGAAGGAGTCTCTTCCTATTCTTGGAACTTTTAAAATAAGAGGAAAATCGTAAATAACCTACTTATAAATACTTGAAGAAAAGATCCTTTCCATTCCTTGTTGTATGCAAGGTTAATTGCTCTGATTCCTCATTTGGATAATTACCCAACTTGCCCTTAACATTTCAATGGCTAGTCTCGAGCACTTTAGTAAAAGTGTCACGATACAATGTCATGACATCTGTGTGACATTGTATTGATCGACATCTGCTTCATCGGATCATCGAGAACAATTGCTACCGGCTATGTGATAAGTCTCAACATTATGCAGGGAATACGGTTTTGCTTCTTGCGACCAAAAGCAGGATGGCTTCTCAAGATGAACCATCCTTGAAAACTTTCACCTGACATTTATCAACACTTTTCCACTTATTTTCTTGAACAACTTCAAGTGTGGAAGGAGAGTCCTAGTGTAGCCATGATTCAATCGAGCTTCTTGACATAATTCCTTGCATATTTGTTTTGTGAAGGAATTGTTGAGTCTTTCATCAATGTGTCGACATTCCTCCGGATACTATGTTATTAACATGAGCGGATGCCATCATGATCTTTTTCCTCATTTGGAAGGGTTTCATTCGGGACTCCCTCATGTATCCTTTGTGGTGAATCTTGAGTTATCCTCTCATGCGGATCCTAGTACTTTGCTTTAGTACCTTAAAATGGTCGGATGTCTAGACATTGGTGTGACATTCGACTTCTTGTTCCTCGCTTATCACATTTTCCTTTTGTCTATGAACAATCTTGGTATCCTTGACTCCCCTATGGGCCGAACCTCTTCATTCCTCAGGTGTAGATGACGGATACTTGCTGACTACTTCCTCTTCATCTTTGTCTGTGGAACTCATAGAGACAGTGGTGCTTTGATTCCACTTGTAGATTGTCCTTTGATCGACTCCTCTCATAATCCTTTGCTTGTTCATCATTGATTACAAGACATTCGGACTTAGTGAAGTTGGTATGAGAGACCCGTATCACATAGGTGACTTATGCTAATGAGATTTGCGGTCAAACCTTTTACCAATGACACTTCATTCGGGTTTGGAACTTGGACCATTTGAGTTTCCAATACCTTTGATTTCTCCTTTAGCCCCATCTCCAAAAGTAACAAAAGCGACATAGTGAGGTTTAACATCTTTAAGAAGATTTCTTTCTCCGGTCATGTGCTTGGAACACCTTGTCAAAGTACCAATCTTTCTTGGTAGACACACTAAGAAAGTGTTAGCTACCGAGACATGATCTTCTTCTTCCTTTGTTGAGAGTATGATACCACTGGTTTTAGGCTTCACATAAGACCCTTGATTAGGATATCCATGAAGTGCATGGCGAAAGTTTTATGTGACCAAACCTTCAAAATAATGACATCTCCATCTTTGGCTGTTTGTTCATGTTTCTATGATTTTGATGTTGCACCCAATGTTGTGACATCTGCTTTGACATTGGTCTATTAGATGCATTCTTCCTTTTGTTATAGACAAACTTCTTAGTCTTCATATACCACTGGCGAGACATTCCTTGGCTTGTGGTAAGACATCTTCTTTGTCATTGACTTCCGGGTTTGTTCCATTCACGGTTGTTGCAAATCTCTTTGCATTCATGCTGAGCAGGACATTTCTGTTTTGGGTTGTGACTTTGCTTTGACATTGTTTTCCTATGTCTCTTCTTCTTAATGTCACCAGCGGGTTGCTTTTCGACCACGTATCCTAGACCATGCTTATTTCACGCATGTCGGTGAAGAATTTCTTCCAACTTATCGATGCGGATGTCAACATTTGTGATTTGACATCGATCAAGTTTGGAATTGACATAACAATATCACTATTGAGGTGATTTATAGTGGGCGTGTTTTCCTCTTTCTCGACCTTGACTTCACATTCTCGACTTCCTTCTCAATCGACTTTTTGCTCCTCATTTTTGACATGCTTCACCACTTTTTATACGGACTTCACGTAGTTTTCGTAAGCTCTTCAAATGTCACTTCCTCATCACTAGAATCCATATCGAGTTGTACACTCCAGGAGGCGGTGACAAGTTTGACACTTCTTCCTCGATTCACTTCACGAATCACCATCGGACAGTGACAACCATTCCTTTCTTTTGTTTCTTTAGAAAGGTGGGACATTCGACTCTAATATGTCCAAATCCTTCACATTCATGACATTGGACTTTCTGCCTTGACTTCCTTTTTCCTCGACTTGGATCTTCTTTGAGTCATAAGATCGCTAATGTCGGATAGAATGTCCTTGACATTTGACCTTGACTTTGGATCGATCCTCTGATCGGTTTGTTGAGCTGTCTTCCAAGCATGGCAATAGCTTGGATATCGTCTCTTCATCTTCCACCTTGCATCCTTCTTGATGTTGGATACAAGTGCTATGCTTTTGTTTTTCTTGTCGGTTTCATTGATTCCCGTCTCAAAAGTCATAAGGGATCAATAAGTTCTTGACCTTGAGGTCTTGATGTCTTGAGCCTCTTCTATTGGTGACTTTCATTGCAAATCTCTTAGGCAAGGATCGAGAATCTTTCTCACCGACTTCTCTTGAGACATCTTTTCACCAAGTGCTCATGAGGCATTGGCAATTTCAAAATATTCATGTGAAATTCATGAATATTCTCATCTTCAATCATCTTCAAATTCTCAAATTTGGTAGTGAGCATCTGAGTCTTGACATCTTCACCTTGGATGTTCCCTCATGAGTAGTTACGAGTGTCCCAAACATCCTTGGCCGCTCACATTGATGAACGATCTGAAGATATTCTGTCAATACCATTGAGAGCATTCAATGCTTTAGAGTTCCCGAGCTAGCTCTTCTTCCTCTTTGCTCCATTCCTCCTCGGGGCTTCAAGGCAGGTAGTGCCATCTTTCTCAAGCTTGGTGGGATGTTTCCATCCTTTATCGACTCTCAAGCTTTAATGTCCTTGACCTTAAGAAGGCAACCATACGAGGCTTCATAATCATAATTAGACCCATCCAAAATAGGTGGTCTTCCTCCAAATCCTCCTTCTTTATCCATTACGCGAAACTATTATCCTAGATCTCACCTGTAACAAGCGGGGTGCACCGATGCCAATTGAAATTCACGGCGGGATACTTGATGTCCTGAGAGAATGTTACACGATTATCGACCTTTGTGTTAGCAATTCACCGATAAATCTGACGATAAATAACACAATAAGTTGTTCACCGTTGGTTCAACAAACCTACATCGGGGCTACCAAGCGAAAGTTCACTATTAGCGATATCAATTCGAAGACCCTACAACACACGGTTGACGACCTTCTCACTTAATCACTACCCGATGACCCTTTTACCTAAGTCCTACTTAGATATGAGTTCCTACTCACTCCCTCCGATCAGCGGTGATATCAACCTGACTAATTGGTTGTGAAGACACACTTCAATAAAATATCTTGATCTTGCTTCAAAGCTTTAATCAAGAGACAAACACTCGTGCTTTAAAGCTTTGGTGATAAACTACCACTGACAAATCCTAGTCCAATGCACTTATCAATTGATGTTGCTTGGCTCAAGAAACTAGAATTACCTGATACCAATGTTACAAATCCTAACGATACACAAACAAAAGCCTTCAATGTCTTCAATGAAATCGAGGCGTGGTACGTAGAGTAAGGTTGAATTCTTTATATAGAAGCGATCCGAATCTTGGTTTGGGCTTCCATAAAGATAGCTAGGGTTCACTTAATTTTCTCCTAAAACATGGTTTGTTCAACAACCAATTTAGGTTTAATTAAGATTAACCTAGCACCACGTGAGCATGCTTTCTAATAACGAGAAAAACATAAAATGCTCAACAAACTTCGAAAATCTCGGGAAAAAGCGATTATGAGCGAATGTCTGCTTGAATGTCATAACATCATTATGACATCGGTATTTTCTACTGAATTTCAAGCTGACTTTAGCTTCCCGGTTGTGAGCTGTACTTTTACCATCCTTGTCCAGTAGGATTTATCTTCAATCTCTGAATGTCATGACATCCATCATGACATTGCTAAAGCCTAGTTTTACCAAACATAATGCCAACTTAAAAACACTAACATATGTAATCAAACTGAGAAGTAAGAGAACTTAGTACCTTCTCAACAATAATTTGTTCAGAGAGCGTTTCTCCACAAGCCTTCATCTCGTTGGTGATCACAATCACTTTGGAGATATAATCTGGTACCTTCTCATTGTCCTTCATGTTGAGATTCTCGTATTTCTTGCGTAGGAATTGTAATTTCACCGTCTTCATTGAGGCGTCTCCACCATAACACCACAACCGCGTATCCCATACTGCCTTAACCATCGTAGCATCAACAATCTTCTCAAACACACTCGTATCCACACATTGATGGATACATAACAATGTCTTCTGATCCTTCTTCTTTGTTTCATGTTGTGTGTTTCTTTGCGCTCTCGTTCCATCTACGACAATCGGCGTGTAACTATCATTGACGAGATCAAGAATATTTTGAGCACCAAACAACACACGCACCTGAATCGTCCACCAATTCCATTTCTTTCTGTCTAATATTGGAAGTTTTGTGTTCAAATTACCGTTTCCAATATAAACCTTCGACCTTGTACAAATCACTCAATTCTCACAAACACTTGCGTTTTCCAATCCCGCGGAATCAAGAAATGTGATTCTGTTTGATTCCAATCGTAAAAACGTCGAATTCAAGAAACAAAATCTATTGCACACCTCCCGTACACTTGTGTTTCCACTGAGAAATCAATCACAGACTCTGATACCAACTGTTGGAGTTAAACCTCTAATAAATGCACAAGAATTGAGAAGATGAAGATGAGAAATAATTGCAGAGAGAGAAATTGTAACAAACTTGTAACTAACTTTCTTTATCAACAAACTCTTCAACAATATGAATTGATTATTACCAGGCCCGACCCCGAGGGAGAGCAAAATGCGCCATTGTCCAAGGCCTCCAAAATACAAGGGCTTCAAAATAATTATATTTTTTATTAGACTCCATTTTTATTATACGCTTCAGATCTCTAAAAAATCAAAACCGACCATTATTATTACTAATTGAAAACCGAGTTTCAGTATTTATATACAACAAAACTTAAATGCAAGCCAAATATAAGTTAAACTCAAATACAAAGGTAAGCTAAAATAAAACTAACAAAACTAATGATTAATAAATTAAACCTCAACAATTTCTTTATATTTTTTTTTCTTTCAAAATCTTCTAATCTCAATTCAATTAAGTAAAAGTTCTTTAATAAATACTAAGCAAAATTTCTTTTTACAGTGCACATAATAGAGATGAGAGGGGAGTATTAATCGTTAAAACGTCATAACTGAATTTGTTACTCTCATTTTGGCGCCAAACGCAAATCAAACAATAAAAGTCTCTCTTCCAGTTCTTATTTTATCGCTCTCATCAAGATCAATCATTCTTTCTCAAACTCTCTCTTTCTTCTTCTTCTCTGCTCTCATTTCACAATGCTGACAGAAGCAGAAGAACACAATTCCTCCACTTCTGTGTAAGTTCTTTTCCAATCATTCATCACACTGTGTTTGTTTGTTCATCATCATTCACTCACTCATTCTGCTTCATTTTATTCAATCACCAGGTTGGGACGCAGGCGCCAGAATTCTTTCACTTGCACCAACTTCATGCATGGAATCTGCTGCAGTTGTTGTAATCGAAACCGTCGAAGCCATCGACGCCTTCCAAGCCACGAGAATTCTTTCAATGAAATCGACCTCTTCCGTGATACTAACATGGAGTATCTTGGAATTCTTGGTAAAGGAAGTTTCGGTACGGTTTCTAAATACCGTCTCCTCACAGATAACAGCATTGTAGCTGTTAAACAAATCTCGGTAGCCAACACTTTCAATGCTGTTCCTGGTTCCATCGTCAGAGAGGTCTCGTTTCTCCAAGAATTCAATCATCCAAACATTGTTAGGTAATTTATCATCAAACTGTTATATCTAGGGTTTCTTTCATCATAATGTGTATAGTTTATAGCTCAGTTTTGTTTAAATCAATGTCTGTAGGTTATTGAATGTAACGAGCAATATGGATACAAGATCGGTGAACCTTGTTTTAGAGTGTCTTGATTGCGATCTTCGCGACTACTTTCAACACTACGGTTCATCGACTAGTAATCCTTTCACAAGAAAGGTGAGTACAAAGTTAGGGTTTTCTCCAATTTTATATATACTTTTGTTGAATGTTTAACTGAAAAAATTGTTGCATTGTTGCAGAGTTTTCTGCATCAGATATTATCTGCAGTGGCGTACTGTCATTCTCATAACATTATTCACCGAGACTTAAAACCGAGCAATCTTCTAATCGATCTAAAAAAGAATAAAATCAAACTGGCGGATTTTGGTTGGGCTAGAGAGTTGGGAGATCCTGAAATGCACTATACTGAGGAGGTAATGTTGAGTATTTATCATTTTCTTTCTATATTTCTATGTAATCTGGTTGCCGCGAGTCAAGTTCTTGTGTTACAATTGCGACAGATACAAACTAAGTGGTATAGGGCACCTGAAGTTTTGTTTCGAAATGGTCAGTACTCAACTCCAGTTGATATTTGGGCTGTGGGATGTATATTTGGTGAGATGGCACTTGGCCAACCAATACGCTGTGTTTTTGTTGATGCCATTCGTGAGCTAGAGCTGATTTTCAGGTAATTTTAGTTACAATAGTTTGTTTTACTTTTTGGATTTCGATCAAACTAACATAAGCTTTTTATATATATATATATGAAGATTGTTTGGTACACGGCAATCTGAGGAAATGTGGCCAGGGGTCACTAAGTTATGTCCTAACCTTCATCCAGTCTATACCAAATCTGAGCCAATGGTACCAAAATTCTCACTCTCAAATATGACTTCATTTTCACTAAATGTCCTGTTATAGAATCTTTGTTATGTGTTCCTTTATTCAAATGTGTAGGACCTTTCAACATTTTTTTATGCTCTTGAACCAACTGCTCTTGATCTTCAATCGGTGAGACTGGTTTTCTCCTTAAATTGAAATGGCTAATATATTTCCATGGAAGGTGAATTAGACATGATGTAAACCCTGATTTTATATGGTCCTTCAGAGGATGCTTTGCCTGGACCCAAACAAGAGGATTTCAGCCGAAGCTGCTCTTAAGCATCCTTACTTTGATGACTTGGGTCAGGTATATATATCTTCTACATCTTTCATTTTATTGGTGCCTGTGTGTGTTCAAACTATCTAAGAACATGATAAGACCAAAATGAAATGATATTTCAGACATAATATAGACATTGTTGAAAAAATTATAAAAAGAAACAGATTGAGTATAAGAACATGAGTATGTTTTAAATTCTTTGTTTTGTTTTCATTTTGATTCAGGTAAGTTATTAAAGGAGAAGCCAAGTCTTAATCAGCCGAATGAAAGGACAACTTATTTTTCATAACCATTCATCAAAGTTCTCTATTTGCTAAAAAGACAATGTACATCTAAAGTTGCTTTGGATTTTCAACAAAAAAATTGCTTTGTTAGTTGGTAGTTTTGCTTCCTTCTTACCTGGCTCGGATCATTGTTTAGAAATTAATACAACATTCAACCAATATTGTTTTAGTTATCCAATTTATTCAAAAAGAAGTTTACTTTACTCTCATAATTACTGTTTAATTTTTTCATAGCACAATTTTTACTAATATTTTACTGTTTAATTACATATTTATTCAACTAATAAAACTCTAGTAAAGAATTAATGAAACAAAAAAGTACAAAGTATATCCATGTTCATTCATTTAAGAAGTTTTTCTTTAATTAAAAAATAATAGTTGAGTTTTTGTCTGAAACAAAAGGTCTATAATGTGAACTTACACCTTTGCTAAAGATAATGAACTTTGCGCATTACCGTGGGAGATTTAAATTGTGGCCAATCAAACTTATATTCATATCAAATTTCACTAAATTTTCTGAAAACTTATATTCACTTCAAATTTCATCACATTCTCTTAAGATTTATATTCATTTCAAATTTCACTAGATATTCTTAATATTTATGTTCACTTTAAATTTCATCATATTTTATTCAGATCTATATTCACTTTAAATTTCTTCATATTTTCTTAAGATTTATGTTCACTTCAAATTTCATCATATTTTCTTAAGATTTATGTTCACTTCAATTTTCACAAGATTTTATGAAGACCTATATTCACATCAAATTTCATCAGATTTTCTGAAGACTAATATTCCCCTCAAATTTCATCATATTTTCTTAAGATTTATGTTCGTTTAAATTTCACTAGATATTCTTAATATTTATGTTCACCTTAAATTTCATCATATTTTCTTCGGATCTATATTCACTTTAAATTTCTTCACATTTTCTTAAGATTTATGTTCTCTTCAAATTTCATCATATTTTCTTAAGATTTATGTTTACTTCAATATTCACAAGATTTTCTGAAGACTTATATTCATATCAAATTTCATCAAATCTTCTGAAGACTTATATTCACTTCAAATTTCATCATATTTTCTAAAGATTTATGTTCACTTCAATTTTAGAAGATTTTGGAACTTATTTTCATCAAATTTCATAGTTTTCTAAAGACTTATATTCTCTTCAAATTTCATCTGATTTTCAGAAGACTTATATTCACTTCAAATTTCATCAGATTTTCTGAAGACTTATATTCACTTCAAATTTCATCAGATTTTCTTAAGATTTATATTCACTTTAAATTTCATCAGATATAGTGAAGAGTTATATTCACTTCAAATTTCATCATATTTTCTTAAGATTTATAATCACTTCAAATTTCTCAAGATTTTCTTAAGACTTATGTTCACTTCAAATTTCATCATATTTTCGTAAGATTTATATTCACTCCAAATTTCATCAGATTTTCTGAAGACTTATATTCACATCAAATTTCATCAGATTTTCTGAAGACTTATATTCACATCAAATTTCATCAGATTTTCTGAAGACTTATATTCACTTCAAATTTCATCATATTTTCTAAAGATATATGTTCAATTAAATTTTCTGAAGATTTTCTGAAGACTTATATTAAACATCAAATTTCATCAGATTTTCTGAAGACTTATATTTACTTCAAATTTCATCAGATTTTCTGAATACTTATATTCACTTCAAATTTCATCAGATTTTCAGAAGACTTATATTCACATCAAATTTCATCGATCTTCTAAGACTTATATTCACTTCAAATTTCATGATTTTAGAAGACATATTCACTTCAAATTTCATCATATTTTCTTAATATATATAATCACTTCAATTTCTCCAGTTTTCTTAAAATTATATTCACTTCAAATTTCATCGATTTCGTAAGATTTATATTCACTCCAAATTTCATCAGTTTACGAAGACTTATATTCACATCAAATTTCATGATTTTACGAGACTTATATTCACTTCAAATTTCATCATATTTTCTAAGATATATATTCGATTAAATTTTAGAAGATTTTAGAAGACTTATATTAAACATCAAATTTCATCAGATTTTACGAAGACTTATATTCACTTCAATTTCATCAGATTTTACGAATACTTATATTCACTTCAAATTTCATCAGTTTTACGAAGACTTATATTTACATCAAATTTCATGATTTTCTAAGACTTATATTCACTTCAAATTTCATCAGATTTTCAGAAGACTTATATTCACTTCAAATTTCATCATATTTTCTTAATATTTATAATCACTTCAAATTTCTCCAGATTTTCTTAAGAATTATATTCACTTCAAATTTCATCATATTTTCGTAAGATTTATATTCACTTCAAATTTCATGATTTTACGATACTTATATTCACTCAAATTTCATCGATTTTACGAACATATATCACTTCAAATTTAATGATTTTACGAAGACATATTCACATCAAATTTCATCAGATTTTCTAAAGACTTATATTCACTTCAAATTTCATTAGATTTTCTGAAGACTTATATTCACTTCAAATTTCATCAGATTTTCTTAAGATTTATATTCACTTTAAATTTCATCATATATTCTGAAGACTTATATTCACTTCAAATTTCATCATATTTTCTAAAGATTTATGTTCCACTTCGATTTTCTTAAGATTTTCGAAGACTTCTTTTCATCAAATTTCATGATTTTAAAGACTTGTATTCACTTCAAATTTCATCGATTTTACGATGACTTATATTCAACCAATTTCATCATTTTACGAAGACTTATAGTCACATCAAATTTCATTAGATTTTCTAAAGCTATATTCACTTAAAATTTCATAGTTTACGAAGACTTATATTCATGAAATTTCATCATATTATCTTAAGATTTATAACCACCTCAATTTCTCCAGTTTTCTTGGCGTGAATATAAGTCTTGGAAAATCGATGAAAACGAAATGAATATAAGTCTTTAAAATCGATGAAATGATGACTAAGTCTTGAGAAAATCGGATTGAAAGTGATATAAGTCTTCGAAATCTGATAGTATATAATTTTGTATAAAATAATCAGGAAAATTGAAGTGGTGCATAAATCTAAAAAATATGATGAAATTTAGAGTGAATATAATCTTGAGAAAAATCTTAAGAAATTGGATTGAACATAAATCTTTAGAAAATATGATGAAATTTGAAGTAATAAATCTTCGAGATGTCTGGTGAAATAAAGTGAATATAATCTTAGAAAATCAGATGAAAATGAAGTGAATATGAAATCTTCGGAAAATCGATGAGAAATGAAGGTAATAAGTCTTCAAAAAACATGATGAAATTGAGTGAATATAATCTTCGAGAAAATCGATGAAGAATAGAGGTGGTAATAGAAAATTGGTAGTAGTGAATCGGCGAAAATGTCTTGAAATGGTGGTATGGTCTTAACAAAATCGGAGAAATTGAAGTGATTATAATGTTAAGAAAATGAATTGAAGGGCCCCAGTGAAATAGTCTTGAAAATCTGATAGTGAAATGAATCTGTTTAAAAATCGATGAAATTCATCATGTCAATATAAGTCTTGAGAATCGATGAAATGATGAATATAAGTCTTGAAAATCTAATGAAATTGAGTGAATATAAGTCTGATCGGATGAAATAGTGATGAATAATGTTGCAAAATCTGTGAGGAATTGATGTGAGCTATGAGATCGAGAAATCGGTGGTGAAAAGTGGTGTAAGTCTTGAGAAAATACGTTGAGCGAAGTGAAGTCTATAGAAATTTGAAGTGTCGTCTTGAAATCGGTGAATTTGATGTGATCGTCTGTCGTGGTGTATGGTCTGTCGATGGTGAGTGAATCTGTCGATCAGATAAGTCAGATAATATAAGTCTTGATGTGGTGTTTAGTGAATTTTGAGAAAATCTAATCGATGTGTCGAAAATCTTCAGTGATTGAGACATATATCTTTGAAAATCTGAATGAAATATGAGTGAATATAAGTCTTCGAGAAAATCGATGAAATTTGAAGTGAAACTATGATCTTTAAATCGATGAAAATGATGTGAATATAAGTCTTCGGAGGATGGTTGAAAGTGAATATAGTCTTCGAAAATCGATGAGAATTTGAGAAATGAATATAAATCTTCGAATATCGATGAAATATGATGAATATAAGTCTGAAAAATACGGAATTGAGTGATTAAATATTAAAAAATATGGTCGGGGAAATTGAGTGAATAAGTCTTGAAAATGAAATTTGAGTGAATATAAGTCTTAAATGCGATGAGGATTTGAAGTGAATATAAGTCTTAAAAACGATGAGAATTGAAGGAAAAAGTCGTCAGAAAATCTATTGAAATTTGAATATAAGTCTTGAAGAAAATTTGATGAAATTTGATAATGATGAAGTCTTTAAAATCTAATGAAATTTGAAGTGAATATAGGATGTTGAAAATCGATGAAATTTGAGAGTGATAAGTCTTGAAAAATACGATGGTGAAGTGAATATAAGTCTTCGAAAAAATCTAATGAAATTTGAAGTGAATATAGAGTCTTTAGAAATGCGATGAAATTTGATGTGAATATAATCTAAAATCTAATGACTTGATGTGAATATAGGATGTTCAGAAAATCGATGAAATTTGAAGTGAATATAGTCTTGAGAAAATAAATGAAATTTGAAGTGAATATAAGTCTTTAGAAAATCTAATGAAATTTGAAGTGAATATAAGTCTTTAGAAAATCTGATGAAATTTGATGTGAATATAAGTCTTTAAAAAATCTAATGAAATTTGATGTGAATATAGGATGTTCAGAAAATCTGATGAAATTTGAAGTGAATATAAGTCTTCAGAAAATCTGATGAAATTTGAAGTGAATATAAGTCTACATAGAAATTGAAGTGAAAATAAATCTTTAGAAAATCTGATGAAATTTGATGTGAACATAAGTCTTTAGAAAATGCGATGAAATTTAAGTGAATATAAGTCTTTGAAAATACGATGAAATTTGATGTGAATATAAGTCTTTAAAATCACGGTAAATTTGAAGTGAATATAAGTATTGAAAAATCTTATGAAATTTGAAGTGTAATATAAGTCTTTAGAAAATACGAATAAATTTTATGTGAATATAAGTCTTGAAAATCTGATGAAATTTGAAGTGAATATAAGTCTTAAAAATTAGAAATTTTAGTAGATATAAATCTTGAGAAAATCGTGAAATTTGATGTGAATATAAGTCTTGAGAAAATCTTGGGAAATTGATTAATATATATCTTTAGAAAATATGAATAAATTTGAAGTGAATATAAGTCTTGAGAAAATCGATGAAATTGAAGTGAATATAAGTCTTTAGAAAATCGTGAAATGATGTGAATATAAGTCTTGAGAAAATCGATGAAATTTGAGTGAATATAAGTCTTGAAACGATGAAATTTGAAGTGAATATATGTCTTGAAAATACGATGAAATATGATGTGAATATAAGTCTTAAGAAAATCTGGAGAATTTGAGTGATTATAAATATTAAAAAATATGGCGAAATTTGAAGTGAATATAAGTCTTGAAAAATCTAATGAAATTTGAAGTGAATATAAGTCTTAAGAAAATCGAGTGAAATTTGAAGTGAATATAAGTCTTAATCGATGAAATTTGAAGTGAATATAAGTGTTTGAAAATCTAATGAAATTTGAAGTGAATATAAGTCTTTAGAAAATCGATGAAATTTGATGTGAATATAAGTCTTAAAATCTAATAAAATTTGATGTGAATATAGGATGTTGAGAATCGATGAAATTTGAAGTGAATATAAGTCTTCAGAAAATCTGATGAAATTTGAAGTGAATATAAGTCTTTAGAAAATCTAATGAAATTTGAAGTGAATATAAGTCTTTAGAAAATCTGATGAAATTTGATGTGAATATAAGTCTTTAAAAAATCTAATGAAATTTGATGTGAATATAGGATGTTCAGAAAATCTGATGAAATTTGAAGTGAATATAAGTCTTCAGAAAATCTGATGAAATTTGAAGTGAATATAGAATACATAGAAAATTGAAGTGAAAATAAATCTTAGAAAATGCAGTGAAATTTGATGTGAATATAAGTCTTTAGAAAATCGATGAAATTTGAAGTGAATATAGTCTTTAGAAAATCAGTGAAATTTGATGTGAATATAAGTCTTTAGAAAATCTGATGAAATTTGAAGTGAATATAAGTATTCAGAAAATCTTATGAAATTTGAAGTGAATATAAGTGTTTAGAAAATCTGAATAAATTTTATGTGAATATAAGTCTTAATCGATGAAATTTGAAGTGAATATAAGTCTTGAGAAAATGCGATGAAATTTTGAAGTGAATATAAATCTTGAGAAAATCGATGAAATTTGATGTGAATATAAGTCTTGGAAAATCTTGATGAATTGAACATATATCTTTAGAAAATATGAATAAATTTAGAAGTGAATATAAGTCTTGAGGAAAATACGATGAAATTTGAAGTGAATATAAGTCTTTAAATCGATGAAATATGATGTGAATATAAGTCTTGAGAAAATAGAGTGAAATTTGAAGTGAATATAAGTCTTGAAAATCGATGAAATTTGAAGTGAATATAAGTCTTAGAATATCATGAAACTATGTGTGAATATAAGTCTTAGAAAATGCAGAAATTTGAAGTGATTATAAATATTAAAAAAATATGACGAAATTTGAAGTGAATATAAGTCTTCAGAAAATCTAATGAAATTTGAAGTGAATATAAGTCTTTAGAAAATCTGATGAAATTTGATGTGAATATAAGTCTTCAGAAAATCTGATGAAATTTGAAGTGAATATAAGTCTTCAGAAAATCTGATGAAATTTGATGTGAATATAAGTCTTCAGAAAATAATCAGAAAATTGAAGTGAACATAAATCTTTAAAAAATATGATGAAATTTGAAGTGAATATAAGTCTTCAGAAAATCTTAGAAAATTGATTAGTGATTAATCTTTAGAAAATATGATGAAATTTGAGTGAAAATAAGTCTTTAGATAATCTTGGTGAAATTTAAAGTGAATATAAATCTTAAGAAAATCTGATGAAATTTGAAGTGAATATAAGTCTTGGAAAATCAGTAAATTTGGTGAATATAAGTCTTGATCTGATGAAATTTGAGTGATATAAGTCTTGGAAAATCGATGAAATTTGAAGTGAATATAATATTGAAGAAAATCTGTGAAATTTGATGTGAATAAGTCTTTAAAATCTAATGAAATTTGATGTGAATAGGATATTCGAGGAAAATCGATGAAATTTGAAGTGAATATAAGTCTTGAAAATCACGATGAAATTTGAAGTGAATATAAGTCTTCAGAAAATCTAATGAAATTTGAAGTGAATATAAGTCTTTAGAAAATCGGATGAAATTTGATGTGAATATAAGTCTTTACAAAATCTAATGAAATTTGATGTGAATATAGGATGTTCAGAAAATCTGATGAAGTTGAAATATAAGTCTTGAGAAAATCGGTAGAAATTTGAAGTGAATATAAGTCTTGAGAAAATTAGTGAAAATAAATCTTTAGAAAATCATTGAGGGGAATTTGATGTGAAAGACATATAATCTTTAGAAAATCGATGAAATTTGATGTGAATATAAGTCTTTAGAAAATCTGATGAAATTTGATGTGAATATAAGTCTTTAGAAAATCTGATGAAATTTGAAGTGAATATAAGTATTCAGAAAATCTTATGAAATTTGAAGTGAATATAAGTGTTTAGAAAATCTGAATAAATTTTTATGTAAATATTATGAATCTTGAAAATCGGTAAATTTGAAGTGAATATAAGTCTGAGAAAATCGGTGAAATTTGAAGTGAATATAAATCTTGAAAATCGATGAAATTTGAAGTGAATATAAGTCTTGAGAAAAATCTTCAAGAAATTAATTGTATATCTTTAGAAAATGAATAAATTTGAAGTGAATATAAGTCTTGAGAAAATCATGAGAATTTGAAGTGAATATAAGTCTTTAGAAAATCTTGAAATATGATGTGAATATAAGTCTTCAGAAAATCTGATGAAATTTGAAGTGAATATAAGTCTTCAGAAAATCTGATGAAATTTGAAGTGAATATAAGTCTTCAGAAAATCTGATGAAATTTGATGTGAATATAAGTCTTAAGAAAATCTGGAGAAATTTGAAGTGATTATAAATATTAAAAAATATGACGAAATTTGAAGTGAATATAAGTCTTCAGAAAATCTAATGAAATTTGAAGTGAATATAACTCTTTAGAAAATGATGAAATTTGATGTGAATATAAGTCTTGAAAATCGATGAAATTTGAAGAGTGAATATAAGTCTTGAAGAAATACATGAAATTTGATGTGAATATAAGTCTGTAGAAAATAATCAGAAAATTTAAGTGAACATAAATCTTTAAAAAATATGATGAAATTTGAAGTGAATATAAGTCTTCAGAAAATCTTAAGAAAATTGAATTGAACATAAATCTTTAGAAAATATGATGAAATTTGAAGTGAATATAAGTCTTCAGAAAATCTGGTGAAATTTGAAGTGAATATAAGTCTTCAGAAAATCTATTAAAATTTGAAGTGAATATAAGTCTTTGAAAATCGATGAAATGATGAATATAAGTCTTCAAAAATCGAGTAAATTTGAAGTGAATATAATATAGTCTTGAGGAAAATACGATGAAATTTGAAGTGAATATAAGTCTTCAAAAAATCGATGAAATTTGATGTGAATATAAGTCTTTAGAAAATCTGATGAAATTTGAAGTGAATATAAATCTTACGAAAATATGATGAAATTTGAAGTGAACGTAAGTCTGAAGAAAATCTGTAGAAATTTGATGTGATTATAAATATTAGAAAATATGATGAAATTTGAAGTGGATATATAAGTCTTAATCGATGAAATTTGAAGTGAATATAAGTCTTCAGAAAATTGAAGTGAACATAAATCTTTAGAAAATCTGATGAAATTTGATGTGAATATAAGTCTTTAGAAAATCTGATGAAATTTGAAGTGAATATAAGTCTTTAGAAAATCTGATGAAATTTGATGTGAATATAAGTCTTTAGAAAATCTGATGAAATTTGAAGTGAATATAAGTCTTCAGAAAATCTGATGAAATTTGAAGTGAATATAAGTCTTCAGAAAATTTGATGAAATTTGATGTGAATATAAGTCTTCAGAAAATCTTCAAAAAATTGAATTGAACATATATCTTTAGAAAATATGAATAAATTTGAAGTGAATATACGTCTTCAGAAAATCTGATGAAATTTGAAGTGAATATAAGTCTTTAGAAAATGTTGATGAAATATGATGTGAATATAAGTCTTGAGAAAATCTGATGAAATTTTGAAGTGAATATAAGAAGTCTTGAATATACGATGAAATATGATGTGAATATAAGTCTTAAGAAAATACGAAGAAATTTAAGTGATTATAAATATTAAAAAATATGACCCGAAATTTGAAGTGAATATAAGTCTTGAAAAATCTAATGAAATTTGAGTGAATATAAGTCTTTAGAAAATGATGAAATTTGATGTGAATATAAGTCTTAGGAAATCGATGAAATTTGAAGTGAATATAAGTCTTGAAAATCGATATGAAATTTGATGTGAATATAAATGCATGAAAATAATCGAAAAATTGAGTGAACATGAATCTTTAAAAATATGATGAAATTTGAAGTGAATATAAGTCTTGAAAATCTTAAGAAAATTAGTTGAACATAAATCTTTTAGAAAATATGATATGAAATTTGGAAGTGAATATAAGTCTTGAATAATACGGTGAAATTTGAAGTGAATATAAGTCTTAGGAAAAATGAAGTGAACATAAATCTTAGAAAATCACGATGAAATTTGATGTGAATATAAGTCTTTAAATCGATGAAATTTGAAGTGAATATAAGTCTTTAGAAAATCTGATGAAATTTGATGTGAATATAAGTCTTTAGAAAATCTGATGAAATTTGAAGTGAATATAAGTCTTCAGAAAATCTTATGAAATTTGAAGTGAATATAAGTGTTTAGAAAATCTGAATAAATTTTATGTGAATATAAGTCTTCAGAAAATATGATGAAATTTGAAGTGAATATAAGTCTTCAGAAAATCTGATGAAATTTGAAGTGAATATAAGTCTTCAGAAAATTTGATGAAATTTGATGTGAATATAAGTCTTCAGAAAATCTTCAGAAAATTGAATTGAACATATATCTTTAGAAAATATGAATAAATTTGAAGTGAATATAAGTCTTCAGAAAATCTGATGAAATTTGAAGTGAATATAAGTCTTTAGAAAATCTGATGAAATATGATGTGAATATAAGTCTTCAGAAAATCTGATGAAATTTGAAGTGAATATAAGTCTTGAAAAGGATGAAATTTAGTGAATATAAGTCTTGGAAAATCGATGAAATTTGATGTGAATATAAGTCTTAAGAAGATACGAAGAAATTTGAAGTGAATATAAATATTAAAAAAATATGGCGAAATTTGGAAGTGAATATAAGTCTTGAAAATCTAATGAAATTTGTGAATATAAGTCTTTAAATCGTGAAATTTGATGTGAATATAAGTCTTGAGGAAAATCGTGAAATTTGAAGTTAATATAAGTGTTTAGAAAATCTAATGAAATTTGAAGTGAATATAAGTCTTTAGAAAATCGGTGAAATTTGATGTGAATATAAGTCTTTAAAAATCTAATGAAATTTGATGTAGATATAATCTTGAAAATCGATGAAATTTGAGTGAATATAAGTCTTGAAAAATCTGATGAAATTTGAAGTGAATATAAGTCTTGAGAAAATCGATGAAGTTTAAGTGAATATAAGTCTTCAGAAAATATGATGAAATTTGATGAATATAAGTCTTGAAAATCGGTAAATTTGAAGTGAATATAAGTCTTGAGAAAATTTGATGAAATTTGATGTGAATATAAGTCTTGAGAAAATCTTGAGAAAAATTGAATTGAACATATATCTTTAAGAAAATATGAATAAATTTGATGAATATAAGTCTTGAGAAAATCGGTAAATTTGAGAGTGAATATAAGTCTTTAAAAATTGAAATATGATGTGAATATAAGTCTTGAAAATCGATGAAATTTGAAGTGAATATAAGTCAATCAGATGAAATTTGAAGTGAATATAAGTCTTGAATATCGATGAAATATGATGTGAATAAGTCTTAAGAAAATACGAGAAATTTAGTGATTATAAATATTAAAAAAAAAATATGAAATTTGAAGTGAATATAAGTCTTGAGGAAAATCTAATGAAATTTGAGTGAATATAAGTCTTAAGAAAATCGATGAAATTTGAAGTGAATATAAGTCTTGAAACGATGAAATTTGAGTGAATATAAGTCTTTAGAAAATCTAATGAAATTTGAAGTGAATATAGTACTAGAAAATCTGATGAAATTTGATGTGAATATAAGTCTTTAAAAAATCTAATGAAATTTGATGTGAATATAGGATGTTCAGAAAATCTGATGAAATTTGAAGTGAATATAAGTCTTCAGAAAATCTGATGAAATTTGAAGTGAATATAAGTCTTCAGAAAATCTAATGAAATTTGAAGTGAATATAAGTCTTCAAATCTGATGAAATTTGATGTGAATAAGTCTTTAGAAAATCTGAATGAAATTTGATGTGAATATAGGATGTTCAGAAAATCTGATGAAATTTGAAGTGAATATAAGTCTTCAGAAAATCTGATGAAATTTGAAGTGAATATAAGTCTATAGAAAATTGAAGTGAAAATAAATCTTTAGAAAATCTGATGAAATTTGATGTGAATATAAGTCTTTAGAAAATCTGATGAAATTTGAAGTGAATATAAGTCTTTAGAAAATCTGATGAAATTTGATGTGAATATAAGTCTTTAGAAAATCTGATGAAATTTGAAGTGAATATAAGTATTCAGAAAATCTTATGAAATTTGAAGTGAATATAAGTGTTTAGAAAATCTGAATAAATTTTATGTGAATATAAGTCTTCAGAAAATCTGATGAAATTTGAAGTGAATATAAGTCTTCAGAAAATCTGATGAAATTTTGAAGTGAATATAAATCTTCAGAAAATCTGATGAAATTTGATGTGAATATAAGTCTTCAGAAAATCTTGAGAATTGAATTGAACATATATCTTTAGAAAATATGAATAAATTTGAAGTGAATATAAGTCTTCAGAAAATCTGATGAAATTTGAAGTGAATATAAGTCTTTAGAAAATCTGATGAAATATGATGTGAATATAAGTCTTCAGAAAATCTGATGAAATTTGAAGTGAATATAAGTCTTCAGAAAATCTGATGAAATTTGAAGTGAATATAAGTCTTCAGAATATCTGATGAAATATGATGTGAATATAAGTCTTAAGAAAATCTGGAGAAATTTGAAGTGATTATAAATATTAAAAAAATATGACGAAATTTGAAGTGAATATAAGTCTTCAGAAAATCTAATGAAATTTGAAGTGAATATAAGTCTTTAGAAAATCTGATGAAATTTGATGTGAATATAAGTCTTCAGAAAATCTGATGAAATTTGAAGTGAATATAAGTCTTCAGAAAATCTGATGAAATTTGATGTGAATATAAGTCTGTAGAAAATAATCAGAAAATTGAAGTGAACATAAATCTTTAAAAAATATGATGAAATTTGAAGTGAATATAAGTCTTCAGAAAATCTTAAGAAAATTGAATTGAACATAAATCTTTAGAAAATATGATGAAATTTGAAGTGAATATAAGTCTTCAGATAATCTGGTGAAATTTAAAGTGAATATAAATCTTAAGAAAATCTGATGAAATTTGAAGTGAATATAAGTCTTCAAAAAATCAGATGAAATTTGAAGTGAATATAAGTCTTGAAGATGAAATGGAAGTAGAATTTAGGATGAATATAAGTCTTGGTAACGATGAAATTTGAAGTGAATATAAGTCTTCAGAAAATCTGATGAAATTTGATGTGAATATAAGTCTTTAGAAAATCTGATGAAATTTGATGTGAATATATTCGAGAAAATCATGAAATTTGAAGTGAATATAAGTCTTCAGAAAATCTGATGAAATTTGAAGTGAATATAAGTCTTTAGAAAATCTGATGAAATTTGAAGTGAATATAAGTCTTTAGAAAATCTGATGAAATTTGATGTGAATATAAGTCTTTAAAAAATCTAATGAAATTTGATGTGAATATAGGATGTTAGGAAAATAGAGTAACGAAGTTTGAAGTGAATATAAGTCTTCAGAAAATCTGATGAAATTTGAAGTGAATATAAGTCTACAGAAAATTGAAGTGAAAATAAATCTTTAGAAAATCTGATGAAATTTGATGTGAACATAAGTCTTTAGAAAATCTGATGAAATTTGAGTGAATATAAATCTTTAGAAAATGGGTAAAATTTGATGTGAATATAAGTCTTTAGAAAATCGATGAAATTTAGAGTGAATATAAGTATTAAAAATCTTATGAAATTTGAAGTGAATATAAGTCTTTAGAAAATCTGAATAAATTTATGTAAATATAAGTCTTGAAAATACGGATGAAATTTGAAGTGAATATAAGTCTTAGAAAATCGGTGGAAATTTGAAGTGAATATAAATCTTGGAAAATCGATGAAATTTGATGTGAATATAAGTCTTAGAAAATCTTGAAATTGAATTGAATATATCTTTAAAAATGAATAATAAATTTGAAGTGAATATAAGTCTTGAGAGAATGGAGTGAAATTTGAAGTGAATATAAGTCTTAGAAAATCGATGAAATATGATGTGAATATAAGTCTTGGAAAATCGAAATTTGATGAATATAAGTCTTGGGAAAATCTGATGAAATTTGAAGTGAATATAAGTCTTAAGAATATCGATGAAATTTGATGTGAATATAGTCTTAAGAAATGCGGAGAAATTTGAAGTGATTATAAATGTAAAAAATGGCCAAATTTGAAGTGAATATAAGTCCAGAAAATCTGAAGAAATTTAAGTGAATATAAGTCTTTAGAAATCAGTGAAATTTGATGTGAATATAAGTCTTGAGAAAATCGATGAAATTTGAGTGAATATAAGTCTTGAAAATCGATGAAATTTGATGTGAATATAAGTGCTTGAAAATAATCGAGGAAAATTGAGTGAACATAAATCTTTAAAAAATATGATGAAATTTGAAGTGAATATAAGTCTTCAGAAAATCTGAAGAAATTTGAATTGAACATAAATCTTTGAAAATATGACAAATTTGAGTGAATATAAGTCTTGAGAAAATGGGTGAAATTTGAAGTGAATATAAGTCTTGAGAAAATCTAATGAAATTTGAGTGAATATAAGTCTTTAGAAAATACTGATGAAATTTGGTGAATATAAGTCTTCAAAAATCTCGATGAAATTTAGGTGAATATAAGTCTTGAAATCGATGAAATTTGAAGTGAATATAAGTCTTCAAAATCGTGGTGATGTGAATATAAGTCTTTAGAAAATCGAGTGAAATTTGAAGTGAATATAAATCTTACGAAAATATGATGAAATTTGAAGTGAGCGTAAAGTCGAGAAAATCTGTGAAATTTGATGATTATAAATCTTAAGAAAATATAGTGAAATTTGAGTGAATATAAGTCTTGAGAAAATCGTGAAATTTGGGTGGATATAAGTCTTGGAAAATTGGAGTGAACATAAATCTTTAGAAATCTAATGGGAAATTTGATGTGAATATAAGTCTTTAGAAATCGTTGACAAGTTTGGAGTGAGATATGGGTCTTTAGAAAATCGGTGGAATTTGATGAATATGAGTCTTTGAAAATCGGTGAATTTGGAGTGAATATAAGTCTTGAAAATCGGTGAAATTTGAGTGAATATAAGTCTTGAGGAAATTTGATGAAATTTGATGTGAATATAAGTCTTGAAAATCTTGAAAATTGGATTGAACATATATCTTTAGAAAATGAATAAATTTGAAGTGAATATAGTCTTGGAATAAATTGAAATTTGAAGTGAATATAAGTCTTTAGAAAATCGTGAAATATGATATGAATAATCTTGAGAAATCTGATGAAATTTGGAGTGAATATAAGTCTTAAGAATATCGATGAAATTTGATGTAATATAAATCTTAAGAAAATCTGAAGAAATTTGAAGTGATATAAATCTTGAAAAATGATGAAATTTGAGTGAATATAGGTCTTGAGAGGAATCTAATGAAATGAGTGAATATAAGTCTTTAGAAAATTTGATGAAATTTGATGTGAATATAAGTCTTCAGAAGATGAGTGAGATTTGAGTGAATATAAGTCTTGAGAGAAAATCAGTGAAATTTGATGTGAATATAAGTCTTGAAAATAATCGAGAAAATTGAAGTGAACATGAATCTTGAAAAATATGATGAAATTTGAAGTGAATATAAGTCTTTAGAAAATCTTAAGAAATTGAATTGAATATAAATCTTAGAAAATAGATTGAAATTTGAGTGAATATAAGTCTTGAGATAATAAAATTGAAATTTGAAGTGAATATAAGTCTTGAGAAAAAATGAAGTGAACATAAATCTTTAGAAAATCAGATGAAATTTGAGTGAATATAAGTCTTAGAAAATCTGATGAAATTTGAAGTGAATATAAGTCTTTAGAAATGTGATGTGAAATTTGAAGTAAGATATAAATCTTTAGAAAATCGTGAAATTTGAAGTGAATATAAGTCTTGAAAATCTTATGAAATTTGAAGTGAATATAAGTCTTTAGAAAATCGATGAAGTTTATGTGAATATAAGTCTTAGAAAATATGATGAAATTTAGAGTGAATATAAGTCTTAGGAAAATCGATGAAATTTGAAGTGAATAAGTCTTGGAAAAAATTTGGTGAAATTTGATGTGAATATAAGTCTTGAGGAAAATCTTGGAAAATTGAATTGAATATATATCTTTAGAAAATATGAATAAATTTGGAAGTGAATATAAGTCTTGAAGAAATCGATGAAATTTGAAGTGAATATAAGTCTTTGAAAATCGATGAAATATGATGTGAATATAAGTCTTGAGAAAATCATTGAAATTTGGAGTGAATATAAGTCTTGAAAATATGATGAAATTTAGTGAATATAAGTCTTGGAGTATGGGTGAAATATGAGTGAATATAAGTCTTAAAAATAAAGAAGAAATTTGAGTGATTATAAATCTTAAAAAAATGGCCGAAATTTGAAGTGAATATAAGTCTTGGGAAAATCTAATGAAATTTAAGTGAATATAAGTCTTGAGAAAATCGGTGAATTTGAGATTGAATATAAGTCTTGGAAAAAATCGAGTGAAATTTGAGTGAATATAAGTCTTGAAAATCGGTGAAATTTGAGTGAATATAAGTCTTGAAAATAATCGAGGAAATTGAAGTGACATAAATCTTTAAAAATATGATGAAATTTGAAGTGAATATAAGTCTTGAGAAAATCTTAAGAAAATTAGATTGAATATAAATCTTTAGAAAATATGATGAAATTTGAAGTGAATATAAGTCTTGAGAAATGCGATTGAAATTTGAAGTGAATATAAATTTAAGAAAATAAGTCAAATTTGAAGTGAATATAAGTCTTTAAAAAATCGAGATGAAATTTGAAGTGAATATAAATCTTAAGAAATATGATGAAATTTAAAGTGAATATAAGTCTTGAAAATCGATGAAATTTGAAGTGAATATAAGTCTTGGAAAAATCGTGAAATTGATGTGAATATAAGTCTTTAGAAAATCGATGAAATTTAGTGAATATAAATCTTAAAGTTATGATGAAATTTGAGTGAATATAAGTCTGAAGAAAATCTATGAAAAGGAGTGTGATTATAAGTCTTAAGAAAATATGATGAAATTTGAGTGAATATAAGTCTTGGAAAATCGAGTGAAATTTGAAGTGAATATAAGTCTTGAGAGAAATTGAGTGAACATAAATCTTTAGAAAATCAGTGAAATTTGATATGAATATAAGTCTTTAAATATGATGAAATTTGAAGTGAATATAAGTCTTTAGAAAATCGATGAAATTTGATGTGAATATAAGTCTTTAGAAAATGCGATGTGAAATTTGAAGTGAATATAAGTCTTGAAAATCTTATGAAATTTGAAGTGAATATAAGTCTTTAGAAAATGAAGTGAAATTTTGTGAATATAAGTCTTGAGAAAATAGAGTGAAATTTGAGTGAATATAAGTCTTGAGAAAATCGATGAAATTTGAGGTGAATATAAGTCTTGAGAAAATTTGATGAAATTTGAAGTGAATATAAGTCTTGAAATCTTAGAAATTGAATTGAACATATATCTTTGAAAATATGAATGATTTAGCAGATTGAATATGCGTCTTGAGAGAAAATCGGTGAAATTTGAGTGAATATAAGTCTTTAGAAAATGCGATGAAATATATGATTTGTATATAAGTCTTGAGGAAAATAGAGTGAAATTTGAGTAATATAAGTCTTCCGAAAATCTGATGAAATTTGAAGTGAATATAAGTCTTGAATATCGATGAAATTTGATGTGAATATAGGTCTTAAGAAAATGGGTGAAATTTGGTGATTATAAATCTTAAAAATATGGCGAAATTTGAAGTGAATATAAGTCTTGGAAAATCTAATGAAATTTGAAGTGAATATAAGTCTTTAGAAAATCGATGAAATTTGATGTGAATATAAGTCTTCAAAATATGATGAAATTTGAGTGTAGATATAAGTCTTGAGGAAAATCAGTGAAATTTGATGTGAATATGGAGTCTTAGAAAATAATCGAGGAAAATTGAAGTGAATATAAATCTTCAAAAATATAGTGAAATTTGAAGTGAATATAAGTCTTCAGAAATTCTTAAGAAAATTGAATTGAACATAAATCTTTAGAAAATATGATGAAATTTGAAGTGAATATAAGTCTTCAGATAATCTGGTGAAATTTAAAGTGAATATAAATTTTAAGAAAATCTGATCAAATTTGTAGTGAATATAAGACTTCAAAAAATCAGATGAAATTTGAAGTGAATATAAATCTTAAGAAAATATGATGAAATTTGAAGTGAATATAAGTCTTCAGAAAATCTGATGAAATTTGAAGTGAATATAAGTCTTCAGAAAATCTGATGAAATTTGATGTGAATATAAGTCTTTAGAAAATCTGATGAAATTTGATGTGAATATAAGTCTTCAGAAAATCTTGAGAAAATTGAAGTGAACATAAATCTTTAAAAAATATGATGAAATTTGAAGTGAATATAAGTCTTCAAAAAATATGATGAAATTTGAAGTGAATATAAGTCTTAAGAAATGTGGAAATTTGAGGTGATTATAAATCTTGAAATATGACAAAATTTGAAGTGAATATGATCTTGAGGAAAATCGGAGAAATTTGAGTGAATATAAGTCTTCAGAAATATATGAAATTTGAGTGAATATAAGTCTTCAGAAAATCTAATGAAATTTGAGTGAATATAAGGTCTTGAGAAAAGCGGGTGAAATTTGAGTATGCTATAAATCTTGAAATATGATGAAATTTGAAGTGAACATAAGTCTTAAGAAAATCTGGAGAAATTGGAGTGATTATAAATATTAAGAAAATACGATGAAATTTGAAGTGAATATTAGTCTTTAGAAAATCTGATGAAATTTGAAATGTATATAAGTCTTCAGAAAATCTGATGAAATTTGAAGTGAATATAAGTCTTCAGAAAATCTGTGAAATTTGATGTGAATATAAGTCTTCAGAAAATCTTCAGAAAATTGAATTGAACATATATCTTTAGAAAATATGATTAAATTTGAAGTGAATATAAGTCTTCAGAAAATCTGATGAAATTTGAAGTGAATATAAATCTTAAGAAAATATGATGAAATTTGAAGTGAATATAAGTCTTAGGAAAATGCAGTGAATTTGAAGTGAATATAAGTCTTTAGTCGATGAAATTTAATGTGAATATAAGTCTTGGAAAATGCGATGAAATTTGGGTGAATATAGGTCTTGAAGAAAATTAGGAATTTGAGGCGAATATAAGTCTTGAGGAAATCGTTAAGGTTGATGTGAGATATAAGAGTCTTAAAATGGAGAGTTGAGTGATTATAAATGTTGCAAGAAATATGATTTGGAGTGGATATAGGTCTTGAAATGGGTGAAATTTGAGTGAATATGAGTCTTTCGAAGATCTTGTTAGATTTGATTGGATATAGGGTCTTTAGAAAATCGTTGAGATTTGATGTGAATATAATTTGGAAAATCACGATGGAATTTGAGTAGATATAAATCTTACGAAAATATGATGGAAATTTAGTTGAACATAAGTCTTCTGAAATCTGGAGAAATTTGAGTGATTATAGTATTAAAATGGAGTGGAATTTGAGTGAATATAAGTCTTGGAAAATGCAGTGAAATTTGAAATGAATATAAGTCTTTAAAATCTGATGAAATTTCATGTCAATATATTCTTGAAAATCGGTAAATTTGAAGTGAATATAAGTCTTGAGAAGAAATCTAATGAAATTTAGTGAATATAAGTCTTTAGAAATCGATGTGAAATTTGATGTGAAATAATCTTGAGAAAATCGGTAAATTTGAGTGATACTTGAGTATTTCCGAAAATCATTAAATTTGATGTGAATATAAGTCTTTAGAAGTTTGATGAAATTTGATGTGAATATATAAGTCTTGAGAAAATGGAAGTGATGTTTGATGAATATAAGTCTTGGAAAATCGAAATTGAAATTTGATGTGAATATAAGTCTTGAAAATAATCGAGGAAAATTGAAGTGAACATAAGTCTTTAAAAATATGGATGAAATTTGAGTGAATATAAGTCTTGGAAAATCTTAAGAAAATTGAATTGACATAAATCTTTGAAAATATGATGAAATTTAGTGAATATAAGTCTTGATAAATCAAGAAATTTAAGTGAATATAAATCTTGAAAATAAAGTGAAATTTGAGTGAATATAAGTCTTCAAAATGATGAAATTAAAATGAATATAAATCTTAAGAAAATATGGTGAAATTTGAGTGAATATAAGTCTTTGAAAATAAGTGGAAATTTGAAGTGAATATAAGTCTTCAAAATCGTTGAGAGTTTGATGTGAATAAGTCTTGAGAAGAATAAATTGATTTAGGTGAGATATAAGTCTTAGGTGTGGAGTTTAAGGTGGGCGTGAAGTTAGGAGAATCTGTGGGGAGTTTGATGTGATTATAATATTAAGAAAATGTAATTGAGTTTGAGTGAATATGAGTCTTGAGAGAAATGGGTGGAAATTTGACAGGTGGATATAGGTCTTGAGGAGGAATTGGAGGTGACATGAAGTCTTTGAAATGGGTGAAGTTTGATTGAGATATAGGTCTTTGAAGAAATCGGTGGAAATGTGGAAGTGGATATAGAGTCTTTAGAAAATATGAGTGAGTTTGATGTGAATATGAGTCTTTAGAAAATCATTAAATTTGGAGTGAATTTAAGTCTTGGAAAATCTTATGAGAATTTGAGTGAATATAAGTCTTTAGAAAATCGATGAACTTTTGTGAATATGGTCTTGGAAAATCAGTGAAATTTGAAGTGAATATAAGTCTTGTCGGTGAAATTTGAAGTGGTATAAGTCTTGAGATAGTTGATGAAATTTGATGTGAATATAAGTCTTGGGAAATCTTGAGAGGAATTGGGTTGAACATATCTTTAGAAATGGGTAAATTTGAGTGAATATAGTCTTGAGAAATCGATGAAATTTGGGTGAATATAAGTCTTTAGAAAATGGGTGAAATTGTGTGATATAGTCTTGAGAAAATCGGTGAAATTTGAGTGAATATAAGTCTTGAGAAAATGGATGAAATTTGAGTGAATATAAGTCTTGGAATATCGTTGAAATTTGATGTGAATATAAGTCTTAAGAAAATATAGGAGGTTGAGTGATTATAAATGTTAAAAAAATGTAATGAAATTTGAAGTGAATATAAGTCTTGAGGAAAATCTAATGAAATTTAGTGAATATAAGTCTTAGAAAATCGGTAAATTTGGTAGAATATAAGTCTTGAAAAATCAATGAAATTTGAAAATGAAT
>CM038796.1:9866067-9968624 GCA_021764765.1 Vicia sativa
AATAATTTGATAATTGTAAGTACAAGTAGTATTGGTTTCCGTGTTCGACATACAGATACTCTGTCTTTCTTCGAGTGTCGCTACGAAATTTCAGTTGTTCTGATATGTGGCACTTATGAGTAAAACTAAAACTAGTAGATTACTTAGAGTATATTTATTTGACAATTAAACTTGTGTTCTAGCAAAAGGCACTGGAAGCAGCGATGAATGATATAAACAACTCTTTCGGAAAAGGTAGTGTTACGAGATTGGGCAGTGCTGGTGGAGCTTTTGTGTACGTATCTTGTTCACATTCTCCTTTTCAAATTATGCTTTTATTTTCTGTGATTTAGACCACTTAACATGACCGATTTTCTATCTTCTGGAATGTTGTAGTGAAACTTTTCCCAGTGGATGTTTGTCTTTAGACTTTGCTTTATGGTCTTCCAAAAGGAAGAATCGTAGAGGTATTGACTATATTGACTTGATGGAGTATATATATACTTTATTAACATTTTCTCGCTCTTGTATTACTTTTTCTCCCAAAGTAATTTATTCTTCAATGGGTGCTGACAGTATCGGCTATCTGTTTCCAGATATTTGGACCAGAAAGCAGTGGGAAAACCACATTAGCACTTCATGCTATTGCAGAAGTACAGGTAATTCATCTGGAGTTTTCCCGATCTTTCATTTCTGATCATGATTATCGATTGGAATCAATGTGCAATGTTGTTCATGTTTTAGAAGTTAGGAGGAAATGCAATGCTTGTTGATGCAGAGCACGCTTTTGATCCAGCATATTCTAAAGCAGTAGGAGTGGATGTAGAAAATTTAATCGTAGCCAACCAGATCATGGAGAAATGGGTCTTGAGAGTAATGCTTTTGACTTGTGGTTGTGTTCGAATGGATTAGATGATTTTGTGGTGCCCATATGGTGTCTGTGAATTGATTGAACTTTGCCTATTGTAGTCGCAGATCGTATGTGTAGATCTGGTGCCAGATCTCATTTGTGTTGACTGCCTCAGCTCTCACTCCCGAGCAGAAATTGAAGTAAAGATCTGATTTTTCTTTGTTATAGGTAATTTTATATAATCGTTTACGGGGATTCTATTTCATTCTAACCAAAATTATCATTTAAATTCTTAGGGTGAGATTGGAATGCAACAAATGGGATTGCAGGCTCGTCTTATGAGCCAAGCTTTGCGTAAGATGTCTGGAAATGCATCTAAAGCTGGTTGTACACTTATATTTTTGAACCAAATAAGATACAAGGTACTTGTATTCGATTATAACTACAATTTATTCTTAATTGTATAATCATAATCGTGTGAGTTCAATGATACATCTGACTGATAAATCTCTGCTTTTGTTCATATGGTTTGTTTTTTCTCTTTACTTCTGAAGATTGGTGTCTACTATGGCAATCCAGAAGTGACAAGTGGTGGAATTGCATTGAAGTTTTTTGCATCGGTTCGGCTAGAAATTCGTTCTATAGGGAAGATAAAATCTGTAAGTACAATGACTTTTTGTTGCTAATTGACAGTCTTTCTACTCCAAATAATATCAAGATTGTTGAATATGAAGAGCTACTTTGCATTTTGATTTCCTTTTAGGCCAAAGGAGATGAAGAAGTTGGCCTTAAAGTTCGTGTAAGAGTGCAAAAGAGCAAGGTAACCACAACCTTCAAAATTTCTATATTTGAAAATTTTCCTTATGAGAAATTTCTTCAGTCATTTAGCACAAGCCGAGACAAACAAACCTCAACTGTTGAGATTTTGACTATCTCAGATTATTATACAAGCACATGCATTTTACTTTGGAGGTAATTAATATGAGAATTTGTTTTAGGTGTCAAGGCCTTACAAAGTAGCTGAATTCGACATCTCATTTGGAGAGGGAGTTAATAAGCTGGTGAATGTTGGAACATAAAATCACTTTTAACATTTAGCAAATACCATTCATTATTTTGAATATTCATTTTGAATGCAGGGTTGCATTTTAGATTGTGCAGAAATGATGAATATTGTCTTAAAGAAAGGGTCTTGGTACAGTTATGGGGAGCATCGGTATTGTCTGAAACTACACTCGTGTTTTACATCCTTCACTTTTCTTGACGGTTGGTCGGTTCCCATTTCTTAATGGAGATCATCTAAATATATATCTTGAAACAGGTTAGGACAGGGAAGAGACAAAACATTGCAGTACTTGAAGGAGAATCCACATCTTCTAGAAGAAGTTGAAAAGGTTGGATATTCTTATCTTGCTATATGCTATACTCTATATATTAGATACAAACCTTATTGATCTATTTATGAAATTCACTATTGTAATTTGCAGGTAGTTCGGTCTTCAATGAATGATGGAACTAACCAAACAAGCTTTTCACACACGAAGAATAATCCATCGCTTCATCAAGACGAAGATATATACGAGGAAAGTCTATGACGAGGAGGTTTTTTTTTTTTTTTTTGATGTTAAGTTGGACGATAGATTGCAGGTTTATAGAATTGGTAATTTTGATATATTCTTTCTTCAACAGAAATGGAACTGGAGGTGTCTTTGATGATTAGGTTGTTTATTTTTTTCATCCCGTTCCATTGGTAAATATTGTGGAAACTGATGATATATTAAAGCATGAGAAACAAAAATTCTAATTAGTGTGAATGATATTCAATTTTCCATGAAAGACATTGCATAACTGTGGTTCACTGTAAATCATATAAAGCACTTGCCTATCATTAGTCATAACCATCACTATTGCATTCTTAATTCTATCACATCTTTTACATTTGAACATGTCAACGGGTTAAGGAAGAAAATGTGCAGAGGATTCTTCCCCGTCCTGCCCTTCAATTTTTCCCTCTCCGTCCCCGACATATATAATTTGTGATGAGTCGTTTTGTCAGAGATTTTCACCACTCAAAAGTTTATCGGATTGTGTGCATTGTCCAGATTTTTCTACTTTTCCAAAAGAATTTCCTCGACAAATTGACTTTTTTTAGTGCACTCTCTCAATTTTAAAGTTATTACTACTAGTTTGTTAATTTGACACAACTCTTACACTTGAACCTGAATTTATAGTGGGGAATTGAAAGTTGAAACAGAGAAACAAAATTGGCATGTGAATACTCTTTCCGTAAAGAAAATATGTAAAAAAAAATAATTTTGCTTATAATTCGTTACGGAGGAATATATTATAAATTTTAATTCTAAAATATATATCTTTGGCTTATTTTTAATGACGCAACAACAATTAAAAAATGTCACATTATAATTTTAATGTCACCTATGCAAATTACTATTTTGTCATGAAGATCTAAAAAAAACATGAAATAAGTCCCCTAATATGAAGATCTAAAAGCGCATGATTAGTTTGGTTGGTCATGGTAGAACTTTTATTTTTAAATTGTACGTGTCTGATTCCATTTGACATTATTTATAAAATTCTTCATTACAATCCCAAAGTTGAACCATTGCTTGTCCTGAAGTAACATATTTACACACTGAAATTTTGTCAAAAATAAATTACAAACAATATCACATGAATGTCACTTGCTTTTGTTAATCGAGATGTTCGCTTCCTGCTTTGCTTTAACTAACTCAAATTAGTTCTTTCAACCAATATTCAAACTATCTCTCTACTCATCATTATGCATTCAATTGCAAGGGTGTTCACTCAATCACATACAAGAGTAAAAGAATGAATTTGTAAGCTATCTTCAAAATTAGTCGTATCAAATTTAAACACATACATTTGAGAATTTTTAAGGTTGTATCTTGATTTATGTCAGAGTAGGATAACTTTTTAGATAATAAGTTTACATTTCCGAGTTAGGTACCTCTTTTTCCCTCCATGATCTTCTTCCTTTCATATTGCTCTTTTATTCATATTGGATACTAAGAGATTTTTCTAATTTTTAGGCTTTTTCTTGTCTTTCTCATCATTTTTTTATTGAAAATTCTATGTGTTTGAAAGCTTATTTTTCTCTTTTTTTTTTCTCTGACCAAATTCTTTAGTACCCCAATCCTAAACTTAAATGATGCTAACTTTCAAGAAATATCCAAAACTTAGTGAGTAGCATATACTAAAAATAAAATCCATCTACCTAACTTTAAGGAGGGTGGAAATATTTTATCTCTCAATTAAAAGGATTATAATAGGCTAAGTCATCGAAGGAAATGCTAAGGTTTAAATTGGATGACAAGGATTACCAATTAATATACAAGGGTGGTTTTTAAGGATGTAAAGTTTTTACAAATAACTGCCTCTATGTGTGTTTATTAGATTAGCTAATTAAATAGATAAAGTACAAAATTCTCGATATTACAGAGGCATGGGTACACTCTGGAAAATAAATAAGTAAGCAATGAAAATATTTGGGCTAAAATCTCACTTGCTTAGGTATTTTAAGGTTGAGTATAAGTAGTGGTGTCCATTTTCTTCATCAATCACCACTCAACTTGGATACTTCAATCTCGATTACTTTATTCACTTTTTTTGTGTGATTACTTTTCTATTCGATGGTAAGGTAGTAACTCAACTGAAAAAGAATAGGCACAAAAATTCATCAAATAAGGGAGAACAAAATAGTAAAATTTTTGAGGCAGAGCAATTTATAGTAGCTTTCCCTCTTCATCAGATTATGACATATGAGAATCATAACAAACAAAAAGAAATACAAATAAAAATGTTGAACCATATACTATCGTCTGGGCGGAAGAAGTCACAAAGTCGATTGCAGCTTCTACTTTCCTTTAGATATTCTACATATTCAACACACATATTAAAAATACCATAACACCAAAAACTCAAAACATGCTAAAATTTAAAATTGACTAAAATTAAATTAACTCGACTGAAAATAAAACATGTTACCAAATCGTGAGTTACCTCCCACACGTCACTTATTTAAGGTCTTTAGCTTGTCTGTTTTCTCTTATGTTAGGGCGACATATATGATATGGAGAACACATTATCCTTCTTCTTCCTCTTGTTTGGCAGGATTCCCATGAGCTTGAGAAATTGATGATGTAGTTCCCAAATCTTCTTTGGCTCAATAATAGCAAACAAATCATATATGAAATCCAATACTTTATAAGTTTCCTCACTTACATCTACTTCGTAATCAAAATAGCTCTTAGGGACATGCTATGGTTAAAGATGTTCAAATTGGATATATATTTCTAAGAAAGTTTTTTCCTTTGAAACTTCGTCCATAACAGACCATCCTTTCCAGGTATTTTTGCTCTTTTCCCAAGGCTATTCTTCACATCAAATTTTTCTATTTTTTATTCAATCATTTCATCCATTAGTGTGCATGTGTCTTCTTTTCTCTCCCTACTAGTATTTTGGTAGAACTCACCACCCACTTGTCAACTCAATGGAGCTATGATTCCCGTTCTTTGGGTTATCCACCATATTATCGATAAATCATACTAACTTGAGTTGCCATTTGTTGACAATGACCGACTTGCAACTCTAAATTATTAATAGAGGCCTAAATGTTTTTGTTATTGTCACTGGTTCTTTATCATCTCTTCATGATTCTTCTTTACTCTATCAAAACTTTCTTGAGTGGCTTGCATAAAACTTTCCAAGGTTTCTTCTAATTGAGATGATATCCTTAGTGGTGGATCTTGAGGCGCTTATGGGTTGAAACTTTGAATTTGATTAGTGTCCTCGTTATAACTCAAATGCTTATTTCACCTTGGATATGTATTGAAGGAAATGTTTGACTCATGACTATTTCTCATAATAACTACTTTGTCATATACATCGATCCTTTTAGTGACCTTCACCAAAGTGACATCGCACTACTGACGGATTAATAATTGTCGAACTCGAGTCGAAACCATAATTTTTAAGGTTTCAATGTATCAATAACACATGTCGAAGATCCTCTCCATTGTTCATTCCTTCCTTACCTAGCACACAATCAAATGAAAAATACCTTAATATCACTACTCATAAAACTAAATAAGAACATAAATTTGAAAATTAAACTAAAATGTAAAGAAGAAAAATATTTACAAAAATTCAAAAACTAAAAATAACTAAATACAAAATTTACTAACTTCGCACACTATTGCCTTGCCAAAAATATCAAAATCCCCGACAACGACGTCAAAAACTTGATGGACAATTTACTAGCAAGTGTACTAATTTTGTTATCTAAGTTATGAAAATAAATTCGTCTCCACATGGATTGTGAACTTAAAACAAGGTAAGTTGTGCGATGTAATTAAAAGAAACAAGGAGTTTTTTTTTGGAAAATAAAAGAGATAATTTTTATAACATTTTGATGAAAACGGTCACATTTTATCGTTAGAATCATCCTATTTCTACTTGATTGATGAAACACACATTAACAGACATACAATGAATACATAGTTAGACGACATATTAACTCTACCATTACACCCAATCCCTTGGTGTTAAGCTCACTAATCTAAGCATCAATTCCCCGATCCCTCATCCAATTGTAACATTATACTAGACAATAAAGCTCGTTAACCCCCAAGTCACAATTTCTAATTATACTATCCCTAGTCAATTAGCGAATTCAACATCTATAATATGTCAGATAAATAGTCCTAGGGTTAATAGTCACTATTATCAAGATCAAATTGAATGAAGTAACAAACAATAGGCAATAAATACAATCAATAAATGAATAATAACAATGATTCAAAGGAATTACATTAACATCATCTGATCATATGTCCCAATCAAATAGAAAATAAGTTCATCATTCAATAAAACCTAGCCTAAGAGGAATCTAGTTACTCATGTTGAATAATTCAATACCATAAATGTAGACTCAAAGAACATGAAGAATCACCGAAGAAAATGATCTTTAATGGCTTAAATGGCCTTAAAAAGCTCAAAATTTGCTTCAATACGTCACTTTTCTCTCTCCATAATCGATCCCTTTCTTTTTTTCTCACATTTCTCCTTATAAAGCAGTCAGAAAACATGTTAACAAAAAGCATCAACGTAGGTGCAATGGCTTCATATGCGGGTGTGTTGCGTTATCATTAGCTCAACACAGGCGCACTATAGCTCAGCGCAGACACGTAAATTCCAGAAGCAAAGCAACACATTTTTGTTCCTTTTTCACTAGTTTTCTAAATACGTGTTTTTCTTCACCCATAAGTGCCTTTCAAGCTCTTTTCACTCTTTTGCTTCTAACATGCTCATTTCTTCTTAGATTTGATCGTTTTTTCTTGTTAAATAACGTGCAATGACAATCTGTCATCAATATATTATCCCAAAGGTATACTCAATTTTATATGCATTATATTTCTACTCGTCAAATTGCTTTTAAACTCTGATCTGTTTTAAAACTAAACAAATTTTCAAAATGGTAAATACTTCTGAGAGGTTTATTCACCCCTTCTAAACCGTTGCATTCTTGTATTCTCGTCAAACAATCATAAAAAATTCTCAGAAACTAAAATTTAATTTTGCATTTAATTTTAAATTGAACCAAATAAAATTGTAACTGTTTGACATTTTATCTCACATAAACACTCGTTATAATTTTTGATACAATAAGAACTCTTTTATTCCAGACACTCGCAATATTTTTGATACTCTTACTAAAATGACCTAACCCATTCAAATGAAGATTTAACATGAAACCTCTCAAATTATACACGACACCCCTATATTTAATTATTTCTAAAATGCCTCTTTCATTATTTACTTCTAAATTTTTTACATTTGTAAAAAAAAATACTATTGGTCAAGGGGGTAAAAAAATTCCGGCACACTTAACAAATTTCCAATGCCAAATTTTGGCGTATGCCGAAAATTCTTTGCATTATCTAAATTTTCTGTTGCGAAAAATCAGAAAATTTTAAAATTTCTGGGTGGGATTCACCGAAAATTTCAAAGTTTTCGGGATGATTTCCAAAAGCCATTACATAAATTGGGAATTACGTAAATTTTTGGTAGGTTGCATAAAACCGGAAATTTGAAATTGTCGGAATATCGAAAATTTCAACTATACCTAAAATTTCCGATATGTCTGCAGATGATTTTTTTTATCTTTGCAGTCCAGAGCCGACAACTTCAACTTCTTCTACGGATTCATGTACTGATGTTACGCAGTTCTTCACCACATATAATGTATGTTTCCTATTGGATTTATACATTTTGATTTGTTTTTTGACCTAAAATAAATTGATGAAGTTTACTAATTATATGTTGTTGTAAGTGGCATATTTTTGAATCCCGATCTTAAGTTTTAGAATAAGCACAATCTATTGGTTAAAAGCATGGTATTGCTGTTGTTACAATTCATTTCAATTATGCTAATGAAACTCAAGGGAGGAAGGATAAATTGATTATGGGTTGTGAGAGAGGAGGAAATTACTAAAGAAAAAATAAATACGGGAACACCTCTAATGACATATATACTATTAATGATTCCCCTTTAGGCTGAGATCTAGTCCAACTAGTATCGGTTGAAAGATGTTGGTTAGATGCAGGATGCATAATCATAGACTGGATAAGGGGTTGGACGACCATGACATATTAAGATGTCTAAAAGATAATGAAAAAGTATGTGAATGACACGATAAAGAGATAACACACAAACCAATTGAAAGTCAATCATCAACCATAGCAATTGGTAAGTAACCTTCCACCAAATCTTCAAGAGTTGAGTTCTTGTCACAGTTTTCTGCTTTCTTTCATCTATACATCAATGACATATTGATGTCGAGGACGATGGAAATTGTGGTCTCTGTTATATTTCATTTTTATTAGGATGAGAGGAAGAATATTCTCGACCTTTGGTTCGGAAGCAATTAGATACCCAAGTCCATCAACACACTAGCTTGTTTTCCAAGTTGTTCTATGACACTGTCTTTATAGTTAGGAATGCCTTACAAGTAGAACACTTGGGTATGAATGTCAATTCATGATATGAGTTACCCTATTGCTTCTTAATACAATGTCGTATTTGTTTCCCTCTTTTGTCAACGATAATCATTTGATTCAGTTAAAGGTGAAATTTGATTGTCCATTGCCTTCCGTCACTGCTCGTTGGAGACAAAATTGTGCTAATGATGCAAAAACACAGGAATCAGCATATGCAAGTCGCTTCAGGCATTGAGAAGATTAGTGTAGGAAGTGATTGTAGTTTTATTTTTATGCATATATGTATGACATTTATTCTATTTATATATTAAGTCGATTAGCTATTTTATTATATAAATTATCTAAGTAAAAGTTATAAAAAAACTCAATACTATCGAAAATTTTAAAATTTTAGTATTGTACAAGGATGACAGTTCTCGAAATTCTCAATACTAGAAATTTCAAATTTCTGACTGAATACATATGTCACGGCAAAAATGATAATTAAATTGAAATATTTGATATTCTTTAAAAATATTTGATACAAAACCGTAAATTTAATAAAATTCAGTGTTTTACAAGAATTTTATAGTAAAAAGTCTTTAATAGAGGATGTCATGTATAAGTGGGAGGTGACATGTTAAATCATTCATTTTAATACCAATTTAATATCGATTGAAACTCATAATTTTAACAATATTCATAAAGGAGAGGAAGTTGCATTCACTTGAATGAATAGAACTACAATGCATACGGTTCTTATTATAGGCAAATATTTTAAAGTTTCTTAATGGTTAAGTTTGTTTGGTTTCTAATTATCTCAATAACTAAGTTATTTATTTCTAAATGAATAAACAAACAAAAGCTTACTTAAGAGATTAGAAATCTCAGTTACTTATTGTATAAGAATGCTAGGCTATTTAATGAATAAGAAAGATAAGTTACTCAATGGATAAGAATGTTAGGTTACTTAATGAATAAGAAAGTGAAAGAATATGATGGTAATATTCATATTTCCTGTCTTGTTTCTCACTCATTCTAGATATCACTCGATTTAATTTCTAACAATATTTAAAGTAATTTTGTTAGTAAGAAACATATTTATAGTAATTTTTCCCAAATGAATTTATTCTAATATAAAAATGTGATCCAGCAACACCAATCTACTAATCCTAAAGCATTAAACGCAATGAAAAATCAAATAGGTTTGCAATAAACACTCAAAGAATTTAATCTATAACAAATCTAAGCATATATCGCTAAAAAAAGTGACTTATTTATTTAATCATGGAATGTACATAAGTCTGAAGTGATAAAGTGATGAAAAGAAAAATAGTTAACAGCTTAATTAGATTTACATACGTAATGAACCCAAATATTTTGATATGTATGGACATGTTTTCAGAACATTTAATTAAAATACAGATTCGTTTTTTTATTTATTACAGATCACATTCACTGAGATAATTATATCCAAAACAACATATATCTATCCATTTCGTCCACAATTTGTTTTATTGGTAAATTTTCATCTAACTTACTATATCAATTAAAATTTAATGTGACACTTTTTCAAATATAATTATCTAAAATTTATAATATTCATTTCAGTATATTGTGTAACGTTCCATTCATAAAATCTAAAAAAACTACATTTCTATATTCTACTAGAATTTTAAAATAAATTGATCATACAATGTTTTAAGTTTACTTATAACTTTCAAATAGACATATAAATACTTCAAATTCTTTTTAAAATATAATTTTTAATTGTATCTACAATTACATGTTACAAAAATAAATTTAAAATATAAAATTAGACAATCATTTTTCGGCTAAAATATATAATCCATTGCGTATAAATTTTCTACAATATTAATAAATTATCATTAATAAACATTATAACAAATTCAATTTAATTAAATGATTTGTATATATTGAAAATAAATGACATAGTCAAATACACACAAAAACATTATCATTATACTTAAGTTTAAAAGCCATACTCATTTTCTAATATAACTTCATAAACATATAAGAATATCGATAATTTCAATGAGCAAAATAATAAAGAAACTTTCTTAAAGAATATAAAAAATGACAAAATTTTATACACTTATTTTACATTTCACTTTTAATTTTAATATTTTATTTTGTATTTACATGTTTCTTATTAAGAATATTAAGAATAATATAGTGTTGAGTAATGTAAAATAGTCTCATATTAGATATAAATGTAATGATTTGAATATTTATAAGTGGGAGAACCCACTCATCTATCACCTTAAAATTTTAGCTGAATAAATAGTATGTCTTCCACAAAGATGTGTTGTTTAAACAGAAAGTCTCTAGAAAGCGCAATAATGCTCCTCTCTCGACCTCTGAGTTGCACTAATAAATAGTATCAGAACCTTTAGTTCGAGAAAGGGATCGGTCCGACGTACTTGTATCGAAAGTATCTTCACATAGTCATGGGTAAGAGTCCTGCATATAAATAGAAATGTCCCGTTGAATAGAAACAATGTGGAGAAATAGTCTCACATTGAATAAGAATGTTGTGACTTGAACATTTATATGTAGGAGAATCCACTCACCTATCACCTTAAAGTTTTAGGTAAACAAGTGGTGTGTCTCATATAAAAGTGTATTGTTCAAACTAAGTGTATTGTTCAAACGAAAAGTCCCTACAAAATGTAAAAATACTCCTCTCTCAATCCTGTGTTGTGTTGCGCTAACAATTCTAACCTATTTCTTTTGCACTTAAAATTTTATCACTTTTCTTATTCTCTTTTATCTTAAAATAACAAAAATTATACTAAAAAACCAAAATTCTATCAAATCTAATATTACATAGATAACTCATTTAAGTCTTTATATATATATATATATATATATATATATATATATATATATATATATATATATATATATATATATATATATATATATATATATAGAGAGAGAGAGAGATGAACTTACTCTTGGAGCAGTGACAGACCCACGTTCTAGCATATGCTCCACTATCTTTTGATGAATTGTATATCACTATATGAGTATTAAGTATTACATACTATAATTTATATACAAATTTCCAAATATTATATGTAGGCGTAGCTATATTTGTGCATCGTATCTAACGTAATATATTTATATACATGCCTCGCTAAAAACATGTTGGTTTCATTTGAGTTATGTATATGATAATAATAAAATATTATTTTATAGTAAATCTTAGAAGTTTAAAAAATTCAAAAGTATTATCAATCTTTTCATAGTGTTTATATTATTAAAAACGTATCATATATGTGTTAGATTTGTATACTTATTATGCATTAAGTATATTTGATATAATTTAAAAATATAAATGTTGAGAGTCTCTTCAATTATCAATGTCATAAAATTTGATATTAATTCTAGTCTTATAAAAAATCTCAAATATGTATATTTTAAAATATCAATATAGAATAGACATTTTAAATATTTTTTAATTATTGAGTTTTACTTTACTTATATAATTTATACATTATAATCAATAAAAATATTTGATAAATAATATTAATTTGATCATTATAACCAAATTAATTATTATTATTTTTTTTTTGAAAAACCAAATTAATTATTTATTTACTTAAAAACTATGATATTTAATTAAAAAGGAAAAATATTTATTTATGTTGCCCCCGCTACTAAAAGTTTATGGATCTGTCCCTGTCTTGGTGTAAGTTGATATATATATATATATATATATATATATATATATATATATATATATATATATATATATATATATATATATATATATATATATATACCTAAAATTCATTAAAACATTAACATCATTATCTCCTTTCTCATGATTTTTTTGTTTCCGTATTTACCTATTTCAACAAAGTTAGCTTAATATGTAATTACAAACTTACATATATTCAATCGGAGATACACTAGTTTGATTATGTAATATACTATGTATGTTGTAATATCGATAAAAGTATGAAAACTAGCATAAAACGGAGTCACCTTAGTTAGGGCATGAACAATTTCATTCACTTGTCTTCTGGCGAACTTAACATAAGAGTTCGTAAATAGTTGAGCTAACAATATGTTGCATTCTCGTGAAATAGAACCAACATCAGTGGAATTTCGGTTGTAGTTGTGCACACAATTCACTACATTTTTTTACGTCCATCTCAAAATCCACATTATCATAACCCAAACTATGCATCCATTTTATAGCTGCCATCAAGCCTAAAGCCTCCCCACCACTACTTCCGTAATTGGAGAGAAACATTCTATGTGGGTTGCAATAAACACACCTGGATCGTTTCTTATGCATGCACTATACCAACCTTGTTGTTGTTGAACGAAGCATCTATGTTATATTTCAAGCGGCCCGATGGTGGTTTGTTCCATTTAGTATCAGACACTGGTAGAGACTTGAAAGTATTGACGACCTTCAGTTGATTGGCATTTTCCCAACCATTAAGAAGAAACAAAGCGTGAATACATATGATATCTTGAGAATCAACAACTTGGTTCCAAATCTTGTTATTCCTACTTTTCCATAAACTCCACAAAGTTGTAGTGAAAATAATCTACTGATCATGATTAGCAACCATTAAAAACGAAAAAACAACAATCAAAGAAATATGAATATTTTGCAGTTGTTGTAATTTCGACCATATACCAACTTTCTCTGAGGAATCTTTAATTACTGGACATTGTAAGAATAAGTGTTTAATATTTTCTGCTGGACCCCAAGGATATCAGACAAATAATTCTTAATTTTCGGAGTAACATTCCTACTACAAAAAGACTCAGACTTTTGCAAATACATAGCTTGACCGGAAGCTTGTTCGTAGGTGGATATGATATTCTTCATTGCAGTAGCTTCATTGGAAATAAAATTTATAAATCAACAATTTAAAAAAAATGTAAGCATTATTTTGACAATTTTATATTTTTCTTTTATTTAAGAAATAAAATTAAATGTTCATGATTTTAAACAATTTATTTTCAATAAGTGGTCTATTCTTAATGTAACAACCATGTTCTATATTTTTAAGTGGATTATTAATCCCATCCTAAGTGGTGAAAATGAATCATGTGAACTTTGAAATTGTCTCTCAGATTTTTGAGATTCATCTTGAAATGCACCATGCACTTTATTCAAAATGTTATTTTGAAGATACATCTCAAAATAACTCAATGTGCACACCGTGCATTCCTAAATGAAATTCCCTTTTTGAAACAAATTGATCCACGAATGCATCTTCGTATTCGCACCAGACATAATCTTGAGATGCATCTCGGAAACCACACTGCATAATAGTTTTTGCCTTTTATTTAGAGATACTCCGATGAATTAGAAGATATGTTATAGATATACTATCGTTTTCTATTTTTTTTTTTGTATAAATTAAACCATACAAGTGATATGAAGAACCTGTCATATATAAAATAATAAGTCCAAAGTACATGAAGTCAAAATAAATGAAAATAAAATACAACCGATAGTAAATGCAAATTACATATACTCTAAAAAATGCATCAAAATCCTACACACAAAAAAAACAAATCATTGTCAAAAAATTTTAATATTATAACAAACATGATTTACAAAGATGAATCCAACTAAATTTTACCTATCATCCCAAACATGTTTGGTAGTATGGTCCGAGTAAATATGAAGCAATGACAAGTCTGGAGGGTCTCCTCAAAACCCCTTAGGTGCTTGCAGTACCTCATGTGTCTGGGGTGTCTTTGGTTCCTACTATCCACGGGTTTCCCCTGGTGTCTCAGGTACCTTTGGTGCTCGGTTATCTCCGTGTCCGAATAGGTGAAACACGTCTCCTAAGGGAAGACAAAGGCAAAGATGTATAAGTAGGTGACACCCATCTCCTACATAAAGAAGAATGAGGATATGCATGAGTCTCAGAAGTTGCACCTCCACATCACCCAGACTAGAAATAACATGTGTCTGCGATGGTTGAGTATTTTTCCTTTTAACTAACGTGTGTTGTACAATTCTGCCTTGCCTAACCTGTCTTGCCTATTAGCCATAATGCATATAAATATACTACACAAGCGTTATACATATGAAACACAATGAGTTCGACCAAAAAATGTCAAAAATTGCAGACTGATAAATTTCGTGAAAGTATCTCAAATTCTTGGGAATCAAAACATTTAAAATTTATGGAGATGCATCTCCAAAATTTCTACAACCCAAAATAGAGATGATGTCCCTCAAAACATCTAAAATTATGCATTGATCAATAAAACTACATATAAAGCATGTCTCTCATTTACATAACATGTATAAATTACCTATTACATAATGTAATCCTCAATTTCTACAAAAGTATACAAAAAAAATAGAAAAATCAAAAAGTTGGTTGAAAGAAGCTTTGAAGTTGGTTGAATAATTTTGAGAGAATATGAGTTGAGAGAGTTTGGGAAACTTGAGAAGTTTTAGAAGCGAGGAAGGAGAAAGGGTTCTGACACGTTTTTGATCAAAAAGTGTCGGAAGATGCATCTCTTTAAGTTACACAAAGTTGCATCTCTATAATTTATTCTACATAGCCTTGAGACCTGATTCAATAACGTATGTGATTGAGATACGTTCAGAGATGCATCTCTGAAATCAAAGAATATTTAAAATTTTCACGAGGGTGTGGTAGCAATGATTAGCCGCAAGTAAGCTTTCTTTGAAAGTTTATAAAAAAAGAAAAATGAGAGTTTTGGAGGAAAAGAAATTTTAAAAAAAAGTTAAATAAATATATTTGAATATCCTAAAGACTATTATAGTATAAGATACTAAATAAATAATTATAATTATTACATTTTTAATCTTTATAAAATTATAATAACAAATTTAATTTGAATACTTTACATAAGTTCTCAAAGTTTTTCTTTAGTACTATTTTTAAATGATCTTATATTAAAAACAAAATTATGAAATAGAAAAATAAACTTTAAGTCCTCTATTTTTCTAAAGTTTCAATTCTTTTTAATACATTCATTTTTATCTCAAAATATTTCTTTTTCTCTTTTTTTCTTCTTTAAATTCTAAAATAATGTGGTAAAACATAAAAAAATAGTCAATAAACTTCTTTTTAAACTTAAATGACAAAGATGAGAAGAAAAATGAAATTAATGATTATAAAATGTTTCCTACTAAATTAAAAGATTTAACTAATTTTATATTATTTAAACTAGTTGATAAATATTAAGAATAGCAATGAACAACATCTGAGTAATGTATGTACTTGTTTTCATACATTCGTTTGAAAAAAAAATCGCCATACATGAAGTCATTTCTATGTGGATAATAAAATATGTTCTCGTACTCTATAGCTATTCAAGTATTCATGTATGTATTCGTTAATTATATTTCTAACAAAAATAAAATATTAAGTATATTATAATAAATTTTAAACAACATTAAAAAATTCAAAATATTTATTCTTAAACTAAGAAATAAAGAAATACTTATATTAAAATATATAATAATCTAATAGCGATACTTCTTTTTTTAAAATTTTTAGACATGCACTTCTATATAATAATATTAATGATAAAATAAAAATATGTATTTGTGGATATGGAGCAAGATGAGTACTAAAATATTTGTATATGTATTCATTTATTTTATTAGATAACTACTCATGTTTTTGCTTGTATCCATTTTAATGGTTTTAATTTTACTTGTTGTAGGCGTTTTCTTTTTCTTCTAGATACCACTTAGTATGGTTGTCATCTCTAATAAAAATTAATGTTATGAAGTTATTTTATGCTGCCAAATAATCACATCCTTAGATTTTTTTGTAATTTTTGAAAAAGAATATTATATAATAAAGAACAAGAAAGAGTACAATACTCAAAAAAGAGTGTCACACTACATTAACTGCGAGAAATACCACGACAAAGGCATTGTTCTTCAGTATATGGATGTAAATGTGTTTGAGACGATTGCTGATTCTATGACGTCAAAGGCGTGGGACACACTGGTCAGATGTTATGGTGGTGACGCCATCAGTGAAGAAGGTGAAGCTTCAGTCCTTGAGAAAGCAATATGAGAATTTCAACATGAATAACAATGAGAAGGTTTCAGAGTATATCTCTAGAGTGATTCTGATCACTAATGAGATGAAGGCTTGTAGAGAAACTCTTTCTGAACAAGTAATCATAGAGAAGGTATTGAGGTCACTTACTCCTCAATTTGATTACATTGTTGTAGCAATAGAACATTCTAAAGATCTAGAAACCATGAGAATAGAAGAGCTGCAAAGTAGTCTAGAAGCGCATGAGTTGCGTCTGACTGAAAGAACTTCTGAGAGGGAAGTTGAGCAGGCTCTGAAAGCTTCTTTTGTCAAGAAGGACCAGAAGCATTCTTGGTCAGAGGCCAAGAATAGACGTGGTGATAGATTCTAGAATTCAAAAACCTTAACTTCTGATGAGAAGAAACATCAGAAGAGAAAGGAGAAGAAGAAAGTTCAATGTTACTGTTGTAAGCAGTTTGACCATTTTGCTAGAGATTGTTGGTTAAACAAAGGAAGGAAACCAGAAGAAGCAAACATAGCCAGAGGAGATTCAGATGATGAACCTGTGTTATTGATGGCTTCTGAGTCCGATGGAAGATGTTTGGCAGATTGGTGGTATATGGACACTGGCTGTTCAAATCACTTGACTGGAAACAAACAGTGGTTGACAAATTTTGACTCCAGAAGGAGGACAAAGATATGATGTGCTGATGATAAGTACCTTAATGCAGAAGGTATGGTAAATGTCAAAGTCAAGGTGAAGAATGGGAAGAATGTTTTGATCAATGATGTTTGGTATGTTCCTGGAATCAAAAGCAATCTAATGAGTGCGGGTCAGCTCATTGAGAAAGGTTTCTCAGTTGTTATGAAGAACAATCTCTTGAATTTGTATGATTTTAATCAGAAGTTGATTATGCAATCTGAACAGGGAAGCAACAGAACATTCAAGGTGAATGTAGAAATAACTGAATCAGAATGTCTTAGTGCAGAAGGCTCTGAAGGAGATAATAAGTTGTGGCACAAGAGATTGGGGCATGTGAATTATAGAATCTTAGGGCATCTAAGTTCTAAGAAGCTCGTACATGGCACTCCAAAAATTGTGAAGCCTAAGAAGTCATGTGAGGTATGCATGAAAGGCAAGAAACCAAGATTTCCATTTGTATCAGAAGTTGCTCCAAGAGCAAAACATGCTGTGAGAGTAGTATATTCTGATGTGTGTGGACCATTTCCAGAACCTTCACTTGGAGGAAATAGGTATTTTGTGTCTTTTGTGGATGAGTTCACAAGAATGAAGTGGGTAATACTCATCAAGTTTAAGAATGAGGTGTTTACAGAATTCCAAAAGTTCAAGGTGAAGGCTGAGAATCAAAGTGGTCAGAAGTTAACGATTCTCAGAACGGATGGTGGAGGTGAGTATAACTCTACAGAATTCCAGAAGTTTTATGACGAGAATGGAATTGAGCATGAAGTTACTGCTCCTTATAATCCTCAACATAATGGTCTTGCTGAACGAAGAAATTGAACTTTGCTTGAGATGACTAGAAGTATGCTAAAAGAGAAGAAGCTTCCTCACAACTTATGGGAGAAGTTGTTGCTACTGCAACATATGTGCTCAATAGGTGTCCAACGCATAAGCTGAAGGAAATTGTTCCTTTAGAGAAGTGGACTGGAGAAAAACAAAGTGTTAGTCATCTGAAGGTTTTTGGTTATGTGTGTTACAAACATGTTTCAGAAGCTAGAAGAAAGAAGCTGGATGATAGAAGCAAAGTGGTGTTATTGGTGGGGTACCACAGTACAGGTGCACACAAGCTCTATTGTCCAGAAACTAAAAAAGTTGAAGTCAATAGAGACATTATTGTAAAAGAGTCAGAAGTTTGGATCGGAGTAAGTCTCAACCAACTTCTAATGTAGAGATAACTTCTGAAGACGAGTCAGAAGTTGAAAGTTCTGAAGAAGAGTCAGAGTCAAAAGATGATTCTGAAGACTTTGAAGATGAAGATGATGAATCTGATTCTGATCCAGATTCTGATGATGATCCAGAATCTGGTGGTGATCATGCTTCTGGAAAGGAAAACTATGAAGATGTAGGTTTTGGCGGACAAGCTTCTAGAGATGATCATGTTTGTGAAGGTGGAAATTCTAAAGATAGGGTTTCTGGACAAGGTCCAAAAGTTAATGTTGTTCCAAGTTTTGAAGAAAATTTAGAACAAGTTCAGAAGCCACAAAGAATCAGAACTATACCTAAAAGGTTTGCAGATTTTGACATGTTGCAAGACACCAAAGTTGACTCAGTGGGAGAAGCCATTCAGTGTGCCATGTTAGTAGACTCTGAACCATTAGGTATTGAAGAAGCACTCAAGAAGAAAGTCTGGATGGATGACATGAAAGAAGAACTTAAGGCTATAGAGAGAAACAAAACTTGTGATTTGATAGAACTTCTAAAGAAAAAGAAAGCCATCAACGTCAGATGGGTTTTCAAGGTGAAGCTTAAGCCAGATGGATCAGTTGGTAAGCACAAAGCAAGGCTAGTGGCCAGAGGTTTTCTTCAGAAACCTAGACTAGATTACTTTGAGGTGTTTTCTCCTATAGATAGGCATGAAACAATCAGATTGGTGATTGCTTTAGCTGGAAACAAAAGTTGGCCTTTGATACATCTGGATGTGAAGTCAGCATTTTTGAATGGTCCATTACAAGAAGAGGTCTATGTGTTACAACCTCCTGGATTTGTGAAAAATAATCAGGAAGGGATGATATACAAGTTACATAAGGCCTTGTATGGATTGAAACAAGCGCCCAGAGCTTGGAATTTGAAAATTGATTCATTTTTCAAGAGGTAGAAGTTTCAGAAATGTGAGATGGAGTATGGCGCGTATGTGCAACATTATGGAAGCAATATGATTCTAGTGTGTATTTATGTTGATGACATATTGCTTACGGGGAGTTGTCCATAAGATATAACCAAGTTCAAGAAATAATATGAATGCATTTGAGATGACAGATCTAGGAAATATGGTATATTTTCTAGGGATGGAAGTTCTGTACTCAAAGGAGGGTATCATTTTGCATCAGCTGAAGTATGGACTTGAACTTCTGAAGAGATTTAAGCTGCAGAATTGTAAAGCTGCTGTCACATCATCAAAAACCAATCATAAATTGGATTCTAACTCTAATGGTGATTCTGTGGATGTTATAACCTTCAAGCAGTTGGTTGGTTCTCTTAGGTATTTGTGCAATACCAGACCTGACATTTTCTATGCAGTTGGAATGGTCAGCAGATTTATGAGTAATCTAAAGTGGTCCCATTATCAAGTTGTCGTCAGGATTCTGAGGTATATAAAGGGAACTCTGAAATATGGAGTGCTATTTCCCTCTGGAAGAAAGACATAACCAAAACTAGTGAGTTATTCTGATTCTGACTGGTGTGGAGATAGAGTTGACAGAAGAAGTACATCTAGTTACTTGTTCAAGTTTCTAGGAGGTCCTATTTCTTGGAGTTCCAAGAAACAACCTGTTGTGGCTCTGTTAACATGTGAAGCTGAGTATATTGCAGGAGATGTAGCTGCATGTTAACTTGTTTGGCTTCTGAATCTTCTGGAGGATTTGAAGATTGTGATAGAGAAACCTCCGAAGCTGTTAACTGATAACAAGTCTACAATCAATCTAGCCAAGAATCCACTATTTCATGGAAGAAGCAAGCATATTGAAACGAAGTATCATTTTCTCAGAAGTCAAGTACAGAAAGGAATGTTAGAAGTTCTGCACTGCAACACCCAGAAGCAGCTGGCGGATGTTCTGACAAAGGCTATCAAAACAGACCAGTTTCTTCGTTTAACAAATGAAATTGGTGTTGTTAGTTTCTGATGAATATGAATTAAGGGATGGTGTTGAGAGTAATTCATATCCATAACTTCTGAGGGTCAGCAGAAGTTCTGTTGCTCAGAAGTTGTAGAACTTCTGAGGTTGTGTCCAGAAGTGTGTTTAACTTCTGGTTTCTTAACTTAGCTATTAAGTTTAGTTTTAAGGGTACTTTAGTATTTCTTAGTTTGTACTGTTTGTACCTTTTATCTTGGTCACCATGTTTAGCTTTATTAGGGCCTATGTGGCAATTTTTCTCTTTGTATAAATAGACTAGTGTAAATGTCATTTATAACAACAATCCTTATTTTTCTTTCACTCTTGTGTTAGCCGTCACTCTCATTATTCTCCATTATTCCAATCATCTTTGATTCTTGTGCACCAACATTATATACACCCTGTTGAGAAACCTGACACCATTGTTGTTACACCACCATTATCGGAGAACAATTATGAGTCTTAGAGCAGGTCCATGAAACATGCACTTCTCAGCAAGAACAAAATAAAATTCATCAACGACAAGATCACAGCTTCGACGTAAGATGATCCCTTATTTGATAATTGGGAACGATGCAATAATATCGTTCTTTCTTGGATCTCTGCGTCTCTTTCTCCAAATATCTCATAAAGAACCATTTACGTGGAAAATACGACTCAACTTTTGACAGATCTCCATAATCGCTTTTCCAAGACAGGTCATTTTAGGTTATCTGATATTTTTAAACAAATTAACTTATGTGTCAAGGTAAGAAATTGACAACATCTTATTTTAATGAGCTAAAGACACTTTGGGAAAACTTGGAAACCCTCAGAGTTCTTCCAACCTGCACTTGTAGTGCACATGCCACAATCAAGAAACAACATGACATGGAATACATTATCTATATCTTGAAGGGTTTAAACGAAAATTTCAACATTACCAAGTCTCAAATCCTTATGATCGATTCTCTACCTGGTGTTTCTAAATTTTTTCTTCAATCTTGTAACAAGAACGAAAATTAACTTCTCCATTTTCATCTGATAACTCAAACATCTTTTTGGCTCAATCATAAAATAACTCTTACAACAGATTCCAACCCAAGCAAAGCAAAGGTTTAGGAAAACCTTCTTCTCAAACCATAAATTTCAACAATGATAAGGTTTGCTCTTTATGTGACAAGACTGGACATATCATTGACACATGCTATTTCAAGTATGATTTTCCACCTGGATTTCGCTTCAAAGACAAAGCAGGTTTCACCAACAATGTCGCCACTGATCTTTAGCATCAACATTTTTCATCACTCGATGCTAACAATGAAGATGACAAAGTGAAGATCACTTCATCCATGTATATTCTGAATCACGATCCATGTGTTCCCCTTTCTTATCACACGGATACATCATTTGCTATAAGTGTAATAATAATGTTTCTACAAGTATAGTCTTTGGCACCATAGGTTGGGCCATCCTTCTCACAACGTATTGAAAGTTATCCAACCAAGTGTTCCTTATGTTCATTCTAATTCTGATTTTATATGCGATTATTGTCATTTTCTAAACAAAGTAAGCTATGTTTTCCTTGAAACACCATTAAATCTACTTCAACATTTGAACTAATTTACATGGATACATGGGGTTCACTTTCACCTTCATTTGTCCATCACCATGCTTACTTTTTAACTATTGTAAATGACTATTCGAGTTAAGTATCAGAATCCTCTTAGCCATTGCTTCATCTCAGAACTGGAATTTCATTCAACATAATGTTAACACCGCCTTTCTACATGGGGATCTTGACGAAGAAGTATACATGACACCTCCTCCTGGCTTAAATCCCTTCGATCCTTCTTTAGTCTCCAAACTTCAGAAGTCTCTTTATGGACTAAACAAGCCAGCAGACAGTGATTCTCAAAACATTCCTCATTACTTCTTTCCTTGAATTACAAACAATGTTATTTTGACCACTCTCTGTTTACCCTTTTCATGGTGGAAAATGCATTATCCTTATTATTTATGTTGATGGTCTTATCATGTCTGATAATGACATCAATGGCATACATAAACTTAAAATCATTCTTGACACACACTTCAAAATCAAAGACCTTGGTGACATTCCTTTTTCCGGGGCCTGTAAGTTATATGTACTCCTAGTGGCATATCAATTTGTCAACGAAAATATGCCCTAGAATTTCTCCATGACACGAGTCTTTTTGTTGATAATTCCTCTCCTACTCCCATGACAAAAACACACAAATACACCATTGTCGATGACTCTTCCTATTGATGCTACTACCTATCGTAGACTCATTGGTCGCTTGATCTATCTATGCAACACTCAACCTGGCTTAATCTACAATGTTCAACGACTCAACTAGTTTATGTATTCTCCAACTTTACTTAATCTTCAAGCCGCCTCGTGTTTTGCATTACATCAAATGGTCACCATCCTAAGGAATGTTCTTCTCTTAATATTATATGTTACAACTGAAAGCCTTTAGCAACTTTGATTGGGCCTCTTGCATTGATACACAGCGCTCTATCACGGGGTTCTATATATTTCTAGGAGATTCTTTCATCTATGGGAAATCCAAAAAGAAATATACTATCTCTCGCTCTTCCTCAGAGGCTGAATATTGCGCTCTCGCATCCACGATCTGTGAAAGACAATGGCTAACTTATCTCTTATAGAATTATCACGTCAATTTTATTTCATCTTCTGTATTGTGTTGTGATAACCAATCTACACATCACATCAAAAGCTAAACTCAACTATAAACAATTACACAAATCTTATTTAAGCTATGAGAAGCCTACTATAACCACACCATTGAATATGGAAAAACAATTAGAGCTCAACATCAAGAATCACTATCATTAAAACACTCAATCCAACATTGATTCACGATGAACACAATATTCTAAAGTCAATCAAACAAAAATAAGAATTTACTTTTATTTTAATCACATCTAAAATATAACATATGAAAGAGTGTGATGCTTTGATGATATAAAATTTTTACAGTGACAATGAATACAAATTAAACTTTTATATATATATATATATATATATATATATATATATATATATATATATATATATATATATATATATATATATATATATATATATATATTTATTTATTTATTTATTTATTTATTTATATTCAATTATTTTAAATTGAATTTTGTGTAATAGGTAGTCAACAAAATTCTAGAATATATATAAGCCTATTTTTTTTTAGTTATTAATAAACATTGTTGGTATAAATATTATATAAAAATAAATTAAATCTCTCAAATATCAATCTCTTATTAATTTGACTCATAAAATATTAAAATAACTTACTACTCTTCTCCAAAATAAAATATGATAAAAAATATTTTAAAAGTTGATGTATTTGATTTTGATTTTTAACCATATACATTAACTTTTTGTTTATAACACTTTTGTTTATACTTTACTTTGAAGGGAGTAGATTGTTAAACAATCCTCTCATTTAACTGTTTAGATTTTCAAAATTGAATGAAAGAATAATTTTACACAAAATTTTGTCGATTTTACTTTATAAGTTTCATAGTTAAAAGTAGTTTAAAGATAAAATTTATTCATAAATAATTTTACAATCTGAATAAATCACAATCATTTAAAAAAATATTTAACTTACATTATAATTTTTTTTCCTTTTTTTACATCATAATTCTTTTTAAATCATCCACATAATTTATTATTATGTGTTGACTGTGATTTTCCCTATAATTGAAATTCAACTAGGAAATATTTTTGTCCCTAAATAAAAAACTAAGAAATGATATTTTTTGTTTTATAATAAAAAAAATCATTTTTTAATATATTAAATAATTAATGTAGGTAGATTCTATTTAAATCAAATACATTAACTATTTAATTTATTTTAAAAAAGGTTAGATAATTTTTTGATCCCTATAAATATTACAGTTTTTATTTTTAGTCCCTCTATGTCTTTAGACAACGGTTGTTTCAAAAAACCATTGTCAAAGCCAGCTAAAACTGTTGTCAAAATTCAGGAAGGACTAAAAACGAAACTGTAATATTTATAGGGACCAAAAAATTATTTAACCCTTTAAAAAATAATTTTTTTTTATAATAAATACTGGAGGATGTGACATTTACAATTGTCCAAAAGTAAAACTTAGACATTGATATAACAAATTTGTCAATTATTTCATAAATTATGTCGCGACAAAACCAGACTCGTAAGAAGCCTCATTGGATGAGGAACCAAGGATTTCGCGAATAGTTTGTGGGTCACGACCGAGTTGAACTGCTTCAAGAACTTGTTCAAACACAGAAACACGACATGGGATTCGCAACACACCTTTCTGTTTGTAACCGTATTCTTGAGCCGATAGGTTGAGGAGGTTCACAAAAATTGGATGGTTGAGTATCTCTGCGTTGAGGATGAATCGCTGCATTTCTTCTCCCACGTACACCGGCACGTGACCCTCTGGCACATGATCTGAATGGACTGATTCAGCCCATTGCGGTTTGGTTGAGTTGGATCGGAGAAGAGAGTAACTCGAAGAGTCACTAATACAAGAGAATTTGCGAATAAAGTGTTTCATGGCTTTCAGAGCCAGATTCGTAATAACGGAAAGATAGATGAAAAAGAAGGTATTACGACCGAGAAAAAAAGTATTAGTGTTTCTGTGAGTATTTTAAATTATGATAGAAATGAATGGGTAGAATAAGGGTTTTGGGGGTTTATATAGAGAAAAATTCATTAAAGTGGGTAAAAAGCTACTTAAAATAAGAAGAATTTTTTTGTTAAAGGTGATTTTAATAAATGACATAATGAGTAACATGTTTATAATTATTTGTCTATTAGTTTAATGATCAAAATTTAATAAGTGAGATATTGCATTTTTTAACACAGTCGATAATTGAATGTTTTTGCCTAATTATCAATTGAACTGACTAATATGATACAATTTTTATTTTTAATCATTTCATCAATCGATTTGTTTTATATTGGTCTCATAATTAATATTTACTAATTCTATGATATTGAAGTTTATTTTATTTAGTCAAGTTAGTCTATTCGATAAATTATGTGTTGATTGTGATTTTTCTCTAAAATTAAAGTTCAATTAGAAAATAATATTTTTGTCCTTAAATAAAAAACAAAAAAAATTAATGTAAATAGGTTATAAATAAATCAAATACATTAACTATTCAATTTATTTAAAAAATAAAATTTTTCTTATAATAAATATTGGAGGATATAACACTTACAATTTGTCAAAAGCAAAAATTACATATTAATCTCACAAACTTGTCAATTATTTCATAAATTCTGTCACGACGAAACCAGACTCATAAGAAACCTCATCGGATAAGGAACTGCGGATGTCGCGAATAATTTTTGGGTCACGATCGAGTCGAAGTGCTTCAAGAATTTGCTCAAACATGGAAACACGACATGGGGTTTGAAGCACACCTTTTTGTTTATAACCGTGTTCTTTAGCCGACAGGTTGAGGAGGTTCACAAAAATCATATGGTTGAGTAGCTCTGCATTGAGGATGAATCGCTGCATTTCTTCTCTCACGTACACTGACATATGACCCTCTAGGACATGATGTGAATGGGCTAATTCAGCCCATTGTGGTTTGGTAGAGTTGGATCGGAGAAGAGATTAACTCAAAGAGTCACTAATACAAGAGAATTTGCGAATAAACTGTTCCATAGCTTTCAGAGTTAGAGTCGTAATCACGAGAAAAAGAGACAAAAAAAGAAGGATTGAGAACGAGAAAAAGAAAATTGATTTTTTTGCAAGTATTTTAAAGTATGCACCACAACGTATAACATTTTTTATGGCAAAGCTTTCGTATCGAACATGCTAAAAAATGAGAGTATATGTCCTAGGAGCGCCATTGTTTTATTTTTTTAAATAAAATCATAACATTTTACCTCGGTGTTATAAAAAACTGAGGTAACACAACTATAAGCAGGGGATTCCAAGGATGTTCGGGATGAGCGGTCGCACAAGGGCCCAGTTTTTTAGGGGCACCAAAATATATATATTTTATTATATATATATACATATGAAGTTGACTATTTATTTGATACATATGACTTATAAATCTGGTAAAACAAATTATGAATTAAGAAAAAGGACACCAAATTCATAATTTCGGCAGGGCACTCAAAATCTCAAGGACGGCCCTGACTATAAGTGATCGTCATTTTTTATACATAAAAATAATAATAAATCTATTCTCTCGGTTTTTTGGATAACCGAGGTAATATAACTATAAGGTATCCCGATTCGAATTCTCGTTTTATCAACGATTTATCATTTGTGGTGTCTTTTCTAGATTCTGTGTTTTTCTTCGATAATTAGTAATTCTCAAAATATTTGTTATCAATAAACAAAAATAGTCAATAATAGATAAAATAAATATTGCATTGGTAATAAAAAACAAGACAACAGAGAAAATTATTTCACATATTCAACCTTCTCAGTCCACTCAACTTCAACATTATTCCCAACTATTCTTAACTTAGAGAAAAATTTAGAAATAACTCTTCCATATGGTATGAGGAAAGTCATTTTCTCCCGAGAAATGCTTACTGAGGAAGTACAAGAGATATGTGTCATACCAAGTACGCGTTTTTAGTTGTTTCTCTCTTGGCCGAAGATTTGTAACTAGAAGTTAAAACCAAAGTTTTATAATAGGGGATAGAGAAGAAGGATTGGTGGGCTTATCTTGGTTGGTATAAATTCAGTGAAGGCATGTTGAGTAGACATTATTGAATTGACAATGTTTAACATAACTACCAATCTCTTGACAGTTGAATGATGGAGTAATGAAGAAATGTGAGTCATTAACATAGGATTGGATGACTTCATCATGACCAACTAACACAACTGAGGCACTCAACCATAACTCTTTAACGAGATTAGTGTATATGGGTCCATGTAGAATGTGAAAGTAACCATTCAACCTTTATTTGTTAGCAGCTTTCCTTAGTTCAAAACGATAGAAATTTTTGAAATCAACAAACTTTTCTTTGATAACGAACAAAAGATTTGCATCCATTTTTAAATAAATAGACTTTGAAATAGAGAAACAAGACACAAAGAGTTTGAAATGAGACGTTAAAAATACGAAAAGACTTTGAAATAAGAAGGTTTGAAGACACATAGAGTTGGAAATGAGACGTATAAATATCTCAAAAGCCTCCTTAAAAATACAAAAGAAGCGTTACAACTTGAATATAGATGATCATTTCTATTCTAGTGATATGATTCCAATGCATACGTGCCACATTTTAATTAGTTTTTAAAACAACATATTACCTCGGATTTTTGCATAACTGAGGGGGAAAACAAAACTGGAACCTCTCTTTTTATTATATTTTTTATTTTTAAATTAAATGATCTAACCCGTCGATTTTCATAATAATCGAGGGATAAGATAATCATATTTTACTATGCAATCACTCCTTAAATAGATTTTACCATAATCCTAACTCGTACTCATCATTCTCTGGGATAAATGCTTATCATTTCCTTTAAGAAGCTTGAAAAATAAATCTATGATAGATTGCAAGTGGAGAAAAACATTTTTCAATGGTTGGAACAGATATCTCCTTTAGAAGTTGGATGCATTCAATCCATATAACATTTTCTAATGTTTGGAATAGATAACTCCCCACAGCTAAGAAGTTGGATTTGTTGCAATATTGTGTTTTAATATACCGTGTAAACAATGTAATTTCAAAAAAATAAAATATTTTGCACATCAGTTTTCCTAAAAAACGAAAGGCTAATTTAGAGTTAAAATTGACAATATTTATCATCGTCCTTAATCAAATCTTCGTCGTCCATTTTATGACTATCAACGCTCAAGACACTACCATTAGTGAACTGCGTGAAACATAAATAACTTTCATTGTAAAAGTATTTTGAATATCAAAAATTGATAATGAAACATTATGAAGCTCTTGAAACTATCATCCACTTTAAGGTTTGCAAGAGTGTTTGCCGTGAAGAGTTCTCTATGACGGATTGCAAGAGCAAATATGGGTTTGTGGTTTTTGTTCTTAAAAATTTATTTGAGCAGAAAATCATGTATTTATCTAACTCTTTTTTTGTCTAACCTTTTTTTGTTCATATCAAACACAAATGCAAACAAAAGCCATAGAGAATATTATGCACCCATCATTTGATCTTTTTCAAAATTATATGATTTGAATATCTAAAATCTATATCTTGGGGAAATTATTTTTTTCAGTGTAAACAATGTAATATTCTGGGTAAATAATGTTGTTCCTAAAAAAATTATTTTATTCATTTTTTGTGTAAATAATGTAACGAGTTTTAATTAAAATACTAATTTATCCTTCGGTTTTATTGATAAATCAAAATATATAAAACACTAGTATTATAATTAATTAAAATGCAGATGGTAAGGTTCGATTCTATAGACAAATAATTTTACTCTGTAATATTTTAAAAATTAAAGAGTTAAATCGTTATTTTTTATGATATCCTTCGTTACCTCGCTTCAATTTGAAGTAAAATTTATTTTGCGTATAAAGTTAAAATTATTTTTTGTAATAGTGATGATAGAAATGAGTTGATAAAATAAGGGTTGTGGGAGATTTATATAGAGAAAAATTCATCAAAGTGGGTAAAAAACCATTTAAAATAAAAAATATTTTTTTGTTAAAGGTTTTTATAATAAATGACATAATGGGTAACATATTTACAAAAAAAATTCTATTAGTTTGATATGGTCAAAGTTTCATTTCTTGTTTTATTGGTCTCATAATTAATATTTATTAATTTTAAGATTTTTTATTTTATTTTATTTAATCAAGTTAATCTATTCGATAAATATTTAAAATGTAATGATATTTTTGAATACCCATAATTTTTAAAAAGTCGCTCAACTTGTAAATATAAACAACTTATTTATATTAATATATAAATATAAGTAAATGATACGGTAAATGAATGAACTATAAACCATCGATTTATATTCATTTAATTCAACTATACATATACTATTAATTGAATGACTACAAATTTTTTTCTTCAAAATTTAAACCATTCAATCTTTTTTAACAAACAATCTTTTGTAACAAATAATACAATGTTCAATCGAGATTTATTGAACCTAACGTTTAATATTTAAGATTTCTTAATTTTTTGGTAACCTTTTTTATTTTCATCCACCTAAAATTTCTTTTACTTCAGACCCAATTCCAACAATTCTCAAAATTTCAAAGTCCCAAATTTCAACAACCTTTCTCACAAACCCAGAATCCTTATTTTTAGTCAACACCAAATTCAAATTCATGACAAATAACAACAAAAATAACACGAAGAGACAACTCATTTGTATATATGCAGGCAAAAAAATAGTGAGAAGACAAATAGAAAAGAGACTACAACAATTAAATTGTCCAGAAAAAATGAATATCGAAATTTACCATTAGATTTAATAAATCTTGAAAAATGTACTATCAAATATGTTTAAAGGATCGAAATAAATTAATTAAAAACTAATTTTTTACTTTATATTTATGATAATTAAAATATACTATTATAATGATACTTTGATTGAATTGTTATTCTATTTATCTTATTTATTATATTTTCTTAATTTATAAAAATATTTAAATATTTTCTAAAAAATAATAATTTAAATATAATAATTATTTTAAAATAAATTTATTTATTTAATCCAAAAAAAATCAGTGAATTAATATGACATTATTGTGCTGATGAGAGAGAGAAGAAAATAACAAATTTTATATTTGTAATGAAGTGGAAAATTTTGAAGGAATGTGTACATGGCAAGTACAAATGAAGAAAAAGTTATGAAAGATAATACCAAGAAACTTGCATCTTAATCTTATAACTTTTACCAAGTGTCTTTCTTGCAATACATACTTTTTGTTTATTTATAGACTAAATACAATTTTTTGTCTCCTATCTTTATCTTGGGGTTCAGATTGATCTCTTAATTTTTAAAAAGTGCAAATAGTTCCCTTAACTTTTTAAAATGAAGTATGTAAGTCCTTCCGTCTATTTTATGGAAACTTGCGTTTAATGAAGCTTGCGTGGCATATGACTTGCACAATTTAACTTGTTCTTCCTTCCTTGATAAATTGACCCATTTTCTGCAAACGTGAAATCGATTTAGGGGCTAGGTTTTTTTCCCTGAAATTTCTTCTCTCTCTCTCTCCAAAAATTGAACGACCTCTATGAAATCTTCGAGTTGTTCGTCCTCTATGATACAAAGCTTCCATGAAAGTATGAATTTTCAGCCTTATACGATGTCGAACATGCAATGGAAACTGGTTTGCCACTGTGGAGATAAGGCAATTCTACAAAGGGCGACGACAGCTAAGAGTTTTGGGAAACATTTCTGGGGATGTCCGCATTATAAGGTATGTTCTTTATTCACAGAAAGTTGAATATATTCGTCTCTCAACCTGATAAAGAAGGGATCTGTGATTGCAGGGATCTGTGCAACCCGGGTGTGGGTTTTTCGAATGGTTTTATGAGGAAACTGGAGATAATAAGGGGAACTTTTTATGTCTAGGTTGGAAAAGCTTGCTAAGAAAATGGAAGAATTACATATCGATGTTAACAAAGTAAAAGTGTCAAGTGAAGAAATAAGGAAAAAGATATATCAAAATAAGAGGCAGTTGAACAAGATGATCAAGCTGAAAAAATGTTGGATTATGATGCTTTTTGTAATGTTATTAGTTATGGGTTTTTTCATGTATTGAGTTATTATGTCTTAGTTATGGTATTTTACCATTTGAATGTACCCGATTATTGAACTTAGTGCTTAGGTGTAGTTTATTTATGATGTACCAGTTGAATATTATGTTGTGTAATTCTGCACCATTTTGTATCCAACATTTTCTTGAGAATTTTGTTTAGTTATTGTGTTACTTAATTGATTTTACAAGACAATAAATTTGATACATTAGACACAATATAAGATGGTTTAAAATATTACATTAGTGGTTCATAACATTACATTAATGGTTTAAAACATTGTACTTTAACCCAAAAGTGGTTCCGAATCTAAGATGGTTCCCACATTACATTAGTGGTTCATAAACCAGCAAGACAAACTAAACACAAAATACATGCCACAAGTGGTCCATTAAGCATATCAATAATGGCCCATTAAACAAAATATATAATACCAGCAAGACAAACTAAACTAAAAATACAACTAAATGTCACAATCTAAGCACTCTTCTTGGGTGTGGATCTTTTTGTAGGAGTAGTCCTCCTAGTTGTTGGGCCAATCACATTTTTGGATGTACTTAATCTGGTGGCAGGTCCATGTGGTACCCATGGTTGTTAAGCAGCCTTTCCTTTGGAAGCTTGGGAACTTTGAGAAATTGGTTGCTAAGATTGCCTTGGTGCAGTTACCTGAGAGTTTTGAGTTACAGTAGATGTTGGTATTTGTGAAGGCCTTGGTGCAGTGGTTTGAGAGTTCTAAGTAGAAGTAGAAGTTGATTGTTGAGATGGCCTTGGTGCATTGACTTGAGATCCCTGAGCAGGAGTATAACTTGGTGCATTCACTTGAGAGTTCTGAGTAGGAGTATCATTCTCTTGAGCCAACCCTATAACTTTATATGTTGCTTTGTTATACCTTGGCTTCTTGCACCTACTGCATCTCACAATTAACCTTGTTCTCCTTATTTTCTGTCAGTGCCATCAATCTCACATATATTCAATCATACATTATAGCATCACATTGAAAACAGACAACAAAAATTCTATATTTTTACCACATATGTTATAGATGTATTATCAAATTCAAAATAGTATAGTATCACAAAAGATTATATTCTCTCTCTCTCTCTCTCTCTCTCTCTCTCTCTCTCTCAAAGGATATAAAAGAAGATTAAATATTGGAGTAAAGTGATCTTGGCCATCAAGATGAAATGTCATGGATGTTGAAGTTGTCAAAGCTGCAATGTTAAACATGTTGAACACCACTACACATAAATGAGAGAAAAGAAAAAAAAGATAAAGAAGAAGAAGACTATGTGATGCTACACCAATTATCATCATATACATCTCAGTAGATCTCAGAAGAATCAAGAAGTTATTGCTCGAAATTTGCTCAATAAGAAGATGAAGACTACAAGATGCTACAACAACTATCTTCATATATATATCTTGGTAGATCTCAGAAGAAGCAAGGAGTTGTTGCTCAAAACTTGCTCAACAAGAAGATGAAGAAGAAGAACACTACAATATACTACTCAACTTCTTATAAAATACATCTTGTTAGAACTTTGTAATGTACATAAGAGTTATTGCTTGTATTGTGTAATAGTTCCAATCTCATTATGTAAATTGTTTTAACATAAGAGTTTTTGCTCGAAATTATGTTAAACAATATGTGCTTAACATTCTATATAAGCTGTTTAGAAAAGCAATCATGTAAACACAAACTCTATCAATTGTAGTTGATTTATTCCTTGAGAGACTAAGTGATGGTCGGATCTCAAGAAGACAGTGGTTGTAGGTCGTTGTAGAAAATCCTGATAGGAGATCTTAAGTGATCGAATTCTATTGGGTCAATGATTGTTATATCCATAAACTTGGATCACTGGGCAAATCATTATAAGGTTCCTTAAGTGACTGAGTGAAGGTCGTATCTCAAGAAGACAATGGCTATGGGTCATTATGGGAAATACTGGTAAGAAATCTTAAGCGGTCGAATTCTATTAGGTCAGTGATTGTTATATCCATTAACTTGGACCACTGAACAAATCATTGTATAGAAATCCTGATAAGAGATATTAAGTGATCAAATTATATCGGGCCAATGATTGTTATATTCATTAACTTGGATCATTGAACAGATCATTGTATGAGAATCCTCTTAAGGGACCCGTTGGGTCAAAATCCTTAAACGGTCAATGAAAGTTATACTTGTTGTGATCATTGAATAATTCATTGTATGTTAGTCACCGGTGGTTACCCGTGCACTTATAATCAGTTTAGTTATAGTCGATTAAGTCCTTGGATAAGGCAAATCACCTTGAGGGGTGGCCAAGATTAACCTTGTTAAGGTGAACCTGGATAAATCATTTGTGTCCCTTACTCTTCATTGTCTTTACCATTGTTATCATTTGAGTGCTCAGAATTTCTAAAGAGAAATGTTTTCTATAAACTCCATTTAACCCCCTTCTTGTGTTTTCTTTACCTTCAGAGAGGACTTTAAACATTATGTTTTTGTTGCATTGACGTATTTTGACATGCATTCATGATATTATTGTTGATAAAAGCATAAAATTGCAATCCGAGTAGGGTGGATTGGTGACTTGCCTCGAATTCGAGCAAGGTGGATTCAAGATTCGAGCAGGGTGAATTTGGTTCCTGAGTGAACCAATTGTTGATGATATGGTACCACATGCATATGAGTCTAGGTGATGTCACGAGTCTAATTAGATAAATTAAATGATAAATATGTAATTGTATTGAATTAGTTGATGAATTGAGTGTGAGAATAAAGTTGCATAAATGTTGTACTTTATCTTACATTTTATAGCGTTGTTATTGAAATGAATTCTCACCCCTTATGTTTGAATGTTGTCTTTACATGGGGATCGTGAATATAGTCAAGATTAAAGACGTTGTTGTGAGTGAAATCTAGCTCTTGGAGCTATCTATTTTAGTTTCTTTGCTTTAATTTTGGTTATGCTCTAATATGTAACACTGGAGAGCGATTTCTAGTTCAATTTTTGAGATTTTTTGAGCAACATTGTACGCTCTAATATATTTATGTTTTAGTGTTTTTAGCATTTGGAGAAGACTTGTGAGTCGATGTTGTTATTTTAGTATGAAATTTTATTATGAGACTTAAAGTGTTGTATATCTTAATTATAATTCCACGGCTATGCTATCATATGAGTTGGATGTCGTGTAAACATCCCAAGTACAAATAAGTTAAGTTAGATGTCATGTAAACATCCTAAGTGAAATCGTGTGCCTTAAAATATTATATTGAAATGTTTATTTAGATTATGTGTTACATGATCAGCATATGCGTGCATTTTGATATGTGTAACAACTTATGTGCAAAAATATTAAAAAAGCTGTGCAAAATCTCTGATTTATTGTTTAATTATTTCTTTGGTGAATATGGTGTTACATTTATCATTTGGTTCCTATATGAGGTGCCTCGGTATTTGATTGGCGCACTACATTAATTAGGAACTTCTTTGATCTGGGCGTGATTAACTATGAACTCATCTTATCTTTGATGTCTCTATAGTAAGTATCTCGGTAGGCGAAGGACAATACAAATGACATTAGATTGGAAGGTGGACTATGAACCTCCAACATATTTTTCACGGAAATTATCTTTAGTCAGTGGTGTAGATCTAAATTTTGATAAGAGATCCTTCCTTCAGTTACTTTGTGGAGTTCTCAAAAGAATTAGGGTGGAATTTTGAGAAATCATAATCGAAACAATGATGATCGATTGGAATCGACTACGATAAATCTTTGTGTTCACTTTTGATTTTTTTATCTATTATGAGATCTGAGGAGGTTACGAGTTAGAAAGCGGATGTGAATTCTTGGAAAGCTTAAGAATGGGAAGTCAGTTTGTTCATGATTTAGTGACCTAAGGAGATTACAAAGTGATAAATTGAAGATTAGATCTAGAGTTGCAGGAATCTAGATCGGAAGCTTTTATGTCAGCTCGAAGGAGTTGTAAAACGAGTGTGAATTTGTGGAAATCGTAGGAATCAAAATTAGTTTTCATAAACTCTTGAACGGTGACTCTAATCTCCTATATGGTGGCGCGAGAGTGAATCTACATGATTAACACTTCAACTCTATAGTCAGTTTAAGATTTAATGAGTATGATAAAAATAAATATTATATATTATATATTTCTCTTTCCATGTAAATTGATTTTATACCTTAAATGAAATAAAATAAATTTAAAATGGATTAGGTTTTAATTATTTGGATCTTTAGCCACTCTAAAATAATATATACTTTTATATAAAAAATAGAGAAATGCTATTTGTACACCATTGTGTACACCAAATACTTACACCAAACATTGTTCATCGTATTTATACGGTGAAGAGTGTTTTTTAAAATAAAATAATAATATTTATTAAAGATAATTTATTTTAAAATTATTTTATAGTATAAAATTTATTATTAACCAACTTCATTGTTACACATATTACTATATATTTAATTTATAATATATTAATTTTACTACTTCATTAACTAATAATTTATATAATATTAACCAAGTTCGACATTAAATATGTAATATAATAACCAATTTTATTTATTTATATTTCATTTTAATGTAACTTTAATGTTATGTAAATTATTGTTAATGAAGTAGTAAATTGATTAATATATTATAAATAAAATATATGGTTAATAACATGTATTTTTCTTTAATGCAATAATGAAGTTGGTTAATAATAAATTTTATATTTTTGCTATAAAAATAATTTTAAAAATAAATTATTTTTTTATAAATATTATTATTTTATTTTATAAAATACTGTTCACCATATAAATACGATAAACAGTATTTAGTGTAAGTATTTGATGTACACTATGGCGTACAAATAATATTACTGTAAAAAAATATTATGTTTTGTAACGTAGCATCCGATAAGTTATAAACTTAGTCTCACCATGAAATCTAGTTTCAAACTTTCAACTTTCAAATGTGTGACATGACATTACATAAATATGAATTTTCTATTATAGTTTAATGGTATCACCAAATAGAGTAAAATAAAAACTCAAAGTGATTAGTCTAGTGGGGTCACTTGCGATAATTATTTGTTTAAAGTTTCTACATAAACTACTTTCACATAAACGTGTTTACGGTACAATTAGTACCGTTTTGATGTTAAAAGTAATTGGAATGTAAGGAAAAACATAAAATCACGTAGTTTGATTTGTTTTTCAAATTATGCGGTATGATTGTTTGTTCAATTTATTATATATATATATATATATATATATATATATATATATATATATATATATATATATATATATATATATATATATATATATATATATATATATATATATATATATATATATATATATATATATATATATATATATATATATATATGTGTGTGTGAAAATATAATTCGGTAATTAGTTATTCATACACTATCAAATAACATTAAAATTTATCATTTTATAAAAGTTAGATTAGAAAAAAGTGGACTAATAAACATAAAATAATAACATAAAAAAAATCAAAAATATAATAAAACAAAAAAAATAAAAGAAATGAGAGATTAGTGTAAATGAAAAAAATAGAACATAAGAGATGAGAGATTAAAGAAGAAAATGTGCAATAAAAATGAAATTAAAATAGAAAATATTTGTATAAAAATGAGTAGGTAAAAAAAAAGAATATTAGAAAGTACAGATTAGAGGAGAAAAAAGCAGGACGCATGTGGCGAAGAAGATCCGATAATACTATGAGAGATTTGAGAAAACTAAAACAGACACCATAAGTGTAAGAATGAGAAAATTGTTCATAATTATAAGGTTAGAATATAATAAATTTAAGTTTGAATTGAATGTGAGTTAAATAAAACTTAAGTTATAACATAACGCGATTGATTCGGTTTGTAAAATACAAACTGCAAATCGAACCATGTGATTTTGTTAAAAAATAACTCAAACACATTATAATCAAATGCGATTTTTTACAATTTTAAATTAGTTAGATTTGTAATTTTCTATTATATCGATTCTATTTTGAACATCCCTACCTTCACAAATTGCAATATAAAATGTCCAAAATGAATAGTCCTATATATATATATATATATATATATATATATATATATATATATATATATATAGACACGAGAAGAAGCTGCGGACAATCTAGATCCGAAAATGTCTAAAATATATGTCTAAACCAACTAAAAGGAGGCTTAGAGAAGATGAAGCTAGTGGATAACTTTTAGTGCTTATAAAAGTCATAATATGAATAATTTAGCTAGTCAGAGACGCCAACTTTGCCTCTACAATTAGTATTTAATCTTCAAAATCATAATATTTTGGTTACAAAACAAAAAGATTATTGTTTGAGGATTCATTCATTCATCATGAGACTCTATTATTTGGGTTCTGAACTTGTTATTATTACTACTCTTTGTTTCTTCAGCTCTTTCTTTAAGTTTTCACAAGCTCAAACTGCAAACGCCACTACAGATCCTTCTGAAGGTTAGTCAATTTCTTTCTCTAATTCTTCATTTTCTTTATAAACTTTGCCATATAGTGTAATTGTTTATGACTACTCTTTCTCTGACACATATCATTCTAAAGTACAATTAGAAGTTGATTTTTTTTTTTCATTTACTTTATCTTTTTCTTTCTAATCTCAGTTTTTCTTTTCGATTCTTCCACTTTTTTTATTGTTTGGTTACATATTTTTATTTTATTTTTGTAGAAGAGAATATGTTTTTCCATTGAAATTTGGTGTTATTGATGGCATATTAATTATGCTATATTTTTATCTTTGTTGGGTTTTAGTTGTAGTTATCTGACATCAAACCAAGAAGACTATAAGAGTCGCTTGTTGACTTTTCATTTTTCTTTATTAATTGCAAATTGCATTATTCATTATTAGGAATTATATCAGTGGGCCACTCTCAACAAAGCTTGTTTTGTTATCTAATGTGTGTTGTTTTGTACTATGTTTTAAAAATCGGACATTAAATCAAATCAATAAGAATATTGTGTTACGGAATTATTGATGGAACAGCATTATTTAATTAGATAATTTAGTTTAATAAATTGATCGTTATAATAAAATTATATAAAAATATATAAATTTAAAAGATAAAATTTATTGAACCGGATGATTCAATCTTTAAAAAAAAATATAATTAACACTTAATTTTAATAATTTCACACGTTAATAATTTAAATTTAAATTTTAAATATAGGTATCACATATGACAAAATAAAAATTATAAAATTTAACTGCAAATAAAATCTAATTGCAACATAATTTAATTTAATAAAATATTTTATTTGAGATTTCATTCTTTAACATCAAAATCATCAGCAATAAAATCAACTATATTTACAATATATTTTCTGTCAATGACATTACTATTTATTTTTTACTTTTATTTCTTTTTTATTAAAATAATTAAAACAATGTATTTTTTATTTTTTTAAATTAGGAAAAATTAAAAAAAAATTAAAATTAAAAAAAAAAGAGTTAAATCATCAATTTAAAAAAACACTGATTTTTTCGATGTTAGCGGTTTTAGGAAATCAAAAGAATTTCTTATGTGATTCACTTTTCATAGTCAAACACTCTTCTTTATATGTATGACTAGATTGAAACTTTCGATAAATTATTGTTAACTTAAGGATAAAGATAAGATGTGCTGCAAAGACATAAATTAATAAATTATTTCTAAAAAATATTTTTGTGTATTTATTTTAAAATTTTAAATATAATTTTATTATATTTAATTCTATTTAATTTTTTTAATTATAATATATTAATCTTCACCTTATAGCACATGTTAGAAGATGACCTTTAACTTAATTGATGATTAGGTTGACCGTTCAAAAATGTTGTAACTTAATTGTATTGTTTTTCAAGACTAAAATACTTTAATTTTGAAGTGCTTAGTGCTAAAATACTCATTCTAATATAAGTTGAAACACTACAACATTTTTTTATTAACAGACTTTAAATGCAACAAATTTCTAGACAAGAGAAGTACATGAGTGGCAACGACCGATGATAATGTGGCAACACAAGAAAAAGACACAATATACCACAATTTGATAGCCAACACATATAACATTTGATCTTAACAACATAACTAACCATCCAAACATTTAAGGTTATCGATCTGGCGGCAACAATCTTGAGAGTCTATAAAATCTTATAAAAAAAATAACTGTATAGTTTATTGTCCGTTTGTCTTCTATTTTTATATTGATTTAATTTTTTATATATGAAATAATATATTAGAAAAATTGAAGTCTCACATTAGTTAAATGCCAACAAAAATTATATATTGATACTCTTTCTCGTCTAAGTCAGTTTTATAATAATAAATTAAACTAAAATCTAATTCTATTATAGTGCCGAAGCTTATGGATTTAGATCATCCATCATTTATATATCTACATCAAACTCAAAAAATATTCAAACCAAGTTCTATAATAATTTGGATCGTCCATTGTTTATCAGGGTCGGTCCAAGGGCCAAGCCATCAAGGCCAGGACTTTAGGCCTCGAAAATTTGAGCTTAAAAAAAATCTCATATTTATTTTATTTAGTTATAATAATATGTAATGATACATTAAACATATAAATGTTTATAGTTGAGTTGCTAAAGCTAGCCTCTTTTTCTTTTGGTCTTGAGATCAACTCTTAACAACCACAAAATTATTATTTTAAAATACATTTTAAAGATCTCGTTTAAAATTTTTCTTTAGGCCTCTAAACATGTTGGACCGGCCCTGTTATTTACATTCACACATCAAATTCAATAGTGCTAAAGCTGAACGTGAAAAAGTGTATTAGAAAAAATTTAAATTTCATATTATAATTAAAGATAGTGTTCATAAAAAATTTATAGAGTGGCACTCATTTTATAAGCTGATTTTCTAGAAATGATTTCGAACATACTCAAATTATATCAGCCCTTCATTGTATTTTATTCTCTTTCATCACATTCTCATTCCATACTAGAGAATGTGTTTAATAATAATATTGATTAACATTGTAAACAAAGCTTCCACTATGGTATTTGAGACATAACTACAATAAGAATTTGACACATTCATTGAATATGTAACATACAAGTTTGAGAACTAGTAATAATTTCAGAAATTTAATGTTGAATTTACTTTTATGTAAATAAATTAAAATTCAAATACAATTTTATAAAATCAACTCATTAAAATTCTTTTTTTATTTTTTTTGGTTATATCCATATTTTTACCTTTGAAATAAGAATGAAGTTGTGTTGATGCAGCAAGAGCTCTAAATTCAATATTTAGCAAATGGAAAATAAAAGCAGACAATACTCAATGGAACATAAGTGGTGAACTATGCAGTGGAAAAGCAATTGTTAGCAGTATCAGTATTGAGGACCAAACTTATGACCCTTTCATCAAATGTGATTGCTCCTATAACAACCAAACTACTTGCCGCATAACTGCATTGTATGTCCTATTCTATCCCTCTTCTTCTCTCTTAATTTGAGGACGCATCAGACACTACATTGACACTGATAATTTAAAATAATAACTAATTGAAATTTGAAAGTAGTGTAACTACAAATGTTGATATTATGTCCGTATTTGACAGATATTTTGACAAGTCAATTTTCAGAGATTGTGTGCTTTAGAGCTCAATTTCTTAACTTTTTTTATATGTTAAATTTATTTATACCATCTCTCTGAAATCAATGTAACAGGAAAGTTTATTCATTGGATGTGATCGGAGAAATTCCACCAGAGCTATGGACTCTCACATACCTCACCAATTTGTATGTTTTTCTATTCCACATTTTTTTCTTCTTCAATTCAAATGAATCCTAACATTTTTTTTGCTATGGTAATTGCGAGCAGGAAAATCAGCCAGAATTACTTGACCGGTACTCTACCTCCGGCAATTGGAAATCTGACTCAAATGCAATACATGTAAAGCCATTGATTTGATTCAACCTCATCAATTATGTATATTTAATGCTATTTTCTAATGTTGTTGTTTATATGTTGTTTAGGTCTATTGGCATCAATTCTTTGTCCGGAGAGCTTCCAAAGGAATTGGGAAATCTTACTGAGTTGATTGTATTGTATGTTATTTTGATTTGAATACACAATTTTCTAGCAAAAGTTTTGTTGATGATGTTTATGATTTGTTTTCTAAATTTCTAGGGTTTTGGGTCTAATAACTTCTCAGGATCTTTGCCACCTGAACTTGGAAATCTCGTAAAACTACGGGAACTGTAAGTACTTCTTCCGTCTTACTCTTAACTCTTAACTTCCATTTGCAAAAGTGATTCTATAATTGTTTGAATGTTTCTTTCAATAGAACTTGTCATGAATATTTCTTTTGCAGCTACTTGGATAGTTCTGGAATAAGTGGTCCAATTCCACAAACATTTTCAAGCCTTACGAGTTTGACGACATTGTAAGATATTGTTAATCTCTTCTACGTCGTATGATAATAGATTAAAAAAAGTAGAACCGCGTTGAAAAAAGACGATTTTCTGTTAATTTCAGATGGGCTTCCGACACAGAACTCACAGGGAGAATACCCGACTTCATAGGAAATTTGCCTAAGCTTCAATCCTTGTAAGATCACCTGTGCATACATGTGCATTAAAGTTGTATATTGCCAACATTGTACACAAATTCAATTCTAGTTTTTTTATGATTATATCCATATCTTGTTCTAGACATGTGTACTAATATTTTCTATGAATTGGTGTATGATAGGAGATTTCAGGGTAATTTCCTTCAAGGTCCAATACCCTTGTCATTTTCCAATTTGACTTCTTTGACAGAATTGTGAGTTTTGTCACTAGTTTTCTTGTATGGTTTCTATTGATTCGTGAACAATAATATATCGTATTTGACATATATATATATAAATGCAGGAGAATAAGTGGTCTATCAAATGGGAGCTCCTCATTGGATGCAATAAAGAACATGAAGTCTATCACAATCTTGTAAGAATGGAATTCTGCTATTATCATATCTCTCAGTCACAAAAGTCGAAAAATAATATTTACTTGTCCTCTTTTGTTGGAAATTGTTCTAAGAATTATGTTATGATTGTTGCAGGGAATTGAGGAATAACAATATTTCTGGTTCAATTCCTTCCTTCATTGGAGAATTCCAAAGTTTGACTCAGCTGTGAGTATCACTTGTTCGTGTTTGTGTTTCAATTCGGATACACTATATAGGACGGCCCAAAGGACAAACAACCTAGGCTAGGGTTTTAGACCTCAAAAATGTGGAGTTAAAAAAGGCCTCATAATTTTTTTATTTAGTTATAAAAATATATAATGACAGAACATATACTTATGCACTTATGCTTGTTCTTGCAGGGACTTAAGCTTCAATAACCTCTCTGGACAAATTCCCGGATCAATTTTCAATTTGAGCTCGCTCTCTTCCTTGTAATATTGCATTTCCTTACTTCCGAAGTAATTATATTTTGATTTGGTGATATGTATCATATGTTGTATAAATAAATGATGTTTTTTTATCATATGTTGTATAAATTCAAATTCGTTGGATCAGACATTTATATCAATGATCTATCAGGAAGCTTCCCGTCTTGGATAAACGGACAAAATCTAGAACTGTAAGTTTCATCATCCTTTTCTTCCCCTATTTAACTGTAATTAGTTTTTTGCGCTAAATATTTATGCTTTCAGTGTTTCTTGTGTGTGAAACTATGTTGTGATATTTTTTGGGCATGAATATGCAGAAACTTAGTAGCCAACAACTTGACAATAGATGATTCAAATAGCAGGTAATATTTATACAGCTTACGTAATGCTGATTGTTTCGATAATTCATAAAAATATATTTGAACAAACTTTTATTTATGGAAAGTAATGTAAGTTTTGATAACTATTGTTTTGCAGTGGTTTGCCTACTGGGATAAACTGTCTCCAGAAAACTTTTGCATGCAATCGCGGTGCTGCTGCAAGATGTAAGTTTTTCTTGTGAGACAATGAAGACGATTATGGTGAAAACTATTCTTTTTGACTATTGATCAATCTCTAATCCATGCTGCAGATTCTGACTTCGCAATCAAGTGCGGTGGTCCTCAAATTAGAAGTATAGATGGAACTGTGTATCAAACGGACAATGAGACACTCGGTCCTGCTACATACTTTGTTACTGATACAGAAAGATGGGGTGTTAGTAATGTTGGAATATTTAATGGGAACAGTAATGCTTCGTTCAAAAGTTCCGTGACTAATCAGTTCACTAATACTGTGAACCCGGAGATTTTTCAAACTGCTCGGCTCTCTGCATCGTCATTAAGATATTACGGTTTGGGGCTAGAAAATGGTTTTTATAACATTACCCTCCAGTTTATGGAAACAGCTATTCTCGATTCTACTACATGGAAAGGCCTCGGAGACGAGTATTTGATATTTATATCCAGGTATAATGAATGCAGTCCTTATGCAGCTAAGAGAATCTTGACATTGTCTAATTTTCGTATTTTCTGTTTTAAATTTCAGGGGACTCGCTTTGAAGGATTTTGACATACAAAAACAAGCCGGAGGTGTCTCTTATAGAGCTGTTCAAAAACAATTTAGATTTGAAGTGAAAGAAAACTACGTCGAAATCCATCTTTTTTGGGCCGGAAAAGGGACTTGTTGCATACCTGGCCAAGGTACTTATGGGCCCTTGATTCAAGCCATCAGTGCTATACCAGGTAAAACATCAAATGTTGACTTGTATGTAACAAGATATAATCTCTTTTTTTTTTCTGGAAATTTTTAAGATAACGCAATTCAATTTTGAATAGATTTCATACCAACTGTCAGCAACAAACCTCCCAGCACTAAAAAGAGTAGAGCAGGTCTAATCGTTGGAGTTGTTGTTGGTGTTGGAATTGTATGCCTTCTATTAATTTTCGCCTTTTTCTTTATCATTCGGAGAAGAAAACGCTATGATGATGATGATGATGGTAAGTGAGTTTTCTCAATATATTGTATATTTTTGTTGCATGATGAATTTCTTCTTAATCCATAGAATTCTAAACTAAGTTTTTACATTTTGCAGAGCTTTTAGGCATTGATACAATGCCAAACACTTTCAGCTACTATGAGTTAAAAAATGCTACAAGTGACTTCAACCGTGACAATAAACTCGGAGAAGGAGGTTTTGGACCTGTTTATAAGGTGAATACTTTGTGTCGACATATTATAAATTATTATAACACGCTACTACATGTTATCATTGTCAATTCTAACTCAAATAATACTCATGAATATGATAATCAGCATATTTAGGATTTCACTTGTAATATTTTTTCCTTTTTATTCTTGCAGGGGACACTTAACGATGGAAGAGATGTGGCTGTCAAACAATTATCGATAGGATCCCATCAAGGAAAGAGTCAGTTTGTAGCTGAGATTGCTACTATATCTGCCGTGCAACACCGTAATCTTGTCAAATTATATGGATGTTGTATTGAAGGGAGTAAAAGACTTCTTGTCTATGAGTATCTAGAAAATAAGAGTCTCGATCAAGCATTGTTTGGTATGAGAATACGATAATTTTCTTCCACGCTTGTGTTTGCATGTATGCATGAATGCGTATTTGCTTTTTTTGTTTCTCTTGTTTATAATCAATGATGTTATTGGCTTGTTTGAGCAGGAAATGTTTTATTCCTCAATTGGCCAACCCGCTATGATATTTGTATGGGTGTTGCAAGAGGTTTGACATATTTACACGAGGAGTCACGGCTTCGTATTGTGCACCGTGATGTGAAGGCTAGTAATATTCTACTCGATTCTGAACTCATCCCAAAAATATCTGACTTTGGGTTGGCAAAATTATACGATGATAAAAAAACCCATATAAGCACCCGCGTTGCTGGAACAATGTAAGTAACTAACACTTGATAATCTCGTAGTTTCATAATTTTATTAAATATTTGATTTGATTTGCATAGTGGTTCAAATTATACTAAATTGTCAATGTACTGTAATACTTGTGATGAAGTGGATATCTTGCACCGGAGTATGCCATGCGTGGACACCTTACAGAGAAAGCCGATGTTTTTTCCTTTGGCGTTGTGGCTCTCGAGTTAGTCAGCGGGAGGCCAAATTCCGATTCAAGTTTGGAAGGAGAGAAGATGTATCTTCTAGAATGGGTATGCATGCTGCTTTTTCTTCCTTTGAATTTATATTCTCCAAAAATAACTCAAAAACATATTATAGCAAGCCACTTTGAGTTTAATGTTATTAGATTTGTGTTTTGTTTAGGCTTGGCAGCTTCATGAAAAAGGCTGTACAAACGATCTGATCGATCCTAGACTATCAGAATTCAACAAGGAAGAAGTCCAACGCCTTGTAGGAATAGCGCTTTTGTGCACACAAACATCACCAACTTTACGGCCACCGATGTCACGTGTGGTGGCAATGCTTTCAGGAGATATTGAGGTGAGTGCGGTAACATCAAGGCCTGGATACCTGACGGATTGGAAATTCGATGATGTGAGCAGCATCATGACCGACATATCATTGAAGGGATTAGATACAAGTAATTACACTTCAACAGCTAGTACAAGCATTGCTGTTGGAGCAGATCAATATTCACCAAAAGATTCTTCTAAACCCATCCTTCGTGAGACTCTTGAGGGTAGGTAAAAATTTGTGTGTTCCTCAGATATCTTGACCAAGTGTACAAACAATGATAATGCATTGTACTCCAAAGTTTTGTATAAGCTATTTTGATTTGTAATGTAAGTACAGCGTCTTCTATGTTATTCAGATTGATATTTATTTTTCTTTGTTGGATACAAATAACTACTCATGTACCTTGATGAATAAATTTGTTATTAGATAACATATTTGTTGAAGACTCAATATCCCAAAAATATTTTTATTTCATGAATTTCACTTAATATCCCAAAATTAGAAACAACAAAAGCAGAACAAGTACATTCTGCATCTACCCGACAACAACATTAGAACCCATAAAAAAAAAAAAAAACCAAATCCTTAACTACATAAAATAACCCTTATGACAGCAAGAGACAAACAAGCCATAGAAAAGAAAAACAAAGAAACAAAATCCCTAGAAGACCATTTCCTGACCTCTTTACTCTCAACTCTCAAACTCTTGGCCCTCCTCAACGCATCAACTTCCTTCAACAAATCAAACTCCAACCCTTTCTTCTTCAACTCCTCCGAACACTTCCTCAACAACCCTCTATCCTCTTTCTCCCTACACAGCATCTTCTCCATATGACCCTCCACGTCACTCTTATATCTCAAAGCCCATATAAACCCTAGCGAAAACAACAATGAACATAGCGAGGGAACCCACGATTTGTGACAGGCTTTGTTGGGTGCGGTTGAGGAGTTGTTGAAGAGAAGCATGAGGGTTGTGGAGTGGAAGAGGAAGAAGAAGATGTAGAGCATTGTGATTTCTTTGCGGATGGAGTCGATTTGGGTTTCTTTTAAAGCTATGCGACCGTTGATGAGTTCCTCTTCTTTGAGCCATTGTTTTAGGAGGAGTTTGTGGGTGGGTGTTTCGGCTATTTGATGAAGTGGGTGGAGGTGTTTCCATTCCATGATTGATGATCTCACGTTGCTGTGTTCATCATTGTTTGTATTCGCCATTGACATGTTTGGAAGAAAGAAAGAGAGATTGAGAAACAGTGGAGAGAAATATGTGTTATATGAAGGAAATTGAAAATGGTGCGTTTTTGAAATTCTATAACGGTCGGATTTTCGTGAAGTTACAGGAATACCCTCGATGATTCTTCTTACTTATGTTTCAACGGAGGAGCGTGTTGTAATGTAACGTGAGTACGTGACCTTAACGGCTAAGTAATTGTGGAATCTCTCCAAATTAAACAAAAAATAAACAGTCATATTAAATAAATAATTTAAAAGTGAATATCACAAGGGGGACTCTTTAAGAATTTCAACCATTTCAATTTTTAATACATTCAATACTTAAATTTATATAACAGCTTATTTCTTTTAAGCTTTTAAATAAGACACTCAAAAAAGATATGCACACAGTATAACTATTTTATACTTAATCAATTATCATCATATAACATTACTAAATTGTGCTATATGGTTAATTGAAAATATTAATCAATTATCATCATATAATATTAGTATTAGATAATAGTTGAAAACTATTTTACCCTTACAATACATTTAACCTAAAAAAATATAAGGGATTTGATTTGATTTTTTTGATAATTATTAAAAGTTGAACTAATATAATAATTAACCTAAAAAAATGTATGGAATTTGATTTGATTTGATTTTTTTATAATTTATTAAAAATTGAACTAATATAATAAAATTTAATAAAGTTTATTTTGATTAATATTTAAATATTTAAATTATTATTTTTTATTTTTTTAAAACAAAGAAATATATTATTAAAACAAAGAAACATGGTCCGACGATTTTTCCACATCCTACAAAACTCCCTGGCAAAAGTTTTCCAATTATCATATCCTAATTGGGCATCGACCCTTTTGAGATGCCACGGATCCAAACATATCGGATCGCGCGGTATGTCTTGGAACATATCGAACTGCATCTTCACACGGTCGATGTGGTGCATTTTCACAATGTTAAACCGTATAATAGCAGTATTCGCAGTCCAAACATGTGCATCATCTTCATTGGGTACATGATCCAAACCCATGTATGGTCTCCATGTAAATTGTTGAGTAAAAAAATATGCAGATTAATGTATATTTTAAAATAATAACGTTAAAATTAGTTGGAGTTAATAGAAATTATGTACATCATTTGCGCCAAGGTGGTCTATTAGATTACGATAAAGGACAACATTGAATCTCGATTCTTCTCATAATCCATACTGTTACACTATACCTAAATGAATGAACATTTAATATATTAAGATTTTATATAAATGAAAGACATGAATAATTTAATAATTAAGCAATGTACTTACTTTGTTGCGTATGGAAAATTGAACGGTAGGTCGTTGACGGATTAAGGGATTGAATCTTCCACCAACCCCATGTGAAGCAAGAAAGTGCATCCATTAAAAGTAACAGTGTCTTTCTTACAGTTCTTACATAAGGAATTGTATAGTTGGGCTAGAACAGCGGAACCCCAACTATATTGTCATATTCTATTAATGTCCCCAAGCAAACTTAAGTACATAAAATTTACGTTATTTCCTGTACTCTCAGGAATTAATAGGCTCCCAAATAATTTCGTGTCATTATTATATTTTCTTCCTCGGTGGAATTTTCGTTCAAACCAAGGGAATCATAATGCACTCTAAGTGTGGATAAATAAATACCTTGGCCTCTTGAACTAGAACCTTCCACCATATCTCTACCCAATATCTCCTCACATAGAGCATTGACTTGTTGGACCAGACCATTAACCGCCTTACCATTAATCAGAAGACCCATCAACATGTAAATGTCCTCAAGTGTGACTGTACATTCACCTATGGGCAGATGAAAGGTGTGTGTCTCGGGTCTCCATCTTTCGCACAATGCAAAAATAAACTTTGAATCTATCGTACAATTGGAGATTTTAATGACATCCCCAAAACTGGCACGTTCAAGGTACGGAACGATAAATGGATCAAGAGCAACATAATGATGTCCACGACATCTAAATCTTTTCGTGTCCTAAATAAAACGTGAAAATAATATGATGTATAAGAAAGTGTAAAAAATAATAACATAATAAACATTGACTATTTGAGTAAGAATATAAAGGATAAAACTTACAAATGTAGCAATCTTTGTCCTTGTGTCTCTTGGCTCCTACATGTGTTTTTGAAATTTGAATTTTGTCTCATTCATTCTCATACAATCATCTGCCACCTCTCTCTCTCTCTCTCTCTCTATATATATATATATATATATATATATATATATATATATATATATATATATATATATACAATCAAACATTTCAAACACTCAAACATTTCAAACACTTAAACCCAGATAAAATGTCATATGTATCACAATATATTATCACTGTACATTTCAATAGTGAGACGTACAATAGTGAGGTATCAGGTTTTTTATTAAGAAACACCAAAAATATTCAATTTTGTCTAAATAGCAATGCGAATTTTTCGTATTTCAAAAAAAGACTCGAGGCCAAACTTCGGCGAGGTCCGACGTCACAAATTTTCTATCAACACCCTATTTTTACTGGTGATAACCAAGTAACATTTTACAAGGTAGTTGTTGAAGACGAAGAAGATCTGCACAACATGTTTTGTAATCATGAATATTTTGGGCACGATTCGATTGAGTTGTACATTGTGTTCAAGAGATAGAGATGGTTGATCCCATGGAGAAGGAACGAGCTGAGGTGGATGTTGTTGACGAAGAGGAGGAAGCTGACGAGATGCAGTTCAACATGGTAAATAAAGATTCAGAGGCCGATGAAGAACGCCAACTTCCTCCACATGAAATCTATACACCACCTCTATACATGACTACCCTCAATATTGACACAGATGATCCATCATCTGATATATTCTACAACTCATGTGCGATGATGCAAATTTAAAAGTGAATGACACATTTCGCTCAAAAGAAGATTGTAAAGTAGCAATACAAAAGTTCCACATGATAAACAACTATGACTTTTATGTGGATCGAACAAATGCGCATGACATGTAATCATTTGTACCCACCCCGAGCAACATGTATAAAAATTTAAAATACTACAACCGTCAAAGCAATTTCATCGGATCCATACATTATCACGATAACATCTACGTGTTTTGACTTCCTCCAACCAAATTTGAGGTTGTCTAGTTGTGAAATTCATGGTTGTTCTCTTCCTCGATCCTTCTAATTTCTTCACCAACTTCTATTTCTCCTCTAACCATCGTGATCAACTCTTTCTTCATTTGGCCATGGTAAAATGTGTCAAAATTTCATTTCATCGGAGGTTTGAGACCGAGAAAACAACGATCCATCTCGTATGGATATATGGTGATGTCATGACACAAAAAAAGAATATAAGATGAGAAGTTGAGAAAATGTGAAGAATGAAGGAGACCTAGGTGTTATATTTATAAAAAAACACAAATACACGTAGGAGTCATCTGAGATGGCTCCTACATGTAACAGTCATAAGGGATGCACCATCAAGGATGGCTTGTGCTAAGGGAGGCACCAACTGGGATGGCGCCTAAGTTCACTTGCTTAGTGCAAGAGCCATCTCAGATGGCGCCTAAGTGTGTTTATTTCCTGAAACCTGATTATTTGCGTAAATATTTTCAAAACATGGTTATTTGAATTTTTTTTTCAATACATGGTTATTGCAACAAAAAATCGCACTATTTTTATTAAATATTTATAATCAAATTTTTATTATTTTCTTTAATTCAAACTTCCCATTTGTTGATTTTTTAACATATTACCCTTAATATAATTGCAAATTGCATCAAATGATTTCGACAGTTGGAGTGCAAACATTGTTGAGATGTCTTCATCTATATTGACACCTCCGCACCTCACTAGTCTTTAATCTAAAATAATAATGTTAAAACTTAGTTGCCATCATTTGTCCTTGATTTTATCTTAAACCGAGTAGTGGGATGGATTTTGTATGTGTGTTGTAGGAACTCTATCAAACATCTAATTACAGAACCTGTGCATGTTTATGAAAGAAAAAAAATTGACACAACGGTTAATGAAAGATAACCACCTATTTTCTGATATTGTCTGTGCATACATACAACATATAATTTGGCAGTTTAGACAACTCATTAAGCATTGTATAAATAGTTGATAGAAATAAGTTATACAAATAAGTGTTAGAAGTAGTGATCAGCACAATATAGGACTGGAACATAACATTCAGTTGCAGTGCAATGCATCTATCTCTATAGCACAGAAGCATTGAAACCCAGTTCATATATTATGCTGGATACAAAGAGGGGCAGAAAGCAACACCCTTTTGGTGTGTGCAACTAATTCCTTATTTATGTAAGAAAACAAAAGTGAAAGGAAAGAGAACTGAAACTCGAATTTAACCGGTGTTTTGCAAGCCAGCAGCAATACCCTTCATGGTGAGAATGAGGGTGTCTTCCAAACCAGGTGCATATTCACTGGTCGGGTTCAGTGTTACAAGTTCATCAGCAGCTTTACTTATCTCTATAAACTCTTTGGAGATATGGGGGCGTAGCTTCACATTATAGTTTGGATCACGGATGCGTTTCAATGTGTAAGCCTGACAAACATTCAAGGTAGTAATGTAGGAATCACGCAGGCGGAGTCTTTGCTTCAAGTAAGGATCTCCCTCAAGAAGATCCTTGTGTGCAGCCACCTATACCAGCACAGCAGAAAAATGAAAATAAGCTTTTGTAATAACTAATTAGTATCTTATTCTTAGGAAATAGTTTAATGATTAACAAGAATAAAAAGCTACTTATAGTTCAAATCATCTAGATACATTCCCAAGAATATATGGCTAGAGGAAGTGTACTCTTGAGTTTGTTATAAGGTTACAAAATTTGAATACTTGGGAGAAAAATGATTCCAGTGAAAAAACATAAATATTTCTGTGGTTTTAATCAGAAGGGGGTTGAGGGTAAAATATTCGAATGATATGAATATAACTTGTGTAAAAAAAATCCATTTCTATAACAACTTTTACGCCTCACTTTTTGGAAATGGTTACTTGGAATTTCATAAGTGAAAAAACACCTTATTAGGAATGAACTGGATTAATATAGCTTTACCTGAAGAAGAAGTTTCTTAGTTTCTTCAAATTTGGTTCTCAACAGCTCCCCAAATGACCATAGATCGTCTGAAACAAGGAGTCTGTCATAAAGAGCAGCAATACCAGGGTCTCCCTTGGCAAACACCATTTCTACTAAATCAATAGTGACCCTAAAGAAAGGCCATTGATTGTACATCTCTTGAAGCATTTGAAGATTTCTAATATCCTTGTCAATAACATGCCTGAACGCTTCCCCAAAGCCTAGCCACACTGGAAGATGAAACCTTGTTTGTGTCCAGGCAAAGATCCAAGGTATAGCACGGAGTGTCTCAATACCTCCACTTGGCTTTCGCTTTGCCGGTCGACTCCGATATTCATACGGCCATACTCCAACTCTGGAGTAGCCTGCAATTTAGAAAGTTTTAGTAATGGTTAATATAAATGTCAGTTTATTTTGTAGAAAGAAAGAAAAGCAATTGATCTTTATTTTAGGAATCTTACCAGCCTGAAATACTCAACAAACGGGTTCTTGGAATACCATACTACGGTATTCCTCTGTGGCAATGACAGCCATCTGATCCATCAAAGCACGCCATTCTGGTTTGGGAGATATTGGAGGATGCATTCCATGCTCTAGAGTAGCTGCAGTGAAACGTTGTAGCGTTCTGAAACACAAGTGCTGCTCACCAAATGATTGCTCAATAACTCGCCTTGGACAGTTACACGAAGTGATCCATGGATGGTATCCGGAGGCTGAGACAGGATGGCAAGATGAGTGGGACCACCACCTCTTCCAACAGTCCCTCCGCGACCATGGAACATAGTCAGTTTAACACCATATTCCTTAGCTACCTTTATAAGCTCCTCTTGAGCCTTGTATAGCTGCCATGCCGCAGAAAATCTTCCAGCATCTTTACCTGAATCAGAATACCCAATCATAACTTCTTGTTTCCCATTGATCCGATTTCTGTACCAATCTATTGAAAACAACCTGGCCAGAGCAGCAGGAGCTGCCTCCAGATCTGCAAGCTTCTCAAACAACGGTACAACTCTCAGTGGTTGCTTGACATGACATTCGCGTTGTAGAAGTTCAACTGCAAGCACATCGGATGCTGCAGTAGCCATTGAAATGATATATGCTCCAAAGTTGTCTGATGGTAGTTCGGCTATGACATGAAACGTGTCCAAAACATCTTTAATTTCCTCGGTTTGAGGAAGATCAGTCCCGAACAAGGGCCGTTTGCCACTCAGTTCAGACAAAAGCCATTGCTGCCGCTTTTCTTCAGACCATTCTTGGTAGGAGCCAATTTCCAGGTGTTTAGTTATGGCATCCAACACATCGGTATGACGGTCAGACTCTTGCCTAATATCAAGCCTGACTAGTGACAGACCAAAAGTAGAGACTTGCCTTAAGAAATCTAGAAGACTTCCATCAGCAATTGCGCGATCACCACAAGCACAAAGTGATCTATAACAGAGTTCAAGAGGTTCCAAGAACTACACAATATTAAAAAAGGTTAGTTACTAAATGTTTAATATACAACATATCCTTGTTCTATCTATTTTATCGTTTTTCACTAAAAACAAAAGTGAAGAACAAATTAACTAGTAGGAATGTAAACATTGATGATAATCCATAAAAATAAAAAATTTCAATGTTTCAGAAAACAAAATTATATTGAAAGCTAAACAGGTTTTGATAGAGTTTATCAAACAATATAAATAAACAGTGGACGAAATAATTGCATAACAAACAACAGTGATTTTGAAATTGCTAAAATCAGAAACTGGAATAGATTGTATTATTAAAATTAAGCAAATACTAGTATATTACCTCATCAACATTGGTGAAGGTGTGTTCCTCTGGAATGTCAGAGTACCCCTGAGCTAACAAATGGCGAGAACGCTCACGGGTTTGGTAGAGCCTATCCCTTACTTCACCAAGTAGCACTCGATATGGTTCATTTGGAGGAATGTTTTTCCAAAACTCTGTATCATGAATAAAGTAAAGAGTATCACCAAATAAACTAAGATGCAACCTCAAGTATTTATCATAATTTGGGAGCTTTTACTGTGGCATAAGAATTATATTAAATTGAACTTAGAAAGACTTAAGTAAACACCTATGTAGTGTTTTGCAACTGCGTCTTTATTAGAAGACCTGTTAAGTTCTTCTGCACGGACACGTAGCTCATCATTGCAGCGCCACATTGACAGCTACAGAAACAAAAGGGAAGTTAGCATTATGGTTCCATAGTAATAAACCATCAACAATGATATCGGTTAAAAAAATTCGGATGGTTCTAAATTACTTCAAACATAAGATCCTCAATCTGGGAGTAATACAAATTAGCAGCCATCATTCTAGCCAATAAGCAAACATCTCTTGTCACTTCAGGAGTTACTCTCGGATTTCCTGCATCGTTTTGTACATAGTTAGACACATGAGATTTGACCTTTGGAGAAGCTTAATAGTATATCATGACATACACTACAAACAAACTAATATGACACACGTCTAAAGGTTGACATTTGAGATGGCAAGATTTATAATGTTAGGATTCACAATCTCTACACATGTCTGATTCCTTATACTGAGAAATATAATGGAGAAAGGTAAAAATAATCATACCATCACGATCACCACCCATCCAAGAAGAAAACTGAATAAGTGGAGCATTATACGGGACACGTTCATCAATCCCTATGTTTTTCAAAGCTGTATCAACACGACGGAGAAATTTAGGTACACCCTTCCAGATTGTTTCGTGGAAGTAGCTCATCCCAGCTCTCATCTCATCTTGTGGGGTTGGAGGAGTCCTCCTGATTTCATCCGTACGGAAGGCAGCTTGGATCTCCCTCTGTAGAGCCTCATCAAGCTCCTGCTTATCATCAGGAGTGATATCTTTGGCATACAATTGCGTCAAACAATTCCGTATCCTGTAGAGAAAACAAACAGATGAAAGCTTAAGAACTAGTTTCAAAAGAACAAAATCAAAACTATTAGGTTCACAAAAACAACGAACCTTCCATGCTTTTGAAGCAAGGATCTCCGAATGGACTGCGTAGGATGAGCAGTAAGAACCAAATCAACAGTCTGGTTCTTAAGTGCATCAAAAACCTCGTGAGGAGTCTTGTTCAAATCCCCTACAAGTCTCTTAAGAGTCTCCTCGATATCAGATTCAGTAGTAGCATTATTCTCATCAGCAAAATCACCTTTCTTCAACTTAATCCTCCGACGATGCGCAATCTGAACCTCTTCAGCTAAATTGGCCAAGTTAAGCATATGCGAAAAGGACTTGGCTACAACAATAGAATCTCCAGCATCCAAACTAGTAATCAAGTTTCCCAGCTCCTCCAGTTTCTGAGGGTTGTGCTTTCCTTCATACTCCGCAGATAGTTCATACACTTCCTGGACCTGCATAACAACATATTAGGCAACAAAAGTAACAGATTAGTGAAAAATGATGAATGAAAAAAGATTACAGTCTCTTTGAGATCTTCTCCGTGTAAATCCTGAAGAATATCGAGGAATCGATCGAGGAGCAAAGCATCGTACTCGACGAGTTTATCGTCTTCGCTGACTTTGGCGGGAACTAGTTGACGAAGCTGAGCATCGATGGATGCCATCTTTTCTAGGTTTCTGCTCGCCATGGCAAAGTTTTACTGGATCCCTTCGATCTGAGAGAGAGAGAGAGTAGTGTGAAGGGAAGGGCCAATGAGATAGTGAGAGGAGTGAGAGACCTGAGATCCAAATTGAAAGTGAGTGAGTGACTGGCTGACTTTATTCGGAAAAGAAAAAGAAAGAAAATAGCTGAAAATATTATCCCAAAAACAAACTAACTAGATATTTTGGGAAATTGTTTCAATCGCGAAAAATATTTAAAAAAACTTTAAAATTGATATCGGATTTGGTGAACCAAACCGTTCAAAAAATTAAAGATATTTTATTTTATTTTGTTGTTTAAATTTAAAAAAATTAATTATAGCAAAATTGTAAAGTTGTATAGATAAAAGATAAATAACAGTGGAAAGATGTGAGACAATATAAATATAAATAGGAAGTGAAATAAAAAGAAACAATATACTACCTCCGTTCTTATTTGTAAGAGACAAACATAAGAAATCACACAAACCAAAGAATATTTTTTTTAATTAATTTTTCTGAAAAATAAACTTGTATCCCAAAATACCCTAAGTTAAACATTTAGTAGTATTAATGTTATAATTAAGCCAAATGTTGATATAATAAAAATTGGTCAAGATTTATTCTATCCAAAATAATTACAACAAAAAATTGGCTTTCCACATTCTCATCGTGAAAAATTAGATGCAAATTAAATTTCTATTTTTTTATACATCTTCCCACCAAATTTTAAAACCAAAATAATCTTCCCACCAATTTTGGTAGTATATTTGTCTTTTATATAAAGAGAGTTGTGTTTCATTTCAATCATACTAGAAATTTAGTTTTCATCTACTAGAATTAAGTCCATGGCGTATGAAATGGTGAGCAACTCTTTATATATTGATTACATCGTGACACGTTAATATACCACAATATATATAGTTATATGCATGGTAATATACATGATGATATCCATTAATATATTTATACACTACCATTTTTCTTTAGTTTTTATTAATTTGATTGAGCAACACATATGAAAGTCCATCGTGTGTTTTGATTATACGCTTTGATGATTTATTGCAGAGTTTGATAAGTGAAAGTTCTAAAAACGGGTTTCAATAACGAAGATAGAAAGGCTATATGTCAAATATTGCTTTGCTCTAGGATGCTAATGGAAATCTAATTGAAAGTAGTAGAAAGGGTATGCGCATCATACAATATTCATAAGTGTTATTTATCGATATGGAAACAATTAAAGGACAGGTAATGTTTGTCATAATAGAACACAAAATTGTGGAAGGAAACGAGTTCAATTAGATTGGAGTTAATGCGCCAAGTTCCATTATCAAAACGGCCAACCTATCGATCTCTCGCCAGGTTTTAAATATTCCTAAGACATCATTGGTAAGGTTGCATAAGGTCGGAGTGATACGACGCATACAAACACACTTAAGCCTTATTTAAAAGAGGATAACATGATTGCTCGTTTAAGGTTTTGTTTGTCGATGATTGACAAAAATAGCTTACCTCATGATCCAAGTTTATTTCTATGCATAATATTGTGTTCATCGATGAGAAGTGGTTTTATATTACCAGAATAAAGTTACTAATTACTTGCATGTGGATGAAGAAGAGCCATAGAACCCGTAAAAGCAAAAATTTTATAAGTAAATTTGTTATGTGCGAATTAGAAGGTTTGACAATGAAGAAAATGAGACATACCGAAAAATTGGTATATTTTGTGTATGAACAACCAAGAAGGAGTAAGGTCAATGTAGAGTCATGGGGACAATAGAAACAAAGCCTATAGCTTCGTTACAAGAGAGGTGAACAAAGCATACTTGATCAATAAAGTTCTACCCGCCATTGAGAATGTGGCCAGAGAAGATGTAGGAAGAAAATCTTTATTCAAAGATAATGCAAGGTCACATATTAGTAAAGATGATCCATTTTGTCGTATGCAAGGAAGTGAGTTTGATATTCAATTGACATGTCAACCCCTAATTCACCGTGATTTGAATGTCTTAGACTTAGGCTTTTCAATGCCATTCAATCTTTACAAGAAAAGGAACCGTAAAGTCAATTGATGAGCTGGTGCGTTCAAAAGCATTTGATGAGTTTTCATGTAATCCAACAAAATTTTTAGCACTCTTTAATCATGCATGATTGAAATAATGAAGATAAATGAATCTAACAAGTATAAAATTTATATGAAGAAAGACATGCTATATAAACAAGGTGGCATACCGGTTCAAATGAGTTGTGATTCTTCAACGGTACAAGAAGTCATTGAATATCTTCAAATTATGATTCTTAATTTTTCTTTTACATGGAATGCAATATTATAAGAATATCTAATGATACCGCATATTATAAGAATATTTAGTAGTGTTATTTTTGAACGTTATATATACTGCATGCTTTTTAAGAATTTCCAACTATATACTTCATTCTTATCATTACTATGTTCTATTCTAAAAAATCTATTTTATTATAAAAACAACAATAGCAGAATATATGAAAACAATAGAAATAAGGTACTACTCGTTAATTATCACAAACCGCATCACAAACAACACTCCATGGCACAAACCGCAAATGTTTCACGACTATATTTTGGTTCATAGTGCAAACAACACTCCATGGCACTTGCAGTTCATTTTCATAATTATATTCTATTCTAAAATTCAATTTATATTAAAAGAAACAACACATGAGTAAAACAATAGAACAAAAGTTACTCATTAATCATAACAACCCAAGGCAACTTTCAAACTGCTTTATCGCGATCATTTTTTGCGGTAATAAACCATTTCTTAAAACCATAATCATAATTCATGACATTTACATTACATTAGATTCCATAGAAATATATTTTGAGCACATTCATAGCCTCATTCCTCAAAGCTTCACGCATGGTCAAGCCATCTTCTTCTTCCTATTTAACATTGCTATTTTTCCGCTTCTTTTTCTTCCTGCTTAACACTATTATTTTCTTCTTGTTTTTCCGCTTTTTGGTGCCATGTTTTAAGTTTTCTAATCACCGTTGTCTTCCTTCTTCCTCACCGATATCCGATTCTTCAACAATATCGCTACCTTCGATGGATCCTCAAGGTTGGGGAACCTATTCAAATCGAATTTTGTTTCACTTTTGTTTCATGAGATTTTTCAATCTTACTTTCAGGTGTGATGAGAGTTCATACTCATGGTTTTTGAAATATGAGTAAGATACTGTAGTAGTTCCTCCTTTATAACCCGGGGAATTTTTTCCTCCAAATCATTAATATCAATGGAAACTAATAGGTTTGGTTTTAGATACCCATTATGTATGGGGAATATACATAGCTTCTTCAAAACATTAATGCCCAATGAATAATAAATATTGCATTTTGTTTACTAGGGTATAAATGAGATTTCAATTAATAAAATTTAATTTATAATGTGTCTCTTATAAAAAGGACCAAAAGAAAGTTACAATTTGTCTACAAATAGAATGAGGTAGTAATATTTATGAATATGGAGTAACTCATGTTGGTCTTAGAAAAGATATAAAAATTATATTAGTAAAAAACTTGTGAGTTTGAATTAAGCAATTAATATAAATATATAAATATTGGTCCTTAAATATGTAAACACAATTTTAAAAGAGATTTAAGCAAACTCTTAGTGCCTGCTTTATAGGGATGATAAGATTGAGAATATAATTTAAACGAGAATATAATTAGATAAAAAATAATTGAGAATATAATAAACATTTATTATATTCTATTTATTTATTTTTAGAAAATAAATAGTTTTATAAACTATTTAAAAAAGCAAAAAGCTCAGATATTATTGGTGCAATAAAATATAAAAGATATTCAGAATTTCAAATTGGAGAGTTAACAAAATCTAACGATTGAGAAACAAATGATGACATGTCAATTTATTTTTAAATTGGTCTTATAAAGTCATGAATATTATCCTAAAAAATGAAGCCTTGGGTTTGGAGACCAAATTTTGTAGGAAGATCCGCACTAGAGTTGCCCTAACAATATGTATGAGTTATGAAGAAGCTCGTGTGCTGGAGCATGGATTGACATTGGTTCCATTTGTTGTTGAGATACCAAGGCACCAAAGATCTATTCTTGAAAGTCATGATTAAAGAGGAGTTCGATTCACCCTTAGATTATTCCAATTATGCTCGAAGAATTATAGCAGTAATCACACCAGATATTTTTGTTGTGATAGAAGATACCAGGTTGAGTTTCTCTGCGAACGCAGCCACAAAATCCCCTTGATTATTTATGAACACTCTTCTGAATGCATTCGCAGTATTCGTTCTAGCACTGTCTGTATTATATTTCAACCAACCAGCAATAGGCGGACACCATATAACTTCTATAATGGTTAGAGCCTTAGCAGGGCGGATTCGAATATCCAACTTTTTTAAGATGGTGAATCGAGCATGGAATCACGATATGTGAGATTTGTGGAATTACCTGTTAAATTGACTTTGCACTTTATTATACTGATGGCACTTTTCCAATTGCAGGTTTTGTTATTGAATCTAGATGCATTTTTGGAACTCCATACAACATTGATGATGTTGATGATGCAGGCTTGAATAACCATTTTGACTTGGGGTGTCAAACTTCTTTCACAAATCAACCAAATGTCATATATGCAAGAAAGATTTAATGGTTTTCAATAGTTTTACAGAGCCAGTCCCAGCATTTCATTGCAAAAGGGCAACAAATGAAAAGATGCAGAGAGGTTTCCTACTGGTGTAAACAAAGACTGCAACTTAAAGGGAGATTAAAACCTTTGTAGGATATATTATCATATGTGGGTAATTTGTTGTGCATTAATTTCCAACCACAAGAGAGAGAGAGAGAGAGAGAGAGAGAGAGAGAGAGAGCATGAGGTATGTCTTTACTCCAAATGTATTTAGAGCATGTGATATTATGTTGTGTTGTAAATTTAAACATGTAAGCTTCCTTTAGGGTTATATCTCCATTATTTGTGTGTTTCCAAAAAATCTTATCCTCACAAGGATGGATAGGGATAGAAATTTTTTGTATATGGTTTTGCAGAGTACATAGTCGTGTACAAAGTTCATAGGGAATATCCCATTGATTGTTCTCCATAATGTCACACACTTTTAAGTTGTATGTATATCTCAAATCCCGAGGAATCAGTAATATATCCTCTAAGGGATGATCTGCACACCAATAATATGCCAAAGGTTTATAGAGCAGTCATTCCCCAAAATAAATATGGAGTTTTCCTGAACCACTATGTATTCTGATTTAATGTTGCTCCAAACTGAAGATAAAATGTGGTGCTAGATAAGAAGGTGACCTCTCAAGACTCTGCTCTTGAGAATCAGAGCCTAAGGGTCCTGAGACTTGATTAAATCCCAACAGAGCTTAAGATTTGTAGCAGAGTTAAGGGATGATAGGTTCCTAATTCCTAAACCAACATGAGAGTATGGTTTACATACCTTTTTCCAGGCTACTATGACTAACTTTCATTGGGAGGTGTATCATGACCAAATGAAAATCCTAGTCCATTTATTCAAGTCTTTGAGCAAAGCAAAGGGCCAAGAGTAAATGGACATAAACTGAATGAGCATGCCATGCACTGATCTGACCAGTTGTATTCTTCCCGCCATAGAGAGAAAGGAAGCTTTTCAAGCAACTAATTTGGATTTAATTCTAGCTGCAATAGGCTACAAATGAAGTATTTTTGGCTTGCCTTTAAAAATGGGCATCCCCAAATAGTAAAAAGGGAATGAACCAATTCTTAACCATGTGAAGTTGGCAGTATTTTGAATTCTATTTCAAATTACTAGTATTTGATGAGCCAATTTAATATAATAAGTAAATTTGAAATCTATTTATTATATCAATCTAGTTAAAAATTATATCCTCAATATAAATTGTATTGAAAAATTAATATAATTAAATTAAAATATGTACTACTCTGTCTCATATTATAAGTAAATTTTAATTTTTTAGGTTTATTGAATAATTAATTTATCTAGTCTATATATAGATCAAATACACTAATTATTCAATAAATCTAAAATGTGAAATTTGCTTATAATATGAAATATAGAGTACTTATATGGGCGTTATATATGATTGGTATTATATATATATATATATATATATATATATATATCACCATTATTCCTCAAGCACGAGGACTTGTAAATGAATGAGTGATTAAGCTCTTATTCCATATAATTTAAGCATTTCATTCTTTGCAAGTGAGTCTGCAGGGTTGAGTTCCTCGATTAGGGTGAGTCCTCAATTAGGGACGAGTCTCATCATGATGATTCATCAAGCCCTACCAAGTCTCTCTCTGTAACTTATGTGTCAACCGAGGAATATCCGTTAGTCCGTGATTTTATGATTGACAATAATTTTGGTAAAACATGTTGCATTTGGAAAAACATGTACCACAACTAAATTTTGAGCAATATGTTTTGACATCTTGATCAACTGCCATGGCAGATACTACTGTAGTGTATCTCAGATAGATAATGAGCTAGATGTCTTGACATCTTGGCCAATTGTATAATGGATGTTGCTATTATTTTCTTGATTGATTTGATTTGATTTTGTGAGAATCTCTTGGATATATCTCACTTATTTTCGCAGGTCAATAAAATTTTATTAGGAACAATGCATGTTTGATTTAATTTCATAAAAAAGATCTTAGAGACTTTTTAAAAAACTTTAAAGATTTGTTCCTATTTTCATGGAGAAGATCTTGCAGATGATTTACAACTGGAAGATTGGATTTGATTGAATAGTTTAAGCTCGTACTGCAAGAGTCAATAGATAAGGACTTACTAAACCTAAAAATAGCAAGATTCACATTAAGAATTGTGTGTGCATAAGATAAGGGTTTAGGGTTTTGAGAATATTTTTAGTGTGATGTGTTTGTTTTATATGTTAACCATATATCTCCTGATACATTAAGGTAGACTTATTGTTCATTGTTGCTTGCCAATCACTCATGAGCTTTTAAGCAAATAGTAAATTGTGTGTCAAGTTATTATTCTCAATCAAAAGCTCTTAAGCAAAACCGAGCAGTGTAATTTGAAGTGTGTTTTTCTGTTTTATTATTGTCACTGAGGTAACCATGGAAGTGAGGGGGTATCTGATATCTAGAAGATTTCTAGGTACTAATGGCACAAGATAGTGATTAGGAGATGATTTGTAAACTAGAGTTATTTAACTTTGAACTAATATTATCATAGTGGATTTTCTTTTTGGCTTGGATGCCCCCAGAGTAAGTGAGTTGCATCGAATTGGATTAACAATTGATTGTGTCTTTTACCTTTTATAATTTACTTTTGCATAATTTATTGTTTTGGTAAAAATATTCTGTCAACAGAAGATGTCTTAACATATTTTTTGACATTGTGTTTTGGTGTTGGGATATCAGTCTTTACATCTGTTATAAAGTGCAAGAATTTCAATATCAAACGTCAGTTAAGTGGTGGAAGCGCAATTACATTTAATTTAAGCAATGATTATTTACTCTTGAAACACTAATATTTTGTTTGAGAGTTTTAAGGAGAATGGGTGGGAGGGCTTTAAAAATAGAGAAGGATTAAGTGAAAAAATAGAAGGATTTAGGCGGGGAGGATTTTTTGGGGTTTATTTTTATTCAAAAACCAAAATTTCTCTAATTTTGCAGAACTAAAAAATTGTATTGGTTGAGGGACTTGAAGAATTTTGGAGGGCTTAGACAAATTGTTCAAATATTATTTATGTTATTATAATATTTTGAAAATTAAAAATATGATAATGATAAACACTCTTTTATCAGTTTATACAAAATATTTTTTCAAAAAAAGTTAAATATTTTATTATATTTCTTTTTTAAAAATTGATTTTCTAAATCCTCCTTTTAAACTCCCAAACAAAAACTAATTCGTTTAGTTCTATTTCTACCTCTTCGTCGTTAAGAATATGAGAGTTATTCTTCCTATTTCTCCATTTGAAATTGAAGTTATAAGGGTGTTTAACATTGCGCCTTCTTAGTTGGCACTCAACAATTGAAGATTTGTTTGAATATTTAAAATTGTGTGTTGAGCGTTGGAGGTATCCCGCCTCAATTATTACTACTAGGTTGTTTAATATAAAATTATTATTATTATTATTATTATTATTATTATTATTATTATTATTTATTATTATTATTATTTTGTTGAATCTAATATATTTATGTGTTTAAAGAAAGAATAAAATGATTGTAATTTAGTTTGCTATTATTAATATTATATTATTACATGTGCTATATTCAACTATTTTTATATGTTTTTTAAAAGAGGATAAAAAAAGAAATTATAACTATAATTTTTTTAAAATTTTAAAATAATATATTTATTAAAATTATTTATTAATTTAAAATATGATGATATTATTTATGATTTTATCAATAAAAAAATTTAATATAATTTTTTTTACATTATTAATAATGACGGTTAGAATTTTAATATCATTTGACTTTTATTCTAATTATTTATCAAATAATATCTTTATAATTTCAATGCAACATTAATGACATTTTTTTCAATATACTTTATATTATGTTTGTTCTATAATTAATAAAAAACAATTGTATAAAATTATGTAAAAACGTTTTATACAATAACTAATACTTTTACCACGCGCGATGCACGTTGCTTAGGTCAAATTTACTCTAATTTTAGAGCATAATTATCGGAGTGGTAAAAGCTTAGCCGTACTATTTGGTGTCAGAGTAGCATGAATAATAAAGACTATTTATTGTGGTTTAAATTGGCACTGTATCTTAAAATGGCACCGTTGCTTTTATGGAATATATTGATTTTGGATAATTATTAAAATTTCAAGTTAATATTACCGTTAGAAAAAGTACCGTTGCATTCTCTATTTAATTTTTTTTACAATTTTTAATTTGTTATAAAAAAAGTAGTTTGAGTATAAATTAGTGATCAACCATTTCAATCTATCACAACTTTTCATCAATATTTAGTCTAAATTTGAATTATTTCTTTCATCTTTTTTTAATCTTTTTCTTCTACACATTTTATTTGTCAATGAATCCCAATCACCCTAATTCTTGGTCCAATTTCATGCAAAATTGTGGCATTCCACCATTTATCCCAAATCAACAAAATGCATTCAATAATCCAAACCAACATCATAACTCAAATTTTCAAAATCCTACTTTTATCCCAAATCAACAAAATAATCCACACTTTGGAAATTATCCATATTATTATCAAAACTTTCCATCTCAATCAACTAGTCCCACTATGTTGCATGGAGTTCAAATGGATAGTAGTCATGTGGAAGTAAATGATCAAGAGTCCGAAACACCACAATTTTGCACTCAAGCTCAAGATGGGTTGGAAACAATCAACCTTGGTGAAGAAGTCAAAACTACATCGGTTATGAATATGTCAAAAATAAGATTTCAACCAAAGGAGGATGAACTTCTCATTCAATCATGGCTCGACATTTCAAGGATCCAATTGTTGGGGTTGATCAAAAGGAGATAGTTTTGGAAGAGGATTGGTGAAGCTTATAACAACCACCGCCACAAGAATTTTCCCGAGAGAATCTGCTGGCACTAAAGGTCGATGGCATAAAAATTAATCCTTCTGTAAAAGTTTGTTGGGTGCTACAAACAAGTCAGTAAAGAAAGTGGTAGCTACGAGAGTGACATCGTTTGCGGCATGTGATATTTATTACCAAGACGGACATGAAAAGTTCACATTTGAGTGCATGGAATTATTGAGAGATGAACCAAATGGCTTGGAGGTTCATGGAACCTTTGCAAAAAGAACAAAGAGTTCGGCTTTGGAGCATATTCAACATCTTAACCCAACAACACCAACAATTAATATGATCCACCATCACCGACTTTGTTACATCGTCCAATCGTAATAAGGCGGCCAAAAGGAAGCAAAAGAAAAGTTTGTGGAAAAACCTACTCCTAAATTTGATGCTATGAAAGATGACTTAAACAAAAAATTGAATTAATGTCGGGGTTGCGTGATTATGCACGTATTGAGAGCGAAAAATGGAGATAGAGAGGAAAAGGGTTGATCTTTGAGTTGCATGCGGCAAAGATTAATGATTTGCAAATACTCGAGGATACATCAAATATGACACCAAGACAACTACAAGGATCACAAATTTTTGTGCGGTGTAATTAGAGACAGATATGGAGTTAATTAATATTATTATGTAGGTTGGATTTAATTATTATGTATGTTGGATTTAATTTATATTTTGTTTATGATGACTAGTCATTTTATCTATGTTGAATTTAATTATTATGTATGTTGGATTTAATATCTATATATAAATTTAGTTTATGAAGACTAGTTTATTTTAGTCAAATTAGTCGTTATTCAAAATATCCATTATTCAAATTCAATTTTAGTCAACTAGCCGTTATTCAAAATAGCTAGTCAAACTAGCCGTTAGTCAAAATAGTCGTTATTCAAAATAGCGTTATTCAAAATAGTTATTCAAAATAATGTTATTCAAACTCAATTTTAGTCAAACTAACCGTTATTCATATCCTATAAATATTATAACATGCATAACAAACTTCAAAATCATTCATAACTTACCTTTAAAAATCATTCCAACTTCCTAACTTCACATGGATCCTTCTAATCCTTCCCATCTTGGAAAATGTTCATGGAGTTTATGAATGACGACATGGATGAAGAACTTGTGAAGCTCTACTTTGAAAGTCATGCAAGAAGAATGTGAGAGCTCAGTAGGCCTAGAAGCAAAGAAGGAATATGAGAGAAATCGTGAAGAAGGACATGAGGTTGTTCAATGATTATTTCTCTAAACTCTGTATACGGATGAGCAATTTATAAGGTATCAAATACATAAACATGTATTCCTTCGCATCGTTAAAGCTCTTGGTCAACATGATGAGTATTTTCAGTTGAAGATTGATGCAATCGGTAGATCAAGTCTTTCGCCGCTACAAAAATGCACTGTTGTTATTCGTATGTTGGCATATGGAACATCAGCTGATAGTGTAGATGACTACTTAAGAATCGGTGAAACCACGACACTAAAATGTGTTGATAAGTTTACAAGGGGTGTGATTAGTTTATTTGGGTCACAATATTTGCGAAAACCAACAACTGAAGACATTAAACGCTTGCTGGATTGGGAGGCACGTGGCTTTCCGGTATGTTGGGAGTATTGATTGTATGCATTGGGAATGGAAAAATTGCCCGATTGCATTGAAAGGGCAATATGTTCGAGGTGATCATGGTAAACCCACGGTTATGCTTGATTGCTTCACAAGATTTATGGATTGGCATGCTTTCTTTGGGGTAGCGGGTTCAAACAATGATATCAATGTGTTGAACGATCGGATGTCTTCAACGATGTTATGCAAGGAGAACTCACAGGTCCATTATTCGATCAATCGACATGAATACAACATGGGCTATTATCTATCGATGACATTTATCTGAATGGGCTACATTTGTGAAAAGTATCCCGATGCCGCGGGATAAGAGAAAATTGTTTGCTCGACATCAAGAAGGTGAAAGGATATCGACGAGCATTCGAGTTCTACAATCCGTTTGCAATCATACGTAACTTACTCGATCTTGGCACTTGGATGCTTTGAACGTATAATGAACACGTGCATCATATTGCACAACATGATTGTTGAAGATGAGCGTACACCTATGGGAATTTTGATTATTCTTATGATCATTTGGGCAATGACCGATCGCACCACCAAACGATTCTAATAATGATTTTCAAGAGTTCTTACGTAAAGACATAATGTTCACGATAAGCAAATTCATCAACACCTTAACGGACTTGATAGAATATGAGAACGTTTGGTCATGAGAATAATTAATTAGAAATTATTTTAAATGTTTATTATATTTTATGCTAATAGTTTATTTTAATATTTATGATTTTATTTTAGTTTTTGTATTTTCGTATAACTTATGTGTCATGTAGTATGTTATTTAATATATTTTCATATTTTTGTAATTATTTATTTTTGAATATTTTTATTATATATATATATATATATATATATATATATATATATATATTTTTAATCTTTTTTTATGCATTTTGATATAATAGATTTAATTTATTTCAATTATATATTTTATATATTAATATAAAAAATAAATTTGAAATATAATGTAATTTTGTGGGACCCATGTTAGAATTTTAAGTAAGTAGTATGGATATTTAGAAAATATAGTTAAATAGTTTAAATAATTGAGAAGTGTAAAGTAATATATTATATTAGATAGGATCCACTTATACCATTAATATAAGTAGTACGGATGTGAATGCTCTTAGCGTCTAAATATATATTTTTTAACTAATTAATTAACACGGGCGGTGCCAATGTGCATAGTAATTAATGTCACAATAAAATCTAGTACTTTTTTGATGTGAATTTTTGTTATAGATACTATAGGCATCTTTGTTGAATATAGAAGAAAAGTAACTGATTTACCAGCAGCAGTTTAATTTGGGTTTCTGCGTAGACACGGCACGAAATCCAAGCTCGTGGAGTTTTGAATTCCATGAGCTATGCCTAACTACTCCTCCAAGTTCCACGGCCACAACGTCGCCGCCTTCTCCCCCCGCAGATCCACCATTTTTCTCGTCCTCTCCGTCCTTCTCCTCTGCACCGCCACTTTTCTCTTTTTCCGTCCATTTCAAGGACACCGCTGCCTCAACGCCAATCCAAGATCAGTTAAAGTCGTTTGGGAACATTCCACCGCCGCCGGAACTCATGACCTTCCTAATCGCCATAAGGTTATGGGTTTTGTGGGGATTCAGACCGGTTTCGGATCTGTCCGGAGGAGAGAATCGCTCAGAAAGACTTGGTTCCCCTCCGATCAACAAGGCCTTCAACGGTATCTCTTTACTTCCAATTGATTAACCCTAGGTTCAAATGTGTGAAAATGTTGCAATGTAATGTAACTATGTATGAACCACTGACACCGGAAACACGACACTGACACATAGTGATTTGTAATTATTATTTCCTGTTACTTGCAGTTTGGAAGAATCTACTGGATTGGCGTTTAGGTTTGTGATTGGTAGAACGAGTGATACTTCAAAGATGTCAGCACTTAAAAACGAAATAGCAGAATATGATGATTTCATGCTCTTGGATATTCAAGAGGAGTACAGTAAGCTCCCATACAAAACGTGTGTGTGTGCTGAAAATCACTTAATTCTTCCATTGTTTATGTAATTTCTTACTGATTTTATTGTTCCTTTGTTACAGGTTAGCTTTCTTTAAAGCGGCTTATGGTCTTTTTGAAGCTGAGTTTTATGTCAAAGCTGATGATGATATATATTTGAGACCTGGTGAAAACTTTATGGATATTATTCTATATGTCATTGCATTATGCTTCTGGATTAGTTTTACTAAAATATTTTTAATTTCTTGTCAGATCGTCTTTCATTACTGCTGGCAAAAGAGCGATCTCATACTCAGACTTACATTGGATGTATGAAAAAAGGACCTGTTTTCACTGATCCAAAACTCAAATGGTTACTTTTGCTTTGATTCAATTTATTTTATGCTTTAATTTGCTTCTTTGTTGCAATGAGATTGATATTTAGAAATTGTTGGGATCTTTCATGAATGGCATTGTTTGCTTGAGAGAAAAAGAAAAAAAAAATTACTTATATTATTTAGCTGTAGGATTTATAAATTTCTGTGGTGAAAGAGCCAAAGTCAGATAATTAATTTTCAAGCTGATGTTAGTTTTAATTATGTCAGCCTGAAACTTTTTTCAATTACCTTTACATATATATTTTCAACCACAATTTTATTTGTAGCAAGAAATGTATCTTCAAAACGACTTATTAGCTTATACTTTGCCATGTAAATCAAATCAAATATATTTCCTTAACAATTTTATTTTGCTTGTAAATCAAATCAAGATTCGAGTCCTAAATCAAATGACAAAAGAAATGCGGTTGGCTATACAAATTGATAAAAAATGTGGTTGGCTATACAAATTGATAAAAAAATATGGTTGACTACACTAAGTTTTTGTTGTGAATCTAGATTGACCTGAGTGCTGATTCCTGTTGTGGGTCATATGTTACCATTACCATTTTCTTTTTTAGTTTAATTTGTGGATATGTTCAATCTAGCCTTGCTCTACAGTCTATAGTGACATTCAAAAGAGCCACTTCATAACCAATATATTAATTTCTTTTGTTTATGGAGCAATTGTATTGTACTATATTAAATAATATCTTGCAGGTATGAACCACTATCGCATTTGCTTGGAAAGGAGTATTTTTTTCATGCTTATGGTCCTATATATGCTCTTTCTGCTGATGTTGTTTCAAGCTTGGTTGTTCTTCGAAATGATAGGTATGTTTTCTTTCCTCCAGAACTAGGAGGGGGTGGCCAATCCGGATTTAAATTCTATTGATAATTTTGTGTTTTGCATATCTGCTTTTTCTCCGGCTCATTTAATGGATTGTGAATATTAACATGTCTGCTATTGCTAGGGTTGAATAATATATGTTTATCACAAATAAAATAAAAGTTGATATTAAATTTTGGCTAGTCATGTTGAGTAATGGGTTGTTTCCTGGTCAAAATTGATTGGGAGCTATATTCTCATTTTATTACTATCCATAATATTGTTTGGTGGAGTTTGTCCATGTCATTTGGTTCTTAATGTTATGGTATATAACAGTTGCTTCGAATATCATTATGGCCATTGAATCAATCCCTAAAGTTGTTTGTTAGTATCTGTTGTAAATAATAGACTTTGAATAGTAATATTTTGCATGAATGTGACCCGTTAAGTTAGTCCATTAGGGTATGTTTGGATTGATGAAATGTGACGAAATATGTTTGTATTGATGAAATGTGACGAAATTGAATGACATTGTGTTCCGTTGAATGGAATATGACGGTATCCATTCCATCTCATTCCATTGCCCACGTCTATTTTGCTTCCCCTCTAATTGAATGAAATAGGATGGAATGATTCGCTCATATAATTACATAATTATTATATTACTAATTTGTCTCTCCTTGTTTTCTTCAACTTTTGACACTCTGTTCTATTTTGCTGCTATCACATCTTTCTCCTATGAACTCTTCTACTGTTTCATGTTTTCTTCTACTACTTGCTTTTATACATTATGATTATATCCCTTTTCCATTCTATACATTGTGCTATCTGCTACTATCATGATGCAATTCAATTTTTCCTGCTATTTTCCCATATATGAAAAACACTACTTGTTTCTATATACTGTGATGAAATTTTGAATGTGATTCTATACACGTAATTTGTTCACGGTGAACCCTTGTATCATTACTTTTTACATCTTGCAATTGCTATTGTTCACGTGTGTTAAACCATCATAGACCACATATTTCGCTGATGACCACACTATTAGCATCATCTCGAAAAATCAGTATGAATGAAAAAATCTCCACGAATGTCACCCCAAGCTCTGTCACGTGTGCCTCCATCTGTGATGCTTCAAGCCTCTGGGCAGCTCTGTCTCCGGCACTTCCATACACCTCTTTCCAGGCCCTGGTCGCTTATTTTTCCTCTGTCTGATCGCCGACCTTTCCTCGTTGAAATACTTCATTTTTGGGGCATTATTTGATTCCGTTTTTTTCCAATTGAAAACTTAACACTTTGTTTTGCTTATTCTCTTAAATAGAAGAAATTATAATTGCTGAAGGGACCTCAAAGCCCAATGGAAAAATTATTTCCAATGGTCTTAGTTGATACGCTTCTGGTAACTGATATTAAACTTTCTTGTGTGGGATACTGATAAGTCTGATAGTATGACTTGGATTTGGAATTCCACAACTCAAAAAAATTAGTAGAAATTGTATGTTCCTTTCAACCGCTCGCAAAGTTAGGCAAAATCTTTGCCAGAGTTACCCCATGAAACAAGAGATGTCTTCATGCTATGACTTAAAAGAGGAAAATATTCCACACAACAAGGAAGTCTCATGTTGATTGAGTATTTTGGGATTATCAGTGGCCTTTGGCTTTAACTAGACCTGTAATAGAATTTGGAGATGGAGTACAACAAAGATGCTACCACCGTGAATGCTCTCATTGATAGGGATAGGATCTTTGATTTTTTTGGCAGGATTGAAGGTTGAGTTTGACCCAATTTGGATGCCAACCTGCAAGTGTTCCCATTGAGTAAAATCACAAGATAAACTATGAGGAGAGAAGTGTCAAAGTTGTCGAGGTACAATATCAAAGATTAGTGGAAAAGTTAATTTACTTGGCACACATTAGATCAAATTTGGCTTATGCGGTTTATGTGGTAAGTCAATTCATGCATGATTCAAGGGCAAGACATTTGTAAGTTGTTGAGCAAGTTCTACAATATCTCAAAGTCACTCTAGTGAAAGGACTCCTATTTAAAGGAAATGTTAGTCTGACTATAGAGGCATACACTGATTAAGCAGGTTCAGTAAGTGATCAAATATCTACTTCTAGCTATTGTACCTTTTTGTGTGGAATGCTCGATGTTTGGAGGAGTAAGAAGCAAAATGTAGTCACTCGATTAAGTGGTGAAGCATAGTTTAGAGCTATGGCACAAGAAATTTGTGAACTATTGTGGATGAAACAAGTGCTAGAAGATTTGAGGATGCAGTGAAGGCCCTAAGGAGCTGTTTTGTGACAATAAATCGGTCATCAATATTGCACATAATCATGTTCAATATAACAAAACATAACACATTGAGTTTGGCTAACATTTCATTATAGAGAAGTTGAATAGTATATTGATAACTACAACTTACATTCGAAACACTTGTATATCGTTATCAAGTTTATTGATAATCTTACTTATAAAAATAACATCTTGTTAACTTGTAGTCTAAAGACACGTTAAAGAATGTAAAAGTAAAATTTTGATATTTAAACTGTTTCACAGTTTCGGATGTTCAGCAATGAAGATGTTACTATTGGAGCTTGGATGCTCGCAATGAATGTCAAACATGAGAACAATCTCGAACTTTGTGCTACAGATTGTACAGCCACATCTATTGCTGTGTGGGATATTCCCAAGTGTTCAGGTTGGTTTTTTTCTTTGCCCATAAATGTTACAGTATTATCTGTATTTGCAGTAGAATACAAATACTAATTAAACCAGAAAAGATAGGGGAATATTGTATAACTGATATCTGGGTTATTATATACCTGCAGGCCTGTGTAATCCAGAAAAGAAAATGTTGGAGCTCCATCAAAAGGAGAGCTGCTCTCAGAGTCCAACGCTGGAATCTGATGATGATTAAAATTTGTGGGTATATTATTAGGGAAAATTAAGCTCAGAAGTTGTGGAGGAAGTTCTTTTGTCATTTCGTAATGCCAGAAGATGCTGCCAGTGCAATTCTTTTCCGGTCATTGATCTTCCCATTCACCTTTCTTCTTGATTGAAGATAGGTCGTTGAGTTTTCTTTCATTTTTTGCTCTCTATTTAGCCCCATATACTACCGAGACAGGATAGTATTGGATCATATTAAGGTTTTATGAAGAAGGCTTTTAGAGGCAACGTAGCTGGATCAAGGGATCATTGTAGTTGACTGTAGTATACATATTACTGATTTTTATACCATGCATTTTTAGAATTATACATCTACCGATAAATGTTGTACTTCTCTGAAAAATGTGTGTTCACCAGTATTTGACATTAAATTTTGTAGTTTTTCATATATCAATACAATAGTATTTATGCATTTTAATTTTTATATTATTGTATTTGATGAGATTATGAGCTACTTGTCACACCCTAAATTTCGCCCCAATTTTTTTCCTCTCATCCATTAATTCGTCTAAATTAGCATGTTATATTTGTTTCATCTAGTCATGACATTATATTAGTCCATAGTATACATTTTGCATTTGAGTCGTCAGATCAAGATAATTTATCTGCATCAGTCGAATTCAAAGTCGAGAGTTGGCTTTTCGTGTTTTTCTTTCTTTCTTTGTATTTGCTAGATTTAGTTTCAATTGTCCGATATGTCGAATGTTGATCACATTTTATTTTCTTTGCATATTTTAATATTATTTAATTTTTGTTCTTATTAAAATTTATATTCCTTTAATAATTAAAATTGATTTTATTCAAATTTGCATTTTTTTTCTTTTAATTTTCATTTAAGACCATTATTAGCTTTTTTTCTATGACATTTAAATTTTGTTTGGAGTTTGTTCATAAATAATGGTAATAATAATATAAGTTTTAGTAGTAAACTTTCAATAATTGTCTTTTTATTGTCATTATTACAAGCAGGAAAAAAAACTAAAATATGTATATTATTGCTCAAGCTCTTCACATCACCATTCCACCATCACCCCACCTTTTACCTCCACACTATCATCTGCGGTCAGAGTAAAGATATGTATACTTGAGAAAACTTTGGTTGCGGTCAAAGTAGATGAAATCCTTGAAGAGGTCAATGATCGTTATATCTCTTAAGTGGATCGGGTAGATCATAAATCTTATGAGGTCACTGACTATATGATCATTACTGTGGTTAGTCACCGGCCGGAAGTCCATGCATATGTAATATGTTGAGATTAGTGGATTAAGTCTTTGTTGAAGGCAAAATCAAATGAGAATGGTGGACAAGATGTAGCCTTGTTGAAGGTGAACTTGGATAAACTGAATGTGTCTTTTTATTTCTAGCATTCTTTATTTTTTCATAGTATTATCAAATATTTTTCAAAAAGAAAAAAGTCTTGAAAATTCAATTCAAACTCTCTTTTCTTGTGTTTTTCTCTACCTTCAACTAGCACCTTCACTATGTTAAAATTTAATAGTAAGCACCTTAATAATAGACATAAAAGAAGATAGCAATAAACCTACCACAAAGTATTTGCAATCGCAAAATAGTTTTCCAAAATTTCGTAACTTCTTCCTCACTGTTCATATCACTCCTTTGGCTCCACAAGGACATCTTGGTGCAGTTTCGCCATGAGTAACACAAAAAACTGACTTGTAGTTAATAAAACGTAAAGAATCAACTTGTTCCAATAAAATAACCTAAAGAACCATTTGTCAAAAAAATAAAAGAGAAATTTTAATATTATTATTAAATTAGAGTGTAATAGAGTATTTTTGAAGTGTGAGTAAAAAAAATTATAAATATTTTATTTTATTATTCTATAAAACATTCTACCGAACTTCAACTTGCACATTCTTCACAACTTGTCTCCTACTTTCTCTTCCTAATACTCCACCTCACTCCTTTCTTTGTATTCCAACGCTCATGTTCATTTCCTTGAGCCTCTACGCCGGTGCCTCCATTTCTCAAAGGTGAAGTACTTATCACTTTGATCCATTTTTCACGGTTGTAAGGTGCCAAATTACTGAGATACTACTGTACTATACTCCAACTCATAGTTGACCTGGTTTAAAGAATTATTAAGTTTGACTTTGCTTTGCGTATTGGCTAGAATTACTAATATTATACGTTTCATACTTTACTTTTATTACTATAATACTAATTTGGAATTATTTAATATTTTGATTCTCATATTTCTGTTTGACAGTGGTAAGTTTGATTCATCAATTGGAGCTCCAGAGTTACTCTCATGACTTGTTGTTCTCATCTTTTCAGAAAAATAAGGTCTTCCTCAGCCACGCGATTCACCCGAACCGATATAGGTAAAATTTTGATTATATTCAATTCAATGATGCTTTTATTGGTTTATATAATCAAAAATGTTGATTGTTGTTGCAACAGATATCTCACAACTTCACAATGTCAAAATTTACACTTACAAGGAACTGCGAATTGCCACTACAGGGTTTAGTCTCGCCAACAAGATAGGGCAGGGAGGTTTTGGATCTGTCTATAAGGTGAATCGTTGCACTCACTAAAAAAGAAATCTATTTATGCTTTTTTCAATGCTTCTTGTTTAGTGGGTGGATGGGATAGCTTAACTCGTATGTGATAGTTGAGTTAAATAACACCGTACACTTTTCAGGGAAAGTTGAGAGACGGTTGTTTGGTAGCTATAAAGGTTTTATCAGCTGAATCAAAACAAGGGGTTCAGGAGTTCTTGACAGAAATCAAGGTAATTTCTAGTATAGAACATGAAAATCTAGTGAAGTTGTATGGATGTTGTGTGGAAGACAATCATAGGATTTTGGTATATGGCTATCTTGAGAACAACAGCCTAGCACAAACACTTCTTGGTAAGTGATTTGTTATTAATTTATAATGTAAATAAACTATCCTAATAATAAATTAGTCCTCACCAGTTTATTGGTTCAGGTCATAGTACCATCAAATTCAGTTGGGATGTAAGGCGCAACATTTGCGTAGGGGTTGCTCGAGGGCTTGCATTCCTTCATGGAGAGGTCCGGCCACATATCATTCATAGAGATATAAAAGCCAGCAATGTATTACTTGACACTGATCTCCGACCCAAAATTTCCGATTTTGGCCTTGCAAAGCTCATTTCTCCAAACCTGACCCATATTAGCACAAGGGTTGCTGGAACCGCGTAAGTTCATCTTTTCTTTCTTTAGACGTTGGTTAGTTTTTTCGTTAGTTAATACCAATAAATTTTAGATTTGGGAAATTTAAAGCTTGTTAGACCTATTAGATTTGAGGGAAAGAATTGGTTTCACACTACACTGATATTTTTCCTACTATGCCATGTTCGATTTTATAGTGGTTATGTGGCTCCAGAGTATGCAATACGAAATCAAGTGACAAGAAAATCGGACATCTATAGTTTTGGAGTGTTACTGTTAGAAATTATTAGTGGGAGGCCCAACACAAACAGACGTTTACCGGTTAAAGAACAATATCTTCTTACAAGGGTAAGGATCTTTCTTGCTCAAAAATGACAGATACAGTGAATTGTTAAGTCTATAATGTTGATATACTAATGTGTCATGCAGGCATGGGATTTGTATGAGAAAGGGGAGCTAAAAACTTTGGTAGATGCTTTTCTAGAAGACGACTTCAGTATTGAGGAGGCACTCAAATTTTGCAAGATTGGTCTACTTTGCACACAGGATTCTCCTGAGCTTCGGCCTTCTATGTCCACTGTGCTTAAAATGCTTACTGGTGAAAAAGATGTGAATGATGATAATATCATAAAACCAGGCATCATATTTGAATTTGTAGATGCCAATGACAAAGAGGATAAAAGATGCAAAGGTGAAGTGAAAAGTGCGTGTACTTCTTTGTTGGCTAGTTCAGGAAAGCAAGATGATTCATCTTCATTAGAAACTTCTTTTGCTACCATGTCTTTCACTGCTATTTGTGATCGAACCTATTAATTAGAATTTGAGTGTTACTAGGTAAACCTTGTGTTTTCTTTTTTGTAATTAAGAATAGAATTTTGTATCATATATATGTGTTACCCATTTTTTGTATAAGCACTAATGTTTACATTTTGGATATGATTCTAGTTAAATTTCTTGTGTATAAATATTTGATATTGGACAAATTAGTAGTATCCCTTCCGTCTCAAATTATGTCACTTTTAATATTTTTACACAAATTAAAAAGTTGAGCTAAATCATACTAAAAAAATTATGAGTTACTTCACAAAATATCGTTTAATTATGATTCAGGGTGGTAAACCGGATGGCTCGCCCGGTTTAGATCCATCTTGTTTAAGTTCGTCTAAAAACAGGACAAGATAGAGCGGATCAACTTAGGCGTTCGAACTCAAAAGTTAAATCTGTCTTATTTACTAACGAGCTAGTGCACCGGCCGCTAATTTTATAATTTTATAATTTTATAATTTTTTTAATTTTATAATTTTTTTAATTTTAATTTAATTTACTGTATAATTTATAAAAAAAATTATTATTTTCATTGACAATTTTTTTTAACAACGCAAAAAAAACTTCAATCTATCTTAAATCAAAATAGTTCAAAAATAAAATAAATAAAGATCAACTAAACGTCTACATGCGCGGAGTAATTTGTATTAAGCTAGTATGATAAATACTGAATAAATATAAAATATATCTCTATTAATATTTTTTATTGAGTTTATTATTTACTTAAAATTTTAACAATAATTTAATAGTTTACAATTTATAACAAAATAATATATATTTTAAACATAATTTAAAAAATAAATAAATCGATCCTGTAAAAATATGATTTAAAGTAACAACTCTTATTTTTTTAACTTAAAATTTAGACATTTAATCATTTAATAAAATAAAAATATTAAACATGATTGAATAATAAATGAATAAAATAAAAGTAATATATATTATTGTTATCATCATTATTATTATTATTGTTATTATTACTATTATCACTACTATTATTATTATTATTATTATTATTATTATTATTATTATTATTATTATAAGATAACATGAGGTGAGCGATTGAGTGAATGGTTGATTATCTGACTGCAGAATATCTAATGAGGCGTATATAAGGTTCTCCCATATGAAAGATTTGTATGAGGAGCACATGGTTGTAGCAACAGGTGGCGAGGAAGAAAATGACGAGGTTTTTATTCAGTATCACTGAGACTGTGTCATTCAGTGTTACTTGATATTCTTGGTCGGCACGTCCGTATTATTTACTTACCATATTTATATCAAATCGTAAAATATTTATCCGATTGTGAAATATATTGTGAAATAGTAGAATTGATGAAATTTTAAACAAGAAATGACACAAATAGAGAAACTTTCGTAAGTGCACTTACGAAATCTTCTGAAAGATGAATTTGCAAGTACTCTAATGAAATCTTTCATATGGGAGAAACAAGAACCAAAGCAGGATTCTCATTTGGATGAAGATAAAAAGGGTTTGTAGAATTTGTGGAGAAATCAGCAAATTGCTGGTATGCCATTGTTGACAGAAAAAGAGGAAGAAGAAGTAATGTTCAAGAAGGAAAAAGGAAAAACAGAAAGATAAAGCTGCAAGAAAGAATGCAGAAGTAGAAGAAGAAGAGACGCAACAGGTAACAATGGCTACCAGAGTTGGATGAGCTCTGATACCATATCAAGATTGCAGAAAGTGAGCTCTCCTTCCATTGAAGGAGCCAAGAAAAGATTAAAGAACACTGCAACAGAGGAATAATTGCAGGGAAAGAGAGAATGTAACAGTATATGGAAAACTGTTTTATTGAATGAATGAATGAAAAAGAAAGAGTTACATTGTTATATATAAAGGATATTAAACTAACATATGTAAACTGTACAAGTGTCAATAAATCATTAGTGAAGAAAATAAAATGAAGTATGTACAAAGGATAATAATCTAATAAATATTTTTGAGTTTTTGGTGGTGAACCACCACCAAATATAAAAAAAAATTCCCAAAAATGAAAGTATCTTCCAAACAATATAAAAAAAATATAAATATTTATAATCATGGAAATGGATATTATTTTTCTTCCTCATCTTCGTCGAAGAGAATGTTATGAGAATGGGTTAGTGGAATCATCAGAAAGGATGATTTGGTTTGTGAATTGAGCATTTTAATTCTTCCTCATTAGTAACAATTGAGCATTTTAATTAATAATAATTTTTTGAGTTAATAAATTAATAAATAACGGAGACAAAGTAGTGGGAGTAATAATGGAGAGTTCCAGTGATTTTTTGATTTAGCAGTGGGAGGTAGTTTTCTGTACGTGTTTATGCATAAATTATGTCCTATTTTTGTTTGTTTTTAGATTTAGTGGTGAGAGTTGTTTTCAATAATTATTTTTTATTTAGTGCTATCTTATTTTTAAATTTACCGTCGTTATTAATCATACTATATTATTAAACATTATTAATTAATTGAAAAACCAGTTTACTTTTTATTAATTATTTATTTATTTATTAAAAGTTTTGGCGGGAATTTTTTAAAGAAGAATTTATAGGATTTAAAAGTTTTGGCGGAATTTTTTTAAGAAATAACTTATATGATTATAATTCAGTATGACGATGATGACAAAAAAATAAAACAAAATACACTCGATCACAATTAGAAAATATCAAAATAAATAAATAAATTATACATATAATCATAATCCTATTTAAAATCTAACTAATAAAGAACTCAATTAAACTTTTACACAAGACAAACAATGATAATAGTTATACTGCATAAAACATCGCAATGCATAAAATGGTAGCGCTTAAAATATCAACACCTGACTTTCTTATCGTTTATATCATATAGACTCTTATATTCGCGTAGTGTATCTTATTAATAAAGCGCTCACAGGTCATATCCTCTCGATTTTAGCTTGTTTAACATGAAAGTTTCGTCATAAAATGTATTATTTGTTGTAGTGACATTCAGAGATATATTTTCGGACACGCCTATTTTCACCATTTTTGAGACAAAATTGAATAGACACCCCTTTTACGTTAACATTTAATTCAGAAGTGCATCTCCGTATGTGAAAAATGTGTGTCCGAAGATGCATCTCTATAAACACCATTAATTAAAAGTTCAGTGGATGGTTCAGAGATGCATCTCTGGACACTTTCTTTCATTAACCCAAACTATTTGAGTCCATTCATTATAGTTATTCCTATTCATTTTAGAGATATTTACCTTGAGAGAGTATGAGGAACCCTTTTTATCATTATCGATTGTGTTAAAATAATTGTCACAAAAAACAACGTTGGTCATGTTTCCATTGTTCCCTTCATTACTGCCAAAAACAATGTTGTTACTGTTTTCATCGTTTCCGCGGTTATCGTCGTTTTCGCGACTGACACCCGACATAGGATGCGGTTGTTCGCCTTGGTTGGATCTGGTGTAGGCATGTGATGGGAAAAACAACATGTTGTCGTTATTCACCATATGAGGCTAAACGAGTATGTGAAACAAGTCGGGTAAGAAATCAGGTCGAACAACATTTTTTCCAAGGCTACGCCCCAAACCCCACTAGTTGTGGAAAGCTTTACACTAACACCTAACCAAGTGCTCTGATATCATATTTGAAAAAATAGATAAAAACTATTATATTTTATTCCCCAGCCTTAGGCTGATTTATATAGAGAAGATATAATCAACATTTAATTTTCTCCTTAATGGAGAATAATGAAAAATAAAGGTAGCCATAATGGAAATAACAAAATCGGAAATATAATATTTTCTAACATATTTTATTGAGTCATATATACACATATAAATGACAAGGTAACTGTTTTGGGTTGGTCCACCGCTATTAAGGCCCAATCCAATGGGCACAAGGACTCGAATGCCCATCTGCCCATAACCGTTAGGGATGTCCCAACGTGCGTGTTAGGGCCACGTGGCCAACAGTTACTCAACCGTCACCATGCCCTTCGAGAATAACGGGTCAACCGCCCCGCATATCACGAAGCAGCAAACTAGGGAGGAGGCCACATGTTGGACTCCTTGCTCACGTAAACCCTGGCAGTCCCTTAGTGGTTTCGTTAAACTACCCACTAACTAGACCTTGGCCCAACGTTGGGGATTATAAATACCCTCTCATTCGAGAGGGCCAGGTATTCTATTCTATTATCCTCACTTCTTACTTGCTTTCTCCTCTTGCCCTCTCTTAATTTGGCATCAGAGTATCTTGTAGGTACCCCCTCATCTCTTTCAAACGCAGTAGCAGCTTGAGCCTTGACGATCCTTTTGATCAGGTACGATCAGTAACTTTGTATTTAGTCATTCACACACTATCAAATAACAACAAAACTCATCATATTTAGACAACAACTTCTCATTTAATATGTAAAAATTAAATTATATAAAAGTGAAATAATAAACATGAAAAAATAGTATAAAAAAATTATAATAAAAAATAGAAGAGATGAAAGATTAGTGATGATAAAAAAAACATAACATAAAAGATTAGAGATTATAGAAAAATATGTGCGACATAAATGAAATTGAAAGAGAAAACATTTGCAAAAAAATGAGAAGTGAAAAAGGAAGGATGTAAGAGAATATAAATTAGAGAAGTAGATGTAACATGTATGTGGCGAAGAAGACACAATAATATTACGAGAGATTTGAGAAGATTAATATTAAAACCATATGTAAGAATGCGAAAATTGTTCATAATTATAAAGTTAAAGTATTATACGTTTAAATTTGAGTTGTATGCGAGTTAAGTAAAATTTAAATTGTAATATAATACGATTTGACTTGTAAAATACAAATCACAAACAAAATCGAACCGTTCAATTTTATTAAAAGATAACTCAAACACATGTGAATCAAATACGATATTTATTTGGTTTGATTTAATTTGTAGTTTTTATTCTTCGATTGGAAGCAACCCAAGCCACAAACCTAACATCTATATGCCATATATAAATCCCCTAATACTACTAACTAACATACTGTTCTCTCTTTCTCAAAATCTGCCTCAAATTCGCGTAGTGATTTAGGGTTAGGGTTTATCATAATGCTAACGATAATGGATCCCACCAAAAAGCGCAAGCTTGACGAGAACGGATTCGGCGCCGAACCCGATCACCTTAAACTCTCCCCGTCGGAGGCTCGCAAGGTAATCGAGCGCTTCACCCCCGACCAGCTCATTAACATCCTCCAAGACGCCGTCATCCGCCACCCCGACGTTCTCTCCGCCGTCCGTGCAATTGCCGACACGGATATCTCCCAACGGAAGCTTTTCGTCCGTGGGCTTGGATGGGATACCACTACCGATGGACTCCGGTCGCTGTTTTCCAGTTACGGTGAACTCGAAGAAGCGATTGTGATTGTTGATAAGGGTACTGGGAAGTCTAAGGGTTATGGGTTTGTTACTTTTCGCCATGTGGATGGGGCTTTACTGGCTCTTCGTGAGCCTAGCAAGCGCATTGATGGAAGGGTTACTGTCACGCAATTGGCTGCTGCTGGGAATTCGGCTTCTAATACTAATACAGCGGACATTGCGCAACGCAAAATATATGTATCCAATGTGCCACCGGATCTCGCAGGAGATAAGCTTTTAGCTCACTTTTCACTGTATGGGGAGATCGAGGAAGGTCCATTGGGGTTTGATAAGCAGACGGGAAGGTCGAAAGGGTTTGCTCTTTTTGTGTATAAGACACCTGAAGGGGCACAGGCTGCGTTATTGGAGCCTGTGAAGAATGTAGAGGGGCGGCAGTTAAATTGCAAGCTGGCCATAACGGATGGGAAGCAGCAAGGGATGCGTGGTGGGCCAGACGGGGCTCAGGCTCGTGGGAATACCCATGGTAATGGAATGGGGATGGCTCCTGCAGCTGGGCCTGGGCCTGGTCAATACGGTGGTTCTGTTGGTATGGGTCCTTACGGAGGGTATTCTGGTGGGCATGCGCATCAGGGTCAGCCTCCAATGGGGAACCATCCTATGAATTCGTCTGTTGGTGGTGGGTTGTCTTCAGTCGGAGTCAGGCTCCGTCTTCAGTGGGTGGTGCTGGTGGGTATGGTGGTGGTCATTATGGAGGTTATGGTGGGCCTACAGCGACAGGTTATGGAAGCAGTGGCGGCAGCGGTTATGGAGGAGCTAGTGGTGGGACTGGTGCCGGTGGTGGACATGTTTCTGCTGGAGGTAATGTTGGGCTTTCTTCTATGTACAGATTACCAAGCTCAGGTGGAATGCAAGCTGGAGGATATCCTGACAGCGGTCACTACACTTCATCGGCTTATCATAATCAGCATCTTCCTCCTGCTGGGGCGTCCCCGGTACCAAGGGTTCAACCTGGTTCCATGTATCCAAATGGCCCCCCTTACTACTAAGGTAAATTTGAATGTTTTGGTTTGTAACATTCTCTTTAAGTCAATTATTATTTGAAGTTATATGTTTTCCTATTCATTCTTTTTGTTCTTATGTTGTTAGAGTGTTTCTTTGTTTTCTTCATAGTATTGTTTGGTATATTATCACTTGCATTGTGTTTAGTAACTGTAGTTCTATTCATGAATAATCGGCTGTGAGGTTTGAGGTCTAAATAGTGTAGTGTTGCATTTCAAAATTTTCTTCACATGCCTTGTCTATGTTATGATGAGTTTTTCTTTTGTCATGATTTTGTTGTGTTTGCTGTCTTGCCATGTAAATTATTTTAGGTGTATGATTAAATATGTTGTTTGTGATGTTATTTTTTCTTTCTTTTGGTTAGTGTTTTTATTTATTTGTCACCTTTTTTGACCTCTTTGCTTGCCATTTAGTTACATAGTTATATTTATTGAATTGAATATGCCCGTTTGCTTATGGTGTTGTTGGAGATTGCAGATGATCTGTGGCTTTTTATACGCTTTTGATAATTGTTGTGATTCTCTGATGCAACAGTAGCTAGATATGTCCTTAATTGAAGTCAATAGTGAATCTGTGATGGGTACCCTTTCAGTATGGAATGTATTGTGTCACAGATTTTTTAAAAACTTGACTTGGTTGTATTGCTGTTATATTTTTCTTGACTGCAACCTGTTCTGTTACTTTCTCGGTCAACTCATTATGTATTGCATACCAACTTAGTAATTTAGAATTGTGAGGAAACTCTCGTTCATTAAAACAGCTGCATGCCATAAAATCCAAGGTTTTGTTTATTTGGTGAAAACATTTTCTATTTTTTATTTTCTAAAATGTGTATTTGTTTTAACTTGCTAATAAAATCTGACACTCTTGAAGTGAACTATCAGGATGGAGAGAAGATGAAATGCTAGATGCAATTTGGAAATAATGAAAACAACACTTTTGACATTTTTTATTTTTTCAAAAAACTGTACACAGTTATTCACTTCAAAAGTCTATTAGCTTCTTGTTAGCAAGCAAAATTAATGTAATTTTTTTAAAAAAATAAACAGAAAAGCTTTCACAATATAAACGGGGCCTATAATTTTGATATTATTTGTTAAAACATTGATTTTATCTCTTGTTGAATCTCTTGTTTAGTGCTCATCCATTATCTCACATTGATACTTATCTGATAGTGGTCTCTATGATTTTACTTGTTATCTTCTGATTCCCTGCTTTTGTGGATTCCCCTTCCTTGCCTGTATAGTTTAATTATCTGGTGTGTCTTGTTTGTTTTTCAACTTTGCTGTTATAATTTCCAAATTGCCGTGTTTCTTATTCCTTGCTTGAAATTATCTTCACAATTGTATGTTGGGTTGTGCCTCCTATGAACGGATGAGCAGTGAATTTGTTCTCATTGACTATGCGCTTTTACATTATATGTTCTGTGAAAGATTGTTGTGAAATGATGAATTGAGTTGAATGCGTGTTTGATTCAGGTGTATCATCGCTTGTTGGGCGCAGATGTTTATGTGCTTCTGGTGATTGCGTTGTTATTGCAGACTTATGTGCTCTGGTGTAGTGATTGTGTTAGCTTGTACTTTTACAGCCTGTTGATTTCACCTTCTCTCCCTTTAAGCTTGTTCCATGTGCTGTTAGTTAAACTATTGTGATAGACTAGTTTTGTACTTTTAGCCAGATTACTTTAGCTGTTCCAACCTTTACTTTAATTATGTTGGTTATGGATTCTGAGTTTGTACTTGGTTACATTTTTCTTGGGTTATCAATAATTTCTTTATATTATATGTCCCTTATTTGATGATGTGCCTGAAAAAATCTTTGTTCAATACAAGATGGATTATATTGGTGTCATTTTTATTCCCTTTGTTTCTCCCTTTACCGATGAACTCCCAATAAGTTATTGCACCATTGTTTAACTTTATTGACTTGCACTGTATGAATTTATTGCAAACAACTTGTTTTGGATGGAAACACAATTCCATAGCCACTTGAATAGCTTTTGGGTGGTGTTTTTGATGCAAGATGGTAGTTTGTGGCATACGCACTTTAACAACTCTAATTGTTGATACACTTTTTGTAGAGTTGGTTGGCGGAAGATAGTTGTGTAATATTCAAATAAGTTGGTGTTAATTATTTTGAGTCATATGGGATTTAGTTTGCCTTGCTTGATTGTGGGGCAGTGAAGGCCTTTTGCATGATTACTATTTTATCCTGCGATTGTTGTTTGCACTTGAAGACTAACTGATTGAGTAATATAATGTGTATTGATTAATTATGGCTTTTCATTTTTGTTTTCTTTTATACCCTCTCCTCCTCCATCTGTACAAAAATTCAATGATTAGACATATGAAATTTGTTAGATACTATGCTTTATTATTTCTTCTCTTTGTTGGTTGTATTATAGTATGAACTTGATTTGCATGTTTTTTGGATTTTTTATTCTTTTGGGTTAATATTATACTACATATGGTCTGATTCTGCATGCCATGATTCTTTTAGATCATTGTTATTTATTTATTTTTTGGTTCTCCACAATTTACTTGCATCGTTTTTCATTCTAGGTCAAATTTTGAATCTAATCTCATAATATATTTGATTTTCCTTAAAAAATAATTCTGGTCAGGATCCTTGCGAATTCATATTCTTAAGCTTTTAGTACTCTTGTTGTAACACTCTGCTTTTTTCTTGATTTCACCATAGTCTAAGTATACAATAGGGAAATACCCTGATACTTAGAAATAAGTATTAAGAGGCGCTTACAGTAGGGAAATATTAGTGTTGGTGTGTTTGAGTATAGGTAAATTTGTTTTGAACCTTTGAATGTCTTTTTTATCCTATGATCAGCCCAGATCTTTGTTGCGTAAAGGTATTCGGAGATCCTTGTTCTAAACTGGTTCCGATGAAATTTGTTTTAAAAACGTCTTCAGGAATATGACTGCTCTTTCATAAGATGGTTTGCTGGGTAACTCTTTCACACTGCCCCCTCTAGCAAGCCTTGCAATGCAAGTTGGTAATAGTATAAATAGTTAACTTTGTTTTGATCAATTATTTAATAACGATTTAAAAGAATGAATAGTATTCTTAAGATTGGGGCTGTTTCATAATTGCCTGCTAGTCACTGACAGTTTATCAGAAATGTTACTGTTTGGTTAAGGATTTAGGCAAGGTTTCTTATTTACTTGTTACAATTAGGAATTAGGAATAAATATGCTGATTTGTTTATCTTATTATGTTTTGTAAAATAAAATCTTATATACTTTAAAATAATCAAACTTATACTGACCTCAATCTTTGTGATCATTTATAAATTTAGTTCTTCAGTATAAGTTTAATGAAGTGATATTAATTAAAGTTATGCAATTTTTCAATGCAAGATAACATGGTTAACATTATGCCATGATTGTTTACTCTTTGGAGTTGGGAAAAATAAACTCCGTTCTGCCACTGAGGTGAGGAAGAGGGCAATTAAGGTGAGGAAGAGTGGAATTATTTCTCTTGAAATCAGGGGTCAAATCCAAAGAAAGTGGTATTCGAAAAAATGGTAATTGAAGGAGTTGAAATGTGAGATTATTATTGGGTTGAAAGCTAGGGGAGTGATTCTTTCCAATCAATTGTCTCTCAATTGAAATCTTATAAGATTAAAATGTACAAAATTTGAAATGCAGTTTTATGGGTGGAAATTTTCCTTGCTCCTCTTGTGATATCTACATGGGAGGGAATCCATTCACGAAGAAAAAAAAAACTAGTGGTGGTCAAGAGTAAGAGTCATGAAACGGTTGAAGACCATTATTGTTTTATTAGGAATGCCTAGTCTTTTTTTTATACGTATAAAAGATAAAAGATAAAATTCATACTTGTTTATAAGAAGACTAGATCATGACACTTTTGATAAGAAAACTTGTACATATAAATATTGGGCAACCTTTTCAAAATATGCTTATAAAAATTTCAATGTTCATCTACTATCTAAGAATATTACCATGTATAACATTTCTTTTGATATTTTTAGGCTCATTTAGTGTATTAGATAAGTAAACTCTAGCATATTAGACAGTATACTACCATGTACAATTAATTAAACAATTTTTTTTGTAACAAGTTCTAATATCTTAGAGCTAAACCTTATTGAGAGTTTAGCTCTCAATAAACAAAGAATCATAGAAATAAAGTTCATGTTTTAGCTCGTTACAACTGCAAATAAGTCGAGTAATAATTAATCTTAAATACTAATAAAGGAACTAACCTATTGATTTGCCAATACACACATGTCCCGCTGTTGTCTACTGTTACATCTCAGCTTCGCTAATAGCAAACAATGGATGAGTTGTAGAAGACGGGGAGATGGAAATTGAAAAGGGAAATAAGGGAACAATGGGTAATGGCGCAAAAAAAGAGATCTAGGGTAGAGAATTTGTACTTTATTTCTTTGAATGTACTTTATATCTTAGTTCAATAAACAACCCTAAAAATAAAATATTAGGGAACTTCTTTTTTCACCTTTATAGGTTCTTCCTAACTCATGGCTAAAAGTAAAAAAAGTTTTTAAATTTTGAAGATATATCTTTGAACGCACTGTTTTTTTTACAAAGTAAATGCAAATGGGTGAGCGTTTCTAATTTGCTAAAGTTTAATTTGGAGATGCATCTCTGTATGTGTTTATTCGGAGATGCATCTCTGTATGTGTTTTTGTGTGTAGATGCATCTCTGCATTAATCCTTAATTTTTTTTGGAGATGTATCTTTGAAAGCATTTAATTTATATATAATGCGCAGACAAACCCTCCCCATTCTTCATTTATTTGAAACTATTAAAAAAACTCCACTGGAGCTTGTGAGCAACTTTTGGAGATGCATATTCAAACTTGTCTCCAGTCCATTTTTCAAAGATCAAAGCTACCTCTATTTTAAACTTTTCAATCCAACTCATTCCACCTACTACATTCAATATTTTTCGCCCATAACATTTTTTTAAGTAAATTTCTCATTTCACTTTTTTTGAGTTTTAATCATAGTATTAGGTAAAATAGGTTGTTTTAAATGCATTAGGTGTAGCGCCTCGAAAAAATTATTATCGATTACAATGTCATCGAACTTTTATTTATTCCAAAGGTGAAAAGGAAAAGTATCGAATAAAGCTCACAAATAATAAGATAAGATGGTCTACTAGACCAAAAGATGACCAAAAGATGGGTACGAAAATAAGTTTTACAAGGGGAAAGTATTAGCACCTATCACATTCATCGTACTCGATGGAAACCATTTAGTTCGTGTGTATGTTTAAGTGTTATTGTAATAATGTTATCTTCTAATTAATGGTTGAGAAAAGAGAAGGAATAAGGGGTTTGTTTGTAGACTATTTTGAGTTCGCCAAGACATTGCATCTCGTGCCTACGTACTATCTCGTTCAATGAGAAAGTCAGAACTTTGTAGTTCTTCTAGAAAAGGCTAGAAGTTTCTTGGTTGATTTTATTTTGACGAAAAGATTTTCGACGCCGCACATTGGCGAAAAGATAAGTTTTCATGAGTTGATATTGTTTTTAAGTGAGAGACAAGCATCAGAACATAAGCATCAACAACTAATACTCCAAGTACTTAGATGGAGGGGACATAATCATCCTGACCATCTTTTTCAACCCAAAATATTTTATTAAGAAAAGGTGATACAAATCAAGGTTCACTTGTTTAAGATTTGTTTAAGGAAGCCAAGTGTAAGATCGATAGTTGAAAAAGAACCAATAATCCAACACTTGAGAATGAGGGGATAGAATCGTCCCAACCATCTTTTCTGTGTTTTATTGAGAAAATATTTTGAAAAGAAGACTCGACGTTGGATCGAGGTTTAAAAGTTTGTTATGAAGTGTTTTAGATGCTCGGTGAATGGACATGAAATTTAGTCGGGTCATGGTTAACCAAGGGGTCGTACTTGATTAACCTTGTATGGTGCTCCTACCCTCAACCATGAAATCCTTTTATGCATGGAACGTTTGGTATAGGGACCAATGTACTTGATTCGGGTTATAATTAACCAAGATCGAAACTTGATTAATCTCGTGAGAATGATTGTGCCCAAACTCAACTATGAGACCCTTTGGATATAAGAATTTGATTAAGAGGTAAGGAGGTAGGAAAGCAAGCAAGTCCATACAAGGTGACCATATGTATGTTCCTAGAAAGTAGGACTAGCGTGCCACTACTATTCTAGATGACCGATTGGGACAATCGATCGAATAGTTTTCGTTATAGAAAAATCCAAGATAAAGTTATGAATGTGTGAGTGTGCACTTGTTGGTGTATACCTGTTCATTGATGAAGAGCTCAAGAGGAGGTCATGTGTTCTAATAGAATGATATAGACATAATTTAAGCAATAATTAAAACATGCAAAGAAATAAAATTCTAAGCTATTACAAACCAAATGGGGATGCGGGTGCAAGTTTATGAATTGGTATATAGCCATATAAATAGTTCAACCAAAGTGCAAAAATTAAATCATACAATACAACCCAATTGAACTAATAAATAATTAATTGAATTAAATAATTTTATTTAACAAAATTAATTAATTAATCAAGTTAAATAAAAATATTTAACATAGATAATTATTTAATTATATTTTTAATGATGTTTTTATATAAAATAAAAAACAAATAATTAAATATAATAACATAAAAGAACAAAAGATTAAGAGAAATAGTTAAATAGGCCAGATTGGGGGTGTAGAAAGAGACACGGGCTCCCATGCCCTTTAGATGGATCCAAGGATCGTATGCGCGCCACTCTATGGTTGTATGGTGAGGATTTGCAGATCTAGATCGTTGGATAGTGCTACTGATATTCAAATGAAGATCTGATGACTGAAGCTGTGAGGGTGCACGGTAAGACCATGTGAACGTGCACATACGAAATCGAGACATCTTATCTCTTCCGGTGGGGACAAGTGGCACCATTGGTGACCACTTAAATCTCACTTTATCAACTATTATCATCAACATTAAATAGAAATATTAAAACCAAAGAAATAAAATTAATAGAAAACCTAAATCAGACTCATACAACCCTAAGTCTTTCTCTTCCTCGCCATTTGGATTCTTCAAAGCTCTTGTCTCTCTCGCCGCTATGACCATCTCATCTTTTTGGTGTTTGGGCGGAAATCTGGATCTTTCATCTGATATGAGAACATTAGGGTTTTGTTTTTGGGTCCTTTGAACTTTGTTGAGCTTGTGATATGTTATCGATTCTGATGGTTGGCATTTTTGGGGGAACTCTTACTTTTACCCTGGCTGTGATTTTTGTGAATTCGAATTTCGTAGTAAGCTTCAGGATATTTGTAGCAATTGGTATAAATTTGGGAGCTTGTAAAACTATATACACTTTTGTATAAACTTTGTATCTTGTGACTTAAAGTTTGAGTTAAAATCCTTTAAAAATGAATTATCTTCTGAAATTTGTGTCTTGCAATTTAATTGAGCAACTTGAAGTACCTTTGTAATAATGTAATTTGAATTTGAAGCTTTTAAAGACTTTGTAATTTGAATGTAATCAAACTTTAGCTTGTTCTTTCTTTGAATCTTTTGAACCTTGTTGTTGAATTATCTTCTCGTCAAAAGGTAATGATGTAAGACAAAAGTCCTTGAATGAATTCCTTGAATTGACTGATCAAAACTTCAATTGTCTTCTTAAAAAGGAATAAGGATTAGAAACTTTAATTTTATTCTTGATTGATCTTGGAGACTTGATGAACTTGGCTACTTAATTATTTGCATTGCCAAAAGCTTAAAGACAACTCAAATAGTCTCTTTGTAGAATTTGATCCAACAAACCAAATAAGTTTCCAATTGAATGCACACAAAAGACTAGAAGAAATCCATTTTCCTTTCCTATTCTTGATTGAATATGAGACACACAAATTCAAGACGTTTCTTCTTTTCAAATGCCCATTTTGAATCTTCAAATACCCCTTATAGATTCTACCGCAAAATTGAGAAGAAATAGCCTTGTAGTATGATTAGATGAGATATATAGGATCGAAACCCTGACATTGCTAATCTTTTCAAACCAATACATCATGTGTATCGAAATAGAAATCATGATGATGATGCTTCAGAAATTATGCCAAGGAATAAGTCACATATTCCAGTAATCTAAAACCATGCACAATAGCCAATGGAGAGGGGAAAAAGTGATCCAATTCAAGAAACATAACCAGAGAACCAATGATATGAATGCCTATGCATGCTAGAGAAACATAAGCCAATTAGGGTTGAGATGAAGATGGTAAATTTTGGGGTGCAACGACTGCCCCTATTCAATCATCTTAAACTTGAGAGTGAGATTGGCGCTATCCTTTTGAACGTTCAAGGTAGAAGAGGATTGAATACTCAATAGAACCATAAAATTTACACTCTAAGTAACAAGAGAATATCAAATATATTTTTTGTGTTTTATGTATTTTCAATTTTTGTTGTTTTTTTCTGTAAAAGTGAAACTGGGAACAAGATTTTGGTATTTCAAGCCAGGGTTAGACACACAAGAAAGAGAAAACAAATGTACGCGTCTGGTAAGGATTTTGGACACATACAAGACAGAGACCAACCAAATAAGGTTTTAACCAAAATAAATCGAAGTATACATGCCTGGTAAAGACGTTGAACATATAAAGACATCGAATATACATGTTCGGTAAAGATATTGAACACATATAAAGGGAGTATAGTCAGGTAAAGATATTAGACATATACGAGAAAGAGACCGACCGAAGACGACTCTAACAAAAGATATCGAAATATACATGCCCGGTAAAGATGTTGGACACATAAAGATATCAAATATACGTGTTTGGTAAAGATGTTGAACACATATAAAGGGAATATATGTCAGGTAAAGATATTAGACATATACGAGAAAGAGACCGACCGAAGACGAATCTATCAGAAGATATAAAAATATGCATGTCTGGTAAGGATGTTGGACACATAAAGATATAAAATATACATGTTCGATAAAGATGTTGAAAACATATAAGGGGAGTATATGTTAGGTAAAGATATTAGACATATACGAGAAAGAGACCGACCGAAGACGACTCTATCAAAAGATATTATAATATACATGCCCGATAAGGATGTTGGACACATAAAGATATCGAATATACGTGTATAGTAAGGATATTGAACATATATAAGGGGAGTATATGTCAGGTAAAGATATTAGACATATACTAGAAAGAGATCGATCGAAGACGACTCTATCAAAAGATATCAAAGTGTACAAGCTTCTCATTTTGTCTTAACGCATATTAAATGTTAGAACCACAACAAACTATGCTTAAACAAACTACTAAACAAATTAAATCAATTTTAAAAAACACACAAAAAGAAAATGCATTAAAAAATTTGACTCTTCATGAAATGTGTGGTTATATATTTCTGAAATGTTTAAATTTGTAGATTAGAAAACAAATAGGGATTTGCTATTATAATTCAAATCACATGATATTCAATATTGTTCACTTGTTTATGTATACGTTCAACGACATGACACATTTCTCTCCAGATGACTTAGAAGACATCCATAAACCTTGGACTTTTTTCTCAATGCATTGGTTGAAAAGGGGCGTGGTCCTATATGACTTTGTCATTTGATGGTTGTAAATGTATTTCTGTTGCTTAATTTAATATTTTGGAAATATTTTCCTAATAAACGTATAATATATATGTTATATATTTTTTGTACTGGTTATAATATACATGATATTTAATCTTGATATTTTGTATACATGTTAATTATGAAAAAAAATACAGGTATGTAATATGTGAAAAAATAAAATAAATTAAAAAAATAAGGTATTTAATCATGGTTATTATAACAAGAGTTGTTATAGACAGAACGTAAAATATAATAAACCACACAATCACTGGGTTTCAAACCTATGATCTTTCGTTTTATATCACAACAATTATATATATATATATACACACACACACACACACACACATACTTTGACAGTTATGATATATAGTGCATTATGTAACACCCCAATTCTACCCAAAGTTTTATATGTAAAAATCAGAGTAATTTTAAAATTTCATAAATTAAATACTGAGGCGTTACACCATAAAAAACAACTCACTTTAAACAGTTTACCTTAAAGTATAAATTTCGGATACATAGCATCGCAGGAAAACATAAATTGATTCATAGAAATCAAAACATCTCCTTTATTAAACTTCCTCATCAAAATCATGTTTTCATGAATTATGGTTCTTATTCACAAAAGGAATAATAATAAAATAACAACAACAAGACGACATAAATATTTCCCCCCGAGTGCTACGTATCAGAGCGACACCGACTCGACTAACAGCAGCTATAGACTCCGTCTTCATAACCTGCACGTTACCAATATATAGGTAACGACGAAACAAGTAAAGGGTGAGATACTCCAAAACATATAATTAAAGGCATGATAATATATATATATATAGTTTCGAAATTATAAAGGGTATAGATTAATAAGTGTAATTCCAACACATAATCAACACTCACTTACTTTACTCGTCATCCTAATGTGTATAATCTACACTATATCACTGTAACCTCATCGGCATAAAACGTCGCAATAACACATAACCCTCCGTCACCACGAAATCGTCACGAGCTAATACATCATTAATTAACACGGTAGTCTTCAATAACAACATCAACCAACAACATTAAATAATGCTAGTAATATAAGCAACATAGCAAATCATCACAATTTGGCTAAAGCCCATCTTCGCTTTTGGCATAAAGCCCATCTTCGCTTTTGGCATAAAGCCCATATCACAAACATCATCACATCATATATCATCGCAATTTAATATCATCCATCAATCGACAAAACCCAACGCCAAACAACTCAAATACAAACATAACCGACTCCATGAGACACGACTATGTTATGCATGTGGTACCCATCGCTTTGTCCGTAATTAGGGACACTTGGCATAAAGCCGATCTTCGCCGGCATAAAAGCCATCATCGCTACATAAAAGCCCTCTTCGCTATGAAATGTATGTGACTGACAATAAAACAACACAACACAAAACAACATCATCGCCATCCAAATTGGCATAAAGCCCACATCGCCATAATTTATCCAAAACAAGATAAATATATCATCGCATCATAATTGCATTATGCAAACATCACTAATAAATTCACCAAAAGTCATGCATTCACAAATTGGAAGCATATATTAACAACTTTAATTTAATCGTAACATCAACACGCATAAAACATATACCATCGACATATCAACAAGTATTCATTAATAAATACATCGCAAATCTTACGCTTATTCACACCGCATCATTATTAATTAATTCACTAAATTCCGAAAACGGGAAAATAGTCAAACACCTATAATCGTCACGAAAGTCATTCCTAACAACCGGTATTAATCATAATCGTCGACGCCGAAATCGGATTGTCCATACGTGCCTTAAGTCCACTAAACACAATCCGGTTCAATTTATAAATTGGCCTATTTCGGTCGCCTCGTAAAACTCGTAATTTTAAAAACTAACTCACCACTACGCTACACGTCAAACTTAGCTAGCACGTCAATTTTTGAATTCGAGCAACTCAAATTTATCAAATCGGAAAATCGAACATAATCGGGTTCTAAATTTAATCGGCTATCTTATCCCCTAATTATATTTTATAGTTACCAAGGGTTGCTAGTTGAAATTGACATATCAAAGAAAACCAGTAGCCATTGACCAAAATTATGCAGGTAGAATTTCATTTTCATGACAGCAAGCAGCAAAATTTCAAGTTACAGAAAAAACTAAGAAAAAACCAAATTCCATTTTCCTTCTACATGAATAGGAGGCGGGGGCCTCATTCATGGGGGTGACCGTCCCCCATCCCTTTGCACTTAGCCTTCCATTATTTCTTTCATTCCCTGCGCATGTTTTGTTCACATTTTCTTAATTTTTCTTCATATTAGTTTTACTGTATGCCATTCTTTTTTTTTTCTTCACATTATGTTACTTATATTTTTTCTTTCTTATTTCCATTGCATAATAAACCATAATACTAACAACAACACCCATATTCTCTACACCAAATTCAACTCCTCTAAACATTTCAACAATCACTCACCAAAACCCTATAACCCATCTCTCAATTTTTCCCAAATTCAAAATACAACTATCAAAACCTAATCATATGAGATAGAGAAATCAAACCCCTTACCATGGAAGCTTTGATTGATCTTGATGATTCTACAAACCCAACTTCAAGCTCTAGCTCTCTTTTTCTTCTTCTCCATTCCAAACCTCTCTTCTCTCCCAAGTTTCTATTCTTGGTGTGTTTGGAAAAATGAAAAGAAAAACAAAGGAAATGGTTTTTATAAGTTGTTTCCTACTAGTAAGCCAAGTTTCCATGTTTGGTTTTGTGTTTTTGCAATGGAAGGAAAACAAGGAGAAGTGTTTGGATGGGAGAAAATGAGGAAAGTGGTTTTATGATAACCTTTACTAGAAAACTAATGTGTAAACCCAAATCCTTCCCAATTAATCCTCACACTCCTAATTTATTAATATAATTAATTCAATCAATTAAAATAATTCTAGGGAATTAAATATCGGATCCGAATAATATTTTACCGAACTGAACGGAATAAAACCCGAACCGAACGCCACGTCGCCAGATAAATTAATAGGTATATTAATTAATATAATTATTTTCATCGCCAAAACAATCGTCAAACGGTAATTCAGCATATTAATATAATATAATATTAAATAAAAACGGGCGTTACACATTACTTAGTTTATCACAACGGTCCTAAGCCCATTGTGGAAAGTATCTTACATACAATGACACCTTATCTCACAACGGTTGGTTGTTCGTGGTTGTATCCCCTTTTCAATCATTTTGGTATGACTTTTCCGTGGTAGTGGTAGTTGTTACCGTAACACAAATAGTTTCCTAACCATGTTTATTTACAATGAATTAGTGAACATCAAATAATACTTTACTTTTAACTTCAAATTGTAATTTATTGTTAGAAAGTATACATGTTTTAGTTTTCATAAATTGTTTAAGAATAGACATTTGGCGTTATAAATAAACTTTTCTATTGGTTTAAATTGTGAACCACCAGACCAATTGGGCAACGATTTTGATGATTGAGTAAGCTTCTCATTCTTCTCCGATATAGATAACCTAAATAACAAAGAACAACTTCGAATACTATTTATGTAACAAAAATAAAACAACTTATAAACAGTCTAAAAACATTTAAATTAATGCACAATATACATACTTTGACAAAAACTCCTGGATAACATGAATGTCTTTGTTAATAAACAATTTTGAACCACTCCATACATTTAAGATTGTGAAATATTATAGCATAATATTTGCATAAAAAAACTTAACAAATTAGCCGTGAATAAAAGTATGATGTGTACAACAAATATATAGTGTTTAATGAAACAACCATGGAAATCCATTATCATTGTATGAGTTAGAACAACAACTACTGCTCCATATTTTGTAACACCCTGATAGTAACTTAAGAACTTAGATCCATAACATTCCCAAAGATTGCAGTTTATAATATTGTCCATATATAACAAAAAAATAGTAAATAACATTATGATATAAATAATACACACTATATTACAAAATACAAATGAAATAAATAATAAATTGAACATTATTACTTCAAATCTCTCAATTTCAAAGATACAACAACTTTCTTTTTGTCTGACTTCGACTAAGTATTGTTAATCTCATGGACAATTCCAATTACATCTAATATACAAAGAGATATTACAAAATAGTTGTTAAGAATATAATGTACTAACAATTTGTTTAAACAAAATCAGTTAAAGCAATTACCTTAAAGTCTTTCAACTTTACAGTTGCCCTGAAGGATTTCATCAAAATCCGTGGAGAAAAATTTGTTTGAGGGTATATTGGCAATCTCATTGGATTTGACAGTTGTGCCACTTAGAAAAACAAATTTCTTCAAGTGATCGTACAACTTCCATTGAAAATAATTATTATACCACATTACCATTATCGATGATGCATCTCATATTTTCCTTCATCAATTCTTTCCACTCTGGTGTGTGGTCGTATCGAATAAATTCCTAAATTCTATCACCTTAAATTTAAATAAATACGCGAAAAAACATTATAATGAATCACATAAAATTTAAAGATCGTAAAAACTATAATTTATAGAAAAAGAATAATTGATGAATGTATGAGACCTTTAATCCATTAGAAGCATTTCAAGGTATTTTATACCCTTGCTGTTATTATAGTCCATACATCAGGAGTACGAAAACCAAGACACCATGTCTCATTTGAATCATTGATATCCTTAACGTAGTCGAATTTGCAAGACATTTTTTCCTATAAAAAATTCCACGATAAGTAAGGTTGAAAGTTGAAGAAGTAACTAAAAGGTTGAAGAAGGTTAAAGATGTAACTTGAAGATGACAAAGAACAACATCGTGAACATAAACTTGAAGATGGCGAAGAACAAGAAAACGAAGAAAACAAATCATATAATCATATTAACAAAATCAAAATTGATGATAGAACAAAAATTAAACTGAAGACCCCAAAAGATTTTCGCTACATATGAGAGGGAATTTGATGGCAATAGCAGTACCATAACTTATTTCTTCCCCCATGAAAATGAGATATGTTATCTTTATTAGTTAATTTAGGAATGTTAAACATTTCATTAGAAATTTACTTATATTTTAAACTTCTCCTTGACAACAGAAAATCTCGTGTAAGGCTTAATATTCATTATTAGGTAAAAATCTAGGCAGGCAAGCCACCAAATAAAAATGGGCATAAAAATCTAGCTCGCCCCGACAAGGTGGTGGGTTGGCGGGCTCTCCCGCTTACTTTTTTATTTATTTATTTTTTCATTTTTTAATATATTAAAAGTTTTTTTTATTACATTTCAGTTATATTTTTCATTTTTTTTTAGAACATTTTTTATAAAACATCTTTTTGACAAAACTTACTTAAAAATATTGCATATATTCAAAAATAAATGTATAAAATAAAACCATCAAGAATTTGATCTATTAGAATTAATCAAAAAATGGTGGACTTAAGGTGTGACAAACTGAACGAATAGGCGTGACAGACTTTGACGGACGACAGTTTTTAGCGGGGCGGACTATGACGGGCGACAATCTTTAGTGGAGCGAGATTTGGTGGGCAGGGGGGGGGGTCCCAAAATTCCAACCAACTCACTATTTTTTGGTGGGTGCGCGGGCCGGCCCAATGTCTCACGACCCGTTTTGCCACCCTTACATGAAATAACGGGTCTAATTAGTTGTAAGTTGTATTAAAATGTAATTATGTCGGTAATTTATTTTCTTGTATTTGATAGTAAATGAAATGTTTTGTTCTTGAATTTTTGTATAATTATACATGATATCAACATGTTTTGATGAATATTTATTTTTTTTATAGGAAAAATTATTAACAACTACAAGTATTTTTGCTTTTTTTTTGTTATTGATATAATATGTACTTTTATTTAAAATGTAAGATATGTGTTTTTGTAAAAGTAAAAATAATGAAATACTAATATCATAATTTTAATCGAACAATGTATAATCTTTTTTAAAGTTTATCTACTTGAATCTTTGTGAAATCTGTGAGGATGTGAAAAAATATTAGTGGAAATCAAGGACGGAGTTGAAAAAAAAATTATAGATGAGATGAGAAGAAAAAGCATCCTCCGAACATTCTATACATGTTATTCCCCCTGTCTCAAAATAATTGTCTTTCTATCTTCAAAAAGTTATCTCAAAATAATAGTCTCTTTACTTTTTTAATGCAATTATAATTAACTTTTACCAATTTTTATCCATTGTATACATTGTTTTCAAGTATGACAATGTACTACAACCAATAATAATAAAGGGCAATTTTGTAAAGATGTTATTTTTATTGATTCAATCATTACTTTTCTTAATCTCTGTGTAACAACCTTAAACGACTATTATTTTGAGACGGAGGGAGTAGTATGTTAGCATCCCTAGTGCCCTAGTACCACGTATAAGTTGTAGGGTAGAGAGCTAGACATAAGTTTACCATGGTGGATAAGTTTACAGTTTGTCACGTGATAAGTGCCAAATGTAGAATTAACTAGTATTGAAGAAACAAAGAATTGAAATGTGCTTCTATCAAAAAATAAAAATCCAAAAGATGAAAGAGGAAATTGTGTTCAGCTTATGGGGTTCATCTGATTGTGAATGGTCCACAAAGGATTTTGAGGGGCGTTCTGGTGGCATACTCAAGATATGGAAGAAAGGTATTATTGAACCAATATTTAGCTTTATGGGGAAAGGATACCTAAAAATCAATGCGGTGTGGAAATGTATTAACTTTTACTTTATCAACATTTATTCTCTAAATGAGAAAAGAGATTTGTGGTTGGTGTTACTGAATCTGAAGAAAAAAATATGTTGATGGGAGTGAGTGCTGAGTGTAACGCCCAAAATTTAATTAATTATTTAATTAAATTAGATAAGGAATTATTTATTGGGAATTGTCGAAGTTGAGATTTATTGGTATTATTTTAAGAGGCGTAATATGATTAATATGTCGATTGGAACTGTTAAGTGGATAACCAGGTTAAATATTCGGTTTGGTTGGAGAATTATTATTGGAAATAATAATTGAATATTAGAATATTATTTATTTAGGTGGACTTACTTGTTGTGTGAGAAATAGCAAGTTGAAGGTGTAAAATATGAGCTCGTTGGAAATAATAAAATAATGTTACTATTATTTGGTTAAGTATATATAAGAAAGTTAGGGTTCTGTGAGGAAAAGGAGAATAGGTTGCTATCAGTACATGGAGAAAAGGTTGTAGAGGAATAATAATAATTTGGGAAAAAGATGGTGTACGAGGAAAGTTGCAAGATTGCAGAGAACGACTTAGGAGGAAAATTGCATAGCAAAGGTTAATGCCATGGAAAAGCTTGGATACAACCGGAATTAGAGAGACCGTCAATCCAAGGTAAGGGTGGGGTTCGAATTTTATAAACGGGAATATGATGATTGATATGTGGGATTGGGATTTTATGAATTTTAATTGTGATGTGTTGATTTGTAGTGTTCTCGATTCTGATAAATTCTGATTGCCAATGATGAAATTGTGCTGAATGAAAATCATGTATGTTGTTGTCGTTGATATTGTGTTGTTTTTGAATTTAATGATGACATAAGGTATAACTGTGTTGGATTGTTTTATGGTGTGTCTGAATCGAAATTGGAAAAATAGTGAAAATCTGGGTAGAAAACAATCAATATAGACGAAGAAGAAGAATTGGGACGGGGGCCCTAAACATTGAGGGATGGGTACACTGTACGTAAGGAAGAAAAAAAAATGTGGGAGATGGAGGGAGGATGCCCCACAAGAGAGGGTGGGCGCCCCACCTTGTTCCTCCTTGTCTTCCTCTATACGTGTGTATGCATTGAGATTTAGATTTTTGTTTTTTTTTTCTTCTGATTTTTGGCAGTTGCTGTATAGGTACATACCAAGTGGAGTAATTGAGACATAAGATAATGGAACTACTAGATTAGTAAAATTAAGATAGTAATGTTATTTTTAGCATGATGTAGGGAAGTTTAACAGAAACAGAAAAATGGTTAATAACAAGTTTTTCTAACAGATACTGGTAGTTTTATTAACAAAGTTGGATTTTGATAATAGTGTAATTTCTTGGATGCAGGAAAATGAGTTATAACACTAATATAATTAGACAAGAACAATGTATTAGTTAGTAATAATAATAGTGCGTAAAATCAATACCGAATTAGTAAATTAAGCGAAAAAATTAGTTGTCCAGAATCGACCGAAATTTGTTGGGGTAGTTCGTATATGTTAGTAGGTAATTGTGGTTGGTTTATTTTGTTGAAATTATGTTGAATGCATGAATTTGCAGGTACAGTTGAATAAGTTGTATTTGTTCTGAATTATGGACATGTAAGTTTGAGGCTTGATAGCCAACATTGAAAGTTGCTATGTTGTCTGAGTTGTTTTGTTGTTGTTGTATGTCATCCATAATAGTCGCATACTTTGCATTTTTCTAAGTTGGAGCGAATGCTCATTCACGTTGGCTTGGATTGACAAAATATTAAGTTGAATTATCTTATGTCACTACATAGAGGCAACTAGTAGTTCCATAAAATATTAAGTTGAGACATAAAATATTAAATTTGTCAGTTTGTTTATATCATTCAATATCTCACCCCTTTTGTAGTGATGTTGCCTCTATGTAGGTAACACGCAGGTAATCAAGAAGATTAACTGATACTTAATTGCTGTTAAAATTATTAGTTTGAATTAGTGTCATTTGCCTTGATACGTAACACTCAGAAGGAATAAACGCATATTTAATTTCGTTGTTATTTTGAATTTCAGTTGTTAATTAAGAAGTTTGTTTTGGTTTAAATTGTCAAGCAATAAGCTCTCTGTCATATGAAGTTTTGATTTTGGTAGTTCATCTAGTAGTCCATTACACAAGTCATTTTCCTTCCTCACACATGCACATTTGGTTGCCACTCATTTAGAATATCCTCTCTCTCTCTTTCTCTACACACTGAAATTGGTTCTCTTTGAAAAATCCTTTCTCAACAGAAAACGACAGAACTCGTTGCAATGGAAAACCAAAACACGTAACCAACCACCTTCATTCACTTCAAACCATCTCTAACTCCATTTCTCCCCTCTCAATTTCCCGCCAAAATCATGCTACTACGTTTACCACTCCCGCTTCATCTTCTTCGCCGTCACGAACACCGTCACCCTCCGCTTCCCCACTCCGTACCACCAAAACGCTTCAACTATCACATCTTCTCTCATCCTCAATCCACATCTCCA
>CM038796.1:9968724-10228304 GCA_021764765.1 Vicia sativa
GTTCATTGTATTAAATAAAAATCAATTATTCTATTTATAATATTACTCTATAGTCAATTAAAAAATGTGGTGTGAGTATACCTTATTTATAAAATAAAATTAAATGAAAATATAAATATATTACTGAGTCATCAATCAAATAAAACAATGAAATATATTTAAATATTTCAAATTAGATGACCATGTACATTATTCACTTTTGTTGGAAAATATCATTTAAAATTTGATACATTGTTAATATAAATATCACTATCATTTCTCTAAGAGATATATCTATAAACTTGTTTTCTTTTATTTATTTATTTTGGCATAGTAGTCTAATAGCTATAAATTATTTTCCATACACTCGATCATTTTTGTCACGATATGAAGTGATCCTAACTTCAGTTCTAGCAGTGGCCCCATTTGGAGGCTTCCACAGGCACCATTCTTGGTCAGTTGGGCAGCAAATCACCTTGTCGCGGCTTCACATGACATGCAAAAACTCATTGCAACCTCTCACGTGTCTTCTGATAAAGTTCAGGCTCAATTCACATATACAATTGGGACACTTCAACAGTCTACAACATCCCTCTCCTGACGTTACTCCACTTATAGCCAATTCAATGGTGATTTTCTCCTTGCAGGTGGAGTGTCGGGAGTATCCACTCCTCACTTCCTTCTGGAGTTATCATAAAATGTTTACTCCTTACTCCAAACCCTATTTCCACCCTCCACCTCTATAATGATGGGTCACTACTCATTTCAAATAATTTTTACTAAGTGTCATATTTATGAAAAATTCACTTTAATACATTGAATCTGTAATATCTGAATGACATATTGTGACAACATATTGTTCAGAGTGTGTGTGAAATATATATATTTTGGCATTTATCATCAAGTTAATAGTATATCTCTTGATTACAGGTTACAGTGATGGAACTATTGTTGTGATTCCATCTTTTATGCTTTTTGATGGTTCATCTTCATGTAGTGACCCAATCTCACATAAATGGAAGGCACATTCTGATTTAGTGACATGTTTAAGCACTGGAATTGGGATTCATACTTGTACATTTGTTTCATGTTCGATGGATTGCACATGTAAGTTTTGGAGTTTATCCAATGGGATAACTCTAATTCGAACTGTGACATTTCCATGTTCCATTTTTGGGTTTGTTATGGATTTAACAGAGTCAGGTTTCTATGCTGGTGGTTCGGATGGGTGTATATATAAAGGGATAATTAAGGTTGGGAGCATAAACATGTTGGATAAAGGAAAAGGTTATGAATTGGTTAATTGGGGTAGTAAAACAAAAAACCATCAAGGGCCAATTGTGGGTTTGGTTTTGGTAAATAATGGGAGAAATTTGGTGTCTGCTTCAAAAAATGGGAGTGTTTGGATGTGGGATGTTAAGGAAGGTGAAGTGATTATGGTTTTGGGGAATGCTCAAATATTGGGAAGCATCAGTGATATGATACTAAGTAAAGGGAGTGGTATTATAGAGATAAATGAGGGTGGTGAAAGTGCTAATAGTGGCTTAATTAGTTCTTCCAGATTATGTGATGAAGAAATGATTAGGACTTGGATGAAAATTAGTGAGGTTGGAAATGTGATGGATGTCGCAGTTCATGATCAGGAAAGCGCCATTGGTATGCTTGAATCTACCATTGAATCTTACGAGAGGCTCTTGAAGCTTATTCTTAAGGAAGTTACCAAAGCCATTCAAGAAGCGGATCATGACGATGAAGACGGTGATAATAAAGGGGAAAAGGATTAGGATAAAGATGTAAATTAGAAATTGTCTAGCTCGTTGCCCATAAGGGGCAGAGAATTTTTGTTTTGTTTTTGCACTTATGATATTAAGTATTATAATATATGAGCAATTAATGCATGGATCTCTTCATTAAACAAATTAACTATAGAATAATACTTTTAAATGAGAGGTATATGCAATAAATTATAAGTTAGAAATAATTATTATAATTAGTTGGTACAGTGGTGATTGATGCTAGAATTAATAGAAAGGACTACAGTTCAATCTCCCACAACTGCGATTGGAATACTGATAGTAATAAGTACATGCACTTCTATTAAAAATAAATCTATCAATTAAAAAATATCATATATTTAAATTTTTTTAACAAAAACATTCAAAGATTTTACTATTGAATTATGAAATAAATGAACAATTATATTAAAATGTGTAATGAGACAAAAACAATTATATTAAAATAAATCTATGAAATAAAATTCCAAGACTAATATTCAATAACATATACAAGTTATATACAACTAAATAAGTAATTATTTATCATGAGACAGAAAAAACTTACAAGCTGTTTCCCGTCAAAAAGGACGCAAACAAGTTTCTGTGGCATAATGAAATTGACTGGGGCTCAGGTCATTTCGTAAAAATACAAAACAAGAAAACCATGAAATTAAAATAAAAAAACATGAAAAAACACAATGCTAGGACTCTTACACAGTTCCTTGTTGACAAGTCTGCTGCTCAAAGTTTGTTATAGTGAAGTTGTTGTACGACAGATCTCTGCATAAAGATATACAATATCTGTTAGAATCTTAGATGATGATGCTAACCTCCACAAAAATATGAGAGGTGTGCATACATATGAAGCTATAGCTACAGTTCTTAAAAGTGATAAAAACAAAGAAATTTCACATTTTATCAAGAAGCATAAGAGACGAGACAACTTACACATAGTTTGGTTTAACTATCCAGTCAGGCAGCGATCCAGTCAACTGATTCCCAGATAAAAATCTAGTTAGATTAACATCAAAAAGTTAATAAATAGAATCCAAATTATTGTTTAACAAGATAAAATAGTTGATAAGATAGTAAAGATTATCCCAATTATTGAACAGTTCCCGAATGAAATGACTCATATCAATTTACCAGGTTTTGGCAGCATTAGTTTTTATTTTAGTCTACTAACAAAACCAATGAACAAAAACATTTCAGTTTCCAGAGTCTAGAATAAAAAGTATCTTTCCACCTACACTAGCTAGTCTTCCCTATTTTTCAGCTACAAAGAAAAACCAATATATGTCCACAATTTTAAGCTGTGATAGCAGAAGCAGCAGCAAAATTCTTACAGCAAGCGTAACTTCCCTAGACCCCCGAGGCTCATGGGGATTTGTCCACTTAATTTGTTGTTGCTGAGGTCTCTGAAAAGATATTCAGAATAAGTTCTTTTCCGAGAAAGAGTAAATTTAGAATTTAACATAAAGAATAGTTCCCTATTATGTGGCGAACATAAGAAGCGTGTCATAGTCCTTTATCAAATCAATGGTATAAAAAGCAGATACAGAATACAAGTTCTTATATTTACATTTTTTTCCTTCTTAAACTTGTTTAAAAAGTCGGAAAGAAAAACTGAAAGTTATCATTCGATCAATCAAACAGAAATGGAAAGAAATATAACAGCACTTACATCACTTTCAGATTAGTTAGTTTTCCAAGATATTCAGGCACTACTCCAATGACATTGCAACTTCTCAATACTCTGAAACCAATTATACCATATATAAATATTTCACCACAATTTCTCCTTAATTTGTTTTATTCTAACTTTACAACAATGGTTTGTTTTATTAAATATATTGAGAGTAATTAACTTACAAGTTTGATAGCTTTGACATATTTTCAAGTTGTGGAAAAGGTGAATCGGGTCCATTCAAGTCAGTAATAGTCCTAGGCATCACATTATAAGCATAGTTAATTACGAAAATATAAAAGAAATTTTCAGATCATTTGTTTGTGGTGTGTGTGGATGCGTCATACTTACAAGTAAGTGAGATTTTCCAGAAGTGAAATTCCTTCTGGAATTGGCCCGCTCAAACCACTCCCTCAGATCACGCTATGAAAAACATTTATGAGAAGAAAATAGTTTCAAATAAAATGACAATACTAAAGAATCTAAAATTTGTGACAAGAGAAGAGAAAGAGAATCACACAGCATCTCAAGATTTTTCCAGCTCTGTATAAAGTTGGGTATTGCTCCAGAGAACTGACTGTCGCCAATTCGACTGCATTAAGCAACAAATAGCAGTAATTATGAACATGGAATATATAACCATGCAGCTATAAGGCAATGGAATGTAGCACTTCTAGTTAAAAGGACTCATCTTGCTTACCCATAAAAAAAAAATTCATCTTATAATATTCTCAGTTTCCTACGTGATAGAGATTAGAGAACAAAAATATGTAAAACACAGTACAACTAAAATACATTAACAAAGATGTTGCCAGGAAGAAAACAGCATTTTATTTCATTTGATCCTTATTAAAGTAAATAAATACTCTCATAAACCAAATCTCATGGAGGATGCATCTTGCTTGGAGTAATTGAAAAACTACAAACTTTTAACTAACAGGTTAAATTAAATCCCCTGAAATTGGAAAATATAATGCTATTCCCCTGCATCCCATGGGAACTAGTAAGAAAGACATACTGACCTATTCATGTCCAAATATATCAACATTTTCACGACTCTTGTGTTTGAGTTTGAGACACGGTACATAATCAATCATGCCACTGCATGCTATGTTTAGTTTATAATAATAATAATTGTACAATATTTTGAAGCTCATCATTCCCACTAGTGCATCGAGGTTTTCCTATTTCTCTGTATTTTGATGGGGCCAGCAGCAATGGTTTGACTCCAAGCAACTAAAATTGATTATTACTTCTATTCTTGTCCAGATTATAAATAAATTGACATTTGGGGTAAATACTACATCTTGAAAAACTGTCTTTGGCCTTTACCAGTTTTCAAATGCCACATGATATCTACCTGAAATATCTCTCAGTTGCCAACAAGGGTTTGAAACTTGACTCTCTTTTTAACACTCCTCATTCGATCATATCCAATACCAATCTTGCTATGCATCAACTTGATAGCCAAATCAGCATTCCCAGCTTTCCTTAAGGAATGAATCATCAAAGTTCTAATCTTCCCCGGTATTTCTCTACCCCTATCCACAATTCCATCAGCCAACTTACAAGCCTCCTTCACACGACCGGCTTTACACAGCGCTCCAATCATATCTTCATAAGCCGTTTCAAGAACAACCCCCATAGGTGCAAGATCATCCAGCACTTTACAAGCCCTCGCAACTTTCCCCGAAAGACACAATCCAATTGAAAGAGCCCTAAAACAAGCAGTGTTTGGCGTTATCCCTTTGTCAATCATCAAATCCCACATCTTGATAGCCTCTTCATTCCTACGCACCCTGAAAAGCTCACTGATAAGTATAGTAAACGTATACACAGTATGCTCACAACCATCACACTCCATCCTCTTAAACAGCGCTAGAGCATCGTCTATCCTCCCACACTTGCACAGTCCATCAATAAGCGCGTTGTAGCAATATGAATCCGGCAGACAACCCTTCTCAGCCATTTCATCAAACACCTTCTCAGCTTCATCCACCCTCCCCGCCTTTCCAAGTCCATCAATCAAACTAGAAAAGAACACAGCATTGACAACAACACCATTCTCATTACAAATCCGAAAATACCCCAAAGCTTCCTCCACTCTCCCACTCTTACACAATCCATTAACAATAGCACCATACGTAACCTCATCCGGCTCAATCCCATCGATTTTCATCCTCTCAAACAACCTTAAAGCCCCATCCGAATTCCCACTCTTCCCATAGCAATCAATCAAAGCAGTATAAACCGCCTTATTACCCTTACAACCATTTCTAACCATACTCTCAAACAAAGCATAAGCTTCTAAAACCTTGCCCGTCTTACAAAGCCCGCAAATCACCAAACTATAACAATGAGAAGGAACTTCAAATCCCTTATCCTCCATCTCATGGTAAAGACTCAAACAACAATCAACATCCCCTTCTGCATAACAAGCCTGCATTATCGTCATATAAGTAACAACATCAGGCTCCAAGTTAAGCACCTCCATTTGGCGAACCATCTCGCTCGCCTTTCGAGTTTTCCCTATCTTACAATACCCTTTGATCAAAGTATTGTAGGTTACAACATCAGGCTTTATTGTTCCTTCTTTCATGGCGTCGAAAACGCGCTCGGCCGATTCGATATAAGAGGAACCAACGAGTCCGTTAAGAAGGGAGTTGTAAGTGAAAAGAGTGGGGTGGATGTTTTGTTCGTTCATTCGCTGCCAAACTAATAGAAGCTCGTTCACCAGGCCGGCGTTACCGAAGGTTTTGATGAGGGAGTTGGCGGATGGGGATGTTAAGGGGAGGCGGGTTCGTTGAAGTTCAGCGAAAATGTCTAATGCGGCGGCGGTGGTGGTGGTGGTGGTTGGGGGAGAGAGGAGGAGATTGATAAGTGAAACGTAGCAATCGAGGGAATGGGAGTAGTGATGTTGGTGGGAAGACCAGGAGAAGAAACGGAGGGCGGTGTGGTGGTTGTGGAGGGAACGGAGAGTGTGGGCGACGAAGGAGGGGGAGAGAGTGATGAGAAATTGGCGGCAGAAGGAGTCGAGATTGGATTCCATGGTTGGGGAGTTGTCGAGAAGGTTGAGGATTTGGTTGAACCATGGAGAGGGTTGGAGGTTTGGTTTGGAGGAGGTGACGTCGGAGAGGTCGGAGAAAGGTTGGACGAGTTCTGGGGGAGGGAGAGATAGGGTTCTGAAGGAGTGGGAAGCTTGTTTGAGTAGCAGAGAGGAGATTCTTCCCATCACTGTCAGCAGAGAGAAAGGTTTCAGTTTTAATTCCATCAATGGGGCATCCACCCTCTTAGATTATTAGGACTTTCAGTTTTTGGATCTTTTTGCACTGCTGTTGTGTTCTTCTTGTATTGGCTTTTATATGGTTTGGTATTGACTCTTTTACCTTCCTATTTGCGGCACATTTTGGCCTTTTTCCAAAATAATATTCAGTAGTGAGGGGTTAGACAAGGATCTGACTTTAGTTTTTTTATTTATTTTATGATTCTGAAATGAAGAGGATCGGAAATGGTTTATGGAAGCGATGCAAGCACAGACTATTGATGTTGTAAAACGTATGAAAGAGATCACACTTTAATGAAAACTCCTGAAGAAGAATTGGAAAGCCAAGGGATTACCCCTAAAAATATTGAAGGTAACCAATATACAAAAAGATGTCATTCTTACAGAAAATAAAGTGCATTTTATCTAAATTAGTATTGTTATCCTAAAGTTCCATACTAGGTCAGAATGTTTTCTGACATGACTCTAAAGATGGACTTTCTGAAAGAGAAGCTTCTAAAGGTAGTCCAGTTTCTGGTGGGTGGTCATGATTCTGAAGGAGGAACTGATATAAAATGATATTGAAAATAACATGTTAAATCAAAATATAATAAAGTGATATTGGCTAAAGATTTTATCTCAAAAGAAGAATAAGTGAGGAAGAAGATGAGATTATTGAAGAAACACTTGAAGTTCAGTGTTGTTTAAGTTCAATATTTTTTAGGTTCAGTTGTTGTTTAGGTTCACTTGTTGTTTATGTTCGATTAGTGTTTAGAGTATGATGATGTAAGTGTAAGTGTTATTAACAGTTGAAATGAAGTTGTTGACAAATATATTGATTTGGCTTTGGATTGATTTTATTTTGCAACTTATATCATTTGCATACCTATAACAGACATATATCAGACCTATTTGGTAATTAATGTGCAACCTGTAACTTCTATCAGACCTATTTGTAAACCAATTTGCAACTAACTCATAGCAAACCTATTTGAATTGTAAATACCAGACCTATTTGATTTGTTTACAAGTTATATCAAATGAAACTTATACCAATTGTAAACCAATTTGCAACTAAATCATATCAGACCTATTTTATTCCTATTTTCAACTTATATTGCAAATTAACAAATTATACCAATTTATACCAAATCAATATAGCAAATGCATCTTATACGAATAATACAACATAACTTGTTTAAAACATAACCATTATAATATAACATAAGTTGTTCACAACTGGTTCATAACATACCATAGTACCAAAACAATAGAAGCTGAAAACATAATAGTTCATAATTCATAACATGACCATATTATAATCAAAGCATACTGCATCGAATCTTGGGTAGCTTGGGGTACTTAAGATCCATGTCTAGTTTCAACTTGAGTTTCGTTGGCTTTCTTAGTAGACTTTGTAGTCTTTGCTTTCTTAGCATTGTTGCCTCCTTTTGGTATTGCTCTATCAGTTGCTCTCTTACCCTTACAAGTTCTCTTGTTGTGTCCAATTTATCTATATTTCTTGCAAGTGAATGTTGCAAATTTTCTTGAAAGCACGTGAGGATTCTTTAGATTATCAGTTGCCTTGTTTCTCATCTTCTTTGGAGGTTCAATTGCTCTTTTCATGACAGGAGGACAAATGGACACATGATCAACATTAGTCCATAATTGTGGTCCATTTGTAGGAAACACAATATTAGTATATGTCTTCTCAAATGTTACCTTGCTACAAAAACATAAACTATCTCACAATTCAAATATGTCACAATATATCATAATGTTCATAATCTAAAATAACTATAATAGGGTGAGCCATAATTTTGAGGCTTTTTATGTTCCAAATGCAGGAGATTACATGACAACATGTGATTCTAGTCAATTCCCACTTTCAGCCACAAGTTTCATTTCTGATTAACCAATATGTATCAACTCCATTGGTCACTCCAAATATTGAGAGATCATCATCACCATACCAAGTTGAGTCCATCCTTGTCTTACTTTTGTTCTTCTCAATAAGCAACCTGGATTCTATGATAAATAGCTCATTCATAACCTTGTAGTAACCAGTGGGTTAGACACTTTATGCCCAACATAAACATCTATCAGCCCGTGGCCTACAACATCTTGGACAAACCGGAGCACATCATTATCATTGTTTAATGGTCTAAAACCACGAGTAAAGCTTAATATGGGTTTTTTATACAACAAATTATTGATGTCTACATAATTATGGATTTTAATCAGTCCCTCCAAATCCATGTATGACATATAATAAACATTCTATTTTCATTCCATTTTAGTTACCTCACCACCAACATACAATTGAACAGGTTCAGTTACAAATTTATCCATATGGTGGAGTTTTAACCTAACTTTAGTCTCATAATTTGGCCTAAAATTTACAATATTCAAATGCGATATTAATAACTTAATCCACATACAATAAACAAAGAAACATGGTGGACCACAAAAGAAATAAGACTTTAATAACATGATGGATCACACAGAACAATATATAACAATTGTTTATTCCAAACAAGATATGAAAACATACCTCCGACAAAATTTCACTTCTCTATTAGTCATCTTAAGTCCGTTCTCAACCACTATCTAGTTGTTCTTCGTGCCCTAACTATGATAGAGAAGAAGATGGATAAACTAGCAACCGTCAGATGGAAGAAAAGAGATTTAGAGTTATAAACTATCCATTTCTCAATTTAAGTTAATTACAATTAATTAAAAAGTATTTTTTAAAAATACAAATTATTTTTAATATTTAAAATGTAGAACTGAATATGTAAAATAAATATATAAAATAAAAATATGATATGGTGCACAACTTCTTTCCACGTCAATAATTGCACAATCAGATGGAAAAAATTAAACAAAATTCTGAATAAGATAAAATTTACACACTTGAAGTTGAAAACTAGCTTTTAAAATTAGAAACTGAGACTTCAGAAATCTAGATAAAAATACATTTAAACAAAAATATTTTTATGAAATTTAAAAAATATACTCATGCTAAAGAATAATACTAGAATTCTTAGACGGTCGTTTCTAATTTCACATGCTTTATAAGCCCATAGACCAGAGTTTGTTCATTTTCTAAATTTCAATTTCCGTTCACCACATTTCTCTGACAGGTTTTAACGGAAGAACCTTTCGCGCCAAAATTCAATCGATTTCTCTCCGATTTCAACCTTCTCTTGTTCCTCCGATCTGCATTCTACTCTCTGTAACTGCTCAATTCTTCAATCTCTTCCTCTTCTCTCAGATTTCTCTAACATTACGCTAAACAACAATCTCAGATTTCAAATTTTCAAAAAATTTCAGACCTAGTTCTGTGATTTTGATTTTTTTCCTACACCTTTCCCTTTTCACTGATGCAGATTTCGTGTTCGGATACGGTGATTGAATTGAAGTGCTGCGGAAACGAGGAATTGAACTAGCAAGTAGCGTTTAGGTAAATTCTCAGTGACGATCCTGATACCGCTTCTTTTGAATTTATGGCGTTTTTGTTACATTTGTTCTTCTGGCTATTTAGGTTAAAGTTCAATGTATTTGAAGTTCTGTAATTTTTTTCATGCACGAAAGCACGTTATCGAGTTGTTGACATGATTGTTTTTGGAATGCTCCTTCTAGTTCTAAAGTAAATTATGATCTAAAATTAGTGTTCAAATTTGTCTCCCTTTATATTGATTATTATTGCTTTTATCATAGCTGTTAGACTTGTTTCACAGATTAGGCATGCTGTTTTAGTATGCTAGCTCTTTTTTCCCTTTTGAGAAATTCCAGCAGTGGCATTGATCTATGTAGTATCCTGATGCATGGTTTTGTCTTGCAGGTATTGTCAACCCTTGGACATGTATATAGGTAGTATCTGACTGCTGAAATGAGATGCAATGCATGCTGGCGATAGAAGGCGGGCCATTGCCACAACATGTGGTCACCTACTGTGTATCCATTTGAGAGCAATTTTGTCCTTGAATTCCTTTAACTTATACTGCATAAAATCAAATAGTTCATGTCAAATTAGGTAGATATTCCCTTTTGTTTTGTCATTCAAGTGGTTAATTCACACATTTCTGGTTTCCTTAACAAAGTTAACAGGCACAGAAGATGCCAATAAGATATTAAGCAATGATGGAGCATGCCCTGTTTGTGATCAAGTTCTTTCCAAGAGGTGAGGATTATATTGGGATCTGTTGCTTATATAGACACAAAAAATCGGGATTTTGATGTTCACAGTTTCACATGATTAAACACTACAATAAAAAGTCGTCCAATTGATGGCATTAATCATCCTTAGCGATTTTTACATAAATTTCTTTAGGGTATTCTGTCCTTTATCTAAAGCATATGCTTTTAATTTAGATCATCGTAGATATGATTATTTGGTGGCACTATTATTCCCTCAATGTTAATTACCAATACTTGGCTGAAATGTGATGTTTTTCTTATCGTATAAATTTGGGTTGTCAATATAAAATTTATGGATTACTTGTTTTTGTCTAATTTATGTGTTTCTCTTATCAGTCTCATGAAATCTGTGGATTTAAATCCCAATGATGAATGGGTTAATGTGAGTAAGCATTCTACGCGTACAGCTAACTACATAGTACATACAGTTTAGATATTTTCTGTAATAATTTGAAGGACATCATTCCTGTTAATTTAATGTTTTCCTCTGCAGATGGCCATGGCGGTGTCTCCACAGATGTGTATCCTTTATGCCCATTGTTTAAATGGCACTCGTTGAAAATTTGAAATTAATGTTGCATGTTATAGTACTTTGTAGTACCCGAGGATTTGACTAAAGTAAATAAAGTGCATATTCTGAAATTAAAGAATTTAAGTTTACATTTGACCAATTGTTTTACCTTAAAGAAAACTTAGTAATGAAGAGTGCGCATAGAAGTGTGATGTTCTACATTGGGCAAAAGAACTTGAGATGCAGTGTAAGATGAACAAGATTGTTGGTCAATTCCAGCAGAGATGTGAGATGATACAAGAAAAGGCTACAGAAAGAGTAGAGCAGTTGCATACTGCTTACCAAAAGATGGCCAAGAGGTGCCAGATGATGCAACAGGAAATTGAGAACTTAACCAAGGACAATCAAGAACTTCAGGAAAAATTTGCTGAAAAATCCAGGTCAGTGTCAATCGCTTCTCTATCTTTTAAAAGTCCAAATTCTTCATCTGCTGACTAAGTTATTTCTGTTTCAGGCAGAAGAGAAAACTAGATGAAATGTATGACCAGCTCAGAAATGAGTTTGACTCTGCAGCGGTCTGCCATACAGCCTGCAAGCAACTTTTATCCGAGAAATGAGCATGATTTGTTCTCCAACCCGCCTAACCTGTTGGATGAAAGAGAAACTGGTCGAAAAGGTAATCTTTTACTTTAAACACTCAGACTACTTGTTAGCTTTAATCGAAAATGTTTAATGATACATTAAAGTTTCAGTTAGCTTTAAAACCAAATGAAGTATCTATAATTTAAGCATAATAAGGAGAACATGGACTTATGCTGATAACCTCATTTTTGCTTTTTAAATGTTTCCAAAATTAGATAACTTATTTGTTGCAGGTCTGCCGGTATTCCCTCCTCCCACTCCAGGACCAAGAGAGGATCTATGGCCAGCCAGGCAGAATAGCAATAACTCTGGGGATGCTGGGATTGGGATCAGAAGGGCTCACCCTGTTTTCGGACCTGGAGCTACAAGCAACCCATCAATGAATCTCAGGAATCTGATACTCTCTCCAATCAAGAGGCCTCAGCTCTCACGTAAACAAATCTGTTCACGTGAGTAAAAAAACCTCGAGTCTGGAAAATTCATCTGTAATGCACATCTTACTCTTGTATTTTGTTTCAGATTGTAGGCCCAAAGGAGGCTAATCTATGCTGTCAGTTAAGCATTCTGTTTTGATTCTGGCTTTAGTCTGTTTGCTATTTTTCAAAAAATTTCACCTTTCAGTTATTGTTTATGGTGAGCAGAGAAAAAGTGTTCTAAGATTTTGCATATATGAATTTGTTGCCCTCATAATGTACTATGATATTTTAAACTTAATATCTTAAAACTCTTCTAGATGAAGGGCTGGTAGAGGTAGAAGGAACAATGTATATTTCATTTCCTTCCCTTGCCTCAATAGTAGATAGATAATTCCCAGCGTAGTTTATGGTGAAAGGTGAAAACTCTAGCGTGGTGCTGAAAAGTTTCAACTATGAAGGAGTTGTCCGATTTTGTTTCTATTGATTTATTATAAAGAATCAAATCAAACTTTTTAAATCTTGTTTTTAGCTCCTAATTTCATTGTTTTTTCAACGAACGAAATTGTGTTGGCTTTTCATAAATAAATAAAAAATTAAATTAGGCAGATATATTTAGGGATCTTCATTGATTGGTTTTTCAAAATAATCAAATCTGTTTTATGGTAAAAACCATTTATATAGATGGGATATTAAAATATAACCATAATGAACTACTCTTTAAAATCGGAGTAAAAAGGAAGCTCATGAACCACATTGTAGGGGTTCAAAATCAGCTCCAAATGAATGCTAGTATGGGAAGAATGATTAGCTTTGAGATGAAGCTTCAATATTAATTGAATGAGCTGCTGAAACAAGAGGAGCTGATGTGATTTCAGAGGTCCATAGCCAAGTGGTTGATAGAACGGGATCAGAATACTAAGAGTGCGTTTGTTTGAGAGATTAAAATTACAATTCCAGGAATATTATTCTTAAGAATGGTAATGCAAATAATTTTATTCTCATCAAGTTGTTTGGTAAATAATAAAGATTCCTAGGAATATTTTTGAATTTTATTTTATTTATAATTTTAAAATTTTAAAAATATAGAATATTGTGGTGAAATAATATGAAAGTGGGTAGTTATAGTTGGTTATTTTTATTCCCATAGAATAAATGTTTAAGATTTCATGAGTAAATTATATTCTTAGGTATTATGTTCCAAGGAATTTTTTTCTTTCCATCTACTAAACAAAGGAATAATTATTTCCAACCTCAAGTTTCTAGAAATCTTTTTTCTAGCACCGAAACAAACACACCTAAGGATTATTATTTGAAAACTATCCAATGTTGTTCGAAGAATAATATTATGGCTATAAAGGATGAGAATGGTAACTGAATCAATTATGAAAGGCAAATTAAACAAGTTGACAATTGTAAGGTTTTATTTGCTTTTAATGACACCGGCAAATTTTGGAAGCAGATTAAGTATACCTTTCTGCTGCTTGACCCAAATGTGTTAGAAAGGCTTGCAACAAATATCAGTGAAGGGGAAATTAAGCATGCAGTTTTTGTCATGAGCCCTTAGAAAGCGCCTGGCCCCGATGGCTTCCTGTGGGTTATTTTTCAGAATTTTGGAGCACTGTTGGAAGTAGTGTCTGTAGGTTTGTAAAGGAAGTTTAGGATTCACCCAACAACTTAGTTGATGTGAATTAACATTTGCCTTATCCTGAAAATCATGCCGCCAGAACAAGTTAATCATTCTAGGCCAATCTCTTTGTGCAATGTGAGCTATAAGGTGGTGAGTAAAGTCATTGTGGAGAGATTAAAGCATAGTATCTCGAAGCTTGTTTTGTCGTTTCAATTAGGCTTTGTTCATGGCCTAAGTATCCATGAAAATATAATTATGGTACATGAGATTATTCATAGGAAGCAGAACATGAAAACGAAGAAAGGTTATTTTGCGATTAAGGTTGACTTATCGAAAGCATATGACAAAATAAGGTGGGATTTTATTTGGAGAATTAGGGAGGAAATCCAATTTCCTCAAAAAATTATAGATATTATTATGCATGGAGTAACGAGTGTTGAAACGAATATCAAGTGAAATGACATCTCTTATGAGTACTTCATGTCTTGTTATAATTAAATAACTTAAACGATCCTGAGGTAATTTTGCCTAAAAATAATAATAATCCTATTATTCTACTAATAATCTTATTTAATTATTATAAAATAATCATGAATCTATTAGAATATCCAAATAATGCTAATAACTAGCTATCTCTCTACATCTCGTGCTTCTACACTTTTGGTTATACACCCCCATTATCTCAATTCCAATAATTTCTAAGATATCTAATTCCCAACAAATGCATCACAAAACAACAAAGATTCACTAAAACGCACAAATACATCACATAATCTAATTTAATTAAATAAAATAATCCAACGAAACCGGAGTGTTACACTGAACAAGTTTATCCTACTAGACAACAACAATAATCTTAAACCTAATCTCCACCTTCTTAACTTGAATGTTCTCAAGGACGTTCATAATGTTGAATAAAATGTAAAAAGAGAGATAAATAGAAGAAATTATGTTTTATAATGTTGCGAATCGGATGCCTTGTAACAAAATATAAACTTGTTGTTTAATGATCAAGAAACAATTAGGGTAGGAAAAAGAATGAAGAACACGATGAACACAAGGATTGATTATTAACTGCTATTCTTTCCTTACTCTTGAAATAAGATTGCAAGTATCAAGAATAACAAATAACTCTCTCACCCTAAAATAGGATTTGCAGGATGCAATGATGGGAGACTAATATGTTATTTATAATAAACCTAACATACTAAACTAATGGGCTTTTATCACAAATACCCATTACAAGCTAACTTAGGGTACAAGCTAACTTAACCAATTGGACATAACAAACATGCCCAATTTGATGCTATCAATCCTAGCATCCTTCGACACTACAAGCTAGAACACACTTCGACTACAACTTGTAACACTTCGACAACAACATGTGAGCAATCTTCGACTGCATGCTAAACTCTGTCGAACCAAAATACTATCTTCGACCCAATAGAATTCGATCCAATATCTCACATATAATGATTCAATCTCTTAGCCTCAAGGTCTAATCCAGTCTTAATGGTAAAACCTGTAAGAACAAAATTTGGTTATGTATATGGTCTTTAGTTTTGATGATGACAATACATTATTTGTTAGAGAATAATTTTCTACCTTAATGATTTTGTATAGTATGTAGTTTTTTCTAACAATAGAATGACGTGTGATGTCACCAGTTTCTAGAATCAACACACTCTGACTCTAGAGAGATACAAAGTACGTGTTACAAGACATTGTCAAGTTCTGAAATGCTTTTAAACAATGAGTCTGATGAACATTAGTCTAGAGCTTCTGACTGTGACTATGATGGAAAAGCTTAAGAAGACTTCTCAAGTTCTAAGGTTCTGAAGATTTTGAAGACAAGGTTATGTTGAACAAGTTCTGAAGACAATGTTCTGAAGATTTTACGCTTTTAAGTTTTGAGATTATGAAGACCAAGCTCTGAAAACCCTGAAGACAATGTTCTGCTAAACAAGTTCTAACGACTCTGAGGACAAGTTTTGAATATTCTCATTCTGATTTTGATCCTTCTAAGCATGTTTCATCAATACACATTCTGAAACCTCTGAAGATTAGAAGATGACATCAAAATAATTTGTACGTAAGTATATAATACATGTAAAAGATCAAATATTCTTTCTACGACAATGATTTTGTGCCACAAGATCAATACTATGTTGTATAATTTATTAAATAAAATAGTAAATATTAAAAGAAACTAAAAAAATAAAATGGTTTGTACTTTGTAGTAAAAAAAGAAATTCAATTGGACATTCTTTATTAATTAATATATTTGAAAAGGCCAAAACCAACAACCGAAACCGAATCCCAATTAACGGACCCATCTTCGCAATGCTCCGACCCGTTTTCCCCTCTCCTTTCAACAACATCAGCCCTATCGAAATCGGGTCCAACCCATATTCCACCACACCATAATCAGGTCATCCTGTCGCCCTCTCCCACCTCTCAAAACCCTATCGTTTTCTTCCGGATCATCCGATCGGACCCATCCACCGTTTCTCCCCCTCTCTCTCAGTAAGACTCCCCCTCTCTCTCTTTCTTCAATTCGTCTTTCTCTTTTTCAATTGCATCATTTCATTGTTAAACTTAACTTTTCAGTTCTTGCTTTTAAATTGCGGTTATACCAAATTTTTTTTTGTAATGTCTGTGCCATAATTGAGGAATATTGTGTCATTTTTGTTCAATTATTACTTGTATTTTTTTAACCCTGACGAATTGTCAGGTGAAGGCTTGAGTTTTGAGAGTGCGCTCCTCTCAGAGTCTCAATCCCGTTAGATACTAACAATTCTTATGTTGAGTCAGATACTTTGCTCTGACTCTAAACGGCCTCGTGGACGGTGGGATTGGTCCCTTGTATTAGTGCGTAGTTTGCTTAGGCTTAATGTGGTTGTTTGTTCTTTTAATTCAGTGATTTTGATGGAATTGACTTAAAATTAAGTTTTATCGGTCTATCATCTATGTCTCCGTTGTCCCCTCTTCTCCGGTATTCACCAGAGGCTGACAAACACTTCACTTTTGTTGACGTGCAGATTAAGTGTACTCTCAAGCGTATCTGATGGAAGTATCAAATGATTCGGGCACTAAGAAACCGAAAAGGTTGACATCTGTTGTTTGGAATCACTTTGAAAGGATTAGAAAGGCCGATATATGTTATGCTGTTTGCCTACATTGTAACAAGAGACTTAGTGGATCGAGTAACAGCGGAACTACTCATCTAAGAAATCACTTGATGCGGTGTCTGAAACGATCAAATTTTGACGTTTCTCAATTACTTACGGTAAAGAGAAGGAAAAAAGATAATACTGTCAGCCTAGCAAACATTAGTTTTGACGAAGATCAGAGGAAAGAAGAATATATAAAGCCAGCATTCGTCAAGTTTGATCAAGAACATAAGAAAGATGAAGTCGTTAACTTTGTAAGTAGTAAATTTGATCAGGATAGGAGTCAACATGATCTCGCTCGTATGATCATATTACATGGATACCCATTGACATTGGTTGAACAAGTTGGATTCAAAGTCTTTGTGAAGAACCTCCAGCCTCTCTTCGAGTTCTTGCCAAATAGCAACTTAGAGGTTTCTTGTATAGAAATCTATAGGAGGGAAAAAGAGAAAGTGAATGAGATGATAAGCAAATTATGTGGCAGGATTAATCTCTCCATTGAAATGTGGTCTTCGGCAGAAAATACCTCATTTTTGTGTCTATCTGCGCATTATATTGACGAGAAATGGACATTGCAGAAGAAAATTTTGAACTTTCTTACACTTGACTCTTCCTACACTGAAGACTTGCTTCCTGAAGTGATTATCAAATGCCTTGATGAATGGGATATTGACTGCAAGCTGTTTGCGTTGACTCTTGATGATTGTTCTGTTGATGATGACATCACTCTCCGAATCAAAGAGCGTGTTTCTGAGAAAAGGCCTTTCTTAAGTACTCGACAAATACTCGATGTACGCTCTGCAGCGCATCTCATAATTTCCATCGTTCAAGATGCAATGGATGCATTGCACGAGTTGATCCAAAAGATTCGAGAGAGCATCAGATACGTTAAAAGTTCACAAGAAGTTCAAGAAAAATTTAATGAAATTTCTCAGCGTGCTGGGATCAACTCCCTGAAGGCCTTATTTCTTGATAATCCACTACAATGGAATACTACATATATCATGCTTGAAACTGCACTAGAATACAGGGGTGCTTTTTCACTCCTTCAAGAACACGATCTCTCTTACTCATCAAATCTATCGGATGAAGAGTGGGAATGGGCTAATTCTGTTGCTGGATATTTAAAACTCCTTGTTGAAATTATGAATATCTTCTCAAGCAACAGATTTCCTACAGCGAACATATTCTTCCCTGAGATCTGTGACATTCATATTCAATTAATTGACTGGAGCAGAAGTTCTGACAATTTTCTTAGTCCCATGGCTTTGAAGATGAAAGCCAAATTTGATAAGTACTGGAGCAAATGCAGCTTGGCTTTAGCTTTAGCTGCAGTCCTAGATCCTCGATTTAAAATGAAGTTGGTTGAGTACTACTACTCTTTGATATATGGAAGCACCGCTTTGGATCGTATCAAGGAAGTTTCTGACGGTATCAAAGAACTTTTTAATGCATATTCTATCTGTTCGACAATGGTTGATCAAGGGTCAGCCTTGCCTGGAAGTAGCTTACCAAGCACCAGTAGTGGTGGCAGAGATAGACTAAAAGGCTTGACAGATTCCTTCACGAGACATCACAGAGTCAGTCGATGACATCAGACTTGGACAAGTATTTAGAGGAACCGATATTTCCTCGTAATTCTGAGTTTAACATACTGAACTGGTGGAAAGTCCACATGCCCAGATACCCGATTTTGTCTATGATGGCACGAGATGTTCTTGGGACTCCAATGTCAACTTTGGCACCTGAATTGGCATTTACCACAGGGGGCAGAGTTCTCGATTCTTCTCGCAGTTTGCTGAACCCAGATACCCGAGAGGCTTTAGTATGCGCACAAGATTGGATCCGTAATGAATCAGGAGGTACATTCTTACTCAATTGATTCATTTTCTCCACTCTTAGAACAATCCTAAATTCCCTAATTCATAGCTTATGTCTTATGCATTTGTGCTGTCTCTGACATCTTATCAGATTTTAATCCATCCCCAATCCATTCTGCTCCACCTCTTCTCCTTGAATCGAGTTAATGTTTCCGAGGTATTCTTCTACGAAACTTGCATCATATGTTTTAATCTCTCCACTTTCCGTTGTTAAACATTAATCTTTCTACTTATTTATATTCAATGTCAGGAAGTACCAAAGAAGCTATCTTAGAGAATTGTTAACTGTACTGTTGTTCGCCTATGTCATTTCTTGCTTGGAAGTGATACACTATGTAAGAAGCAATGTATATTCTTAGAATAACCTAGTTTTTTATTGGAGTTTCATTCAGATGAATCCCGTTTTGTATAGAGGGTTGCATACCCTTGTTCCTACAATATGGCAATAGTTCTATCTACTACTCTAGTCACTTATGTTAAGCTTTATTCTTCTCATTTTTCTAGTTCAATGGATGATTGATGGTCATATATAAAAAGAAACAAGAGTATAAAATAGAGAGAGAGAAAACGATGAAAATGTATGAGAGGATTCAAATCCGTCCATACCCATCTCTGCTTGTTATTCTCTGTTGGTTTTCAACACAACTGCATTATTTGGCTCAAGCAAATTTATGTGTAGATTATTGTTTAAAAAATACTCATACAAGTTCGGATAGGAAAAAATATTTTTCACTTCATGTATACTTTCAAGTGTTTGTATGGCCTCACTTTTCTATAAGATCTCCTGTTTTTTTTGGAGTTTTTTGGAATTTTTTTATCTCACCCTGTGAAATTGAAAAAAACCATATGTGAAAATTCAATTTTGTCCATGTGATTTCAGGAGTGTATTTCTGTATTTCTGGAATGCATTTTTTTGTTAAACTTCCCTTAATTTTAGAGTCTGAAGCACTCCACAATCCACCCATACATTCCATTTATTTTTGAACTACGCCCAAATTTTACGACTTCATTAATTTCGGAAATATATTTTTCGGAATTCTCCCTAAACACATTACATGGGGCGGTCTTTAAATTAGAACCCATATTTTAAAGGTTTTTTTAGTCAAATCTTAAAAAATGTACTATCCATTAGGATTATTAGTCTGTATGGGCCGTGGGTGGGTAGTCCATCAGGTCTTCAAAGTTAAAATTTAAAAAATTATACTAATATATGGAGTTGTTTTAAGATAATATATTGATTTTTTTCACTTCACATAATTTTGTTCTATTTTATTCAATATTTCTTTTAAATATTATACATTAAAATAATCAACACTATTTTTTCGTATTCTATTAATTTCTCTTATGTTAAATATTTGAGTATTATTTTTTACAATTTAGACAAGTAATGTACTTAAAACACATTATAATATTTATAAAAGATAATATAGTAATTAAAAATATATTATGTTTAAAATAATATAATTTTTTATTTTATTTTAAATTTCTTTATTAAAAAAAGTTCGTTTAGGTTGGGAAGACCGAAGTCCATCTAGGACTGAGTAGTTTGAAATTCATTTAGGACCGGGTTCAAATAGTAATTTTAAGGTGCATATTACAATAGGTATTTTTGACCCAGTCTTAAAAAGTCCAGATCCATCAGAATCTCGAAAAAAATGTATAGCAGTAGTAGGAATCGAAAATTTATTTTCGGTGATATTTTGAAAATGTATTTCTGAAAAAATTTAACTGTAAAATGAAGCGTATCTCAAAAACGAAAGAATTATATGTGTGAGGGATGCGTCCCAAAAATACATTTTTAAAATTTAGAAGCATTTTCGAAAATTCAAATAATACGCTAGAAGGCTATATAGGTTGCATTAAAAAATTTCCTTTTTATGTTTCTCTGTCTCACTAAGGAATGAAGTGGAGTGGAAGTGTGGAACACTAAAAAGAATGAAGTGGAATGAAATAGAGAAAGAGTAAAAACGATTTTTATAATTTGGATATTATTACTAATTTTGTCATTTTGCTCGAATTGGATGGTATAAATAATAATTGAAAGTGATGGGTATTTTATACTGGAGTAAATAATTTTGTCATTTTGCTCGAATCGGATGGTATAAATAATACTACCTCCGTTCCTATATATAAGAGACAATTCAATTTTTAGATTCATTGAATAATCAATGTACCTAGTCTATAAATTGACCAAATACATTGGTTATTCAATGAATTTAAAAAATGAATTGTCTCTTATATATAGGAGCAGAATAGTAATTGAAAGTGATAGAATGAGATGAAATGAACTGTATCACTTTTTCTATTCCATTTTTTGTTAATCTAAATAATAATAAAAAAATTTAAATATATTTTTGGTCCCCTTATTTTTAAATTTTAGTTTTCTATTTTAAAAGTTAATTTTTTGGTCCTTCAACTTTATCTCACTTGGAATTTTGTTTGTTCTTCTATAGTTTTGCATATGTGATATCCTTATTAATGAAATGACATTGCTATAGTAATTCCTACAATATATGTTCATCTAACATGAAGTTACTATAGTAGTGATATGACATTAATAAAAACGTCACATACTATATGACATTAATAAAACGTCACATATACAAAATTAGCAGTGATGTGTCATTAATAAAAGTGTCACATATACAAAATTTAAAAGGAATCAATAAAATTTAAGAACGAAAAAATTGACTTTTAAAATAAATGTACAAATAAGAAATTTAAAAGAACATTTAAACTTTTTTTTAAAATAAGTTTATCCATCCTATTCAATTCCTTAATCCAACCATTGTCTAAAAGCATCCACGTTCACCTTATGGATGAAATGAACTGCATCACTTTTTCTATTCTATTTTTAATTAATCTAAATAATAAAAAATAATTTTAAATATATGTTCGGTCCCCTTATTTTTAAATTTTAGTTTTCTATTTTAAAAGTTAACTTTTTATTCTCAAACTTTATCTCATTTGAGATTTTGTTGGTTCTTCTATAATTTTGCATATGTGATAGTCTTATTAATAAAATGACATTGTTACAATAATTCCTACAATACATGTTCATCTAACGTGAAATTATTGTAGTAGTAATATGACATTAATAAAAACGTCAGATATACAAATATACAAAATTAACAGTGATGTGTCATTAATAAAGTGTCACGTATGCAAAAGTAAAAAGAAATCAATGACATTTTAAGTGAGACAAAATTTAAAAACAAAAAAAATTGACCTTTAAAATAGATGTACAAATAAAAATTTAAAAGAGCATTTAACCTTTTTTAAAAATAAGTTTATTCCATCCTATTCACTTCCTTAATCCAACCATTGTCTAAAAGCATCGGCGTTCACCTTATGCAGGAAAAAAAATAAAAAAAAAATAAAACCTTAAAAAATAAAATTGAAATTACAAGAAAATATATTACATCAAGATTAAATACTCCTTTTGGTGCTTGGACCTCTTTATTCCCAACAAAAAATGATCTAGTTGAGAATAAAAGAGAGGATGAGTGATGATGAGAATGTGATTTTATTAAATCATAACCATTGGTGTATTGCTTTTTCTTGGTGCATACCATGTGTATGTTGACTCAACAATAATAAAAATGTATAGCTTTTGAAAAGGAATAAAAAGTTGGAACAAATTCCCTCTAAGTCATTGGGCAAAGGGAGGTTGAGGCAAAGGAATCATGTTCGATGTTCGTGACGATATATTGCATGACATCCAAGTGCTTTCTTCCATTCCTTGTTATCTCTTTGTTAATCTTCTCATTTCTCTCTCACACACACATTCTAAGGCCAAAAAAGCATCTTCATTCTTCACCTTTCTTTCAGGTTAGTTTTCTCTTATTTTTCTATTATGCTTTTATTGAATTATGATTTTCTTAGACCATAGGCATGAAAAGTGTTTGTTGCTGCACTCTTTGTTTTCTTTGCTTTTCGATTTTGGTTGTGATCTTGTTTTGTTTTCACATGTGGTTGTTGAAACTTTTAAAAGACATGTTTATCAAGAAATCAATATATATTAAGAAAAAATAATTAACAAAGACTAAACCATAATGCATGGAAAGTAATTTTGTCAGCATTTAGTATATGATTTGTCTGTTGACATTAGTGGCTAGTTAGACATCCAAAGGCAAAAGAGAAATGATGTCTGAATTCTTTTTGCCTGATTTGTGACTCATTCAACATTTGACAACAGCTTTTCAGAAATTTGAATTTGATGTGTTCATAATATTTAATCAAGAGTGCTATTAACTTATGTTATAAAAAAATGTTAATTGTGTAAATATGTTTTTTAAGTAACAACAAATATTGTAATAACAAAATTACATAAGCTTGTCATATCAAGAAACACACAACAAATAAAAGTGGACCTCATTTGGGCAATCTCCTCAATATGCATTTGTGTAGGAGATAAAAGGTCTAATAGATGATTGATAAAGATGCATGTCAATAGGGTTTGGGTAAAATACTATAATATCTATTCATATGTTCGAGTTTTTAAAAAAAATCGATATCTGAGTCCATATCTATGTGGATGCCAATATTTATATATGTACCTGTATTTTGTTGGTACCTAAATATTGATATCTATATCTGTTACTTGCATCTATAAGAAAAATAAATCGATCAATTATGAAATATCAAATATTTTTAAGTTTTTAATAACATTTTAAGAACTATAAAATTTTATTGTTAAATTATAAAATAAACAAACATCTATATTTTGAGGGTATGAGGTAGGTGGGGTACTAAGGTACCCGTACCCGCTTATGTGAGTGAGTATTTACCCGTGCTCATGTCCTTATATGTTTTGTGGGTTTTCACCCTATTTATTGTGGATATTTTTTGCGGATACTTAGTGAGTATGAGTCAAATTGTCATCCTTATAGAAGAATAATGTTTAGTTAAGTCAACTGAGTTAATAGCTATGCAAGGATATTTGATTGTAGGAGCGCGTGTTTGAATTTGCAACATATCATTTATTCACCTTTATGATGAGAAATTTCTGTCTAAAGTTGTATTGAGAGAGAGAGAGAGAGAGAGAGAGAGAGAGAGAGAGAGAGTTGGACACGTGACTTAAACACAAGAGGGGGTTATGGATGTTTGAAAAACGTTGTTTAAAGTTAAAGTGTTTGATAAAATCAAAGTGTGAAACCATTTGTAAAGAAAACAAAGAAATAGGTAGCTAAATAATGAAACATATAGAAAACAACATGAAAGAAATTAACTGAAAAGTAAAAGAGATAAGCGAAAAAGAAAGACACCAATGAATTATAGAGGTATGGTCTAAATAAAGATAGTCAAATCCTTTCTCCAAAAAATTTTCACGAGATTTTCCACTCCCTTGTGAGCTTTTAATAGGATATGCTACAAACTTCCTTTTATAAGAACTTTGAAGTTTAATAGATAGTTTCCTACCAAACAACGATAATCTCAAAATAAGATGAGATTTTATACATAATTGAACCGATATATCTTTTACACCATATGAGCTCAAAGACCAAGATGAGATTTTACATGACTAATTTTGAACCAACAATGATTTTATTCAGGAACCATTGTGGAGATTTTACTAGTTGATCTTCACAAAGAGAGCTTTTGCTGCAAAGGAAACTCATAAGCAAAATTGAGACTTCCTAAGACAACCCACAAACCAAATAAGAGATTTTATTAGTTTAGCTTGCAACAAACAACTTCTTACAAAAAAGGTACTTTACTCAAGAGATAATGCACTTTTGAGAAAATTACAATCATACTCACATAAAACATGAGCCTCACTAATCACAAGAATACTCTTAAAGAATTGTAGTAAAATATGTTTGGGGAAAATGAAAGACTTGTAGAAAAATGCGAGATAACGAGAAAGTAGGATCAAATATCATTTTTTGAATATTTTTAAATGATATAAAAACTCTTTATTTATAGGTCAAAATATGGTGTAAATTTGAAAACAATTTCTAGATAAAATAATTCTCATAATCGACCAGACCTATCAATTATACATATAAATAATTGATTGTTAAGTCACAAATAGAAGATTTTGATATTTAGCCATTGTTTATCATTAATAGATTGTTTTGTTCGATTATAAGCGTGGCAAAGTGAAATAATCAATTATAACACTAGGGCTAATCGATAATTGAGTTATAAAAGAGCTTCTAATTGACTAGACATCCTTGATTGATTAATAGGCCTTAAAATCATTTTCAAGTAGTTATAATAAAACAAGATATGTTTCTCAAAAGATTTTTAGTGTGTGATTTTGCCTTAGTAGTTTCATAAATACACTTGTGCCTTTACTAGACACATGTCACTCTAACTGACCCAACAAAACATGCTTAACACTTTATATTTTCACAATTTTGAAGTTTTAAGTCTGGACATCATTATCTTTGGACATCATTATCTTTGATTTTATCATCACATAAGAACTTTAAATCTTTAATTTGATAAGGCTTGAGATGCCTTCAAGTTGATTACCATCATTAGAGAGTTGAGAGATCAAATCAATAGAGGATCTGAAACAAAAGTCTTCTCTTAAACATTATTTGATGACCCAGTTGAATCCAAAAAGATGACTTGATCTTTGAGAACATCTTCTAAAGAATAACTTGATAAAACATCTAAGAGCATCTTCGATCACTTGAGTTGTCTTCAAGAAATGATGACTTTATTAGGTTTCGTTTGATATCAATTTTTTTTTATCAAAACCAAACAATTGATTCTAACTTTTTTATCAAAAAATTTCGCTACTCTAAATTACCTTTGACAATATCTAAAAGCACAACGTTCACATAAAAATGTGAAAAGAGAGTATGAGAAGAAATAATGCGAACTTCAATTCATTTGAGTAGAAAATAAAAAAGTGAAGTTCAATAATTTGTTCGTGCGATAATATGGGAAGAATTAAGGTGAAAATTTCTTTTTCATTTGTTGTGTTTTAAAAAACTGACTCAATTTTAAAATTACATAATTGATATGAAAAAGGGAAAAAATACAATAAATAAAAGAAGAGAAAAAAATAAAATTATATTTTTTAATATTATAAAATGAGTTGTAAATTAAAAGATATTTTTATTAAATAATTTTGAAAGAAATTAAAATGATTTATGTTATCACAAGATTGTGTAGAAATTTTCTTTTTTGTGTCTAGAGTTTCAATGGTTTCATTTTTCAACACTTTTCTTTTTCACTTTTTATTCTCCACATTATTTTCTCTTTCTTTCACCTAATAATTTAACACACATTTAATTTTTATTCACTACAATAATTTTGTTTAATAAAATTCAATACTCTATCCCACCATCATTCGCAACACACAAAAAATTTAAGCATTTATTATAACCAATAAAATTTTGCAAAGTATTTTATGGGCTCCATTATCTTCTCATTCAACATATTAAATATTTTTAACACCAAATAATTCACCTCGCTTTATCTTCTCATTCAACACCTCATTACAAATATTCAACAATTAGTTTTTTTTTTCCAACACTCTTATTATACATTATACATGGCCTTAAAAGAAATGCTGTCACCTAGTACGTGGCTATATAATGCTTTTTAAGCAGCATGTGAAGCTTACACGAGGACTCTGCTTCTCCTTATTCTTATGTTTTTTTTTTTTAATTTTACTACTCCAACACTAATAAGATACCCGAGTAGCATATGAATAGAGGTGAGAATGAGTTTTGTTGTTACACACATATATGGTCTAATCTATTTGAACTAAGGTCGGACCACAGATATTTATTTAAAATATTAATTTTCTTTGTAGGTTTATATTATAAAAATCTATAAAATCTTATAGATTGGTCTATATATTTATATTAAAAATAGTTTAAATTTATTGATCTATATTATGTATATACAATTAAATAGTATATATATATATATATATATATATATATATATATATATATATATATATATATAAAGGATTTAGGGTTTAGGGTTTATTGAAAATTTTAATGAGAAATAGACTTTCAAACAAAATCTTTATAAAGGCCAGATCTGACAAAAACTGAGTTTATAGTAGGTCATAGGCCAGACTCAGACAACTTTTTTTAATATAGTAGGCCTCCGGCCAGACCATACAAAATTTTTAATATTGACTCGGGTAAAGAGATTTTTAAAATTTAAAAAAAATTATTTACCGAGTCAATATTTACATAAACATTAATATTTATATCCGTATAAGTACACATCCTCGTATACGCTTATCTGTATTTTTAGTAAAATAATAATATTTTAATTATAATTTATTATGTTATTTTATATTTTGAACGATATTAAAAAAATTCAACGATAATATGGTTGAGTTAAGAAATAAACAAACATTTATATTAAAATATACAAATTTAGTAATGTAATAATGAAGCATTGAATAAAATTGATAAATTAATATGTATAATAAAAATAAAAATAAAAATAAAAATATATTAAAGTATATTGTGTGGGTATGAGACAGGATGAATACTAAAGTACTCGTACCCGTGTTCATACCCATTTATTTTTGTGGTAATTGTCGTGTTCATGTTCGTGTATTTTGCGGATTTTAACTCTACCTATAGTGAGTAATTTTATGTGTGTCTACTAGAGATGAGTCCAATTGTCATCCCTAGTGCAACAACACAAGTAAATTTATTTGATACGGTATAAAATATATTTAGACATATATTTAAAATTGAACTAACCTATTAATTTTAAAATGAATAATAATTATATAAATTCAATTTTATTATAATATAAAGAGAAAAAAAGGGTCTTGTAAGATGAACAATTTGAAATAATTATTAATTAAAATAAAATATGTCTTATGCTATTAATGAGCCATGAAATAGAAAGTTTATTTTGATAAAATATAAAATGTATTCATATATAAATATAATTTGAGATGAGTTACTTAAATGTAATATACAAAAATAAGTATATGTGCTCAATTGTATTAAATAATTAATTAAAAATGAACAAAAATAACTCGTGAGATGAAAAAAGGAAAAAAAAAAAAATTATATTTTAAAATAAGAATTTTGTCTTTCAAATCAAGATAAATTGTTGATTAAAATAAAATAGATATTTGATTCGTGATATAAAATTGATTTGATACGATATAAAATTTGTTTAGATACACATAAAAAATTTAAAATGATTTACTTAATTGTAAGATTAACAATAATCATATAAATTTAACTATATTAAATAATCATAAAAAATAGAAGAAGAAAAAACCGTAAGATGGAGAAAGAAAAAATTAACATTTAAAAATAAGAATTTTGTCTTAAATTAAGATAATGATTATATTGATAGTGACCCGTGAAATAAAATAAATTATTGATTTTATTAAATAAAAAATACTAATATTTTTAGTGATAGTAAATAAATAGAAAAAAAATTAAAAGGAAATTGAGATTAACACTTGACATGCTAGGCGAAATGGATGAAAAATAGTGTGTTTGGGCTAGGAGAAGTGGATGAGAGATGTAAGGTAATTGGGCTAGTAAAAACATGTCGCGTGTAATATAATGAAAGATGTATTAGTGTTTTAATTATATTGAAAGATGTCGCATGTAATTGAATTATTATAAATAGATAATAAATGTGAAGTGAAAGGGAAAATAAGTAAGTTTAGGCAATTGAATTATTATAAATAGATAATAAATGTAAATTTTTAAAAGTGAAAGGGTAAATTAGTAAGTTTAGGCAATTGAATTATTATAGATAGATAATATATGATCCGTGATATAAAATAAATTATTAATTTTATTAAAATAAAAAATAGATTATTAGTATTTTTTAGTGATAATAAATAAACAAAAAATAATTAAATTGATAGTGAATGAACACTTGACATGCTAGGGAAAGTGGATGAGAGATGTAGTGTGATTGGACTAGTAAACACATGCCACATATAATATAATATAACAAGAGATGAATAAGTGCATGAGATACACTTAAGAAGTTGTACGAAGGTGATAAGAAATTGAAGAAGATGAGATTTAAATATTTGAGGAAGAAATATGAGAACACACAGATGAATGATGATTATGTAATTGTTGGTTTCTTCTCAAGATTGGTGTTGCTAGCCAATCAGATGAAATTGAGTGGCAAAAAGATCACCGAATTACCAAAGGATGAGAAAGTATCGAGAGCCTTAACTGCAAAATTTGACCACATTGTTGTGGTAATTGAAGAATTAAAGGATCTATCAAAGATGAAGCTTGAAGAGTTACAAGCATCTTTAAAGGCTCTGAGAAGGTCACAAAACTATTTAAGCAAGCCAATTTCTTCAAGAAGATGAAATAAGATGCCTCAAAGACCAACAAAAAGAAAGGAAGTAAAAGTGGAATAATAATAAGAAGTGTAATAATGAAAATGTTGACAATAATTCAATGATTCAAGGAGAGGCAGACAAGAATGATGCCTTTCACAACAATAAGTTAAAGAAGAAGGTGAAAATAAAGAAGTTCAATGGTATTGTTGCCAGAAGTTTGGCCATTATGTAAGAGATTGTTTTTCAATAAAGAAGCCAATTCTAGGGGAAAATAAGAATCAAATGTGCACATGCATGAAATAGTGATTCTGATGAGGTCATAGTAATGGTCAACACACTTTTTGTACAAGATCAAGACAACACATGATATCTTAACACAGACTGCAACAATCACATGGCATGCAACAAATATCGATTTATCAAGCTTGACAAATCAATGAGATATGACATTATATTTGCAAATAATAGCATAGTTACATATGAGGGTATGAGGAAAATTCTGGTGAAGAATAATGTTGGGTAGGAAGAAATCATAAATGATGTTATAAGTTTCTTCAATTGCAAGTAACATGACAAGCTTGACCCAATTGCTTGACAAACAATTATACCATGAGGTTATAAGATAAGGAGCTGCTGGTGTTTGATGTAAGTTCTAAACTAATTTAAGGCACCTTTATGTTATTATCAACATGTTTGACCATAAATCTCTTGTATCAACCATAACTTGTGATCAAAACTAGATTTGGCATCAAAGCTATGGCCATTTGAACTTCAAAATCTTAAGCCTAATGCACATGAAAAAATGGTGTATATATTTCCTCAGATCAAAATTCAAAATTATTCGTGTGAAGAGTGATGTTCAGCCAAGTAGTCAAGGAAGTCATTCAAGCATGACTTGTTTATGAAGTCAAAGCAAAGGTTAGAGATTGAATAATCATATGAATGCAGGTTTTTAAAAGTAGATTCAATGGGAGGTAACTGTTATTTTCTAACCTTCTTAAATGAATTCACTAGGTACATGTAGATTTACTTGACGAAGAAGAAAAGTGAAGTATTCACTCAATTCAAGAAGTTTAAGTTGTTAGTTAAAATGTAGGATGAATGCGACATTAGGAGATTGAGAACTGATGGAGATGGTGAATACATTTCAATTGATTTTCCATAATTCTAGGAGATAAAAGGAATTGAGTATGGGATAATAGCTCCTTACACACCTCAACACAATGAGATTGTTGAAAGGAAGAATATATGCATATTGAACATGGTAAGAAGCATGCTCAAGGAAATACAATTGGAAAATCATTTATGGGGTGAGGCAATCTTAACTGTAGTGCACATCATCAATAGATTCCCAACAAATAAGCTAATGAACAAGACACCATATAAACTTGGACAGGTCTGAAGCCAAATGTGATCCATTACATAATTTTTAGCTCTCTTTACTTCAAGCATGTACCTAAAAAATTAAGAAAGAAGTTGGATGATAGAAGTCAGGCTATGATCCTTATACGCTACCACTCAACCAGTGCATACAAATTATTGTAACCTAATCAGAATAAAGTGGTAATAAGTAGAGATATATATTTTGATGAAAGCAAAAGATGAAGTTGGCTTAAATTTCCAACCGATCCATTTTAGAAGGATCTAAACTCAAGAAATGTTAAAAGAAAATTGAAATAAGATAAAGTAAAGGAGATTGTCAATCACAAGAGGTAAGAAGTTCAACTAGAGCAAATAAGTCATACTAACATATTATGAAAGATTATCTGACCAATCAATACATGAATATGCTGATTTGATAGAGGAAGCAATGATGGATGAATTAGAACCAATTGATCATAATCAAACTATTAAAGATGAGAGTTGGAAAGAAGCTATGAAGGATGAACTTAAGCGTATTAATAAGAATCAAATGTGAGAATTGGTTAAATAATTAGGTAATGAATCTATAGATGTAAAATGGGTTTACAAGATGAAACTCGGTCTAAATGGTGAGATTTCCACGTGAAAGGAAAGGCTAGTTGCAAAAATATTTCTTCAAAGGTATGAAGTTGACTTTAATGAGGTATATGCACCCCCTTTCTACACTTTAAACTATAATAATACTAGTGACAATTGCAACATACAAATGGTGAAAGATGCATCAATTAGACGTGAAAACTTCCTTTCTTAAGGGGAGTTATGTCAACTAACCACAAACTTTTGAGATCAAAGAGCAAGAAGAGAAACTATAAAGGTTGAGAAAGGTACTACATGGATTGAAACATGCACCTAGAGTATGGAACAAAAGAGTTGACAACTTTCTAATCAAGCTAGGATTTAACAAGTGCACCCCAGAACATTGAGTGTATGTGAAAGGGTCTAATGAGTAGGGTAAAATCACACTATGTCTCTTTATGGATGATATATTGGTCACATGATCAAAGGATATTGAATTGACAAAGTTCAAAGCCAACATGAATAATGAATTTGAAATACCAGATATAGGAAACTTGGCATATTTCATAGGAATAGAGTTTGTGAACACAAAATTTGGTGTTTTCTTGTATCATAAGAAGTATGCAATATTGAAAAAAAATTAAAGATGATTAGTTACAACCTTGCAATCACTATCATGGAAGCAAGTATAAATATGAAGAAAAAAAAGATACAGATGATGATCATGTAGATGCAACTTTGTACAAGCAAATCATATGATCTGTAAGATACTTGAAATATTAGATCTGACATTTGCCAAAGCGTTGGCTTGATTAAAAGAATCATGGAAAAGTCAAGATCATACCATCTACTAGCAGATAAAAAGATCCATCACAAGTTTAATTTTTTTGGATACTATTTAAAACAAGAAATTTTTATTTACCTACCTCAAAAGTTGAGGTAGAATTATCTATAGAATAAAGTGTTTTGAAAATGTTCAAAATTTAAATTATTAAATAAATAATTAAATATAATAAAATGATATGTCATTAGTTCATTGGTTGAAGATTTAGAAAACAAGTTACTCAACCCGCTTCGGGCTGACCCGTGATTTATTCGAGCATTTAGCATACCGGACCTGCTAAATTAGGGTTTAAGTGATGGAATATAATGATTTTTAGACACTATATTTGCAATAGAATGAATGAACATTTAAAGGGTCAGAACTTGTAAATTATTATTAATATTTCTATCAAATTATTATTAACATTTAAAGGGTTACACGTTGTAAATTATTTTTAATATAAATTAATTATTTTTAAATATAACCGATAACAAAGGGTTGCAACTCATCACAAGTTTAATCTTTTTGATACAATTTTAAATGATAAATTTTTATTTATCTACCTCAAAAGTCACCTAGAATTATCTATAGAATAAAGTGTTTTGAAAATTTTCAAAATTTAAATTATTAAATAAATAATTAAATATAATAAAATGATATATCATTAGTTCATTGGTTGAAGATCTGAAAAACAGACTACTTAGTCCGCTTCGGGCCGACCCGTGATATATTCGAACATTTAGCAGACTAGGTCTAAAAATCCATAATATAAACGAGATACAATTTAATTGTCTAAGCCCGACCATTTATAGACTATGATTATTCAGACGACCCGGTTTATATTTAATATTAATTTTTAAATTAATAAAATGATATTTTTAAAAATAAATACAAAAAATTAATAGACCATAAACTAAAAGTTAAACATAAATGAATATTAAGTATTAAAAACATATAAAGCAATTACATACATAACATCTAATATAAAATATTATAAAAATAAATTATTTTGATCAAATAACTAATTACTCACATTATTTTGTTGGAGAATTAAATTTTAATAAGATTTATTTGTATGTATTAATAATAATTTATTAATTATAAAACAAAATAAAAAATATCATAATCATTTCAATTATATTAATATTAAATGTTTACATGAAATCAAATAAATCTATACCGTGTAATTAATATATACATAAATTAAACAAATTAATAATTGAATTGAATTTTGTGTGAATTATGAATTTAATATATATAAATAAAAAATTAATATATAACTAAATAAACGGGCTATCTTCAATTAAAAAAATTTCAGACTGATCTGATCGATCTAACTTGTTTTATTGACTTCAATCGAAATTACACTATCTAATTTTTTTTTTTAGGATAATACTAACATGTGCTTTTAAAACATGTACATGTTAAAAATTAAATATAGAAATATTTCCTTTTGAAAGTTGTATATTGCATGTATTATAAAGTTATCATTAATTTTTTATTTCTTTTTTTAATATAAATTTTCTATTTTTAGGTTTTTTGGCACATTAGCATTACCTTTTTGTAATGGATATAAAAGTTGTGGATTTAAATTAGGGTTTGAGTGATGGAATATAATGATTTTTGGATACTATATTTGCAATAGAATGAATGAACTTTTAAAGGGTTAGAAGTTGTAAATTATTATTAATATTTCTATCAAATTATTATTAACATTTAAAGACTTACGAGTTGTAAATTATTTTTAATATAAATTAATTATTTTTAATTGCAACTCATAACAAAGGGTTAGTTTAATCTTTTTGTTACTATTTAAAATGATAAATTTTTATTTATCTACCTCAAAAAGTCATGTAGAATTATCTATAGAATAGAGTGTTTTGAAAATTTTAAAAATTTAAATTATTAAACAAACAATTAAATATAATAAAATAACAAGAGCTGGTAAAACGGACTACTCAATCTAATTCGAGTCGATCCGTTCGAACTTTTAACAGATTGAACTTAAAAACCTAAAATATAAACGTGCTATAATTTTATTGCCTAAGTGCGACCATTTCCCGACTATGGTTATTTGGACGGCCAAATTTATTTTTAATTTTAATTTTTAAATTAAAAAATTATATAAATACAAAAATTATTAGACCATACACTAAAAAAAATAAAATTTAAATAAATATCAAATACTAAAAAATTATAAATCAATTACATACATAACATCTAATACATAACATCTAAGATAAAATATTTCTATCAAATAACTAATTACTCATATTATTTTATTTGAAAATTAAATTTCAATAACATTTGTTTATATATAATAATTTATTAATTACGAAACAAAGTATAGAATATTAATAATCATTTCAATTATATTAATATTAAATGTTTAAGTGAAGCCAAATAAATCAATACCTTGAATAAATATAAATTTAAGCGTAAATATATCAATACCTTGAATAAATATAAAGTGTATTTAATTGAATTTTGTGCGAATTATAAATTTAATATATATAAATACAAATTAATACAAATTTTTTATAAAAAAAAATAACATAGACATTAATAGTAATATATTAGAATTTTTCTTTAAAAAAATTTAATAAAATAAATGGCTATCCACAATTTAAAAAATTTCATACCAACCCAACTGTTCTAACTTGTTTTGTTGAGTTCGATCAAAATTACACAATTTAATTTTTTATAAATTATATAGGATAATACTGACATCTACTCTTAAGATACATATTAAAAATTAAATATAAAAATATTTTTATTGTATTTATTATAAATTTATAATTAATTTTATATTTCTTTTTTCAATCCGAAATTTCTATTTTAAGGTTTCTTTGGCACGTTAGCATTACTATTTGCAACAGAATGAGCATTTAAAGGGTTGCATCTCATAACAAAGTGTCTCTCTCACAAGAACCCACCTGTGAAGTTTCTGCCGTCACTGTTATCAAGAAATTGACTCACTAAACCTAAACCAGTCAGTTGAGTTCCTTTTTTTGAGGACACACCTGTCTTCCCTTTAACTCTCTGCTGATTTCCAACGTCACTCAGTTTTTGCATGTAAACTTTTTCACTTTCACTGTTACTAATATTAACTTCTCTATTCATATTTGACAGGAGTTATAGGTATAGTATATCTATATGCCAGGGAATAAATATAACGAGGATTCAAAACTTATACATGATATAGCGGGACGTGTACAAAGGTTGTTAAGAGAAAGAGAGTTGAGAAAAAAAGGAAGTGAAAACAATGAGTACTTGGAGCAGGATCAAGAGAAAGATGATGTTGAGAAAGTATCATCATCATCGTCGTCAATAACTGATGGAAGACAACAAGAAGGTGAAGATGTTGTTGGAAAGAAGTCTAATAATAATAATAATAGACAGAGGCTTTTGGTTGTGGCTAATAGGTTGCCCGTGTCCGCCATTAGAAAAGGTGAAGATAGTTGGTCGTTGGAGATAAGTGCTGGTGGCCTTGTTAGTGCTCTCCTAGGTATGTTTCATTAATCTCCTGTTGATTTATTTATTTTCTCTGTAGCACCAACACTTTTGAAACACTGAGTCCCACAGCGACACTTGTGATTATACTCGATATATTTATCGTTTTGATGTTTATTTACGTCTTTTTGGATATTTCTCCTAGGTGTGAAGGAGTTTGAGGCAAGGTGGATAGGTTGGGCAGGTGTCAATGTTCCAGATGAGGCTGGACAGAAGGCACTCACTAAAGCATTAGCTGAGAAGGTATATTCCTATTCTTTTTCTTAATCTTTTGATCATTGAAATTGCATACATTCTTTAAATTGAAAAACCTTAGTTAACTTATTCCCAGGGTGTCAAGATCATGATCTTGCTTAAGATTGAGAGGGGATAGTAAGATCTTAAAACATAAGATTCTAACTAAGATTAGAAGATCCTACACAATTGTTTTTGTAAAGATCGAGAGAGGATAGCAAGATAGTAAGATCGTAACAAAAGTCCTAAGGTATACTAAAACCAAAAAATATTACTATATATTTGAATTTTCTTACCTGATATTTTGGTAGGCAATTATAATCGAGGGAAATTGGTTTCCGCCAAACTGTAATTGTTGCGCCTCGGTATCTGGTCATCCTTCTCGGCTTGTAATGATGGCGGCCAGAAAATGACCGATCATGACCGAAAGTGGACAAGATTGCACAATCAATACTTGTACGACTTTGTATTTTTCCACAATTTGGCTACAACATATGATTCTACTTAAGATCAGGATATGTGAGGGCGATTTTACGCAACCTTGCTTATTTCCTCCTTTATCTTTGATTGGTGTGTAGATTTAGAGTGCAATCAAGAATTAAGAAGAGTTAACTTAGTCTAAGTCTGAAATTTTAATGAAATAGAATATCATTTAATTACATTGATGTAAAAAGTTTATGAAATTTTGTTGCCTTCATCTTGCTTGTGCTCTGATCTTGCTTGTGCTATTACACATTGCAGAGGTGTATACCTGTATTTCTAGATGAAGAGATTGTTCATCAATATTACAATGGCTATTGCAACAACATTTTATGGCCCCTTTTCCATTACCTTGGACTTCCACAAGAAGACCGTCTTGCCACCACACGTAGTTTCCAATCTCAATTTGCGGCCTATGAGAAAGCAAATCAAATGTTTGCTGATGTTGTGAACCAACATTATGAAGAGGGTGATATTGTTTGGTGCCATGATTACCATCTCATGTTCCTTCCGAAATGCTTGAAGAAATATAACAGTAAAATGAAAGTCGGGTGGTTTCTTCACACCCCTTTTCCTTCTTCTGAAATTCATAGGACGCTGCCTTCTCGTTCCGAGCTTTTGCATTCTGTTCTCGAAGCTGATTTAGTCGGGTAAGTTTTAGTATCTTCCTTATCCTGTAACAATCTTCGGTATATTAATATTTTCTATTGTAGCATCGTTCTGATTTGGGTGAGTGCAACTTTTCTTGCACAGTTTTCACACCTATGATTATGCAAGACATTTTGTTAGTGCCTGTACTCGCATCCTTGGACTTGAAGGTACACCTTACGGGGTTGAGCATCAAGGAAGGCTAACTCGAGTTGCTGCAGTAAGTGCCCACAGAATTTTCTTATAAGCTTCATTTTGCTTTATAAATTTAGAATTGAGTAACAATCACCACAGTGAGCTTAAAAATTATTCTGCTTCCTTTGAATGTCAGTTTCCAATTGGGATAGATTCAGAACGATTTATAGGTGCGGTAAACCTTCCTCGAGTGCAGGAACATATCAAAAAATTGCAAGAAAGATTCAAAGGAAGAAAGGTATATCTATTACTTCCTTGTAAAGTGTTTAAATCATATTAACTTATTCTACTTTTCAATCTTACTTTACATTTCTTCTGTCTTGACAGGTAATGTTAGGTGTTGATCGCCTTGATATGATCAAAGGAATTCCTCAGAAAGTTCTAGCATTTGAAAAGTTTTTGGAAGAAAATGCTCATTGGCGCGATAAAGTAGTTTTGCTTCAAATCGCCGTCCCAACAAGAACAGACGTTCCTGAATGTATGTTACTTATTTCATTTGTTTCTGTGTCATTTACAATCTACAATATATATATGAGATATTTGGTTTACTTACTCTTGGTATCTTAATTGTGACTGGTTTAACTTTATTTCTTGTGTAACATAGATCAAAAGCTTACTAGTCAGGTTCATGAAATTGTTGGTCGCATCAATGGTAGATTTGGATCATTGACTAGTGTACCTATACATCATGTGGTACGCTTACTGACCACTAAGTGTACTTATATTTCTTTTTCACTTAGCAGTCCCGATTGTGTATATTTTTCATTTGGACCCGAGGTGTTCTATCACACTTTGTTATGTTTGACAATCTCATGATTTTTTGTTTGTATCTGCAGGATCGCTCTCTTGACTTTCATGAACTATGTGCTGTGTATGCAGTTACCGGTAAAATTTGTGTACTTTTACATTTTTTTTCTTCATTTTAGTTCGACCAGAACCTTTTCAACGTATAACTTGTTGTAATATTGTATTCATACCCGCTATAGTTATGACTTCTTTTTATTGTCAGTGCATCAAAGTATATCGAATATCGTTGATATTCAGTTCTTGCAATTTTAAGTTTTCTTCTAACTGTATATATTTTTGCAGATGTAGCGCTAGTCACATCTTTAAGGGATGGAATGAATCTTGTGAGCTATGAATTTGTTGCCTGCCAGGAGAAAAAGAAAGGGGTTCTCATTCTTAGTGAAGTAATTACCGAAACTTATTATTATTATTATGGAAAGTTTTCATCTGTAATATGTATAATGTTGATTTGGCGATGTTATTCGGTATTTTTCTTGTAGTTTGCTGGTGCAGCACAGTCTCTTGGTGCCGGGCAATTCGTCAACCCTGAATGTTACAGAAGTTGCTTCTGCAATTTCAACGGCTCTGAATATGCAAGCCTTGGATAGAGAAAAGAGACACGACCTTAATTTTCATCATGTGAAATCCCACACTGCACAAGAATGGGCAGCAACTTTCGTCAGGTACCAGATTATGCAAGTAAAGATTATATCTCTTGCTTTGATTTTCAGGAAGAACCACATTAGCTTACGAATCTTTGAATATTTGCAGCGAACTAAATGATACTGTTTTCGAGGAACAACTAAGGACTAGACAAGTTCCGCCTAAGCTTCCAACAGAGATTGCCATTAGGCGTTATCGACACTCAACTAATAGATTGCTCATTTTGGTATGCTGACTCATACCGAACCTCATGAACTTCTCGTGTCTTGTTTCTTTGTCTTTTACTCCTCACATGCGTGCGTACTTTCTTCATTAAGATTTTGCACTGAGGCTGGTTATACACATACAGGGATTCAACGGAACTTTAACAGAACCGGTTGAGAAAACTGGTGATCAGATTAAAGAAATGGAACTTAAGGTGCATCCAAAACTGAGACAACCGTTAACAGCACTTTGCAACGATCCAAATACCACAGTAGTTGTGCTCAGTGGAAGTGGTAGAAAAGTTCTAGATGATGTAATTCTTGGCACATTACTTGTTTTGTTTTCCTTATGAACTGTTAGACAAACCCGGTCGTAACGTTTTCCTATAAACAGTGTTTCAAAGAATACGACATGTGGTTGGCAGCAGAGAATGGGATGTTTTTACAACCTTCAAAGGGTGAATGGATGACAACAATGCCGGAGCACCTGAATATGGAATGGGTCAACAGCGTGAAAGTGAGTGCTAGTTTTCAAATTCCATTTCTTTTGATGTAACTTCCTTCATTCATTCATATATGTCAATGACTTACATTTTCAATCCTGCGTTACAGCATGTTTTCGAATACTTCACAGAAAGAACACCGCGGTCGCACTTTGATTTTGAAGAAAGAGAAACTTCACTTGTATGGAATTACAAATATGCAGGTGCTTGCTTGAATTGTTCATAATGTAGATTAATCTTTTCGGTTTCCAGCTATCTTTCAATCCTATTACCGATTCTTACATTTCATATAGATGTCGAGTTTGGAAAACTTCAAGCAAAAGATATGCTGCAACATCTCTGTGCAGGTCCGATATCTACTTCATCAGTCGAAATTGTTCAAGGCAGCCGATCGGTTGAGGTTAGAGCTGCAGGTGTTACAAAGGTGATATGATATGATATAATACGATCTCGTTTCCAATAATTCGTCAGTTGAAGCTTTGTTTGCACACATATTCAACAGTTTATCCGATGTTTCTTTTTCTTATCAGGGAGCAGCTATTGACCGCATCCTCGGAGAGATAGTTCACAGTAAATCAAGGAAATCGCCAATTGATTATATTCTTTGTATAGGACATTTTCTGGGAAAGGTGAGTTATAGTTTTGTTTATCAGCGACGAAAACGTGCTTGTGTTAAATATAAAAATACTTTTAGCGGATTGAACATATATGTTTTTGTTACAGGATGAAGATCTTTATTCCTTTTTCGAGCCAGAGCTTCCATCTACCATTATTGCTTCTGCGCGAAGTAATAAGTTACCAACAGAAGCAGTTAAGTTTCCTGTTGAGAAGAAACCAGCTTTGAAAAATGGAGCAAAGTCATCATCACCATCATCTCAAAACAAGGGAGTCTCAAATTCTGATCAGAAGAAAACAAATACTCAAATTTGCAGTTCACAACGACGCCCGGCTCCAGAAAATAATACGTCGCGGAATGTCCTTGACCTTAAGAAGGAGAATTACTTCTCATGTTCCGTAGGGCGGAACGGAACCAATGCTCGGTATACACTTGATTCATCAGATCATGTTGTTGAGTTTCTGATTGATCTGGTGGATACATTACCACGCTCTTGTTAGTCTATGTAGAGCATTGACGAGGTGTGAATGATGAGAAACTAAAAACAGACTATTGTTGAATGTAAGGGATTACAAACAAATATAACTCTTTACAATAAGTCATCATATTATAGAAATAAAAATATAGTTAACAGTACGATGATTGTTATTACACCTTATATATTTCTTCTCGTCAGAATAATACAATCCCAACACAAGTAGTATAAGCAATATGGTTTGATGTGCTCTTTCTTTCCACAATTGTAACATGTTGGAATGAATGGTGTTTTTTTCTCATCTTTTTTCTAGATCTCCCCTTTGTTTCTTCTCATTCTTCTTGTTCCTGTGCTTTAAGTGCTAGACTTTTGTTTTTTTTCTTCTTCTTATTCGTCTATAAAACGTTTGTGAGTTCATTTTGTGTTTCTGCCATTTTTCAAATAGAATGTGTGTTCATAGTTGCTAAATTCTTAGATTCATAAATCGCAATGGCTTTGCATATCTAACTAGGATTTAGGCATCTAAGAGATTTATGGCTATTCTTCATTTGAGAATATTTTTTCGAGAGTTCTCATATGTCTCACGATGCGGGTGAATCGTGTTTGCATTAATTTGATGGGAATTTCTTAATCTATCCCATATTTTTTTAGGTATCACGTGAAATTCCACAAATTTCTCTCAAAATCGAAAGTATATTTCCGGTTCGCGCCCTGTCATACGTTGATAGGGTTGGATGTAAACCAGAAGTATACTTCCAGTTCGCACCCTGTCATATTTAAAATACGTTGAAAGAGTTTGGTGCAAATCAAAAGTATACTTTCGATTCCTAGACGCATTTAATGGCATCATGTCTTTTCTTCTCCCATTACAACAACTTTGTTCAAAACACAACACATAACTCTCTCAACTCTTATTCCATAAATCAAAATTTGTCAAAACTCACCTGAAATCATCAAGCATTTGATAAATATAGCATTCTAAAGGAATCAATCAAGCAAAATTAACACCAATCAATCAAGTAGGTTGTTTTTCAAATTTGTAGAGTTTATGTAATTTCTACTCAAATTAGTGAAATAGGATTCTAAATGTGTTATTATAGCTAGTTTTCATCATTAGGACTCATTAGAAAACTGTTTGTAAACTTTATTTGACGATCAAAGCTTTTTTCCAGCACATTTGGGGCATTGGGACGCTGAGTTGCGTTGTTATATTTTCTAGAGGAAATTGGAAGTATACTTCCGATTTTGGTTAGGACATAACCAGAAGTATAGTTTTGGTTTCTGTTTGCACATGTTTTAAGCCTTGTTTTACACTTTGGACCTAATGTTAACATTTCTTTCTTACTTCTACAAGAGATATGGATGAGAGACAATCACGTTTGAGGCACGACAAGGTTGCACAACATGCTTTTGTGCAGAGAGAAAGGAGTCAGCCAACTCAGCCTCCTACTGCCTTTGAATAGGCCATACTAGATGCACCTCCTACGACTTCAGCCTTCGGTGAGCTAGTTTCTACTCCTTCTACGTCGTCCTCCCGCAACAAACGGGGTTCTCCAGTTCATCCTTCCCCACCCCCGTCCTCCCGCAGACGCACACCCTCACCTACAATGAGCCAATTTCTACTCCTTCTATGTCGTCCTCCCGCAGTAGATGGGATTCTCCACTTCATCCTTTCCCACCCCCGTCCTCCCGCGAACGCACACCCTAACCTAGGATATTTGAGACAGGATCATCGTCCGGTACACAGGCGACACCTGAGTGTCAAACATCTACACAACCTCAGTCCCAACCGTCATCTGAGGTGAGAACCGAGGCTACACCAGTGGCACCGAAGGTACTGGATGCCGGACCTACTCAGACTACACCTCAGACCCCTCAAGTATTTGAAGGAGGACCTTCTGATTTATCATTGTTGCCTCTTTATCCCAGCCATGTAGTTAGATATATATGGGATGGACATGTATGAAATTTAAATTTTTATTAATGTTATGATGTTTATTATGAATTGTAGCTATGAATTTTATTATGAATTTTATTTTGCAGGAGCGTGATACACTAAAGGTCATCAACCATGGGCGGAAAATTAGCAGACTTGTTACGCCTGTTGATCCATGGTTTGATGAGCTTCTACGTCTTACAGGGTTGAAATATTTGACCCTCTATGAATACAACGTGGTCAACTGGGGGGTGATTAATGCTTTTGTTGAGAGGTGGCACCATGAGACATCGTCGTTTTATCTACCACATGATGAGATGACGATCACACTAGATAACATTGTGTACCTACTTCATTTTCTAATTATAGGGGCTTTTCTGGGTCATGAGAAGACCGACAAAGAGGAGGCCATAGATCTGTTAATTGAGATGATGGGAGTTACACTTGATAGTTCCCTAAGAGAGGTTGATAAGACACGTGGTTTCCACGTGAGGTATAACTACTTGGCTAGGGTATTCCTAGATGAGATAGCGCGTGCATGAGCGGCTGATGGTGATGTGTCGAGCCGTTTACCATTCACAGGGGGTATGACATGATAACATACCTCTTGTATCTTGTTGGCACATAGATCTTTATGGACACTAGTGCAACTTACACCGACATCATGTACTTGAGGTACTTTGTTGATTTTGAGGCGATCAGTGGGTGGAACTAGGGGACTGCCATCTTGGTTTACTTGTATACCAAGTTGGATGAGGGAACTAAGTGGAAGACGAGGCATATGATCGACATTATGTCACTCATGACGGTATAAATTCTTTGTCTTTGTGGACTTTTTTAAATATTCTGATTCTAAAACTAACTATTTAATTTTGTTAGTTCAGAGATGGATCCTACAACACTTTCTCCGCATCTATGAAGATAATCCATGTGCATGTGCATACGAACCACACATAGGGAACCAGGCGATAGAATCGTTTCGGGTTTACCTGGACCAACTAGTGCATGAGGACATTCACTTGAGTTCATATGTCGACCACCGTGAGATGATACCGTTTGATGAGGTTTCACTGTTTACAAGTTGGTTGGCTTGTGGGACTCGCAAGACTGCTCCATATATGGATGAGTGGGTGATGCATTTGTTCGGGTTTACCCCGACCATTCTCGGGATCTTGTTGTATGTGCTCCTCTAACAGTGAAGCAGAGAGACATAGATGCTATGTTTGATAATTTTGAGAATCATCTTGTTCATGATTAGGCCAGGAGTACCGTGGCTCCAGGAGATTGGAGTTACAAGTACGGTTACATGATATGGTTCTTCAAGGTATCTCATTCGTACATGGTAGAGGATGCTCCAGGGAACCCATAGAGGTCAGTTCATCAGGAGATCTTAAAGGATGAGCAGTCTAGGTGGGGTCATGCTCAGGATGTGTTACCTAGATGTTGTCGCATCATGGAGCTTGTGCGAGATGGTATCGACAAATGGGTGTTTTTTGGAGGATCAGATGTGAGAGGTGTTTTGGAGGCCATCATGGTGGAGGCTAAGGGAGCTCTGTCATACATGAGCCGGAAGAGGGACGCCTCGAGGGTGACAGACCGACTCATCATCGACCATACCCAGTAGTTTATATTGATGATGCACTAGTATTTTGGTTTTAGTTGTTTGGTCTTGTATTGTGTGATGTATACTATTTGTATTACTTGGATTATATTGGTATGCTTGGAACATATTTGGATTACTTGGATTATATTGATATGTGTAGAGCATATTTGGATTACTTGGATTATATTGATATGTTTGGAACATATTTGGATTATATTGATATGCTTGGAACATATCTGGATTACTTGCATTTTTGGTCTTTTGTTCAATTTCTGATTTGCATAACTTCTACAATTATTTCTTTTGTTCAATTTTGTGCTACTGTCATGCTCAGAACCGAAAATATACTTCCGGTTTATAATCGGAACTATACTTCCGATTATTTCAAAAAATGGTGCGCACCAGAAGTATACTTCTGGTTTTAGAGGGGCATTATGTGAAATGCATAGGGTTTAATTTCTCACCATGAGATGGGTTAAGAAATTCCCAATTTGATTTATGCTCTCTTTAGGTTTCACTATGAAGAGTTCATACTCATAGATTAATGTGTCCAACCTTATCCTCTTTATCTCAATAGTTTTTCATGGGTAATTTGGAGGATGTCCCACATTTCTTTTGCATATTCACAGTGAGAAACTTGCAAAAAATCATCCAGACTGAAAACAATAGTGAAGGCAGATTTTGCTTTCAAACTACACGGCACATTCTCTTTATCATCTCAGGTCCAATCTTTTTCAGGTTTTTCTACTAAAACAATATTGACATCTTGTGTAGTAACAAATGAACATTCTTTCACAACCTTCAAAATACCATGGTCCATCCCTTCAATGAAAATTTTCATTTTTTCTTTCCGAAAATTGTACCCTTCTCCATTGAAGGATGGAGATTTTTTTAAGGAATAACTTCAAGATATTTTTTCTCACGATTAATCTTTAACAAGAGTTAGGCTCTGATTGTTGGGGAAGATTTAAGAGTAATGATATATAGTGTGAGATTAGGCACATTTGTGAGAAACACACCACTTTGTCCCTAAAACCTTAAGGTGATAGGGGAATGGGTTCTCCCACTTATATGCCCTTAAGTCACCACATCATCTTTCAATGTGGGACTATTTTCCCCACTACTTGCACTTGGCTAGTATTCCAACACTCTCCCTCAAGTGTCACAAATGCACCTTTTCTATCTGAATCGTTATCAGATCTTTCTAATTTCTATTACAATACTAAACCCCTATTTAGATGCCTCCATATGAATCCATTGAAGCACGTGATCACGAAATTCAAACTCTTATTTATTTTTAAATTGGTTATCAATATCTACCTCCTTCACAACAACACGTTTGACATTTAGAGACACGATAGGTTTGGAGAAAATATCAAGATGTACCATAGCTAATGAAAACAAAATATAAAATACTCATCATGAAGCAGTTAAAATTGAAAACAGTCTGTTGAAAAATGAAATACAAAGGTGCAAGTGACATATTATCAAATTCCCGCTTCAAATATTTAAACATATGCGTAGCAAAAAATACATTGAATACTAAAATGACCTTATTTTTGTGCGTTGCTATGTTATACAAATGATAAATCCAGACATATATTTTTATAAATTAAGGACCATTTTCGAATTTTTATAAGATTTTTTTTCATTTCATAGGATGGAACTAAGAAATTTTCTTGCATTTATCTTGAACATATTTGTTAATTAAAAAAATAAACATTTAAAATATACACAATTTAAATAAAAAAATTGTTTTGTTTACCTTAGCCTAATTTTAGAAATTTCTCGATCTAAAAAAAAAAGTTATAATCTAATCTACTCTAACGAACAAAACAAAATCTAAAATAATTTAAAGGACAAAGTTGTAATTTATTTTAAAGGTTTCTATTTTAGGTGCACTGGTCACACATTAAATTCCTTTTATCTCATCTCATACAGAAGTTACAAAGAGCCATGCTCAAATGAAAAAATAGAGGGAATAATAAACTATGAATAAAAATAAGAAAATAAAATAAGCCTCGTGCATTTGTGAATGGTATATTAATAATCTCTCTCTTGTGTAGCGTGATGCTCGCGGACTTGCTTGTGCATGGCGTGGTACTCGTTAAGATGAATAGAAAATCTTTGTTTACATACATGCTTTGAATTTGCAATAAATAAATAAATAAAAGCTTAGGGAGTGGCCTACAACTTTATTATTTTTAAAATAAATCGATATTGACTTTATAATCGACTAATATATGATAATTAATCTCATCATCCCCCAACGTGATCTAATTAATCAATATTTATTTCATTCTAATTAATCAATATTTATTTCATTTTATCTACCTATTGAATTCGTGTTTTTAACACTTTAATATTCTTTGAATTTGATTGGATAGATATTCATCACTTAGAATCGGAATGTGCACCTATAAACACTAGTATTATTTTTTGTTATTTGTTTGATTATTATAGATAAATATAATATAAATACGGGAATGTTTGTTTCATCGATACTTTGGAGTCTCTTTAGCTAGCAAAAAGCTAACTGTCCAGGAATATCAACCTTTAATTGATAAAATATTGAATAGGTTGAATTATTGGAGCACAAAGTTCCTATCGTATGCTGGTAGGTTGTAACTGTTGAAAAACGTGATTTTCGCGATAGCTAACTATTGAATGCAAAAAAGGTTGTGATGCATGTTGGAAGATTATGCAGGGAATTCTTATGGACTAGAAAAAAAAATGAAAAATCACATAAGACACATGTTTCGTGGGACCACATTTGTGATTCGGTTTATGCTGGAGGACTAAATGTCATTCATCTTCAAGACTAGAACAAGGTCACCCTTGAAAAAATAATGTGGATGTTCACAAAAAAGGACAGACTTTGGATCCATTGGACCCATGTTTACTATTTGAGGAAGGAGATTGTTGATACTTACATGTCGTCCAGAACTTGTTCATGGATAATTAAATCCATGTTCAAAACCCGTGAGGTGCTTTGCCAATCACCAATATGACTCAATTCCATTCCAAAGACAGGTACAAAACTAAACAAGCTTACAAATTGTTTAGAGTCTCTAAAATGAATGTTAGCTGGAAAAAGTTTTTCGTTGGTAACTTAGCAAGGCCAAGAGCAAAATTCACGACATGGTTGGCCTGTCAGAAGAGGCTCCCTACAAAAGATCGTTTAATTAAATTTGGAGTTGGTACGGATGAAAAATGTGTATTTTGTGGATTGCATGAAAGTTGTGAACATTTGTTTTTCGATTGCGATGTAACAAAAAGGATTTGGAGTCAAATTTTGAAGTGGTTAAATTATACCCACAAGTCGGGGGCATGGGACGTGGAACGGAACACTATCGATTGATGGATGCACGATAAAGGATGCAGAAAAATGCTACTTAAAATTGCGTTTATTGAAACAATCTATGTTATTTGGACGAGTCGCAACAGCATAATTTTTGACAACACCAATCAGGATTGTCTTCGAAGTGCTACTATTGTTGACAAGATTCTATGGAAAGCAGGGACTAAAAAAAATTTAGCCAATTATTATAATGGATTGAAAATATTTCAAGCATTAGTGTGTAGTTTTTATTTGTCTTTTAAAATCTTTGGATCGGCTTTGTACGCATTGTTTTTGAAATATATTCTAACATTTCTTAAAATTAAAAAAAATTATATGCGGATATCAATACAAAACAATTTTTTTTAGCATCCTTAATTGAATTTTTATCTAAACAACTTAATTTTTAAAAATTTATTTTCAAAATAGCCCATATTTCAAAATAATTTCTAAAGTATTTCACTTTTAATGGTGGTGCTAAGCAGGGGCGGAGGAGCTACCTATTGGTGAGGGGGTTGAAATGCACCCCCGGATTTCTCCATAATACACCCAATAATATTACTTTATTTTATTTTGAACCCCCTGGATATTGTAGTTTTGCACCACTAACTCAAGTTTGTGAACTGTATATCCCTATTCATTTTATTTTAATGACTAATATATCTCTACTTTTACTAATAGGACTAGCCTTTGTTTTCATTAATAGGACTATAAGTCTAGAGCAGTACTTCCTAACTATATATTATTCAATAAATATTGTTTATAGCTAGAGACTAACATGTTGGATCAGTAAAAAAACACTCTTGCAATTATTGTTATTACTAAGATTGAGAATACTCAGAGTGTAGGATCAAACACTTTATTTGCGTAGTTGATTATACAATACATCAACCACTAAGTTAGAGTACGTTAAGGATTTTTGTTGATGTATAATATATAGTAAATAATATTTTATTATACAGTAGCACCATAACTCTATTAAAATTCAAATTTTGTATCCTTTAATTTCTCATATTAACATAACTTGGCCAACACTTGAACTTTAAGCATAAGATCATGTAAAATAAAAATAAAAAACTTATGCACTAATACTACAAAAATTAGTTAAATATTTATTTGATATCAAAATGAGTATGTTAGAATTAATTCAGGGTAATAGGGCGTGCAAGACGACTTATTACACAGGATCTCCAAAATTTTAAATTTAATTTATAATAAAATGGAACCTCATAAAAATATTTGTCAGGTCAAAACGGAATTATATAAAATCTCTATTTCTTTTATCTTTATTAAATTGTGACTAATTTACACAGGACCTTTAAAAATTTGAGATGATTCTAAATTAATCACTATAGTTATGTTATATTTATTGAGATGTCAAACATACATTAAATTTAATAATATATATATATATATATATATATATATATATATAATATATAAAAAACCATTATACTAAATTTATAATGGTTTAGTATATATATATATATATATATATATATATATATATATATATATTAAAACGTTAAAATCAACACGGGATCCTAGCTCCGCCACTGGTGCTAAGTGAATTTACGCCTATATATAAGTTTTTAATAAAAATCTAATTAAATTGGCGATTGCACACGTCAATCTAATTGGCGTCTTTATTAAAGATTTATACACAAACGCCAACTAACCTGACGTCTCCACTAAAAGTATGATATTTTAAGAATTATTTTAAAATATAGGCTATTTTAAAAATAAGTTTAAAAAATTAGGTTATTTATATAAAAAATATTTATCATCTGATCAAACAATATTAATAAATGTCACATTACTTTTTAATTATATTTTATTTTAAAATAAATTAAAATCTTAAATTAATTATTATTAAAAGTAGATATGTCCAACTAATATTTTACTAGTAATAAAGAATTAACTTTCATTTATTATTTTTAATTATTTGTATTCAAATATTTTTTATTAATTATTAAAGCAAGTTAAATATAAGACTTTAAAAAGATTAAATAAAAAATATGTATATATTTGTAACAATTAAAAAGGTTGTGGTGATAGCGATAGATCCAAGTATAAATATTTCATGAAAGGCTGTGGTGAAATTCTAATTAATAAGATGACAGTTGAGAAGGTAATGTGTATGTTGACCTCTAATTTTGATCATGTTATCGTAGCTATTCAAGAATCTAATCAGTTTGAAATCCTAAAATTGGAAGATTTTGTTGGTTTGTCTAAAGCACATGAACTTAGGATTATCGAAAGGAAATGAGTTAAGGATTATACAAGATTTGTAGGCTCAATCATGGAAAAAGAATGGTGGTTCCAACAAATTCAAAGACAAGTTCGACAAGACTTAGGGAAAGAATTATTGGTTGAATCCTCACAAGAATAAGGTCGATGATAGGGCTTCTGAATCCTCGAAAAGAGGAGGATGAAACAATCAAAAGGACAAAGAAGATAAAAAAAATGTGTGCATTGCTATAACTGGGAAAAGTGGGATCACTTCGCCAAAAATTATTGGCACAGAAAAGACAAGGGATCGATAGGAAAAGACGAAGGAGCAAACCTTACAAGCCAAGTATTAGATGATTTATGAAGGTATGGTGGTTATGGCTGTAGTTGGATATAACCACGTTGAATTCAAGATCAGGTTCCTTGACTCAGGGTGCTCAAATCACATGATTGGTCAAAAGGTGTGGTTGACAGATTTCGACGAGCTGAAGAAGAGCAAGGTAAAACCTGCTAATAATAGTTCGTTGCCAGCGGAAGGTACTAACAACATAGTTTTTTAAACGAGTAATGTAGAGAAAGGTATGATCAAATGTGTGCTCCATGTACCTAGAATGAAGTGCAACCTCCTAAGTGTTGGAAACCTTGTTGAAAAAGGTTTCTCCGTTGTCATGAAAGATGAAGCTTTAAAATTGTTCGAAACCCATAACAATTTGGTCTTAAAATCTCTGTTGTCAAAGAATAGGACATTTAAGACCATGATCAGTTCGACAGAAGTTCAATGTTTGAAAACAATTGTCGAGCACAAGTACAGTTGGTTTTGGCATTTGAGGTTTGGATATTTGAACTTTCGATCACTAAATCAACTGATTACTCAAGGTATGGTATTTGGTATCCCAAGTCTTGAGATGCCTAACAAAATCTATGAAGGTTATTTAGTCAAAAAGCAATCCAAAAATTATTTTGTTTCGACTATGCCAATGAGATCATCATGCATACTTGAAGGGCACTTTCAGATATATGTGGTCTGTTCGAAGAGCAAACCATTTCTGGAAACATGTAATTTGTTTCGTTCCTCAATGAGTTTAGTAATATTAAATTAAAGGTGTACATGGATCGATTTTAGTTTAATTTAGCCAAAACCATAACTCAATCCATATATGATACACTGATTTGTGATACACTGATTTGTGTGAGATAAATAATCTTCCACTATATTGTTGGATCGATTTAGATAAAACCGCATATTTTTAGATTGAATTGGATTTGTGTAATGGGTTGTCTAATTTTTTCTTTTTTATATAATTATTAATGACGTGTCATATTTTTAATAAATAAATTAATGTATTAATGCTATTTTTTTTTAAATATCAAATGTTTAAATGCATGATAAAATTCATCATAAATATATTTGTGAAAATCCAAGTTACATTAAATAATATCTAGAATTACATAAAAAAAATTAAAACTTACAAAGACAAAACCGCAAATTTTTTGGTTGAATTGGATTTGTGTAATGGGTTGTCTAATTTTTTCTTTTTTATATAATTATTAATGATGTGTCATATTTTTAATAAATAAATTAATATATTAACGCTACTTTTTTTTAAATATCAAATGTTTAAATGTTCATCATAAATATATTTGTAAAAATCAAAGTTATATTAAATAATATCTAGAATTACATAAGAAAATTTAAAACTTACAAAAATTAACATTAAAATAATCAAAAATAATCAAAGTGCGGCATGCTAAATGTAAGTTACAAAGTTTAAAAGATTAAAATTGAATCAATTAAGATTAAAACCATCAAAGTTATCATTTATCAAACTAAAAAAAATATTATTAAGTAACTCATAAATTTTGGGGGTTGGACGGAAGTTTATTCATAACCTAAATGTTTTAAATAAATTTTTATTTTTTAATCGTATTCATCTAACAATTCGATCCAACCCACTTTTTTTATCAATTTGAATAAATTTTTTTGAATTTATTGAGTTTATTCAATCCATATACATCCCTAATATTAAATAAGATGCATAAATAAATATGATTTGTGAGATGAACAATATCCATACATAAATGTTATTTTAATAAATAATTACTTTTATTTAAGAGATATTTTTTTATCAAATGTAAAAAAAAAGAATTCAATTTATTATTTTATTTTATTTTAGATTTACTTGTGTATGGATATTTATTAAATGAATTTCGTACGGATATCATCTAGATAGATACTACTAGTATATTAATTAATTCATTCTTCTGGACACCACACACCACATCTACCACAAGCTTCATATACCACAAGCTTCATCTAACACTACTTACTGTCACCACCATTTATTATGTAACGTGGGTGGACACTTTACAGTCGATATTGAAATTCTTGGTATAGGAATTTCCTTTTTGCTATCATTTATTATTATTATTAAAGTAGGAGTATCATGTGATTTTCATTTTGGGAATTTTTTACCATGCGATTTTCATTTTGGGAATTTCTTACTCCACTTAGTAGGATTCTCTTTCATCTTTGGTGAAAATACAAAAATATTCTTAGGTTTCGTAAGTTAACTTACGAATTCCTCAAATAAGGTAAATTCGTAAGTTAACTTACGAAATCATCCACGTTTTTAAAAAAAGGTAAATTCGCAAATTAACTTGCGAATTCACCTTATTTGAGGAATTCGCAAGTTAACTTGCGAAGTCTGTGTATGATTTTAGAAAACTCATATTTTCCCTTTTTCCATTCATTTCAAACTCTACTCAAAATTTTCTCAAACTATTCTAAACCCTAACTACTGCAAATACATTTCAAGCCACTCTCATCATTTCCACCAACACATTTCAACTCCTCCAAAGTTCAAACTCAACCAATTTTGTTAGTTTTCTTCACTCTTCACTATTCAAATTTCTGATTTTTTTTATTAGATTATAAGGTTTAGGTTGTAGAAATGTAGTAGTGTATGAAGTAGTAGTAGGATAATGTAGTAGAAAAAATAGGATTTTTGAGGTTTTGGGTCTGAAATTCGGTTTTGAAAAATACGAAGGGTTTGAAGTTAACTTGCGAAGTGTACCAGAGGAGACTTCGCAGGTTAACTTGCAAATTTTGGTCTGAGTGGAAAATTCTAGACCTAACCTGCGAATTTTGGTTGTATTGTTTTTTAATTAATTTTGGTTGTATTTTATTTCAGTAAAATGGCCGATCAGGATAACCAGATGCCACGTTTGAGACAGGACAGACAAAGTCAGACAACGTCGGCTCTTCGAGAGCGCGAGCAAAGGGCAAGACCCCAAAGGGAACAAATGTCACAACTTGATATAGCATCACCTTCCGCACCGCGACGGAGGAGTCGTCTCCATGAGGCGTCCTCCTCTCATGCACATGAGGAGGAGGTACCACAGATTGAGGTAGAGGAGGTCGAGTCACCGACGGAGGAGGCCCAGGATGCCCGAAGAGCCGACGACGGTGTTGAGGAGCCTGGAGAGGCGAAGGATATTGACTATCCAGTTAGGGCATATGACAGATCCCTGCTGATTTATTATGGGGACCATAATGCCCGCTATGTCTGGGGCGGAGATGTATTATAATTTTTATTTTGTATTATTTATTTATTTTCGTATTATTTATTTTATTTTCGTTTTATTTTGTATTATTTATTTATTTTCGTATAGTGGTCGTTCGAATTATTTATTTATTTTTCGTTTGATTCTTATGTTTTAGGAAAGAAAGGCATTGAAACATTCTAATCACTCCCGCAAGATCTTTGAGTTGTATACTCTGAAGACTCAGTGGTTCCAGTCTACTATCCTCGCACTCGGTCTTGTCGAATTATACAGTACTCGTTATGGGACCATTAGCATCGGCATGCAAGGTGCTTTTGCTGAGAGATGGCATAGGGAGACATCATGTTTCCATTTACCAGTTGGGGAGTTGACGATCACCCTTGACGATGTTGCATGCTTGCTCTGACTATCCATTAGAGGTAGGTTGCTTAACCATTTAAAGATAACCAGAGTTGAGGTTGTTGATTTGATGGTTTAGTACCTGGGAGCTGATCCATATATAGTTGTTGCGGATTGTGACTCCACAAACGAGGCACACGTGACATTCTCCTATCTAAAGGAGTTATATGAGGAGCACCTCCGTCAGGCTGCTCGTGCAAAAAGAGATGCACAGGAAGTCGGGGAGCCTGCTGCGGAGGCTGTTTTTGTTCAGTATCCTCGGGGTTGTGCCATCCGGTGTTTTTTTATGTACTTGGTAGGCACGTCCGTCTTTGTGGACACAGGTGGTCGCTACACCGATGTGGCCTATAATTCACGACTGGAACTGGGGTGCCACTGTTCTTACCTACCTCTACCAGAAGCTGAATGAAGCTTTCAAGTGGAGGGCTAGGGCGCTTACCGGCTCGTGCACACTCCTCACGATACGTTTTTATTTTAACGATTAATTTTAATTTGTTTTAATTAATTTTAATTAGTTTTAATTGATTTTAATTATGTTAACAATATTTTTTTCGATGCAGAGCTAGATTTTATCATACTTTCACCAGATCCATGGTTACTACGTGCCCAGGGCTTCATGCCCAGGGCTGCCAGGTTTATTCTCAACAGGGGCAGCGATAATGTGGCTCCTTACTGAGTGTTCTTTGATCACACGCAGCATAACGACATCATCTGGACCCCGTTTGAGGACTACCTGGAGGTTGTCCCCTTCAATATCATTACGCAATACTCTGGGTGGCTAGCCTGTAGGGCTAACATGATGGTCCGATATCTGCCCGAGTGGTGTATGCGCCAGTTTGGCTATGTGCAGAGCATACCCCGATCTTCTTTCCAGTCTGCTCCCGACACCATCACACTGAGGGCTCTAGACGATATCTTCTAGGATTGGGAGAATCATGTCGTGCAAGAGGAGTTTCGGTTGATGCGAACATCCCGTATGTGGCACTCTGTGGATGGGTGCACGACATGATTCTATTTGGTGTCGCACCCTTACATAACATCGAAGGCTGAGGGACGTCCGTCGAGGCCAGCACATGAGGAGCTCTTGGAAAATGAGCAGACCGAGGATGATCATGCCATTGATCTACTGCCCATCTGTTAGAGTATCTGCCAGATTGGACAGGAGGCGTTGGATGACTGGATTATCGATGGGGGCAGACCCGGTGCGGTTGCCGTGGTGGAGAGGATGGTCGCTGAGGCAGAGCGTGATGCGCGTTAACACCGGCAGAGGAGGGCGCGGGGGTCAGGATTATGCATATCCAATAGCCTTTATGTTTTTTATTTGATTTTGTATGATCGCATTTTGTTTAGAATAATTTATGTAATAATTTTATGTATTCTATTTTATCTATATGTATTGCTTCTTGAATGTTAAAAACACCACAAAACAAAATCTTGTTTCAACCAAAATTGAGTTTTGGTTTTGTTTCTGCATAATTCGCAAGTTAACTTGCGAAATGCACTAAATCAGGTGAATTCGTAAGTTAGCTAGCGAATTATGCATGATTATTTTGAAAAACAACAACACAGGAAACATTTTGCATGTCAACTTACGAATTCACCTTGTAGGGTGAATTCGTAAGTTAACTTACGAAATAATCTACGATTTTAAAAAAATAAAATAAATTCGCAAGTTAACCTGCAAATTCACCCAAAAATGTCACTTTGCAGGTTAACTTGCGAATTCACCCAACAAAATAAATTCGCGGGTTAACTTGCGAATGATATTTTTAATTTTTCAAGAATGTAGGAGAAACCCACTAAATGGGTGAAGAAATTCTCTTTAATTTTATGTCATGTTTTCAAATATTTTATTCATTTCCGTGTTTCTTGTACAATAGTCTTAAAGTAATCGATAAAATTAAATAGAGTAAATATGAATTTAATATACCCAAATGCAATCACAATTTAAATTTTGAATAAATTACTCACTTTATCCTAAGTTATAAATTACTTTATTAAAGAAAAATCAAATTATAAGAAAAAAAACAGACAAATTATACTCCATTTATTCCACGTGATTCTTTTTCATTTGTAAGATAAAATTGTTCTGAAATAATTAATATTTTCAACTTTCAAATATTCATTTTACTTTTTTAATTATATTCTCTTTTTAATATTATTTGCATCATTTTAATTTTAATTATATTTTATTTTTCATTTATGATAAATAATAATTATTCACTATAGAGGTTAAGTAAATTGAGTCACACCATCAAAAAAGATAAACTTTGACAGAATTAATTTATTAAAAATATTTTTTTTATTGATATTTATTTTAGAAGAATTTAATTTGTCACTCCTCAAGTTAATCTCAATATTTTTTTAAAAAAATTAAAATTGTTCTTGAATAAATTTTATTGTCATGCATGTTATCTTAATACATTTTTTAATGGAAAAAATCTCTCTCAAACAAATCCTAATAATAGTAATATTTGAAATCTCTCAAAGAAATCAATTTAAAAAAAAAAAAGTAATATAAGTATGCAAAAAATCTCTCTCAAAGAAATTAATTTAAAAAAAAAAATACTTTTTTATTTGAAATCTCTAAGTGTTCTTAGGCACACGTTAACAAAATCCTAATAATAGTAATATAACTATGCATTACAAGATTTTCCCTATGCATTACAGATAAATATGCAAGTACATCTCAACAGTAGTATAATGTCAAACACTAAAAAACTTGTCTTATTTCAAATTTTCATTCTAGATGAGCAATAAAAGAATACAAACCTTACAAAGATGAAAAAAAACAAGTTGCTCATCACAAGCTTTCACAACATTACATCTATTTTAGGCTTCAAGTACCAGGGAACACTAAGAAATTGAAATTAATACTTAGGAAAATGATCTAATAATGCAATTGTAATACTAGCCACACTCTACACACAGTTTCTGAGTGGAACTAACAGTGGAATCATGTGTTATCTATGTAGCTCGAACACGTTACCGCCGCATCTAAAATGTAAAACTGCTTATTTCTTGTTTGGCTCAAAGACATACTTGACAAGTGATTCTTTGATTGAGAGCAATTCTGGGAATTCACTCTTTAATTTGGTGCCATCCATTTCATTGTTGCTACGAGCAGCAACGATCACCTTGGCTTGTTCTTCGAGTGTGAAATTCGCCCACTTGAAACTGGGGTCAATGTAATCCCTATACATCTCAAGGATCTCATTGTGGCTCACAGCTCCAGGGTTTGTGAAGTTCCAGATTCCACTCAGGTTTCTCTTTGCCATCTCAATTGAAATAGGGAGGAGTTCATCCAATACTGTCATGCTGTTTGGAATGTTGACAACTTTGTTATAACGAGAAATCTTTGTGATGAAATTGCGCGGGTTGCTCAGATCAGACGAAATTGGCATACGAACCCTAAGAGTGCATACATTGTCGTATTCTCTCAAAAGTTCCTCAACCTGATCAAATTTAAAGTTATTGTTCGACAAAATTCATAATGCAAAGATATAATAATAAAGTTATGTTTTTTTAAGGAAACTTGCCATGGCTTTGGTTTTGGAATAGAAAGATCCCATGAAATTGGGCTTGTCTTCCTCCTTAAAACCGATTCCGGAGCCTTCTGGATGTGCTGCATCATACTCAAATATGCAGCCAGTAGCGTAATTTATCATCAAGATCCCATTCTCTCTGCATACATCAGCCAATGTTAAAGTACCGGCAACATTGGCGCGGATGGTTTCCGTTTTATGACTTTCGCACCAATCAACATTGGGTCTTCCGGTGACACCTGCAGCATTGAAAACATGGGTAGGTTTCACACTCTGAATATCAGCAATGAGCGACGCACGATCCTCTAGACGCCCCTTTGCATATTCATATGGAATTCCTTGCTTCTCGCACAATTTTCCCAGCAAACCACCGATCCACCCAGTTCTACCAAAGAGCAAGAACTTCAAAGGTGGTTTCTGGTGAACGCCATTGTTCTTGGATGTTGGGACCACCATACGAGTATTCGATGAAGTGAAGGAAGCAGGTTTTTCCCCTTCAGATCCTTCAAAATGTCTCTCCATTCCACCCGGCATCATCAACATCCTTGGATGAGGAAGCAATGCTCCACTAACATCACCCCACCAATCAGGATTTTTGGTATACCATTCTATCGTTTTCTTCAAACCCTCCTCCCACGTGGTCTTCTCAGACCAACCGATGTTCTTCAGCTTTTGATCATCGAGAAAGTATCTCTGATCGTTAAACGGTCTATTCTCCACGAATTTAATACTAGTTTCCGCATTCATAGAGAAAAGCCTGCATATATCCTTAGCTACATCAATAACTCCCCTTTCCTTCTTAGTCCCTATATTGTAAACATGTCCAACCTCTCCCTTATGAAGAACAACTTCAAATGCCTCGGCAACATCTTCACAATACAAATAACTCCTCACATTAGATCCATCCCCGTGAATCGGAAGAGTCTTCCCTTGCATAGCCAAGAGAATAAACTTGGGAATCAACTTCTCCGGAAACTGATTCGGCCCATAAACATTATTCCCACGAGTGGTAATAACAGGCAACCCATACGACCTTCCATACGCCATAACAAGCATCTCCGCTCCAGCTTTGGTTGCAGAGTAAGGATTGGTGGGAAGAAGCTGAGAAGCCTCATGGTTTCCAACAATAGCATCCTCGTCAGTCTCCCCATAGACCTCATCCGTACTAACATGAATAAACCTCCTGATCTGGCCAGTAACCTTACAGGCTTCCAATAAAACATGAGTTCCGTAAATATTATTCTTGGTGAACTCAAAGCTATTACCAAAGGAATTATCAACATGAGTTTGAGCAGCAAAGTGCATTATCGTGTCAATTGACTCAGTGATAAGCAAGTAATTGACAAGATCAGCACTGCCAATATCCCCCTTCACAAACTTGAAATTGGGAGACGATTTAGACGGTAGCAAATTCTTTAGATTCGAACAATAATCGAGTTTGTCCAGCACAACGATTTTGTACTCGGGATGGCTTCGGACTAGCCGATTCGCAACATGAGATGCAATAAATCCAGCCGCCCCAGTAATGAGGATATTTTTTGGTGTATAGGAAGTCATCTCACACTACCTGTCCACACAATAACCACAAAACAATCAAATTATCTTAAAGAGTTTGTTAGAGTTTGTTAGAGAGAAGTGCCTACACTTCAACAACATCTATACGTAATAACAAAAGATAATATAAAATCCAACCAATCAACACAGATCTAAAAACAATGGTTAGATCCGTAAAAAGTAGAATCAAAATACAGATCAACAAGTATGAGAGTGAAAAAAAAAACTTACAGAATGAAAACGAATGGAGAGAGAAGAAGGAGAAGTAAGAGAGAGAGAGATTTGAGAAAATTGTGAGGAAGATTTGGTGAGAGTGTTGTTGTTGTTGGTGGTGAATGAGAGAAGAGAAGAAAATGGTGATGGATGGTGTGAAATTGTATATATGTACGCGTCTATATATGCATAAACCGAGACAGTTAAGGGGAGCCAGGGGAACATTTCAATTACTTAAATACCCTTGTTCTTTAACTCAATTACGCGCTTGCCTTTATTGTCCGTGTCGGACATAAAACTCATATTTTTACATGATTTTTGAAATTTAATTCAACAACTTACGAGTAAAAACTTAATATTTTATTTTTATTGTTATTTTATCCATTGATTTCTTAAATGATTAGAATTAATTAGAATTATATTTTTATTAATAGTTATTTACTACAACTAAATATAATTTTTAATATCATTAAATAAATTTATTTTTATTATACGGTAGTACTACTTTTAAAGCAAAACGGAGGGTGTTAACCACCGGTCCTTTCAATTAAATGTCAAACTTTATTGACAACATTTTTTATTTTCTTTTACAGGAAACAATGGGCTTAATCAGTGACAAGATTGTTGGTGTGGTGCTTAAATTGTTATTATGAGGTGTGACTAATGATTGCTATTATAGTTTTTAACATTTTTTTGTTTATTTTGTTTTTAACGTATTGCCGTGCGTCTTTAAATGACACATTTTATAAATTTTAGAAAATTTCGTGTTTATTATATTATTATTATTATTATTATTATTATTATTATTATTATTATTATTATTATTATTATTATTATTATTATTGTTTAAACTTTAATTCTAATCTTAATGCTGCATTCATTTCACTTTGACTGGTGGTTAACATCCTTTAAAAGGATTGGGCCTAATTTATGTAAGAGTGTGAACTTATTATTGGCCCTATTTGTTTTATCTTTCAAAAATAATAATTTTTTTATATTTTTAAAAATAAATTTTATAAAATAGTTTTTAAATTTATTTTAAATTTATTTTTTCTAAATTAAAAAATTTATTTAATATCATATAACATAAATATACATTATTGATGATTAAAATTCGAACAAAATTGTAATTTAAAAAAAATTGTATTTCGAAAATAATTTTTATGAAAAACTATTTAAAATAGTTTTTTTTTAAAATTTAGATATTCAATTTTTTTTAGTAAAATTATGAAATAGTAAAAATAACACTTTAAGAATAACTATTCAAAATCAAATTTTTATTTGAAGTTCTTACGTTCTCTTAGGATCACATGACTCATGCCACTTAATAATATATCAATTATAATATGCATTAATGAACCTTACATGCATCGATTCAATTATTCATCATAATTAAGAATATAAGTCAATAAGAGTCATAACAATTATATACCGTTTTAATCGACATATTTTCTTTTATGTACTACTGAATTAACATTTTTCCGTAATATGATCATAAGTTGAAAAATGTTTAGTGGGTTCAATCATAATATCATTATTAACAATATAATTTGTTCTCATTATCATTAATTGCATGAACACATAAATAAAAAACAAAATAAATTAAAAATATTACATAAATGAGCTCATAATATCACATACATCAATAAAACATCATAATTTATTACCAATCTTTTTTTTGCCAAAGCAAAATTAATTCATTTGATTAATTGTTCAATAGAAAGATGAATCACATAAAATATATTACATCTAGGCCAAGAATTGACCACCTTTATTAACGAATGGGTAATCGAATTCGCTTGGCGTTTGATAAACTTTACCTCAAAGTTGGGAAAAGATTGTAACAAGATATTTAGAGACATAATAATTAAACAAAACTTAGAGTCACCCCTATGAAATGGAGCGCTTGAACCACCTTTTGGGAGCCATTTTCAAAAATAACATTATGTAAATTCAAAGTTATAGCTCATCGGATTATTGTAGAAAGAGTCATGACTTCTACCTCAAGGATAAAGTGGCTACCAATATCCCAAGCTACACCTGCAATAATAAATCTACCAAGATGGTCACGAACACATCAACCCCTATTAGTCGTATCCTGATACTTATTGAACCCATCATCAATATTACATTTAAACCACCCATAATTTTGAGCTTGCCAATTACTCGAATGTTGTTGCAAGTTCACATTATTCTGACTTTGTTGAGCTACAAACCAATTTTGCCAGTTACAACTAGCAAGTAGTCAGAGTCTTTATTGCTTCTTGTTCCTCATCATTCTATAATTTACCATTTTTATTCTTCCACAAAACATCTATTATAAATGCTACTCTACCTATAACCTTCTTATACTCTCGACTATAAATATCAAAATTAGGAATTTAGCCTTATGAGAAGAGTTCAGACGAGGATTTATAATAGAGGATAAATCGACCTCCCTCCAACAAGGGTTGGTAGATGAGCACCCGAACAAAACATGTTAAACATCCTCATTACTATAACCATAAAATTGGCACTCCAACGGGCACTGAACATGGTATTATCGGAGTCTGAATCGAGTCGGTAAGCAGTCACTACAAATTCTTAATAATAGATGTTTCACCCAAAAAGGCGCTGAAATATTCCATAACTTACCCAATCCCCTCGTATCATATCATTATAGTTTGCAGTTGGGAGTTTCTCCAAAGACGATACCCAAATCTCACACTATAATTCCCATTTTGCTCCTTCTTCCAAATTATATTATCCTCTTTCACTTCATTCACTAACGACACCTGTATAATACTTTCAGCATCTATATTATCTAAATGACATCTTATAGCTACCTCATTCCAATGTTTACTATTGCATTACCAATCACAATACTCACATTTTCTACATTGCCACTAAATACTATAGGTGTTAACCCTTTCGCCAAAGAGTCATCAAACATAAGATTTATGCTAATACGATAAATTGACACTCTTTGTTTTTAAACATCTTCTTTAACAACAAAGTACTTAAATTACATATGATTATCACCATTAGAATACTTGATGTTTCTTAGAGAAGAATAATGTTGCAGAATTATCACAATAAATTTTCAACGGCTTGGAAATACTGTCGACAAGTCCAAGTTCTTAAATAAATTTGTGTAGCCAATTAACTTGAATTGTGGCCTCATATAATGTCACAAATCAGTCTCCACGGTGGATGCAATAATGGCGGTCTACTCCACACTCTCTATGATATTGATCTTTCAGCCAAAAGATGCATATAATTTAATATTGGCTTTCTTGTATCTATATAGCCGATAAAATTTGAATATGAACGTCCAATCACCTAAACATAATTACACCTCACATAAGTAAGCATGTGATCATTATTCCCTTATAAATATTTCAATACTTTCTTTTTGTTTTCATTCCAATTCATTCTTTGGATATTGTATAAGACTAATCGTCTCTATTATATATTGGAATGAAAGATGCTAAACTTTATTCATTCTAAATCGTTGTGTGATATATGCTTTCTAAAACAAGCTAAACAATTTGATACTTCTATTTTAATCACATAATTTTTCTCACCCATATCTTTCGTTTCAAAGTTGTTAGAGAGAAATTTCTTACTCTCATACAACTAGGTCACCACATAATTAAATTACGAAAATAATTTAAATTAAACTGGGTTGTTACATCTGGTGCATGGTTTGCTCACGGTTCTGGGCGACCGTTGTTCTGAACTTCTCTTTTGAATTTGTTTTCAAATCTGTAAGAAAATCTAAAAGAACAACGATAATAAAAAAATTACACAATACATCATCTCTTTTATATTTATTTATGTTGAGTTGTTATTCATGTTTGTTGTTAATTGTTAATGCTCGAGCCTTTCAATGTTGTGGCCATTTGGTTTTGTGAGTTTGTTACTATGTCAATATTTGTTTATGTTATAAGGTAGAAATTTGATGATAATGGTGATGATGATGTGAGTGATACATTTGTGTTATTGTTATGGACAGGTTTTGACTTGTGCAGTGAAAGTTATGTGATTAATGCGACAAATTTTTCATGCTAGTAATTTACACGTGAGAAGTAATAATTGTTACAATGTATGGACTATTTGACTCAAGTAGAAAAAGGGTTTATGCAGTGGGTGAGTTAGTCTGTATAGGATGGAGAAAAGTAACGTGAAAAGTGTGTAAGAGTGAAGTTTTTGTGAGTATACAATGAAAGGGGTTAGAAATGGGTCTATAAGAAAAAAGAAGGGTTTAGAACAAAAATGTATATTTTTGCACGTGTGAGAATGTGTGAAATCAGCCTTCTTGATTAGAAAATTGTCAGTCCAATTTATATTAGAAAATCAGGGTGAGTAGAAAGGAAACAAAATAACCTAAAATTAAAATTAATAATAAGATTGAAATCACAAAATAATTTGTTCTGATTCTTACTAGGAATAGAAGGGAAATCAAATCAAAATACTCAAAAAATATTGAGTTAGACACAAAGTTAAATAAAAACTTGTCTCTTATATTTTTTTTATTGATTTTTTTTACTCTTTTTGACTAATAATGTATAAAATACAATAAAGTATAATTATTAAAAAAAGGCTAATTAAAAAATGAAAAAAAATGAATTTAAATATTGAAAATGACATTTTTATAACTTTTGTAATTTAACAATACGCCAATAAAATTAGAAATAAAGGAAAGAACAAATAAAAGAAAAAAAATGGAGGAGATGGGATTCAAACTCATGTTCTCATGCACTAGTATAGGGATGTCAATGGGGCGAGACGGGGGATACATTCTCATCTCAATCCTCGCTCTCGAATCTATTTTTCATCCTCGTCTGAAATCCCCGCCACAAGGAGGTTTTGTCCTCATCCCCGTCTGCGTGAATCCCCAAGATTCATGCGGAGATCCACAAACATGATTTTTTTTATTTATTATTGTAAACCAAATTAATGGTACAAATTTCAAAAACCAACTAAAACAAATTTAGAAATTATTTATTTATGATAAATATATTATTTTAACAATATTTAATCTATAATATTGAGTGTCATGACCCCCCAAAATTTCAAATTTAAAAAACTTAAAATAATCATTTAGATCTCTCTCTTTCAATAACAATACATTTATATTTTAAATTTGTTTATAAAATAAATTATATGCAATGACAAATAAACCTACATTAAAATTTAACAAGTATATAAATTAAGGATATTATGGTATTCTAGGCGGGGAGGGGACTCCATGGGACGTGGGATATTTACACCTCCGGTCCTCAAAGTATCTTCGGAGAGACTTTGTTCCTCATCCTCGTTCCTACAGAGGAAATTTCCCGTCTTTGAAGCCCTAAATAGGGAATTCCCTCGGAGATCCCCGCTAACAGAGACATGTTGACATCCCTACTAGTGACCCCTTAAATATCCTTTCTTGTCAACTGTGTCATTTCATATATTAAAAAATAAAGTGACACAGAAAAATATAAAGGTAAAGTACCTTGACAAAATTGAGGTATGATAGTATGCATTTCATAATCAATTAAGTCCCTTAATCAATCAATTAGAAAAAGACATAAAGCTTCTTAATCATTTAAGAACACTCTTAGTTAATTAAAATACTAATTGTTGTAGATTTTCTTTTTTTGAGAATTAGGCTCTCCTCTTTTTTAAGCTCACAATCAATTAACACTATGGTATAATCTAAAGGCATATGAATTATTTTTCTTTTTAAGCCAAATTTCCTCACTTTCAAAACACATAAGAAAAACTTATTTCTATATATTTTCTCACTCTTAACTCTCTCTCCTTTCTCGTTTCATTCTTTTTTCACTAAATTACTGCTCTGGAGTGTTGATCAGAATCTGAGATAATCGGAGCAATGAGGAGGGTTCGTCGAGCTGTGTTTGATGAGGAAGGGGTGGTGTACATGCAAGACACTCTGATGCTAAAGTAAGCAAGTGATAATGATGAAAATAAATGAATATTAGGGTTGTTTGAGTAAGAATGAGATACATTACCCTCAAAGATATGAGAGTTTATATAATGATCTTAGGAATGATCTCACTAGTTACTATCTTTGGGCATAAATACACGGATCCGCAGATATAGCTATCCGAGCTGACCTGGTCAAACCGGGTGCTAGTCCTCGAAACTAGGCCTTCGGGGGTCATTTGCATGACAGACTCATTATAAGGTGTGGTCGGTCCGACGTGTATTCGGGCAGTCCAGAACAATTACTTTAGTGCTCTGCGAGTGAAAAATATTTAGTGAGAATTTTTGTTCTAGTGTCGGGATTATTATTGTAATTTATCGCTTGAGTAATATCTCTTGTGATAAGTTGGTGTTTGGTGAATGAGCTAAACTAATAAAAGATCTTGCTTGGTTCGTGAGATTGTTTGTTAAAATATTTGTTTGGTTTGTGAGTTAATATGGTGTAAAAGCTCTAATTTAATTTGTGCAATTGTCCGTTAAGATATATGTTTGGTTCGTGAGTTTATCCTGATCTAAAAGCTCTCTTTTGATTTGCGAGTTTAGTCAGGTGTAAAAGCCCTCTCTTAATTTCTGATTAATCTGATGTAAAATCTTGTGTTTGGTTTGAAGAATAACCATTTTAAAACTCCAATTTAATTACAATAAGGTTTGTGGACATAACCTTTAAAAAAACTCACATGTATCGCTGAAAATCTCAAGAAAAAATGTATGAAAAGAAGAAAGTAGGTCAAGTAGTTAGATTAAACCTTATGCACATTTCTAATACAATTCTCTCAACATGTATATTTTTATATTTTTATATTTATGCGATTTACTCATTTTCATTATACTTTATTCTTTTCTATTAAGGAGTGGAGTAAGTCAAATTATCGTTTACTGAACTATTTTTTCTCATACATTTTTTCTTCTAAAATTGCATATTAGTGGTCTTTAACTAACATCTAATCAACGTTCACTTATACTAAAGATCTTACTGTTCAACTAAATCAATTTTCTTCGATGATAACGAATAAAATGATACAATCTTATGATTCCATTTTTCCTATTTAGTTCATTAAATATGAAAGCTTTACTTAAGCAATGGACAACGCTATTTGTCTCTATAAAAAGAAAAAACTTAAAATTCGCGTGACACGATAACAATTTTAATATTGATGCAACAGAACTCCCAACTCATTACATTCAAGTCTTTGAAGTTTAAATTGCATTCAAAATCCATAGTTATGTGCCAACTGTAGAGAACTTTAAAAATAAAACATGTCACATTTCTTTTTCATTAAGTTGTTCGTATCAATAGTATTTAGGTCAAAACCAAAGTAACAGCCATAAACAATAAAAGTGATTTTGTCATGTTTCCTAATGTATAAAGAAAAAGCGTTTACCGACAGTCTGTAACTCAATTTTTAATTAGGACTATAAATGTGAAACATGTACTATTTTTTTTATAAAATCAAATGATAAATAATAATGCTGTGTTGTTCATAGAATAAAGTTCCACATGGTTATTATGTGCATAATTAGTAGATTATGTGTCTTCAACCGATATTGTTTAGTGGTGAATGTTTGGGTTTTGAGATTGTGTTCCTTTCAAAGTTTTGAGTTCAAATTCTATTATGTGCCGACAATTTTTGTGTTGAGTTAGTTCATACAAAACTTTGTTCTGGTTTTAAACGGGGTCTTCGTTAGTGGACGGAGGGGTTGATTAATCTTAGATTAGTCGGCACAAAACCAAATTTCAAAATTTTCAAAAGAAAAAACAACGGATAGTGCACCATCAAGCAATGTTTTAAAAAATATGCGACTGCAAAAACAGGTGCGACAAAATGGTTTTGGATAATATTGATACTAATACCGTTATAATTGTTTTCTATATTAAAGAATAAATTGTGGTTAATGCACACCGCGACGACTGCAGTCAATATCGCGACACTTATACCAACCAAAATTGCAAAATCATTTACGTTACCGTGACACGACCATTTTAAAACCTTCCATCAACCACTATCAATAAATAATTGTTTTTTCCACAAATTTATCAAGTTATAACCTATTCTTTCAATAAACTTAGATAGCAGAGATGATCGTTCAACAAAGGTAAACACAAGAATATATGTTGATTTCATGTGTATAATCTACTATAAATAACTCAGCAAAATAATTTTTATGATTCGTGAGTTGTCACTGATGAGGAAATTACTTACTTTTATTCTTCTACAAATAATAATTTTTGTTTCAGATCGGGCACATGCTCAAAGAAAGCAAACCCAATCACAAGGGTCAAATTCAAAGTGTCATCATGATAAATGAGTAAATATGTAGAACCTCATTAAAGTGTTTGAAATGTGATCCCAACTTCTCATATATTGACTACCGTTAGATTTGGTCGAAAGACCTCCCTCATCTCACATTGCGTTAGATGGAGACGGTTTTAACTGCATACCATATATAAGTCCTACCACACACCACAAGAGGTATTATCTCACTCTCACTCTTGTAAATTCATTTTCTTTGACTTCACAGACTCGAATATTGTAGTGTTAACCTTACAAGTTCACTTCACTCCACCACACTGAAGAATCTTACCACCATAGCGGAATTAACTCACTCTTTCTCGATTATCAAATTCTCATTCTACCACGGAAGAATGATATCGTCCATGGGAATCAACTTTTGATTAATTACCTCAAATTTCTGCGATAGTCTGTTCACCGATACTCTAGAACAACCAATATTTTTCATACTATAATCTTATCTCGATTTGGTTCAAAATATAACAACATCTAAGTCTGCTCAACTAGTTGTCCAACGTAGCTCCACCGCTCACGCAATAGTTAATATTCCTGATCCTGTGAGACAGGTTCCACCTCCTCAAAAGTTAGTCCAGTCTCAGTAACTTTTTCCTTCATTTATACTTCTCAAATTTAAGTTCCTTAAATTACCAACCAAAGCATGTTTTAAGGCTTTATCCACTTTCTGAATTTTTCAATAATTGCTTCTAGGTCAAACTTTCAAACAAGTGCCACTGCAACCACATATCCTTGGAACGAAGATGTTGTAAAACCTCTACCAACACCAAGATAACGTAGGCATGTAATAAGTGAATTCCCTTCTTGTAAGAACAAGATTTGCTTCTACATGTGGCCTTGAATTTTAATGATAACATTGCATGTTTCATTTTTTTGGAGAAAACCTTTCGTTACTGTTATTATTGAAGTAATATAAAAATGAGTCTTAGCTTTTAGGATTCGATATTCGCATTATACTAAAACTCATAAATTCTTGAAGTATCTAATTATTATAAAGAAAAGAGTTATTTGAGAAATATATGTATGACACCCAGAAATAACTAACCATTTTGAAAAAGGAGATACGTTAGAAAGATGGTAAATCCACTGAGTAATCATGGAGAACAATCCTCGTTGATAGGGAAAAATACAGTTATAGCGGATGTGAACAAAGCAATACCTTCTACAATGAGTATGACTTCCTTACCGTTGAACACTCAAAGTGGACAATATTATCTCTTGTAAGAACACAAGGTCAATCAGTGACCCCGAGACCGATGGGAACTAGTAGTTTTTGGCGTTATGTGCTTGGATTTTCAATGCCTGTGAATGGCCGCGGACAATCATATGACATGCCAACTTCAATGATGGCAAGTTTGCATAAAAATAGATCAACACTCTGGTCCATTTGTGAGCATCTATTCTCCATTGCAAGGGTCACGCTCAGTTGTTAATAACCTAGGTCAAATGTACAACCCCCAAGGATAGGAATTCCTACTCAACCAATGCCCATTTTTACTAGAAATTCTGCAGTCGTATTAAGACAACAAATGGATGAAAGCAACCATGAAATGGTTAACATTCTTACCCAATAGATGGGTATGATATTCAACCCCATGATCCAAAATATTGATTGAACTAACCAACAAAACACCCAAATAAATCAGCAATTGCAAGCGCATAGTGTGCGAATTGAGGACTTCTTCGCCGCTCCCCAAGCGTCAGTTTGATAGTCTGGATAGCCTCGATGAGAGTGGCTGGTAGAAAATCAAGGAGTAATTCTATAGGAGGGTACTGTAAACCAACCCCAACCAGTTGCACCCAATATGGTCGAAGTTAACCAGGCACAAAGAGTCGAACCCCGTGTGATCAAACAACAAGTGTCTAGGATAAGGAACCCCGTCAGGGTTGTGATGGTTAATAGGAATTAGGATGCATATGAAGTAATCCGTCATGTTCGACAAGATAATATAGTAGGAAAAAAATTCTTGCTGCCAAGGTTGAAAGGATAATGGAAAGAAATAGGGTAAATGTGGGCCTTCGAATGCCAAAATATACCTCCCCATTATCGGAGTATATTACACAGATTGAATTACCAAGGGGATGGAAAGTCTCAAAATTCATAAAATTTTCTGGAGACACTAGTGAATCTACTTTCAAACACATAACGCAATATTTGACTGAGGCTGGAGATATTGTAAATAATGAGAACTTAAGGGTTAGATATTTTCCCAATTACCTTACCAAAAACTCATTCACTTGGTTCACTATGCTCCCAGCGAATTATATTTAGAATTTGACTTGTTTGGAAAGATTGTTCTATGTAAAATTCTATATAGAGAATTCAAATATCAACCTAAAAGAATTGACTAACATTAAGTGTAAATTTACCGAACCAATAGATAATTATTTGAATAGGTTTTGTTTGTTAAAAGCCAGATGTTTCACACAAGTGCTTGAGCATGAGTTGGTCGAAATGGACATTGGTGGGTTAGACTACTCTATTTGAAAGAAACTGGATACCCAATACTTAAGAGATATGGCACAACTGGTTGATATAGTTCGACAAGTAGAACACCTAAAAGTTGAAAAGGCTAGGGCGAGTAAGAATAATATAAGAGAAAGAGTGTCGTATGTCAAAATGGATGAAGATGAACGAAGTGACACTATAGAGGTAAGTGCCTTCGAAGAAGGTGAAGTTGACCTCGCCGAATTAAAATAAGGACCACCTTATACATGCGAAGTCTTGGAGCCTTCAAATGGGAAAAATCTTGTTGAACCCAAAGAAGAACGATAAGTTCCCTAAGAAAACATACACTTTCGATGTAACAAAGTGTGATGAAATATTTGACTTATTAGTCAAAGTTGGCCAAATTATAGTACCACCTGGTGCTAAGATCCCACTGTTAGAACGACAGATGAAAATTGGATTATGTAAATATCATAATTTTTTAGGCCATAAGACCTCACAATATTTTCTATTTAGGGATCTTGTTCAAAATACAATCAAGGATGAAAGTTTCAAATTCACAGACAATGGGAGGTTGCAAATGAAAGTTTATTCAAACCCTTTGCAAGTAGGGGATTCTTATTACACAGAGTCTGTTGAAGTTAAAATGGGGGAAGCTACAGAGAGCTTTGACAATAAAAACAACGTGAGAATCGATGAGGGCTCCAAACAAAATAATGAAATGCTAAGATTGCTAATAACGTTAGAAAAGAGGTTCAGAAAATGAAGATTATTGATGATCTCAAAGTAGAAATCAACATGGTCAAGTTGTGCGAAGAAGCAGACATGGAGCCTAAAGAGGAAATGATCTCTCGACAGACTGAAGACCAAATAAGAGTGGCTTACCCTAGAAGTGACAAAAATCTACTGAGAAATGGGCAACAAAATTAAGCAATAACAAACCCCAAACTAGGGATAAAATTGAAGAGAAAAGGCTAGTTGACATAAAATTGTTTGTGTCGAAAAAATAAGACCCTAAGGAGGAACCAATGAAGCAACCAGTGATTGATGATTACATGCTTACAAACAACTTCAATTCAGACTCCTCACTTAACATAAATAACAACGTGGTGTCAGTTCTACCTTTATAATATGACCAAATTACCAAAGTCGAGGAAGATGGGATCAATGAGGAAAAAATGGCCAAACATATGTCAATATGCTACTATGTGATGAACAACGAGTGCATCGAAGAGTAAAATACATTCTTCAAAGGACTAGATGAAGGGATGAATATTCACCTTAAACCTTTGTTCATAAGAGGGGAATCGAGAACACCAGGGTGAACAAGATTCTAGTTGATGGTGGGGCATTGGTCAACTTGACGCCATATTCTTTGTTGAAGAATATGGGCAAATTCGACACTAATTTAAGGCCTCATAGCATGGTTCTCTCCAACTATGAAGGCAAAATTGGCCACACATTGGGCGTGCTCTAGGTGTATTTAATAGTTGGGTTCATCACCAGGCCTACTGTATTCATGGTGATATCCTCAAAGGCGACTACAACTTCTTATTGGGGACATAATGGATGCATGTTGTTGACGCAATGTCATCTTATATGTACCAAATGATTTCTACATTGAGAGAAGATAGAATAGTGGAAAATTTCAAAGCGGATCAAAGTTACTAAGAAATAAACCATATGGATAAGAGACACTTCAACAAGAACTTAACGAACATACTGCCTTGTTCCCCCTACTAGATTTGCTTATATGCCTTATGATCAGGCATTTTATTCTTTATATCTGCACCCTGCCCATGGATTCTGTTGGGATTGAGAGACCATGAGCGAAGAAGAAGATATAAAGGGGTTGCATAGAGTCTAACTAACTGGTTGGGGAGGGAAGACAACCATTATGTATTAATCCACAACATTAAGAAAAATTTCAGCTTATGTGGCCGAAAACAGGTTAAAACGACTTTAGTGGCTGAAGTCAAATATATGGATGTTAAAGCCAATAAAGTTGAAGTTCATTTATAGGGATCTGTGATAGATTTTCGAACCATAACCTCTGGAAAAAATACAACAATTTGAAACAACACACCAGAGGCTGTATGTTATTTATGACGTAGAGCCTTTGGGGTTTGAAAAAGACCCAACAACGTCAAACGTGAAGATGATGGCGCATGAACCTCTCGAAGAAATAGACTTAGGATATGGAACAAACAAAATACATACTTACATCAGCGCAAATCTCGACGAAGGACTTAGAGGAAAAGTAATCCAGTTGTTGAAAGAATACAAGAACTACTTTGCTTGGGATTATGATGAGATCTCTGGACTTAGCAGAGATCTAGTAAAACTAAAACTTCCTATAAAGGATGGCAGGAAGCCCATCTAGAAGACTCCATGAAGGTTTTCACCAGTGATCCTGACCTTATTAAGATGAGTTGGATGTCGTGTAAACATCCTAGGTAAGTTATCAGATGAGTTGGATGTCGTGTAAACATCCTATGTGAAAATAAAGTTACATGATTAACAGATGTTGTTTATGATGTATGTGGTAAATCCTATATGATAAGTAGAAAATTATATGATTCAATTATGGATTATGCGTTGGGGTAAATGATCGCGACTTTATCGTCTAAATTAATCGGGAGACTGCAAGTATACAGCCCTATCGCGTAGTTTTAAAAGATATCGAACCTAAGAGACTATAAATCGATCTAACGTAACTTAAACTACTGTGTAAAGCTATAGCTATCGAATAAATAAATTGGGGAGTTTTTGGGTAATAAAACTTAATTTTAATTGAAATAATAATAATGCGAATATCGGTATGTACTTCGTTAATCCTAAAGAATTCGGCTTTCCACTTTATTTTAAAAATGATAATAATCTTTTTCAAGAAAAGTATTTATTCAAAATCTATTCTCAAACGCTCTATTGAAGTAGATTATAATTTTAAACTCGATGTATGCTTCCTATCCCATTGATTTTAAAATTACTTTTGAAAATAAATAAAGTTTAATTGGTTTTAAAACGCATTCTTTAAAACAATACCTAGTATCTACTATCCGATTTTAAACCTCAAACTGTCGCGCTATTGGTTTCTAATCTTAATCCAGTTTATTAACCTCAAACTTTCGCTTTGTTGGTTTCTAAGCCTTTTTTAACAAAATAAATTAGATAACTAAATCAGAAAAAGTGTTTATTTTATAAAATATAATCAAGCCTGTTTGTTCCGGATTTTTCAGACTAACTCGTTACATACCGATATTTAAATAATTTAGCCAGACATATTCATAAAAGCAGACATGAATAAATTGAAGGATTTAACATTCATAAATAAATTCATGGCAAAATAAATATATCTCATGCAAACAATTAAATAAATAAAAGCAATGTAAATAAGAAACCTGAATTAAATAAATGCTGGAAATAATTCTTGAAGCTGGAAATAACTCGTACAACGTCTCGGTTCTTCAACAGGAATTTAAATAATGCGGGAAAATAACTTCTGAAATTTGGATTACAATGGAAAAATAATGCAGGAAAAAATAAATCTGAAACTGGGAAATAATGCTGAGAAACGGTGTGTTCAATTATGATTTGGAGGTGTCCTTTTATAGTGGTAGGATGGAACCACTTGTTGAGAGATTTTCGTAGCACTTTCTCCTAAAAAATCTCACTCCCAACTGCCCACTAAGGAGACGGGCGTCTCCGACATTCCCTCACCAGCTCACCACGTTGAGACGGGCGTCCCACCTTTTTCTCCTAGGGCCAACGTGGCATTGGAGACGGACGTCTCCCACTAAGGGAAGACTCCGAGGCGGGCGCCTCCTTTTTAGGAGGAGGGTTGAGACGTGCGTCTCACCCTAGCACGTGCCCTTTAGGGTTTGCTTGCTTTTGGGCTTTTGCTTGCTTTGGGCTTTTGATCCATTATTTTGCTTTGCACACCCCTTTTCTTCATTTCTTGCACATTTTATCAAATATTTCTCTTAATTTCTTCACTTTGCTCAATTTGTCTAATTAAAATAAAATACCTGAAATGATAAAAATATCGGCGTAATATGGAAATAAAATGAAATAATTAAATAAAAATACTAACATTATTTATGAAAATTAAATCAAATATACTATATAAAATTGTGTTATCAGTAAACAGGGTGTTGCAATCCCTCGGTGATTCTGACGAACCCGATAAATGTTAAATCGGTTGATGTGGACATCTTATTGTGGCGACTGATGATGAACTGTTATACCAACTTCCTTATCAAATCCTAATAGTTATTAATTGAAGCTCGAGAAATACCCATGTACCATCCGAGGAGAACCTCACTGAGTGTTCCCGACAACAACTTGCATTTTAGAGATTTTGACCCTCTTATGATGGCTATTTGCGTGTTGATGGAGGCTACATGTCGAGGCTGCCACATCCATCAAACTTGCCCAAGGTGGGAGGTTTAAAACCTTTAGGGGCAAGGGCTCCCCATATTTCGTCTAAGAATGGTTGGAGATCCAGTAGTTCCACCTCTTCCGGGGGATTGACCTTTTATTGGCGTTGTCGGATGTTGTGGACGCCACTTCTAATGTTCGGTTATGGTATCGTAGTTCATTTATGGTAACACACATCTCTGCCATGACATTAACATAACTTATACCGCTGGTACCTTCAGACATATCGGTGTAGAAATTGAGGGTACGATGGAAGGTGAGAGTGATTAAAAAGGGATGTGGCCCAGGTCAGTTTTATCAGTGGGCCACTGTACTTGTCAAAAAGTACTAGTGTGTGTTCCCTTTGCAAGGACATAGAGACTGAAAAGCTTTAGTAGGTGTATAACATATTTTGGTGGTGAGGACTTGTTCACAATGGCGAGAGGTCTTACACAATGGTGTTTTTAGGCTATTTAAGGGACCAACTCTCATCATGTGAGAGGTCTTTTTGGTGTCTGGAGCTACTTGGTTGCATGAGGGCAGTTAGTTTAGTTGTGTGTGTGTTAACATTAATGAGCGTGGTGCTCTTTGAGTTGTGGAGAATTCATATGACTTAGAGTATGTCCCCTCCTCTTTTAAAATGAGAGATATTTATTGAGACCTCTTTGAGCCTAGAGTTCTTACCTCTTCCGTAGTGTTAAATAATCCCCTCTTACCAAAGGAATTTATTGACCACCTATATTTTAGGAGTCAGTAGAGACTCTCTCTTCCTTAACTCCCACGTTATGGATGTCTACGAGCGATTCTTATAGATTTCTCTCGGTCAACACAATTATTAGGCGAGGACAACCTATTTTAGAAACCCCTATAAATATAACACTACAACATCAAAGACCTATTATGCTATTCTAATTTCAACTCTTCTATTAAACTTATCTCAAAATATGTTAATGTTTGACATCACTATGTTACTGTTTTTTTAACATTAAAGAACTTCTCTCTATAGAATGATGAATCATATCATAATCTTAAGGACAATGTCTATGTCAATTATCTAGCAAAACGTGAGATTAATAATTCTGCAACATATTGCTCTTTTGCAAACTAAGAAAGTCTTGCTTAGGCACAAAAATTATACACAAAATTTGGACACACAAATGAAGAAATAAAAAAATAAAAAAAATTAAATAATATGTAAATTTATGTGTATGTTTAAAATTAAATACTTCTTTGTTGGAGTTGTGACCGACTAAGTATTTCTCTTTACCAAAAAAATAATTATAAATAACCTTAACCTTTTGCCTATCAATACCAGAATATGCCGAATTAAACGTTTTTCACATTAAAAATCGTTTTCTTTGTCTTAGTCATTATAGTAAACGTCAAGGACAATCATAGAGTATGAGAGGTTGAGGTACACTACACAGATTTATGATACAGATAAAACATTTACCAAAAAAATCAGAAACAAAACCACACATTGCATTATCTCATATTCAGGGTTTTACCTTACCTTATTGTTTGGAAATTGATGTCTCTGGTTAATCCTTATCCCATTTTTGAACTGTCTAAAGATGCAGCTGGAATTGCTGGTACTTTTTCTCCCTCTCTTTCATTTTCAATCATTTTATCATACTTTGACCCTTTTAGATTTATTTTTATATCCTCAATTTTTGAATATTTATATTTGTATTGTACTAGGTAACATCTTTGCATTTGGGTTATTTGTTTCCCCAATGTAAGTTTCTTACATTGTTTTATGTTTGAAGTATTCTTTGATTATTGTTATTAACTTTGATTTTCTGTTATGAATTATATAGACCTACATTTAGGAGAATTATCACAAATGGGTCAACGGAATTGTTCTCAGGATTACCATATATTTATTCTCTATTGAATTGCTTGATTTGCTTGTGGTATGGAACTCCTCTTATATCACTTGATAATCTCTTGGTCACCACTGTTAATTCAATTGGAGCAGCTTTTCAGCTTGTGTATATTCTCTTATTCTTAATCTATGCTGACAAACCAAGAAAGGTTAGTTATTCTTTCTGATATTGTCGAAGTTTATCGTAATGCTATCCATGAGTATCCAATGCTTCTGGTGCTTAGAAAACTAGAAGTGTCAAAGGCAAACGGTATGAAAGCATGTTGATTGTCACAACTCGCTTTCTCATGCTTGGTCACTTTACTTGAAGCGGCTTTGAGAGCTATTTGGCTCACAGGAAAACATTGGTTTGTTTGTTAATTGTTTTTTACTAAGATGTGGTGTTCTATTCTGATATTTGATAGGTGAGAATGTTTGGATTGTTGCTGGCGGTTTTTGGCATATTTGTTGTCATACTAGTAGGGAGCTTGAAAATAAGTGATAGTTCTATGCGCCGAATGTTTGTCGGATGTGTGAGTTGCGCTTCTCTAATTTCAATGTTTGCATCTCCGTTGTTTATCATTGTAAGTTTGATATATCTATGTAATACAGAGTTTTTCTAGTTTAAATTTTTGTTGATTTAAGCTTGGTTGATGTAAATTGAGTTTGGTCTTTAAATGAGTTTTCCTTTTCTCACTTCATTTATGTATGCTAGTTTCTTTCTGAAATGTTTATTGTAATTTCGGAATTCAGATGTTTATATTCCGTTGGCTTAAATTTGTAATACCTACATTTTTGTGTTTGAGTTTTCAGGTACCGAACGGGATAGGTACCGGTTTGGCAATGATACAATTGGTGTTATACTTCTATTTCAAGAGTTCATCTTGCGATGACTCAAGGGAACCATTGATAGTTTCATATAGATAATTTGTATTTCTGAGTTATGACGACAAGGGCAAAGGTAAACACACTATTTGTGATTATGAATGATTATCTTCCTCAGTCAGTGTGAGTTGATTTTTCGGAAATTAGTCTCAAATATTCATTATGTGTGAAATATTCTCCATGAGTTGAATGGCAGAACATATATGGTTTTGGTAAAAGAAGTTAATTGATTCAATTCGTATGGATATTTGAAAATTTGCCCTCTTATCCTAGTTAGTTACATTCCTTGCATTGTCTTTTGTCAGCATTTTATTTTAACTATGTCAGAATGGAAACTTTCATGAAATGAATGGATGGAAAAAGCTGGTGCCTGTTACACGTGTTCGTGAATTATGCAGTTTTCGTGACTTGATAATTTTGTGATCAGAGTAATATGATAATTATCTTTGCAAAAAATAAAAAAGAGTGATAGGAAAATTTCATTGCAGTAAAACCTCATTGTCTATTTGATACAACTCAGAGCCGAAAGAAAGAGCCAGTAACATAAGTACTATAGTAAATCTTTTAGGGTAGTTCTCACTGTAATAATATCTATTTCTTCCTGCACAGAAAAAGAAATTTAGGTTAGAAATAACATATGCAGCAAATATGTTGTCGGAAACAAGAGGTTGCAAGTTGCATTGTTGATTTGATTCAATATCTTTGAGCAATTATGTCGCATTCTACAAAGTGATAAGTTACTATCTCCGTCTCTAAATATATGATTTTCAGAAGTTTGATGTTATAGATCTACAAGACTACCACTGATTCTCTCATTTGTCTTGCCTAATTATGCAGTTTGACGTCACATTCTTTTCAATTTTCTAGGAGCATAAATATCTGTATATCTTATCTACAACATTGGATTGAGTTATCCTATATAGTGTGTATATGAAAGAGATAATGGATTCATTACCTGATTAGAAATTTCCATGCATTGTGTCTCATTGACAGAATCATCATTTAGCAATTTTCCTTTCTCATCATAGAGAATCAGGCCACTAAAACTTGGAAGCTCACATTTCTCCCCTCTTAGTATCGGTCTTTGCCACACTGCTGATGCTGAATCATGACTAACACTTTTCCAACCATTTTCAACAACATTCCTTTCTAAGCTTCCAAGCAATGGAGATCCTCTATCTCTCTGCCATCCAATATTCTCTTCCAGTTTTCTCGCCCTGCTCCACACCATTGACTCCATCAACACCCTTTTCACTGAAATCCATCCACAATTTGGTTCTAACCATTTTGTACATTTCGTTGAAGCAGTAGTAGTAGTAGCATTTGTTGTAGTGGTAGTAGTAGTAATCGTCGTAGTCGAGATAGTGGAAGAAGTCTCATTCTCTTGGTTAACAATCTTGTTGTTATTACTACTACTACCTTTCCTTTTTAGTACAATAATAATGCAAAGGCAAACAAGTGCAAAACATGCACATGCAAGTAAAAGAATAGCACCTAGAGTTGAAATCTTCATTTTGTCTACAAAATCCCATAAAGCTTCCATGAGTTGCTTGCTTTTTTGCTATTTTAGTGTAACAAAACAAAGTGAAGTTGGAATGATGAAAAGGCAAGGAGCGTTGGTTTTGTTTTGTTTTGTTTTGGTTGAATGTGTTTGGTGATGTGGAGTGGAGTAAATGAGAAAAATTGCATGAACCATGTTTGTTTGGGTGTTGTTGGGTTGGCAAGGTTCATATGAGGTCCACCGCTAATGTGAAATGTGGAAACTTGGGTCCCAGTTTAATATGTTTGTGGGGCTTACTTGGAATCATAGCCGTTGGTGTGAATTTAATTGATGGCTCACCGTTCAATGCTAAATTAAAGGCTTTTCACGAGGACTATGGTGTTGCTATTATTTCATGTTGAAGTTTTGGGAACTTGATGCTATCTGTTGCTGTTTGTTATAGAGGGGGGCAAGGGAAGTATAGGTGTGGTTGCTTGCCGTAAGGGAGTGACAGCAGGCAATCCAGGTTGGTTACTATTGTCCCAACCAATGTAGTCTTGATTCATACTATGATCTTACTTTTGTTCTTCCACCGAGTATAATCATAACTTTGATATTACTTGTTGGAGAGTTTGAGAAACATTAATGGATTAAACTTATCAATGTCACTGATTTTGATCCATACTAAGATCTCACTCTGTTCCCCAATCTAAACATCAAAAGTAAAGTTTTAGAAGGCCTCCAAATCTTCCTTGACTAAGTCACGATCATAATCTCTTTTACTAACGATCCTTAGAACCGTTACACAAGACACATTCGTTAATCTTGACTTAACTTTGTAACACGCCAAAAGTATTCTTCTAGAGTGTTGAGTTCAGAATTTGATGACGTCACACGCCTTCTTACCAGAGTCATAACCTAAATGACAAAAACCACACATTATACTGAAACCTGTTAGAGTACACAATTGTTCTTAAATATAACATTTAAGGTTATAATCAAAACATAAGGCTCAATGTAGAACCAACTTTGTTCTCACATAACCAACTTTACTCTCACACTATGGACAATGTATATTTGCACGTTATATAGTTTTCACCCAACAATGATAGATAATTGGAATATTGGTGTGTTTGGTTGCCCGTGTTTTGTTTTAGCTGATAAGTTGGGATATCTTAAACTTATTCCTAAGAAATGGAACAAAGACATATTTTTCAATATTCATTTTAAAGTTACTCAAGCTACTGATGAAGTTAACAATATATAGAGTTTGATTAATGGTGTAATTTACAATTATGATTCTGGATTAGAGGAAAAAAGTGTCTGACTTTTGTTCGATAAGGCATTGCATATGCATGATCAATTTTGAAGAAACAATGTAAGAAATAAGTGGTTTATATATGGAGACAAGAATACAAACATTTTCACAACACGGTCAAATTGAGATACACTAGTAACATAATCACTAGATTGGGGCATGACAATATTGTTTTGAGGATGACATTGAATTTGATAATCATGTTATTAACTTCTACAAAAATTTGTTTAGCTTAGAAAACAATTGTAGTTATATTAATTTGGTGGAGAGAACTATCCCAAAACTTATAACTCATGCGGATAATTATTATCCCACTAGAATGTCTCTCCGTATAAAATTTAGAATGCATTGTATAATATAGATGGTAATTTTGCTCCTGGCTCTTATGGCTTTGGGGGGATTATTTTCCAAGTCTATTGGATATAGTAGGGACTGATGAGATCATTTCAGTGAATCAATTCTTTAAACAAGGTTGAGTCATTCCTAATCTAAATTTAACCAATGTGACATTGATAGCTAGACAACATGAAGAAAAATCTATTGAACAATATAGACATCTTGCACTTGTAAATTTTCAATTCAAAATCATCACTAAAATTGTTGCAGACATATTGGTCATCTTAGCTCCTAAAATTGTTTCAGAACACCAACGAAGCTTCATTAGAGGCATGCATATATATGAGTGCATTAGTATTACCTCATAATGCATTAATAGGTTAGACAATAACTTCTTTGGAGGTAGTATGAATTTGAAGATAGACATTAGAAAATCCTTTGATGTTTTAGATTGGAAATATCTTGTTAAAGTTATTGTTTAATTTGGTTTCGATGAAAAAATTGTGATTGGATACTTATTATCCCACACTCAACCAAACTATAAATCACGACAAATGAAAAAGCTGCATGATTTTTTTCTTGCTCTAGAGGAGTAAGGCAAAGAGATCTGTTGCTTCCCCTTGCTATTCTACATTACTGATACTGAATAGGCACTTAATAGGTAGTTATTTATGTTAATGGATTAGAGTTAAGTTGATATGTATATCAGTTGGTAAAACAACCATTCCTAGCCACATCGTTTTTGGAGATGACTTTATGATATTTTAAAAAGCGACCAGGAAAAATGCTCAAGTCATTAACCATTCCCTTCAACAAAAAGTTGTCAGAACTCTGGTCAACACATCAATCCAACTAAATCTAAGCTTTATTGTGCAAATACTTTTTGGATATAGGTTTAGGTGCATCGAAAATATATTTGGATTCACTGTGGGGCAAACACCATTTAACTACCTTAGAGTTCCTGCAATCTAAGGCAAGTTAATAACTCATCATCTCCGGATCATAATATTACTCGTTCAACATGCTTTACTTGCAAAAAAACGGCTTGTTACCTGTAGTGTTGGAAATTATGAACAATAATTGCCATGGGTAGTGTTCCAATATGACAAAGTTAAAGAGGGTAAAAGTGCCCATAAACAAAATTGGAATTTACCTTTAAATCTGTCTAAAGGAATTTTTGGTTAGTTTTTGCACTAACATCCACCAGTGGATGTTTAGTGTTAAAACTGTCTGAATAAAATTTTGGTCAGTTTTGCACTAACATCCACCAGTGGAAGTAGAGTTATTTTTGTCTCAGACTACTGAAAGTTTGAATTTCAAAATTCAAAATATACAACACTTTATGAAGTGGTGCATTGTATTCTATAGGTGAACCATTGCAACATATCATTAAAAATGTGTTGTTTCATCAAGAGTTGCAAACTTGTGAAACAACACATGCATGACTTATAAATACATGATTCTGTATTTGAAAATCACACACTCAGAAATTGCACATCCCCTTTATATTCCAGAAACACTTCTCTACATTCGAGTTCTTCACCGGTCTTGTGCAGACTCGAGTATAATGCTAATTATCCTGGGTATTCCTGCTTTCCGACTAAGACATTAAGAGAGTGTTTGAAATACTTTTAAAGAAAATGACTCCATTCAAGACCAGTCCTGGATCCATTTGATTTTACCGAAATTTCTAACATATAGATCGTTGCAGTAGGCCGTCCTGGATTCAAATGAGGAGATAATGACAATAAGGATTAACTGATTATATGAAGACACTCATAAAATAAGGGCAATATTAAAATCTCAAGAATTATAACCATGAACATGAGTAATTTAGAATAAGACTCTGAGATGTGCATGCTTCCAACCTTGAACATGAACTTCAATCTAGCAGTGGAATTATAGTTTATAAAGCAACAATCTATAAAGCGACCTTGTAGAATTCTTGAAAGTGCTGGAAACCTGTGTTCATAAAGCCATCATGGTGCTATTATAAGGCTCTTTTATGAAATATTGGGCTGCATTGAAGTGTTATTGGACTGAAATGATCATGGGTTTTAAGCTTAGCGTGACATTTTAATGATTAATTTATAAATGGATTTTTATAAAAATTATTAATAAAAATAATTCAAGAAAATGTAATTGTAAAAAAAAATTAATAAAAAGTAAAAAATATAATATATAATAATATAATATATAAAAATTAAATAAAAAAGTTAATAAATTACACATGATTTTTAAAAATTAAAGAAAAAATAAAATAAACATTCATATAGGATATAGAGAGAATCTCAATGTTACGACTAAAGCTATTATATGGGGTGCATATTTAACCCTATTGAAAAAAAGTGTTTATGAATGTTAAAATAAAAATAAGAAAAAGAGATTAAATTTTTATATAAAAAAGAAAAAAGTTAAATTATTGTGGTAATTGTAAGAATAGAATTAGAATAAAAGTAAGATACCTTAAAAATATATTATTCCTTTATTATAGATTATATATAATTGTATACATTCTTTTGTTTTATTTATAAAAAAATACTTTCTAGATTGGTCAAATAAACATATAATATATATATATATATATATATATATATATATATATATATATATATATATATATATATATATATATATATATATATATATATATATATTATAATAAATTTTAATTTTTTCTCATAAATAATAATATATCATATTTGTCTTTAAAATAATAATAAAATAATGGATTCTATGAATAAAGTAGACATAATTAATATCATTAAAAAAATAAAAACATAAAGGCCATGTCTATTTCCCCCATCCAATGTATTACCAAGTTCATTGATTCAACAACGCGCCATATTTTTCGACCAAAAACAGGAAAAAAATGCGCGCTATTATCTATTCCCGCTGTATTTCATTTTTCAAACTTGAAATCTTTTCCATTTTCCAACTCCTTCTTCCCTCCCTCTTTTACAAATTCATTTCAAATTCCCCGCAAAACCAAACTTTCCTTTCATAATCAAAACCTAAAAGCCTTATTAACACCACCAACCAACCTTCACTCCAAATTCTACAACCTTCTCCAATATGGATCTCACCTCAAACCTCAATGATCTTCCTCCAAACAAACGACACAGATTCATTCAACACCAACAACAACCTAGTCCATGTTCACCTTTGCCCACCAAAAAACGCAAAGAATCTCGAAACTCATCACTTTTTCACACCCCACTTTCAACACCTTCCCCCTCTATCTACTCTCTACCCACCAAAAAACGTGTCTCCGCTCTTCAACCCCACTTTTACCACCACACCACCACCACAAACGACGCCGTTCTCCACCCGCTCATAGATCTCAATGTCGAATACAATCCCGATCTCCACTCACCCATCCCAGCCGACAAACAACCTCAACAACAACAAAAACAAGACACCACCACCAACAACAACAATAACAACGCAGACAAAGAAGTTGTTACTGAAGAAGATGGGATATTATGCTGCGTCTGTCAAAGCACAGACGCTAACTCTGAAGACCCAATTGTTTTTTGCGACGGTTGTAACCTAATGGTCCACGCATCCTGCTACGGGAACCCACTAGCTAAACAAATCCCAGAAGGTGATTGGTTCTGTGAACGGTGTCGTTTCACAGAATCGGATCCATCAATACGCTGCTGTCTCTGTCCAACGAAAGAAGGTGCTATGAAACAAACAATAGACGGAAAATGGGCTCATGTGGTGTGTGCTCTACTTGTTCCTGAAGTGTATTTCGTTGATCCAGAAGGGAGAGAGAAGATTGATTGTTCCAAGGTTCCGAACAAGAGATGGTTGGAGAAATGCTATGTGTGTGGGATGTGTGAAGGGTGTGCTTTGGTTTGTTCAGAACAAAAGTGTGGTTTGGGGTTTCATATTACTTGTGGGATTAAAGAGGATGTTTGTATTGAGTATAAGGAAGGGAAGAAAGGTGCTACTGTTGTTGCTGGCTTTTGTAAGACCCATTCTCAAATATGGGAAAAGGTAACATTTTTTTAGTTTGTTGCTTTGATGGTATTTATTTTTGTGAATGATTTTGATTTTGTTTTGTTGTTGGTGCAGAACAAGGGATCTGGGAAATACAGAATTGTTGCAGCTGAAGATAAATAGTGTCAAGATTGGTCCTTGAGTTTTTTGTTTCTGTTAATCTGTTTTAGGGGTTACCATATGAGTTTAGTTCATTTGAGTTTGTTTTAGATTGTGCTTATGTATTTTTAGTGCTGTATCTTGTTTGATAACAATATTTTGTTACTGGATCTGGAATGGTATAGTAGCAATTGAATTGTGATCTACTAGAATTTCTTAATCAACAAAAATAATGTAGATTAGGCCATATCAGGCTATGATAAATTAAACAACTTTTTCATTTCTGCAATGAGTAAATTTTTTCTGTCAATTGCATTTGGATGGTAGTACATTTTTCTTATTATTTAGTAAATATATAAAATGCTAAAGTGCAATAAAAAAAGTAAAACTGTGCAACACATTGTTGACCTCTTTAAAAAAGTCTTAAAATCACAATGTTTTTATAGCTTATTGAAGCATTTCTAAATCAATGATCGAATAAAAATTTTACATACCTCCACACATACATTTATTGGAAAAAAACAAATATTCACCAATTTAAAATTTTAACATAGTATGAGGAACTTTATGTATACTAAAATCGATCAGTACAACTACTAAAATTTTGAGATTTATAGTAAAAACATAAAAGGTCATGACTCATGAGGAAGAAAGGTCTGCATATACTAACACCAAGTTTTTATCGTCACCCTTATATTTTCACCTTTACTTTTACAATTATTAATTTTTTTTGAATTTCTTGAAAGTATGGCAACAATAACGTGTTTCTAATTGCCCATGCTCTTTTAGAGGCAGAGACCGGAACAGTTTGGAGTTTCTTCTTAAAGAATCTTACAATAATCCCGCTAACGATTGGCACGACTCACCGTCTACACATGTTTATTGCGCAAGACATATCGTTCAAAATTTCATGCGCGAGATCAAAGATAAACGTCTTCGGAAAACAGTTATGAATGCATCGTATGCACTAACACAACCAGGTTTTACATATTATCGCAATCAGATCAGAATGAAAAACCCAGATGCAGGTGCGTGAGTTGATAATCTGCAAGTGGAAAAGTGGACACGGTCATACGACAATGGAGTGCATTGGGGCTACATGACAACAAATCTAGTCGAATCAATGAACGGTGTCTTCAAAGGCATAAGAGCACTCCCAATAACTGCTTTGGTGAGTACAACATATTTTAGAATGGCCTCCTTGTTTGCAGAGAGAGGTGAAAAGTGGAACGCGGTGGTACTATCCGGACAAGTGTGGAGTGAAAGCTGCCTGAAATTTATTAAGGCCGAAAGTGCCAAAGCTAGCACTCATCTTGTTACAAGATTCGACCGACATAACCATAACTTCATTGTCAAAGAGACAATCGACCACAATGAGGGTTTGCCTAGACAAGAGTACAAGGTTAAACTACCATCTCGTTGGTGCGACTGTGGAAAGTTTCAGGCCTTTCGAATGCCCTGCTCTCATGTCATTGCGGCGTGTGCACATGTTCAACAAGATGCACTAGTACTTCTTTCTCCAATTTAACCATTTTTTGAAAGTTCATTGCTCGCAAATAATCAACTTTTAAGAAAGGGCATTGCCTGCAAATTTTTTCAAAAATTGATTATTTGCGTTTTTCTTTTTTAATAATTGGTTATTGAAAAAAAAAATTTCAATATTGTTTGGTGATGGGTTGAGCAAAAAATTACTCTAGAAAATATTCTTGATAACTTGATATTTTAATATTTACTTTAAACATTTGCTTACAACCATTGAGAAAACAAAATGACATTAAAACATGCCTGCATAATATATACTTTTAAGAAACCTTTGCAAGCAATGCAACATTTTGTTTAATTATTTATTAATTTAGGGACAGAACATTTTTGTAGATTTTTGTTTGTGTATGTAATTACATATACTTGATGAACTGGACGATTCAAACTAGGAATAAATTCACTATTTCCACCCTATCAAAATGGTGCGATCAAAACAAAGCAACATATAAATTAAAAGCTTACTAAATATTGATTCTTTAATTTGTCTTGTAGGAGTTACAAAGCAAGTTTACAATATGAAAATTCATGTAAATTATTTTATTGCACTTTTTGTTTACTCATGAATCATTCTATTCGTTGCATGGTATCATGATTACTCCTATAAATACTTTGCCTACCAATCAACAGCAAAAACACAAAAACTCTAAGTCTTCTCTTTCATATTACCTTTGAGATTAATCCATAATGTCAACTAGATTCCTCACTGTATTCATCCTTGCTCATGTCTGGCTTTTGATGGCTACAACATCAATAGCCCAAATTGTGTTAGACACAAGTGGCGACGCAGTTGAGGACGACGAGGAATACTTCATCAGGCCTGCTATCACTGGCAATGGAGGAGGTCCTACATTGATCACCGGAAATGCGCCATGCCCTCTGCAAGTTGGTCTTGTCAACACTGACTTGGCAAACGGTTTACCGGTGGTATTCACACCTTTTGTCCCTCGTCATGATGAGGACGACGTGCTTCTTGACAGAGACTTGAGAATTACATTTGTAGCTTCTTCAAGTTGTGCACAGTCCACAGAATGGAGAGTGGGTGAGAAAGATGCTACGACTGGAAGGAGGCTGATTGTTACCGGAAGAGATGATAGTACACCTGGATCATATGGTAACTTCTTTAGGATTGTGCCGACACAAACTAGCGGTGTCTATAACATCCAATGGAGCCCTGCAGAGGTATGCTCCAGTTGTAAGTTTGAATATGGGACTGTTGGTGTTATTCGTGAGAATGGAAAGATTCTGTTGGCCTTGGATGGTGGTGCACTCCCTGTTGTGTTCCAGAAAGAATGATTATTAGTTGGATGGTGAAGTTTATATCTGTGGTGTGTTTATGTATATATACTTGCTTTTCAATAAATATTGAACGTGTAGTTCATTTTAATTAATGTCATGAAAGAAGAAAAGTGTTAAATGTATTCTGTCATGGAATAAAGGCTCATTTGGGTGTGTATACTTTCTCTATTAAGAACAAATAAGATGAATCTGATGTATATTTATAGCCATCTTGTAATGATAATCCTATTTTAAATCAAACACCGAAAAAAATGTTATATTTAGTGACAAATTACAAATGTGTGCTTAATGATGATTCTTTCTCTTAATGTTCAACAAAAAATGTTATTCCAATGGGGAACAAGAAATTTGGTTAGGTGGAGATAGAAGTCGTAGTAAAAGCACTCTTTTGCTTTCCAATCTTTGGGTTCTTTGACTTTGATTGAGAGTCTTTGGTTCTTGTTGTCACCTTCTTCATTTCCTACCAGTAATTTCAATTCAATCTTACTTTCTAACATTTTTCCAAACAAATTAACCAAATTCATATAAAAAAAAGTCTTTTGGATTCAAAAATCACAATGATGTTAGGTTGCTAACTATGGATTTGGAATGTACGGATTTGTTAAAATCTTCATTTTGAAAACTTAACTTTTACCTAGAGTTCTTATATAATTAATAATGTGAACCAACCATTTTTCCAAGTTCATAATATTTTCTTCATGTTTCATTCTAATCAACTCATATTCATCGGAAAATGTGTTCATCCTTGTCCTTTCTACCTTGGATGTACCTTCATGTGTGTAACTTGAAGGATGCTCCGTAGTTATTTTAAAGAATTACAGCTCACAAATGATGGTGATTAACTTGAAGATTTCTCAAGTATCATCAAATAGAAGATTTAAGATTCTAATAAAGTGCTTATATGATCAACATATCTAGCAAAGAAATTTTAAAGCTTCGGTTTTTTCAATTATGTAATCAATTATATCCTGAACCTATTAGGTTATATGATGCATAATCGAATCTATAACTGATTATGACAATATCTTACTGTTCATGCATAAAATCCATTATCCGAGGTATAGTATTTGACCAAGGATTTGCACTAAGGAGTACACCCCGGTCTATGAGACCGGACTTATCCGGGCTCTAGGGTCAGAGATGTCGATGACTAAGGCGTTGGAGATGAAGGGTCTTCCACCGGGCACACGCCCCGGGCCCAGGGGGTTACAATCAACCCAACAATTATGAGGGCGTTAGGAATAAGTCAGCTCATTAAAGACGTAATTGACATCTTATACCTGACGGCACGCGTTATACTTCTAGCCATCATTGGCAGCGACATACGTTATAAGCCATAAAGATAACCCCAATTACATAACTTGGAAGACCACAGACGTTACAAGCAGCGATTAATGAGGTCCAGATGCCTCTATAAAAAGAGCTCCCGATTGAGGGATAAGCAAGACATATAGCTTGGAGCTCAAGTCATCTTACTTGAGCCTCTGAATTCCTAAACATACACATATAGTTTTTCTAGCAAGAACACTTACTTATTGGTAACAACTCTATATCAAAATCTTTTATTTTAGGGTCATAATAATCGATTATTTAAAGTACTCAATCAATAATGTTAGCTAATTGGCCCATGGATTGTAGCCTTTTTGAGTCAATTTTTTCCTCTATAAATGAGACCTCTCCTCGCTTCATTTAACACTAGAATTTAGGTTTTTTCTGAATTCAATAAAATTTATTCATATCTTCTCTCTTTAAATATTTTATTATAACCAAAATTGTCTTAGTGTCTTGTTAGTAAAAATAACTTGTGAGGAAAGAGTTGTACTGGTGTCATGCCATTGTTTTTATTTTCAAGAGTTCGATGCTTTTGAAGAATTGAGTTTTGTTCTTGAGATCAAACACGTGAAAAATATCAGTTTGGTTATAGAACTAAGCTTGAAAAAGTTCTATTTGGTTATTGAGATTTGATGGTTATATATCTACTCAATTCGTGAGTTAATTTAGTGGAAAGCTCTCTTTGGTTGAGGGGATAAACCAATTTATAATCTATTTACCCATTTATATCAATGGTTCATGAGCATAACGTGTAAAAGCTCAATTTTATAGTAAAATCTCAAGAAGATGTCTTAGGAAAAGGACTAGTCCAACATTAGACCAAAGATGAATAATTCTCTTGTCCATCTCTCTAACTATATTTTTTTAATTATATTATTTCTATTATCACGATATTTTATTTCCTCTACATTTATCTCAGATTTTTGTGGATACTAATACAATTATCTTTTTATGTAATAATTTTTTAAAGGGTTAATAGTCAATTACACCCCTGCCATATAGGCGAGTTTTGATTTACTCCCCTTTAAAAAAAAGTTTTGGATTACCCCCCTAAATGTGTAAAAATCAAGGCGGTAAATCAAAAAAATGTATTTTATAGGGGGGTAATTTTTATACATATGGGGCAAAAGACTTAGCATTTTAACATTTTAGGGGGGTAATCCAAAACTTTTTTTTAAAGGGGGGTAAATCAAAACTCGCCTATATGACAGGGGGTAATTGGCTATTAACCCTTTTTTAAATTAATCACGAATTTTGTATACCATAATTCACATAATTTATGGTGTTGTAGTAAACGAATCTAAAAAGGGTCAGACTAATGTCATAAAGAAAATGTGCAGCACAAATTGAAAGAAAAGTGTAATCAGTACCACTCTCAGACTTGATTAATTTTTGCAATTTTCTCACTACCAGACTGCAAAATAAATGTGGGACATTCTTCATATTACTCATGAAGGAACTGTCGAGGTAAAGATGGCATGGTTGTGCATATTAACTCATGAGTATGAACTTTTTAGAATGAAACCTAAAGACAACATAAATCAAATACAAACACGGTTCACCCGTATCATAATTAATATGAAAATTCTGGTAAAAATATTTTCAAATTAATGAGAAATTGGTTGCAAAATTCCTTACATGACTAAATCATAGTTGGAAATCTAAAGTTAATATGACTTGTAAATATATGGATTTAGCAACCATGGACACACGTTCTTTTTGATAAATTGCAAGAACGTGAGATGAAGCTAAATAGACTTATTGTTGACGAAGAAAATGACATGAAGAAAAGGAAAATTGTTTCACCAAAAGCTACTATAATCAAAGATATGGAATCAGAAGAAGAAGAATGTCAAAGTAGATTAATAAAACATGAAACTCGTGTTTAAAAAATGCAAGGAGTTCCAAAGGCATGAAAATTAAAATTTAAATTTCCAAGAATAAAATGAATAAAGATACTTTTTCGTTCATACATGTCACCGATACAGAAAAAAGGGCACATAAGACCAAGATGCCCTTAAATCAGAGAAGATCCAAGAAACCGCGAAAGGAAGTTAAGATAGCCTACATATCTTGGAAAGACAATGGTGTGAAATCATATGATAAGGAAGAAGCAAACATGTGTCTCATGATAAATCATGAATAACATGAGGTAATCTCTTATTTTTATTATCAAGACTTGTTTCGCATATGTAAAATGCTTATTAGACAAACAAGTAAATTAGAATAAATTATCTCAATCTCCAAACACATTATTTCTTTCCCCGAATTGAAAAATTAAAATTTATTGGAAGAAATAGGAATTCTTAAAGACAGACAAGATGATGTAATTCAAAACTTCACTTCTCATAAAGTCTTAAATGAATCTATCAAGTATGATTAATGTAACATTTTAAAAAGTAAAATTGATGATCTTTAAAACACACTTGATAAATTCACTAAAGAAAGAGACAACTTGCATATTTTCTTAGGTAACTAAAGGGCATCTTACAGTAATGCTAATTTTGATTATGAACCTACAAATAATAGTAACAACTGTAACAATATTTACAATGCCCAACTAACATCTAAACGAAAAATTCTAAAATGCAATTATTGTAATACAAATGAGCATATTGCTATGGTTTGTTTTATCAAATAAATTCATAAAATCAAAGAAGGGTATCCTCCTTCGCATTTATAAAGAGTATTGCGACATAAAATATTAAAATAAGAAATATGGCTGCTCAAAAAATGCATTCCACTGACATCAAATGTTATATTTGAGTACCAAAGGTCGAATAGTCAAATCGTGATGAACATATGTTTGACAATTTAAATTCAAAATGATGATATTGACAGTAATTTTTCAAGTCATACAACTAAAATATGATCATAGAATTCTCGATTGTATTGACTGTTTATTTTAAATCAATACACTTCATGATTGTTTTTGATTCAATATACTAACCTCTATAAGCACCCCCACCGAATTTCTTGTTTCGCGCTAGAATAATATTTTTTGTTGAACATTAATATGAATAGGAAGAATCATCATTAAGCACACATTTGTAATATGTTACTAAATATAACTTTTTTTTAGTGTTTAATTTAAAATAGGACTATCATTACAAGATGACTATAAATAAAATACATTGGATCCAACTTATTTATTCTTAATATATAGAGAAAGTATATATACCCAAATGAAACCTTTATTCCATTATAGAATACATATATCATTTTCCTTCTTTCTTGATATTAATTAAAATGAACTACATGTTCAATATTTATTGAAAAGCAAGTGTATAAACATAAACACAACACATAAATAAACTTCACCATCCTATTAGTAATCATTCTTTCTGGAACACAACAGGGACTGCACCACCATCCAAGGCCAACAGAGTCCTTCCATTCTCACGAATAACACCAACAGTCCCACATTCAAACTTACAACTGGGACATACCTCTGCAGGGCACCATTGGATGTTATAGACAGCTCTAGTTTGTGTTGGCACAATCCTAAAGAAGTTACCATATGATCCAACTGTACTGTCATCCCTTCCGGTTATAATCAGCCTCCTTCCACTCGTAGCATCTTTCTCACCCACTCTCCATGTTGTTGACTGTGGGCAAGTTGTGGAAGTTGCGAATGTTACTCTCAAGTCTCTGTCAAGAAGCACGTCATCCTCATCATCACGGGAGACAAAAGGTGTGAATACCACCGGAATACCGTGTGCCAAGTCAGGGTTGACAAGACCAACTAGCAGAGGGCATGGGGCATTTCCAGTGATCAATGTAGAACCTCCTCCATTTCCTGTGATAGCAGGCCTGATGAAGTATTCTTCATCGTCCTCAACTGCGTCACCACTTGTGTCTAACACAATTTGGGCTATTGATGTTGTAGCCATCAAAAGCCACACATGAGCAAGGATGAATACTGTGAAGAATCTAGTTGACATTATGGATTAATCTCTAAGGTAATATGAAAGAGGACTTAGACTTCTTGTGTTTTTGCTGTTGATTGCTATGCAAGGTATTTATAGCACTAATCATGATACCATGTAATGAATAGAATGATTCATGAGTAAACAAAAGTCTGAATTAAATAATTCACATGAATTTCCATATTGCAAGCTTGCTTTGTAACTCTTATGGGACAAATTAAATAATCAATATTTAGCGGGAATGGATGAACAAAATTCCAATTATATTTTACTTTGTTTTGATCGGATGATTTTGATAGGGTGGAAATGGTGAATTTATTTCCTAGTTTGAATCGTCCAGTTCATCAAGTATATGTAGTTGCATTTCTTGCACATTATTGTATTCTTAAAAGTATGATAATATTAATCAGGCATTTAACTAATAAATATTTTTCTAATGTCATTTTATTTATAATATTCAATACAATCTAATGAGTTGAATGGAATTAAAAAAGTATGGCCCTTTAACCTCTAAAATTCTTGATATTAATATACTAAGGTTGCGACCGAAATATTCATTGTGGTAGAGATATATCTTATTTGTTGGAAACTCTAAGTTGAACGAAATTGGTTCGCAAAAGTTGCGGCGACTAAGCTAAGAGATGAAAAATATATTATATTCTAAAAAGATAATTGGATTCAGAACTGCGAGATATTGGATCAAACTCTATTAGATCGAAGGTAGTATTTTGGTTCGACGGTTCGATAGAGTTTAACATGCAGTCGAAGGTTGTTCACATGTTGTTGTCGATGTTTACAAGTTGTAGTCGAAGTGTGTTCTAGCTTGTAGTGTCGAAGGATGCTAAGATTGTTAGCAGCGAATTTGGCCTATTTGTTATGTCCAATTGGTTAAGTTAACTTGTAATGGTTATTTGTGATAAAAGCCCATTAGTTTAGTATGTTAGGTTTATTATAAATAGCATACTAGTCTCTCATCATTGCATACTGCAAATTCTATTTTAGGGTGAGAGGGTTATTTGTTATTCTTGTAATCTTATTTCAAGAGTAAGGAAAGAATAACAGTTAATAACTAATTCTTGTGTTCATTGTGTTCTTCATTCTTTTTCCTACCCTAATTGTTTCTTGATCATTAAGAAACAAGTTTATATTTTGTTCTAAGGCATCCGATTCACAACAAATTGGTGCGGTGAGCGTGGAGAAGATGCCTTCGACAAAGTATGAGATTGAAAAGTTCACCAAAGTGAACGATTTCGGTCTGTGGCGCTTGAAGATGAATACCCTACCTGTGTTGAATGTTACATGCTTCTATGATGTGCATGCATATACATTTGGTGTTAGCTAATTCCCATTGTGCGGAATTATTGAGTTGGCCAATAATCGTTGCCGAGTTGGAATGGGCGGTGAGGCTGGATTCATGTCCGAATGATTATGGACGAATCGATGTATCTGTGTCCGAGTTGGAATGGAGCAGATGTTGATACTGGGTCCGAGTTGGAATGGAACAATATGGTGAATTTAGTTCACTTTTGGTACCTCATGCATAGAGTCTTGCATTGCATTTGTATGGATTATAACATGTTAGGAAGAATTCCAGTGTTATAATTTAGTTGTGGTGTGTGATGTATGTTTATGACTTGTGTTGTTGAATGAATGAATAGATCTGATTAGGCTGAATATGGTGGAATAATAGCTTATGAAATTCTCTTGTTTTATGAATTTATAATGCATTTTAATTATGATGAAGTCTCACCCTTACTTTGATAATTTCAGATTGAAGCTTTAGCGGTTTAGGAGTTGATGAGGATGGCTCGTAGAGCTGTGCTTTTATTTTATATAGCGTGTCGCATTTCCTCATCTTATCCCATTCAGTTACGCATATCCGATTTTTCCAATAGCGGATCGTTTAGACAATTATAGATTCCGGGAGCTTTCGCATTAATTCTGAAAATATTTTGAAAAGCGCAAATTTTAAATAAGCGATCTATTCAACCTCCTTCTAGAACGATCACATCGTCTAACACACTCCATGAAAGATATTAAAGAAAAGTGTATGTAATAGAGCTGGTATCCCCCGCGAGATAATCATACTATCACTTTCTGTGTTAAATTCTAGTTTCAAAATTTCTGATATTTACAATGACCCTTATAGTTTCATTATTACTCCCCGACCCAATGATTCCTTTCAAAACTATACTATACATCCTATTATAGATTGAAAACTCCGTGGCACTTTTCAAATTCGAATTACAGGGAATATGAATTTGTCACTCATCGTCAAAAATGATAACTAGATTGGTCATGAGGACCATCCTTTTTTGCTCTTTGCCACTTTGAGTTTCATTACAAGTTCATACTTATATATTTGTTAATGTTGTTGCTCCAAGTCTACAAACCAATAGAAACAAAATAAAGAGGCATACATAATGTGTTCCTCTGACCTGTTAAGTTGAACTTCATATATGTCACTGGGTTCTTTTTCAAGTTCAGTCTCAAGCAATTGAGTCTTTGATACTGGTTCTACTTCAACCACATCAACACTTACATCAAGAAGTCCATGCTCACTTTCGACCTATGAAGATAAAGAAAGAAGACATGAAACAAAACATTTAATTTCCAGTGAGATTGCAATTATTTGAACCTATCACTTTGGGTCACACAATTGAATGCCAACATATACTTTTTAACATTTGACGAGGTAAAATGCAATAAGACATCACCTCAGTCTGATGTTTGCTGCTGTAATTAAGGTCCTGTTGATCTTTCAGGACTTCTCTGTCATTCTTTGAAGATGGCTTTTTCCTATTACTGCGAAGTTGATTGGTATTCTTAACCATAGAACTCTGCTAAATCAAAGACAAAAAATTATTAGTGTCATCACAACTCACAATGATATCACGTAATTAATGAAAAAATGCACCAACTTTTGAGGCCTTCTGATCATCGTTAACAGGTTTCCTGTTTAACCTTGAAACTTGATTTCGCTTTTGTTCCTTAGTCAGTTTTAATTCTTCTTCAAGGGCCTGAACTTTTCTCTGTAACTCAGTTTTTTCTTGCACACATCTTGTTTCTCTGACATTCAAGTCATTCTCCAACTGCACAAGCCTTTCTTCAAGGGATGCTCTAATTCTCTTGCAGTGCTCCAACTCAAATTGACATGTTTGCTGCAACCGAACATTCAAATTTCTGGATTCATCCATGTATTGCTGTCTTTCATTTTCAGTGACTATAAGTTTTGATTCAAGGGCATTTATAGTGCTTTTGAATTTCAGTTCTTTTGATTTGTAGCCTTCAATCAGTTTTGACAACTTTTCATGTTCATCCACCTGAATTTCCATTTTAATTTCGAAATTGGCAAGCTCAGTTGTTAGGTCTTTCAACTTTTGTTCGTATTGAGACTGCACATTATTAACCTCAGTCTTAGATAAAATCAATTTAGATTGAGCTTCTCCAAAAGCAGATTCTAGTTTGGCTTTATCAGCACGCAATGTGGATACTTCAAGCAAAGCATTGGAATCTACTCTCTCTTTTTCATCATAGGCTGCTGAAAGTTTCAATCTAAGATTCTCTGTTTCTAGTTTAAGGTTCTGAATTTCCACCATCTTCTCCATTTGCATCTGATTCAATAAGCTTTGACCCTGCTCCATATGCTTCCTATTTTCATCCAAAATACTATGCAGCTCTGAAGTTAAATCCTTCTCTTTTGATGAAATATCTTCCAACATTAAATAAAATTTCTTTTCTAGGAGTCCCACTCTACCACAGCAATCAGAAAATCTTTCACCTGATTCCCTCAACCTATCTCCCATAAGGGAGCAATACTCCTCTAACTCCAACTTTTGCTCCCTCAAGTATCCATTTAGCTTCTCAAATGAATTGCATTCTTCTTCCAGATTTTCAATGGTAATTTGTAACTGCTGATTTTCTTCTATGGAAGAATCCATCTCAGACCGCATCTCTATAATCTTCTCTTGTAGCCTTGCAGCTTGATTTCTAGTGCCCTCTAGTTCTGATAATAGGGACTCTTGTTTGTTTGTTAAGTCACTCACTTGTACTTCTAAAACAGAAATCTGCATTGACAGTTGTCCATTTTCTTGTTCTATATCTGATCTGAGGAGATTCATTTCATGTGTTCTTTCTTTTATCCTGTCCTCAATGTGTTCCTCTAATTGAAGTTTCTCTTGTTCAAGATTATACACCTTGGCTTCCAACTCACTCAGGAGCTTCTGAAGAACCCACATCTCATTTTCATTACTTGATAAGCTAGCCTCAAGGTTTTCCATCTCAGATGTTTTACTAGTCAGTTTGTTATTCTGATCTGTGATTCTGACTTCTAGTGATTTGGAAGTCTCAGGCTCTCGGGTTGAAATATGACTATCATTACTAATCTTCTTAGCATTTTCCTCCTGGAGCATATCTTCTGAATGGAATATTCGAAATAATTTGTTGCTTACTTCAGAGTCAGAGCTAGAAAAAGATTGATTGTGGAGCATGTTTGTCAAAAGATCTTTGGATGCATCTCCATCTTTTGAATAGGCCTTTGCTTCTTTTAGCTTGAATAAAAGGTCAAGGTTTTCATTTGTCAGCTCATTACAGTCCATCTCAAGTTCTTGAATTTTCTCTTTCAGTTCTTCGATTTGTTTCAAAATATCTGCATCAGGTACATCTGTTGACAAAGTCTCCGCATTACAGGTTTCTGGAACAGATTCTAACAGCCTTGCTTTCAAACTTGAAATTTCTTCCTCCTTAGCAGATAACTTGCTTTCATATTCCATTTCAATATCTGAAAGTGCTTTGTTGTTTTGAATCTTTGCTTGTTCAATGTCTTGAATTTTATCCTCCAATGCTTCTTCCAATTCTTGCACCTCAGCCATCAGATTTTTCTTTGACTCCTCTAGCTGTTCTATTTGTTGCATAAAGATCCTATTTCCTTCTTCACTTAGCTGGAAACATTTTTCCAGAGTTTTGAGTTTTGATGGTAATGATGAAAGGTTTTCTATATCAAGTTTTTGTTGTTCTATGGTTTCTTCCAGCTCCTGGAGAACAGCAATAAGCTCCACGTTCGCCTCTTGGCTTTTCTTTAGTTGCAAAGACAAGTTGGCATTGGACTCTTTCTGAAACTTTAATTCATCTTTGAGAGCATTTTCAAAATCTGGAATGCATTCAATTTGAGATATTGAATCATCCAAAGTGTTTTGTCTCACTATTGGATCTCCTGATGACAGTGTTAACTGCTCAACTTCTTTTTTCAAACTATCACGTTCTACATATGCTGTTGAAAGATCGGTTTCCAGGCCTGTCAACTTTTTAGATTGACATGAGAGTTCTGTTTTCAACATCTCCAAGTCCCCTAAAAGCTTTCTGGCATTCATTTCCCACATCTTTGCTTCTGCCCGTAGCTCTTCACTCATGTCTTCTGCAACTTCAGGACTATCGTTAGAACCATGGGTCGTCTTAAAAGATGAGGCACCAATGTCTTGCATATTTTGGGAACTAAATGATGAACGATTCGACTGAGAAGTGTTATTAACAGGGTAATCGTAATGGGATACACTTTTCTGGGAACTGGTTGAGTCTTTTCTTCCCGTTGGACTCTGCCCGTCACTGATGCATGGGGAGAAATTTCCCCTTCCGGTGGAATCCTCAGCTGAGTTATAGCTGTAATTTGATACCGAACCAGAAAGACTTGTCGCCTGAAGCCAAAGTACAGTGTCAGTCTCATTGTTAGAACATCAACGTGTAACAAAAGAGAAATATAAAAATGCAAATGCAAACGACGGACATTAAATTTATTTAAGCAGTTCTTATGTGCATGATTGTATGACCTAATGTATAGCATTTCTTAAAATTGGATATTGTTTATTGGTGAATTTTATTGAGTATATATTTTGATCAATACAGTGTTGTGCCTAATTCTTGTAGTAATGTTTTTCTAAATGCACGTTTGTGTATGTTAATTTTTCACGCCATTCATCGCTCTCTCCACGTCCAGATCTCTATCCATTCAACCTTCTTCTCATCCAACCATCATCGTGTTCACCGACCTCTCCAAATCACCGATTTCCATCGCCATCCTTCTACTTCCATATGTTTCTCGATCCACTCATCCTCTCACTCTCCGATCCAAACCTCTGCCTAGCTTCATCATCCATCGTCAACATTCCAACCTCACCTTTCCATTCACCATCAACCACATTCAAACAACAACAACAACAACATTAACATTCATCATCGTTCAAAACAAAACAAAACAAAAAAACCTTTTCAGTTCCAATGTTCCAATCTATTTCCCAATGTCTCAATTCTTCAACTTCCACTCTATTCCACGCTCGCCAAGCTCACGCACATTTCCTCAAATTCGATCTCTTTTCCAACACCCAACTCACCACAAGTCTCCTCACTCTCTACTCTCACTACCTTCCCTTCCCACAACTCAACATTCTCCTCTCATCTCTCCCTCAACCCACAATCTTCTCTTTCTCATCCATTGTTCGTGCTTTTGCTAGGTCCCATCACTTCCATCATGTTCTTGGTGCGTTTTCTCATATGGCGTCTCGTGGTCTTGTTCCGAATAGTTATATTCTTCCTAGTGCTCTCAAGGCTTGTGCTATATTGAAAGCGTTGAAACCTGGTAGGCAGATTCATGGGTTTGCTTCTGTTTCTGGGTTTTGTTCTGATTCTATATTGGTGTCTTCTTTGGTTCATATGTATTTGAAATGTAATAGAATTGAAGATGCACAGAAACTGTTTGATAGTATGTCTGAAAGAGATGTTATTGGTTGGAGTGCTATGATTGCGGGTTACTCGAGACTAGGGCTTGTTGATAGGGCGAAGGAGCTTTTTTCTGAGATGAGAAAGGAGGGCGTGGAGCAATTTGTGTCGTGGAATGGTATGATTGCTGGGTTTGGAAATGCTGGGTTGTATGTTGAGGCGGTGATGTTGTTTCGTGAGATGATATCGGAAGGGTTTTCGCCTGATGCGTCTACTGTTTCGTGTGTTTTACCTGGTGTTGGGAACTTGGAGGATGTTTTGATGGGTGAACAGGTTCATGGGTTTGCAATCAAGCAGGGTTTGGAATCGGACAATTATGTGCTTAGTGCGCTGCTTGATATGTATGGAAGATGTGGATGCGCGTCCGAGATGTCTCGGGTGTTTGATGAAATTGATCAAACTGAAGTAGGTTCTTTGAATGCTTTTCTTACTGGGTTGTCGCGCAATGGTTTGGTTGATACTGCATTGGAGGTGTTTAAGAAGTTTAAAGCTCGAGAAATGGAGTTGAATGTTGTGACATGGACATCGATAATTGCTAGCTGCGTCCAGAATGGGAAAGACATGGAAGCTCTAGAGCTTTTTAGAGATATGCAGGCTGATGGTGTGGAGCCTAATGCTGTTACTATCCCAAGCTTGATCCCTGCTTGTGGAAATATTTCAGCGTTAACGCATGGAAAGGAAATCCATTGTTTTTCTCTCAGGAAGGGAATTTTCGATGATGTATATGTAGGTAGTGCATTGATAGATATGTATGCCAAATGCGGAAGAATCCAGTTATCACGACATTGTTTTGATGTAATGCCATCTCGGAATTTGGTTTCTTGGAATGCAGTTATGAATGGTTATGCTATGCATGGAAAAGCTAAGGAAGCAATTGAGATGTTCCATAAGATGTTGCAAACCGACCTTAAGCCCGACCCAATTACCTTCACATGTGTGTTGTCTGTGCTCCCAAACGGCTTAACAGAAGAGGGATGGAATTACTTTAATAGCATGTCGAAAGAATACGACGTTAAACCTCAGATGGAACATTATGCTTGCATGGTGACGCTTCTGACTCGTGTAGGAAAACTAGAAGAAGCTTATTCTATCATCAAGGAAATGTCATTTGAACCAGATGCTTGCGTATGGGGAGCCTTGTTAAGTTCTTGTAGAGTTCACCATAATTTGAGTTTAGCTGAGATTGCGGCGGCGGAGAAGCTTTTTGTGTTAGAACCAAACAATCCTGGGAACTACATTCTTCTTTCCAATATTTATGCTTCAAAGGGTATGTGGGATGAAGAGAATAGAATACGCGATATGATGAAGAGTAAGGGTTTGAGGAAAAAACCCTGGCTGTAGTTGGATTGAAATCGGACGGCGGGTGCACACGCTTGTTTCTGGCGACAAATCTCATCCACAAATGAAAGAGATTTTGGAGAAGTCGGAGAAATTGAGTATTGAGATTAAGAAGTCCGGTTACCTCCCGATGACTAAATCTGTGCTGCAAGATGTGGAGGAACAAGACAAGGAGCAGATATTGTGTGGTCACAGTGAGAAATTGGCGGTAATATTAGGACTAATCAACACGAATCCCGGACAACCTCTTCAGGTGATCAAGAACCTGAGAATTTGTGATGACTGTCACGGTGTTATCAAAGTTATAAGCAAACTGGAAGACAGAGAAATTTTTGTAAGAGACACAAATCGTTTTCACCATTTCAAAGACGCTTGCTCTTGCGGAGATTTCTGGTGAAATTGTTCATGGCTCCTACCAGAGTGGATCGGAAAACAGACTGATTAATCAAGAATGTTTGTGTTAATGCTTTGAGTTAATCACCTTGACAACAAAGATATGAGTTCTCATCTTTTCATGACTGGCAGCGAAGTAGTCTTGGGCCACGCTTCAGATGTTCAGTCTTCAACGTGAACGTGAGGAGGAAAATGTGTTGAGAGTCTCCCATTAGATGTGTTATAGCTGATTTTTTAGGGTTGAACAAGGCCAAATTCTGATTTTAAGCACTACCATCAAAGACTTCATCAATTTAAGATACATCTCATAATCTGATTCTTCACAGCCTCATAACTTTATAGTATTTTCTTTTGTTGAAATTGTTTTTCTGTCAATTTATTATGGAGTCACTCCGACTTTATCCACATCCTCCTGTAGGTTATTACACAATAACTTCATAACCTACAGGAGGATGTGGATAAAGTCGGAGTGACTCCATAATACAGCGCGTCAAGAACTACAGGAGGATGTGGATAGTCATAACCTACAGGAGGATGTGGATAAAGTCTGCTGATATGTGTGTGTTAGAGAGCTTGTTGATTGCACTCTTTATAAACTTAATTGGTAGATCAGAGTCAGTGCAGAAATGTTGACGTAATATTTTAAAAATATTTGAAGGATAATAATATTTAGAGTGGTGAATTGAATAAAATTAAACTTGTAAATCTCTTGTTATTTAAACTTGCAATCTGGAATTGTGATATAAAAAATGTCATAATATACACTTGATTGCAGTTTGGTCCTTCAACTGCTTTTCACATGTGACTGTGGTCCTTCATTACTTTTTGATCAATTCCTTCATTACTTTTTGATCAAATGTAATCTAATTTTTTTGATTTGTTGCAAATCCTGCCAATTTTCTTGCTATCTAAAGCCTTCATTTTGATTTTCTACCCAAGTTTGAATATTTAGAAGCTAGGAGTTTGGTTAAACTTTGATAAGTTTGATGGATTTTAAGATGAGGCCAGGGTTTGATGAGAGAAAATTTGTTGTTTTTTTTTAGTGAAACTTGATAGTTTGGTTGCTAAGTTGAGTCATTGTTATAAAATGCCACTGCTCCTATCCTTCACAAATTGGTCTAGTGGTTAACAAAAAACTTAGCCACCTCCATCTGCCATGAAGGCCTAATGCTATGTGTGAGACTAATACTATTGCTTATATTGCAGATTTTGACTGGATTTGCCAATGCATTTCATGCTCTACAGCCACTCAAAGTTCCTGGATTCAGGTAACATATAGTTGATAGTTGGCAGTTGGCTGATTTGTGGTTTGATGGTAATTTTATCATTGAACAGTATTTGTTTCTAATCTTTTAAATTATGTGTTTCTGGTATGAAAATGCTGATATGGCTGAATTTATTAAGAATTCTCGTTTAGGGAAAATGGTCAAGTGAGCTTCCAGTTCACTTTGTCAGGGCTTTCTTTGTTAATGCTGAGATTCCCATATTTACTTGGTAAACTGTGAACATATTTTCATAATGGTCGGACAATCCTCGTCCTTTAAGTTATATTATGTCTTGTACTGATTATTTGAATTTGTTTGAGTTCTCTGTAATCACTGTTAAATTACCGTGCTTGGATATCATCTTTGACACTGAAGATAATAAAATTCAAGATGCACTTCTACAGTTTTACGATGTAGTTGGTTCTCATGTTGATTTTTCTTCAGTTTTGCTTGGCTGGAGTTGGTTAGTCACAGGAGCTTCATGCCAAAAATGCTGACTGGTAATCTTCAAAAAGGTTGGCCTTATATTCAAAGGTTGCTTGTAGATTTGTTCCAATTTATGGAGCCTTTTCTGAGGCATGCTGAGCTAGGAGATCCGGTTTGTCTCTGTCTCTTAATCAGTTATTTGCTCTCAATTTGGTCTCATGCCCAATAGTTCTTACTAAATGCATTTGTTTGCTATAATTAGGTCCGTGTTCTCTACAAAGGAACACTTAGGGTGCTCTTGGTGCTACTTCACGACTTCCCCGAGTTCCTTTGTGACTATCACTTTACCTTCTGTGACGTGATCCCTCCAACAGATGCATACAGATGCGAAATATTATTCTAAGTGCATTTCCGCGTAGTATGAGGCTTCCAGACCCTTCAACTCCAAATTTGAAGGTCTTGGAGTACTACATATCTCTTAAAATTTGTGTTGAGGTTCAGTATAATAAATTGTCATTGCTTCATTGACATGTGTTTTTCGTATGCAGATTGATTTGCTTCAAGAAATAACTCAATCCCCTCGGATTCTTTCTGAGGTTGACGCAGCATTGAAAGCAAAGCAGATGAAGACTGACATAGATGAATACCTTCAGGTCTCCTGTCTCATCTCTTTTAATTAATCATGATTGATTCACTGGTCGCAGTTCTGTAATATGCGACTCTGAACATTTTCCCCAATTTATTTCTTTGTTCCTTCACTGCTATCTATTTCTTTATTTCTTATATACAAGTGCAAATAACTGTTAGTTTAAAATTTATTCCTATATTATAATTTTCATTCAAACTTTCTGCAGACAAGGGAACAGCCTTCTCCACTTTTATCTGAATTAAAAGAGAAGCTGCTACTCTCACCAAATGATGCTGCCTCTGCCGGCACCCGTTACAATGTGCCATTAATCAACTCCCTTGTACTGCATGTTGGAATGCAGGTACTGTAAATTTAAAACTTATATATTTGCAACCTGTCAATGATCACATGTTTTCCGCTGAGATTGAACTTTTGGATCGGAGTTTCAAAATTAACTAATTGTTCAAAGCATGTTGACTATGAAACACATAATGATCTGAACATTCTGTAACAGTTTTTTTCTTACATAAACGTAGTAATAAATAATGATCTGAACATTCCATAACATGGAGTATTTTTTTTTAAATGTACAATGTCTGGGTTATTAATTTTCAGGCAATCGAGCAGCTCAAGGCTCGAGCTCCCCATGCACAGTCACCACAAACTACATATGGGCTGGCTGTATTTTCTGTTGGCGCTGCTTTGGATATTTTCCAGACTTTAATCGTTGACTTGGATACAGAAGGGCGCTACCTTTTCCTAAATGCTGTTGCTAACCAACTGCGATATCCCAACACTCACACACACTACTTTTCCTTCGTCATCCTTTACTTGTTTGCAGAATCAAACCAGGTTCACATAAACTTTTGATCTTGCAATAAACTTCTATATTCAATGTCTCAACTACCATCTGGTATGAGTCAATTGTATTAATAATAGCACCTGATTTCTTGGCATGACAGGAAATTATCCAAGAGCAAATTACGAGAGTCTTGCTAGAACGCCTTATAGTAAATCGACCTCATCCCTGGGGACTCCTCATTACTTTCATTGAGCTGATCAAGGTATTCTTTTTCATTGGTTGGATTGTTTAATACTTCTCTTATGAGTATCTCGGAATTAACAGAATCTGTGTTTTCTTGTCATTTCCAGAATCTAAGGTATAATTTCTGGAACCAGTCATTCATAAGATGCGCACCAGAGATTGAAAAACTTTTTGAATCAGTCTCGAGATCTTGTGGAGGTCCAAAACCAGTAGAAGAGAGTATGGTTTCGGGTTGGGTCTGACTGTCCACAAAGTCGGTCTTGTTAATTTGTTTAGGCTAGCTATCTCTTAACTGAACATTTTAGTCTACTTGTACTGTTGATGAACTAATCATTTTAGGCTACTTGCACACTGTCGATGGTAATCTTTTTTGAAGATGTATATGAAGGAAAGTGAATTATACTTCTTGTTTATATTGATTGATCGGATATTTACTTTAGATTATTGTACCTTGTTGTTTGGAGGAGTAAGAAACAAAATGTAATTGCTAAATTAAGCTATTGACATTAAAATTGTCAACTATTATTATGAAAGAAAGAAGTGCTAGAAGATATGAACATACAAAATGGAGGCCTTATAACGTTATTTTGTGACAATAAATCATCCTTTGTGTTACATATAATCCAATTATTTCTTTATTTTGTGACAATAAATCATCCCTTTATGTTACATATAATCCAATTCAACAGGACAGAAATAAAATATATTGAGATTGATCAACATTTTATTAAAAAAAAAAAATGAATAGATTGATAACTACTTCTACAACCAGCTTGCAAGTTTGGAATGAGTCATATCCATATACCAGCTTGAAGGAGAGTGTTGAAATATTAATATTTATAGTTATTTTACTTTATTAGTATGATGCCACTAAGTTCATTAAATTTATATTTATTTCTATGTAAGTTAGTTTATTCTCCAATTGAAATATATAAATATATACTTTGAATATGCTTTTTCTATATAAAAAATTACAACATTTAAAAAATATGAATAAATGATTAGAATGTTGGAAATATTTCCTATCAAATACATATTTACTTTATAACCTGTGGTATATGAAATAGCATAAATGAGAAAAATCATCATAACAATTTCATATTGCTTATAGATGTAAGACAATATAAATTTTATAGCTTATGTGAAGATGAAATGAATGTCAACTATTTCAACCGTTGGCTCAGTTTCATGTACAAACCCTGCAAAAACAAAATCCCATTAGATCAAAGTAAAATGTCTCTTTTCCTTTGTTTGACATAAGGTCCTATAATTTCAGGACCAAAATGAGTATTACTCCCAAAATAGATAAACCTTACATTTGTGGTATGTATTGTTGCTCCCGGTAGTCATGCCGATATTCTGATCAGGGACGAGCTCAAAGTTCATGTGCTGTAGAAAGACCGCAAGAGCAACGATGGCTTCCAATAAAGCAAACTGATCACCAACACACTTTCGAGGCCCTCCGCTAAATGGAATGAATCTGTAAACATGTTTTTTTATTCATCTAAATCTCAGTAACCTAGAATATACATATACAAATACAAATACAAATACAAATACAAATGCATACCTGAAATCTGTATTGGTTTCATTTGGCACTGGACCATCCAAATCAAATCTTTCCGGCAAAAACTCTTCGGCCCTATCCCAAACCTTAGAAGAACGATGTATGTTGTATACCGAAATCATAATATCTTGACCAACATTGATTTTGTAATCACCCGGAAGCTCATCAGGAACTTGAGATCTTCTGATCAATACCTTAGGATGCGTAAAGTTATATAAAATCATCAAAACTATAAAACTAGTCAAAGATATTTCACAAGCCAATCAAACTCAATTATTGTGTAATATCCTACAGGAGGATGTGGATAAAGTCGGAGTGACTCCATAATACAGCGCGTCAAGAACTTAAGATTTTTAATGTCTTCATAGGCCGGACGCCTTCCCTGTAAAACTCTGTCTATCTCTTCTTGTGCTTTTGCTAATGAGGAAGAATCCTGCACAAATAGAGCTTATGATTCACAGAGCACGAGCTTATGATTCATTTATGATTGAAACTAAATTTGTTATACTCTATTAGATACCTTACTTAGCAGATAAAGTGTCCATGTAAGCACCGAACCAGTGGTCTCGTGACCGGCAACTAACATTGACAAAAGATCATCCCTTAATTGGACACTTGAAACCTATGAAGAACAAATATAAAGAAACTGAAAGTAAAGTATAAAACCGATAAAAGGAACCAAAATAGTATCATATACTGATATGACACGTTATAATGTATTGTGAATATACAGTTAGTCGCCAAAGAAGATACCGGTAAAGTAAATTATACAAAGGCACTAGAAATACAGCATACCTCTTCTCTGCTGGCGAGCAAAAACCGGAGAATACTAGGATCAGCATCATTCACGTATTCATCAGCATCAATTCTTTCACCCTCGGCCTCTACAATCTCTTTACATTTAGCAATAAGATCTTCTACGGTTTCCCTAATAACACTAACAGCCTTTTCAGCTTTTATCTGTCTCGGTATTATCTTACAAAGAAAACCAACCTGCAGCAACAAAGAACGAGAAATAAAAGGCATGAAAAACACAGAAAGAAAATCCAAATTCCATTTCACGACAGAGGATCAGAAAAGAACTTTCCTTCCAATACGGTAAGAGATCGGTTGACCGAGCCTCCGCCTCTTTCAGTGAAGTGTATACAGCTTCAATAACAGGACTGTCTGAATTCAGTGCGTCAAAGTTATAGTTGAATACAGATAAACCGATAACATCAAGGGTCAACTGAGAAAACTTGTCCTCCATGTTAACAGCAGTTCCATTAATTGCATCAGGTTGTAGCTTCTCTACTAATCTCTCAGCACATCTACTAAACACTCTATCTACCATAATCGACAAGTATCGTTTGTGAAGTGATGGAACAACAGCCCTGCGCCTTGCCTAATACATTCAAGAAAATAGCTATAAAAAAATGTTGTTTTCCCAATATAACAACCAAAACATCCCACATTGCCACAAAAAGTTCATTTTATCATTCTCAAAACACATAACCTATGAATCACATACACCTTTAAGAACAGGTGTCTGACATTTGTATAATACGACAATCTCAAAAAATCCAGTGTCTGTGTCGTGTGTAAGTGTCTGTTAACAATCTTATAAAAAACATGAAGCATAATTGGAAATGAAGCAATGTTAAAGAATTGAAGAATACCGTCCAAAGAGGCCCTTCAGCAATAGCAAAACCAGAGCCAAACAAAAACTCAGAAACCTCAGCAACAAGACCTTTCCCATATTTCCCATAATTCTTAAGCACATGTTTGGCAACAGCAGGATCACTGACCACAACAAAATTCCTCGGACCAGCAGCCAAGCGATAAACAGGACCATACTCATTCATCCACTTAAACAAAGGAAGAAAAAGAGCACCACCCAAAAGATCAGAAACATCATCAAGCTTGGCACTGGCTACAGGAATTCCAGAATCATCTTTTGCTGTGGTTAGAGACTTGGAGAGTGAAGTGAGCCAATCTGGACTCACCCATGAACTGGTTTTGGTGGTGGTTTCTGGGGTTTTGTTGGTTGAGGATTTGATGGAGAGACGGTGGTGGAGAGGAGTGAAGGGGTTTTTGGAGAGGGAGGAGAGAGAAAGATGAGAGAGAGGGAGTGAACATGGCATTGTTTGGTGTTTCAGTTTGGATGTTGTTCTGTGGCGGTTTTGCAGTTAATTTTCAACTTGTTTTTACCATTTTTTTCAAAAATAACCACCAACTTATTTTCATATAAATTTATCTCATTAGAAGTTGTCCACACAATTTTCTTTGTGCAAATTTATTCTTCATTATTTCCTTATGTGACATTTGAAACATCATTGTAATTTATTATTATAATTTGTGTTGAGATTCCTTTATTTTATTTTTATTTGTGTTTTTTATGGTATTACCATTTTAAATTTTGTATAATAAATTTTTTGATAGGATCTCTAAAACTTAACAACAAAGTATATGACTTAAAGTTTAAAATATTCTTAGAAAACAATTTCTTTTACTTTAAAAAAATAGAAAAAATATAAATTAACTTTCATATACAAGACAACATACGGAAAAAAATATAAGTTCAATTGAGTTGTTATTAATGATAATAGTTATGTTAGACATTTAAAATAATAATTTCTCTAAAAAGAATTCTAAAACTTAACAACTAAGTATACGTGTTAAAGTTTTAAATTATTTTAATAATAGTGCATGTTTAAATTAAAACATACTCTGTAAGATTTATCTAGTATGACAAGATTTTGCTTCATTATTATATAAATAATATTTTATTTCTATGATATGATATGATCATTTTTTTTAATTTATTCTTTTATATTTATTTCTCTCCGATTCAATCCATTGGCATCAAAATCATCTATCATCAATCAATTAGATATTGATAATGTTATTATTGTTAGTTTTATATGTCAATCATATATTTAATTAATTCTCTATAAATTCTCTTACTAACTTTTGATATAAATTCTCTGTATATTCACACATTATTCTTTAGTCATATTATTAAATTTTTCTCTTTTATATTTATTTTTTAATAAATATACCATATTAAATTTATTTAAATATCTAATTAATTACTGCATGTTATAATAATTTTATAATAAAATTATTAATTTTTCGTGCATCGCACGGTTAAAATACTAGTTGACTTATAATAACAATAAAGTTGTTAAATCTGAGAATTCTAAAGGTTTTGTTTGTAGGGTTGGTTTTGGATATAAGCTATCGGATGATAAATACAATCAATGCACAAAAACTTCTTGTTGATTATAATCGTTTATTTCCTATGGTACATTTTGATGATCATGTTTTTTAAGGATTGTAAGAGTTATGGAAAGATGCTCTAGTTGTGAAAATTTTAGGAAAATACTTAACTTTATTTGGAAAAATGATGTTTCTGATTTCCATTTTACACCTCCCTTTGTGAACCAACAACGAAAGTTGTTGTGATTTGCAATGGAGGTAACGGTAACGGCCGATGAAGGAATTTTAGTTCAGAGGCTTTGTCATTTGAAACAATTGACCTTCAATCCTGATTCCTTAACACAACCCTCGTGATGAGTCCAAAAAAACAATAATTCTCTTGGTTTTCGTATGAAATTCGTTTAATTGCTAACTTACGTTCTTTTTTTTGTTTCATGAATGGCGATGGATGGCACGGCATGAAAGTGAAGAGGAATGCCCGGATGTGAAGAGAAGTTCGGAGGAAGACATCAACGCGCTCGAACAACATTCAAAAATTTGTAGCACTAGGATAAGATTAGGATCTCTTTTGTACTTGTAAAAATTTAGAACACTTTGTAATACCGAATTGATAAAAAAAAGGTTCCAACTTTAATTTACAATTCCAAAATCTTCTTGCAAAAATTTGTGCTCTTTGTAAAAAACTTAGAATATTTTGTAATATCAACTTGATATATAAAAAATTCAAATTCAATTTACAATTCCCAAATTCTTCCTGTCATGAACGAAACTCTTTGCAACGTTTCCCTGCTATAAATAAGACCGATATCCAAGAACACATCCTTCATTGGGCTTAAATTCCACAAAACACAAAGTATTCTCTTTAAAATTAAAATTCAAGAAAATAAATGATTATTATATTTCTTGAATTAAAATTCCAAAAAAAACGAATAATTTCTTTCAGGCAAATAATTCCCAAACAGATCTTTTTGAACTAGATAACTCAAAGTCTTTTGAACGACAGTCTGAACCAAAATCGAATCTTTCCTTCGAAACCAATGAATGGACGGATAAAACAAAGGGGAAATTTTGGGGTGCGACACATGGCACGCATAAGTTTCGTTAGAAGTCAGTTCGATCACTGTGTTTACTTCAGATTTCGTCCTGGTAATTCATTTGTTATTTTGTTGCTTTATGTTGATGATATTCTCATAGAAAGTAACAATGTTGAAGAGGTATTGAGGGTGAAGGTTGGACTCAATAAGGAGTTCAAAATGAAGGATCTAGGAGCAGCTTCCAGGATTCTTGGGATTGACATTCGAAGAGATAGAAAGCAGTCGAAATTATGCTTATCTCAAGAGGCATATTTACGGAAGATTCTCGAAAAGTTTGGTATGTTGAATTCGAAGGCTGTTGTGACTCCAACAAACCCTCAATTCAAGTTGGGTATTGATCAGTGTCTCAGTACTGAGGTCGAAAAAGCTTATATGAATAACATCACATATGCTAATGGTTTGTACTAGACCCGACATAGCATATGCAGTAAGTCTTGTAAGCAGGTACATGGCGAATCCTGAAAATGCTCACTGGCAAGCATTGAAGTGGATTCTAAGATACATAAATAGATCTCTGAACAGAGTCTTAATTTATGGTGGAGCCTTGGGTGAAGATAGTAAAGCAGTAATCAAAGGATATGTCGACTCTGATTATGCAGGTTGTATGGATTCTAGAAAATCTATTCTTGGATATATTTTTACTGTGTTTGGTACAGCAATTAGTTGGAAAGCAACACTTCAGAAGGTTGTTGAATTATCAACCACTAAAGCGGAATATATTGCTTTAACTGAAACTGTGAAAGAAGCATTGTGGCTTGAAGGTTTCGCTAAGGAGCTGAAAAATTCAAGGTGAAGTTATCACTGTTAAATGTGATAGTCAAAGTGCAATACACCTGTCAAAAAATTCATCCTATCATGAGCGAACCAAACACATTGATGTGAGGTTGTATTTCGTCAGAGGAGTAATCGAGCGTGGAGAAGTCCAAGTGCTGAAGGTTTCGACAGATCATAATGCTGCTGATATGATCACCAAGGCATTGCCTAGTTGCATGTTTTTCCACTGTATGTAGTTGATAAAGTTGCATGAAGAAAACTAGTTCGTTAGTTGATAATAGAGTTTGTTCCAAGGTGGAGATTTGTGAGATATTGGATCGAACTCTATTGGGTCGAAGGTAGTATCTTAGTTCGACAGTTCGAAAAAGTTTAGCATGCAGTCGAAGTTTGCTCACATGATGTTGTCGAAGTGTTACAAGTTGTAGTCGAAGTGTGTTCTAGCTTGTAGTGTCGAAGAATGCTAGGATTGATAGCATCGAATTGGGTATTTGTGATAAAAGTCCATTAATTTAGTATGTTAGGTTTATTATAAATAGCATACTAGTCTCTCATCATTGCATACTGCAAATCCTATTTTAAGGTGAAACGGTTATTTGTTATTCTTGTATACTTGTAATCTTATTTCAAGAGTAAGGAAATAATGGCAGTTAATAATCAATCCTTATGTACATCGTGTTCTTTATTCTTTTTCTTATCTTAATTATTTCTTGATCATGACATCCAATTCAAATTCATAACCGTGTTCATCTTATTTGTTCATAATAGAGAAAGTATACACACCCAAATGAGCCTTTATTCCATGACAGGATACATTTAACACTTTTCTTCTTTCATGACATTAATTAAAATGAACTACACGTTCAATATTTATTGAAAAGCAAGTATATATACATAAACACACCACAGATTATAAACTTCACCATCCAACTAATAATCATTCTTTCTGGAACACAACAGGGAGTGCACCACCATCCAAGGCCAACAGAATCTTTCCATTCTCACGAATAACACCAACAGTCCCATATTCAAACTTACAACTGGAGCATACCTCTGCAGGGCCCCATTGGATGTTATAGACACCGCTAGTTTGTGTCGGCACAATCCTAAAGAAGTTACCATATGATCCAGGTGTACTATCATCTCTTCCGGTAACAATCAGCCTCCTTCCACTCGTAGCATCTTTCTCACCCACTCTCCATTCTGTGGACTGTGCACAACTTGAGGAAGCTACAAATGTAATTCTCAAGTCTCTGTCAAGAAGCACGTCGTCCTCATCATGACGAGGGACAAAAGGTGTGAATACCACCGGTAAACCGTTTGCCAAGTCAGTGTTGACAAGACCAACTTGCAGAGGGCATGGCGCATTTCCGGTGATCAATGTAGGACCTCCTCCATTGCCAGTGATAGCAGGCCTGATGAAGTATTCCTCGTCGTCCTCAACTGCGTCGCCACTTGTGTCTAACACAATTTGGGCTATTGATGTTGTAGCCATCAAAAGCCAGACATGAGCAAGGATGAATACAGTGAGGAATCTAGTTGACATTATGGATTAATCTCAAAGGTAATATGAAAGAGAAGACTTAGAGTTTTTGTGTTTTTGCTGTTGATTGGTAGGCAAAGTATTTATAGGAGTAATCATGATACCATGCAACGAATAGAATGATTCATGAGTAAACAAAAAGTGCAATAAAATAATTTACATGAATTTTCATATTGTAAACTTGCTTTGTAACTCCTACAAGACAAATTAAAGAATCAATATTTAGTAAGCTTTTAATTTATATGTTGCTTTGTTTTGATCGCACCATTTTGATAGGGTGGAAATAGTGAATTTATTCCTAGTTTGAATCGTCCAGTTCATCAAGTATATGTAATTACATACACAAACAAAAATCTACAAAAATCTTCTGTCCCTAAATTAATAAATAATTAAACAAAATGTTGCATTGCTTGCAAAGGTTTCTTAAAAGTATATATTATGAAGACATATTTTAATGTCATTTTGTTTTCTCAATGGTTGTAAGCAAATAGTTAAAGTAAATATTAAAATATCAAGTTATCAAGAAAGAAAATATAGGTTTGAAAATGTTAGCAATCAAAAATTCAAAAAGCAGCACAATATTTTTTTAGAATTTTTTTTTTTGGTACTCTCTTATAATAATGATAGTACATCAAATCGGAAAAATGTTTTCTCCTTAGTAATATTGAAAATATTACAAGTGTGACTGTGAGAAAATAGTTCCACATTGGATAACAAGTGGTATCAAAATTTACTGCTTTTGTTTGAAGTTATTTGGATAACAAGTGGTATCAAAATTTAACTTCTATTATATAATTGTCTCACGACAATAGCGGATCTTGAGAAGAGCCTAAAGATGCAATGGTATCGTGTTTGAATTTTTACAATGTGATATTAAAATTAAATATTAAATCCAATTCCTTCTATATATGATAGTACTATTTATTAAAAAATATATGATGAAGAAGTATTATCTCATTTATTTATTTTTTAAATTGAAAAATTCTAAAGTTTTTTAGAAAAATTAAGTAAATAAATGTATCAAAATGTATTTTTTTTCATTCTTTATAATTAAAAATTATTGTTATATGAAAAATATATAGATTTGATAAGAGTGTAATATTCTCTAATATAATTTTAAATCAATCAAGAGTAATTTAATTCTGAAAAATTATGGAATATATACTTAAATATTTATAAATATTTTCTAAAGTGATGTTATTTCAGAAAAAACAAAAAAAATGTCAAAACGTGTGGATCTAAGCATCTCTTTTATTTTTGAAATTTAAAATATATATATATACTTAGTATTTGAGTAATTATTTTGTTAGAATATTTAATTAAAAACATCAAAAATCTATTTATTTTAAATATTATTTAAAATAAAAATAAATTATTGTAAAGGGTTGAACCCGGACTATTTATCACTATGAAAAAAGACTATTTATCACTATGAAAAAGGAGTGAATTTAACCACTCAATCCTTATATAGCAAGAGTGTGAACAAGTTATTATATACATACATAACAATGACAAAGAGATCCTTCTTCGTATTCATCTTTGCTCATGTGTGGCCATTATGATCTCAACAACAATAGCTCAATTTGTGATAGACACAAATGGCAAACCAGTTGAGAGGCAGAGCAATAAGGAATACTTCATCAGGTCAGCTGATATCCCAGGCATTGGAGGAAATTCCATATTGGTTTCCAGAAATGGATCATGATGCCCTTTGCATGCTGGTCTTGACAACAATTACATGGCAAACGGATTGGCTGTTAAATTCACTCTTTTTGCTTCCCATCATGATGACGATCACGATTTGAGACTTAACAATGACTTGAGAATAACATTCCAAACTTCCTCAAGTTGTGCACAATCAACAGAGACTGGAGGTTGGGAGAGAAGGACGCTACGACAGGAAGGAGACTGATTGTAACCGGAAGAGACGATGATACAGTTGGATCATATGGTAACTTCTTTAGGATTGTGCAAATCTATACTGGTGGTACTGTCTACAACATGGGATGGTGTCCTACTGAGGTGTGCCCCAATTGTAGGTTTGAATGTGGGACTGTTGGTACTATTTGGGAGAATGGCAAGATTCTGTTGGCCCTAGGTGGTGCTAGTGTATTGTTCTCCATAAAACAAATATAGGACCCTGGTGAAGTTTGTTTGTGTGGTCTATTTCTGTAGTACTCTTTGTTGTTTCCTTTTACCAATAAAAATGGCCCTATAGTTCATTTTAACCAATATCACAAAAGAAAGAGAGATGGTTCAAGGAGTGGTTAAGAGATTATAGTGATACTTACAAATTATCTTGAGATCGACAAAAGTTGAACTCGCGGTCTTTGGTGTATGAATCAACTCCTTATTAACCGAGTCAACTTTCTTTATATGATTTTTAGTGTATGAGTCAACTCCTTATCAACTGAGTCAATTTTCTTTATATAGAATTTATAACGTTTCTTTAAAAGTATGATTTCTAGTCAATTTTCTAGAGTGTTTAAAGTCTTTAATGAAGCAATTGTATACCTTTTACGCAAAAGATACTATTAGAAAATTTGTTTTTAACGACCAATTTAGAGCTGGTAAATAATTGGTCACTATAGATATTGATTTAGAGACTAGTTTCTTATAAATATTTGCTAAATTTTGGATGGACTGTTCGCTTATTCTAGTTGTCCTATCTATCAAAAAAAAGAGCACATTCATTTTCATCAAGACCCGCCGCCACCAACAACAACCAGATATATGTCCACATCGAGCCTTTATGATCTACATTTATCAAGTAAGATGCTTGGGTAATGACCATTTTATGGACTCAAAGATCTTATATCATTTCTTGAGTGTAGATGTTATTAACTGTCTCCTAGACCCATTGGATGAATTTGGCAGTAGTTGAAGTCGGTCTGCTACAATGGACCTTCCTATACGGCTGCGGCTGCGAGCGCAGCCCATTGTGAATCAACTCTTTTACAATATTCATGTATTTTGAAATGCAAGATCATTTTAAAAACAATTCTAATATAGTTTGGTGATAAACAAAACTTGGAACTAATCTCTGAGGAGACTTGAAGCCAGTTAAATCTAGGATCACTGAGCTTCAAGATTTTTTTATAGTAAACCTTGAAACAAGATGGAGAAACACAACCAATTTTCTTCATTAATCAATTGAATATTGTACATATAATTACAAGGATGGCAATCTAAAATTAAAAAATGAAAACCTACTAATCCCAACTAAAGTTAATAAGCCTCATTCTCACCGATTCTGGGCTATGAACTCCAAGCCTAAGACAAACTGTACTGAAAACCCTTTGAATACCTGTGATTGTGAGAGACAACAGCTACTGCTGCAGCACCAACTACGCCAAGATGAGACTGTGTCTGCAGCAGTTGTGCATCCATAGTTGTTACATGATCATTTAGGTTATTGTTACTTCCTCGTCGGCGGTATGGGTAATTGTTCAAATCAGTGGTTGGTGCAGCATGTAAGTTGTACTGCTGGGACTGCAATTCATTCTTGTCTTGTGAAAAGTTTGACGTAGTCTTTGGGTTCGAGGGATGGGTACAAAAGACATTGTGAGTCGAGACTGATGGAGATTTTGTGATTCTCTCATATTCATAGTGTAGAACTGGGCCTACCACTCTCCCAGGCTTAGCTGTGGCAAGGGAAAAAAATGGTTCAGCAATGATGTTTTCTTATAGACAGTAATCGGCAATATATAAAATCATAGTAGTATCATATTCAACTTCATGTTGCAGAACCATGCATTTCTAAGTGTACTAGGCTTTCATTTTATAACAATTATAAATATATTAAAGGTTATGGGTTAGTAGTAGGTCAGTCATGGGCCAAACCTTATCTGGACATCGCTATACATATCCGGGTTGATGAAGGACAAATACCCCAAAAGCGCTGGCTCTTGAGATAAACTGGTAATATTCTTATAGTAGTCCTCCAAATCAATCAAATACTTTCCAAAGAAGAAATCTGTATTCTAATTAATCATTAAAACCTAAATTACGTAAGGCACCTATACGGTATTCATAACAAAAAAAATCCTAATTTAAAAAAAACGAGATAAACCCAATTAGATACTTAATCAGTGATAAAGTACCTAAATAGAAATGCAATCTTATCATAATTCCTAAAAACATTAACAAATTATACAATAATAAATATAAATATCTTCACACTCGGTCTCAAGGTGGAGTATATATAAGTTGTATACCTGGCACCCGTGGTGGGGGCTGTACACTCCTTATCTGATTTCCAGAATTTTCTCCAACTCCTCTCAAACTCTTATTAGATGTCTCTTCTGCCATTTGCTTGTTCTCGTACAAAGCAAAGGTTGACTGCTTACTGGGAAGAATTGAACTAGGGTGAACAGTGGACCTGCAAAAGAGGAATTGTTATATCAACACAACCACTAGAAATGTTTAGCTACAAAATTCTGACAAACTCAACATGTAATCGATAAATAAATATTAAAAACAGCAAGGGGATATGCCACTGTGTTTGGTTCTTATTGATTTTACCTTGGAACAGAGACGTGCTTTCTTACAGGAGCAGGCACAGGTCCACTTTTACCATCATTTTCCTCATGATAAGCAAATTGCTTTCTTAATTGATCTATTGCACTGGAAGGAGCATATATGTAAATAATTTGCATTGCATATGAACATTCATTATACATGCATCAATAATAACATCAGAACAAACGGAAACAAAGATAAAATATAATCAAAAGTGTATATTGACCTAGGATAGAGGAAATTGGCGCTTTCAGTTCCATTCATGTAATCTTTGAGTAGTTGAGGATGATATTCCAGTATTTCCCGATATACTAGTTCCCTAACATCGTCCTTTGTTATGCGTCTCCTCTCAAACTCAAATTCCAATTTTGAGATTGGCTTACAAGAAGGTTCTCTTTCCACTTTTGCCAAGCCCTTGAAGTAAGGATCAGCTAGTGCCTGCCAACAGAAAGGAAGAATGGGTTCTGTCAGGTATACGATAAACAAAGACAACAGCTCAAGGATAGTTTTTTCTGTTTTTTTGGAATACAAGAGGGCCCTCAAGGATAGTTCTTGAAGAACACTTAACAAATAGATACTCCCCCTAGACTTAAATATAAACACATAAAAAAAGTCATATTTGATAGACTCAAATATAAGAAAATTCTAATGAACTTTACCATATTTAATTTTATCTTCTAAAAGTAACATTTTATTAATTAATATTGTCAAAAGAGAAGTTTCAATAGAAAATTAAATTAAGAGAAAGGGTAATTTGGAGAATACATTTATATTTTTTATTACATCAACAAAAAAATGAAGAGAACGGGCAATGTGCATAGATGAGGCTTTGACATACATGACAATATAGATAAACATATACCTGTTCGGCAGTTGGTCGATCCTTTGGATCAAAGGCTAGAAGCTTCTGCAAAAGGCGAAGTGCCAATGGATCAGCATTTGAGAATTTGTGTTCAAATGGCACAGGAGATTTCTTCCGCATTCCCGACAAGTACTTTCTTGCCTTATCATTTCTAACCTGCAAAATTTACAAAGGGTCAAATACTGGTTAAACAGGAATATAGCTTGAAAGAAACTATTAACTACAAACAAATTAAATCAAATAAAAAAATGAATATGCTAAAAGAAGCCATACTCCTGTAATAGTTTCAGGTAATGGTGTCCCAAGAAGGTCAGTAATCAAATCTAACTGATGCACGACACTTTTACCAGGAAACAGTGGCTTTCCCAACAGCACCTCAGCAAAAATGCATCCAATGCTCCATATATCAATTGCTGGTGTGTACTGCAGACAAAATGCCAATAATATCAGAATTTTACAACAGAATTACACATTCCAACCATACCACTCAAAAGAAACAGACAAATCAATTGACATTGACAATCAGCACATATACCTGTACAAAAGAAAATTCAACATCCTAGAGAAAACAATAGTCTTCCCTGAACAATAACTATTATCTCTAGGCATTACAGTTTACTAACACACAGAAGGTGTATCATATACATTTTAAGTCAAACAGGAAAAAATAGAATGTTGAAAGTTCAATGGTGGCTTTGCTGTTGCATTTATAACAGAAGGGTGGAACACCCAAGATTAAACTGTTTACAGCAATCTGTATATAGCAGACAGGGGAAACCGTGTAGAATAAAACAGAAAGACTGTTGCATTCAATTTTATTTGTGTGCCAAACTACCAAATCATTCTATCAAATATATGTCAAACCTAGAAGTTTATATTGTTAGGAAAAGCAAGTCTTTCAGAGTCCCGGTACGAGAAGAAAACAATAGTATCTAGTTCTCTGAGGTAGAGTAAACAGGTTAACATAAAATTTAAGAAAGCTATAAGGCACATTAATACATTATTATAGGAACACTCAAAAGAATCCTAGCATGCTAAAGTAGCCAAATAGATTAAATTATTAGTCTTAGTGGTGTTACATGTCGTGATAACAATATCAATAAAATTGATTGTTTCTCCAAGTGTAGATGGACCCATGCCATATTGGTCAAGACAAACAATAGCCATATCATGTCATAGAAGAATTAGAGATATACATCTAGCTAGACTAATACCTTAGAAGAGAATGATCCACACAGCTCTGGGGCTCTATACCATCTTGTAGCAACATAGTCCTGCGAGATGCATCACAACAAAGAGATGATAAACCTTCTTGCAAATGATTGCATAAGCATTAAAAAGATCATTCTTGGGAGTATAAACGACACTGCATACCGTCCAAAATATTGATGTTGGAGCATCATTAAATGCAACTCTTGCAAGTCCAAAATCACAAATTTTGAGCTTGCAATTGGCATTTGCCAATATATTCTTAGGCTTAAGATCTCTGTGGTACACATTAGCTGCAACCAAACACAAACTTATTTAGAAGTAGTTTAAGACATATCCAATCCTAACAATGAGAAAGAAAGTGCAACCCATACCTGAATGCATATACTTCAATGCGTAGCATCTGATAAAGAAAAACTGATGGTGTTCACGGGTCAAGTCATCATTAGCTTTGATGACTTGATGTAAATCCGACTCCATAAGCTCAAAACCACATAAATATCTCTAAACTCTCTCTTCGATGGCGGCAACATGATCCTCTTAATATCAACAATATCAGGGTGTCTTAAAAGCCTCAGCAACTTAACTTCACGGAGGATTCTAACCGCATCAGAAATATGCTCAAACGCATCCTGAATCTTCTTTATCGCAACCTTCTCCCCAGTGTGCGTGTCAATCGCCGCACAAACAACTCCATAGCTCCCCTTTCCAATTATCTCAAGAATCTTGTATCGATTCGCTTCCCCATACTCAGTGAAAAACTCCAGCTCTTTCGTATCCTGCAAGTTATTAACTCAAAAGATTTCATTATCTGTACTGTACTACAATTCAGTCTGCTCAGAGCCAATGTCTATCAAAATTCACCAAACAAAATGCATCAGGTATGTATATACCGACCAGATACATTAATTATTCAATGAATATAAAAAGTAAATTTTTTCTTATAATATGGGACAAAGGGTATAATATGTTCACAAAACAGAGGCTAATGATTGATAAATCTAATTAAAAAATAGGAGCATAACAACAACAAAAAACTGAAAAACCCTTGATTTCCAAGGATTAAATATTTAAAAAGAAACATTTTTTCTACAACCCAATATCCCAATTTTCATTAGAACGTAACAATTTCTCGAATTAAAGAGAGGGAGAGAGAAAAAAAGACCTTCTTGAGGTGAATTTTCTGCGTCATTGTTGTGTATAAGACACGGAAACCCTATGGTGTAATCGAAGCTTCGAATTATTCAAAAGCTGAGAAGAATTCGAAGCTTCGATGAAGAAGGAAACCCTAGAGATTGAAGCAGAAGAGGGGGGATTTAAGAGAAGGCAAACCGAGGAGGAGAGATGGAAATAGAAATGAAAGGGATTTGTGAACAGAAGAAGGTGGCAGGGATTTGTCGGGAAATTATTTTATATTTGTGTTGTGGATATTAAATTAATTATATATGAATTTTGAAAAGTTGTTTATTTGTGTGTGGCTTTCGATTTTTTGGTGTATAGAAATAGTAATAATGTTGGTTATTTTAGTACCGACAAAGTTTGATATTTTTTGTGATATTTTTTTTTGTGGTTGTTGAGTTTGAATAATAATGCTTCTAGAAGATGATTCATAATTATTGTAAAAGTTAATTAGTTAGTTAAACACATTTTTATTGAAGTGAATAATAAGAAGTTAAATATCATTTAATGTTTGTCTTATAAATATCTTTTTTTGAAAAATGATTCGATAGTTACTTCAGGGATGTTTTGTCGTTGAATTTTGTATGGAGGATTACAGTTTGATTTTTTATAATTGTGATTGAGAGAGATTAAAATCGTTTGAAGTTAGAATCAATCCTCGAATCGAATTAGTCGATTTTGTGAGTCGAATACTAATGATGAAAAATCAAAAAAAAAAAAAAACTTGTTTTCATGTATTTCTAGTTAAAATATTTATTGAAGAGTAATTCAATATTTAGAAGTTGTTGTTAATCAAAAGCAGATGCTTCTGATGTTCTGATGCTCTAATGTTATTATTCAGAAGATGTTGTTTATTCAGAAGCAGTAAAGCTTCTGAGGTTGTTAGTCATAAGCAAAAGCTTCTGAGGTTGCATCCAGAAGTATGCTTAACTTCTGGGTTCTTTAGCGTAGTTGTTAAGTTTAGTTTTAAGGGTACTTTAGTATTTCCTAGTTTGTACTCTTTGCTTAGTTATTAAGTTTACCTTTGTTATGGCCTATGTGGCAATTTTCTCCTTGTATAAATAGACTAGTGATAGATGTCATTTATAATAACAATCCTTATTTCTTTATCCTTTTTGTAGCCGTCATTCTCTTATTATTCTCTCATTATTCCTATCATCTTTGATTCTTGTGCACCAACAAATTGGTATCTAGAGCTCCGATTAAAAACATAAGGAAACACGAGTGAACGTGAGTTTGTGTTGTGTGATTGATTTTGTTTCTGGGTTCACATTGAATCTTTGAACAAAATTGTAACAGAATCACATTTTCTGATTCTGTGGGGTTATGAAACACTGTGTGAGTGAAGATCTGAGTGTACTATACAAGGTTGAAGATAAACGAAAACGGCAATATGAGTACCAAACTTCCAATTTTTTATGGCAAGAACTAGAACAGATGGATGATTTAGATGCGCGTGTTATTTGGGGCTCAAGATGTTCTTGAGTTTGCTACTGATGGATATATTTCGGTTGCAGCAGATGCAACAGAAGAAGAGAGAGAGGTGCAGAAGAAATATTAGAAGGCATTGTTCTTCATCCATAAGTGTGTGGATGTGAACGTGTTTGAGAAAATTGCTGATTCGATGACGTCAAAGGAGGCGTGGAACACACTGGTCAGATGTTACGGTGGTGACACATCAGCGAAGAAGGTGAAGCTTCAGTCCCTGAGAAAGCAATACGATAATCTCAACATAAAGAACCATGAGAAGGTTTCAGAGTATATCTCTAGAGTGATTCTGATCACTAATGAGATGAAGGCTTGTTGAGAAACCCTTTCTTAACAGGTAATCATAGAGAAGGTATTGAGGTCACTTACTCCTCAATTTGATTACATTGTTGTAGCAATTGAACATTCTAAAGATCTGGACACCATGAGAATAGAAGAGCTGCAAAGTAGTCTAGAGGCGCAAGAGTTGCGTCTGACTGAAAGAACTTCTGAGAGGAAAGTTGAGCAGGCTCTGAAGTATTGGTTATTGTCTCAATGAAGTAACCAGTTATCATTCTGAGGTAACTCGTTACTTCACTAAAGCTGACAATTTTTTCAAAACTTTGAAAATTCATAACTTTGCGCTCGGGTGTCTCTGTTTAGCGCACTGTTCGAATCACCGTAAAGCTGAAAGCTGAGAACATTGTCTATTATGTAAAAATGGCTTCCAACACAGTAGTTAATTATTTTATGAAGTTAACCTATTTTGTAAAAGTTCTTAATTGTATGTTGTAAAGAATTGTATGGAAATTGGTGATCATGTTGCGATGTGTTATTGTTGTTGGTTTACAACAGGTGGCTGGAAATGGTAAGACTTTGATGATGGTTGAAATAAATGAATTGTATTGTTGAATTGCATGGTCATGTCTCATGCACTCATATTGCATTATTGTTGTTGTTAACTCAAATCCTAGATATAGTGGATACGAGCGAGTGAATACGATTATTCCCTTTGTTGATGACTCTAATCCTAGATGGGGTGGATTAGTAGTTAGGTGGACCAATTTTTTCATGAAAATGGTGGCCCCGATCCTAGATGGAGTGGATTCGGTGGTTATCTCGGTACCGCATGCATAGAGTCAGTGTTGCACTTTTAGCATATTTTGTTGTTGACCTTATGTTGTAATATATGAGTATTTGTAATTATTAATGTTGACCGTGTTGTGATGATGTGATAGTTGCCCTCAATAATTACGCATGATAACTCTCGTATATTTATAATTATATTGTTCTTTATATTGTTGTGATATCTCACCCCATCTGTTTGAATGTTGCCTCTATGTGGGTAACGTGCAAATACTCAGGAATAATTTGAATTACGGGAGTCGAAGAGGTTGCTCTTATTTTTAGTTCGAGTCGGTGTTATGCTCTGATACATAACATTTGGGTTAGGGATAAACACTTGTTTATTTTATTTCATTTTGTTCTCTGTTGGTAATTCCCAGCGAAGTATTTAAACTCCAGGATATTTGTTTTGAAGTTATTTGTTGGATTTGCAATATTTTCCGTTGTTTTAATGAAGTTATTTTAATTAAGACTATATTATGGTTATTCCAAGAGGTGCTACGTATCTTTATGATTGAGCAATTTGTGATTTAGATGATGTAGCATCCTAAATGTGTTGAAAAAATAAAAATATTACTCTGATTTTCTTATTATTATTCTCCGGGGAATTTAGGGTGTTACACAGCCAAGTAAAGACAATCTTACATCAACACAAGCAGTTCCAAAAGGAAAGACAATGTTATAGTCAAATGAGAAGGCAAAGCAATGAGAAAGAGATCAAGTGAGAGAATTAAGTTGAAAGGGTTTCAAAAATCAATCATAGGGCCTGGTTCGGACCCTAACAACCTAATGTGTTTGACTGAAGATGAAGGAGGTATTCTGACACAAGAAGGCAATGAATTACAATGACTTATGTCCTTATATAATGATGTTACGACTTATGACTTTATGTAAGCTTTTGTTATGATGTTATGCACACATGCCATGTTATACTGAATTGTGCACACTTTATGTGCCATCTGTGTACTGAATTGTGCACACATTTTGTGTCATCTTGTACTAAATTATGTCATTATACAATTATGCACACTTTTGCGTCATTTTGTACTGAATTGTGCCATTTTAGAATCATCTTATAAACTATTGATCTTATTCTTGTTTACCACAATTATGGAATGACAACAAAATAAAACCTTTCGTTAATACAAAGGCATATTACAATAATGCATCTTACCACTAAATGCATTTTCTGCATAATATTCAACTTACCATAATCTTCAAATGCATATTACAACAAAATGCATTTTCTGCATAATCTACGAAATGAATATTACATAATCATGTACAACATTGCAAAGATAATCCACAAAATCACAAATGCCATCTACAAATTGGAATTCCTCTTCTTCTGAACTTCAACCTTGAGCTATGTTCTTTCTAACTTCTTTGCTATGTCTTATAGCTTCATAATTACCATCTCATCTCACAGTTATTGCAAGTTGTTGAAACATTTGTGTTCTCATTCGTACAGTGTCCAATTTCATCATCCTACACAAATAGGTCACAACTATTCACACTATATAAACGGAAACAACTCTTACACACAAATATTACATACATGAAATATGCGAAATGCAATATTATAAGCTGTCTTACTCCAGCGTTACGATGTCTCCAAAATTTCCTATTAGGATTTTGAACAGTATTGGCGACCCACATCTTCATTGCACGATCACATCCACACATGGTAACGATGTACAATTTAAAATCTAACAGAAGGTGTGTTGCTTCCAATCATGTTTCGTCTGGGCAAGCAAATTCGAACCAGAAGAAAAGATGAGAACAGAATATGAAGCCAAAGGATAATAACATGAACGCGATTGCGATGGGAGAGAAAAAAACCCAACCCTAAATTTCATGTGAACTAGTTGAATTTTTTTTAATTTAAATATAAAATTTAATACACAGTCACCATGAGAGGAATCTGGATGAAATAATAACCTAGGATCTATGGTGAAAGAATATTGATTTATGGAAGGAGATCACACAAAAAATTATTAAAAGTTGCAAAATCAAATCACTCTACTTTGACACAGGTATGATATAATTAGCCTTTCAACTATCAAGCCATTAAAAGAATAGTCCATCATTCCACCCAAAATACCCCTCCCTTTCAAACAATTTACACATCAAAAAGGTTAGTTTTGTCTTTTCATAATCATTACAATTATCTAATATCAAAACATGTCCTAAAGCTACACGTGTCAAAAGTTGCAACTTCTGACTCCCCTTCAGAAGTTGCAACTGACTCCTCTTCAGAAGTTGTAACCCTTGAATTTAACCATTCTTACACTTTAATTTGATGACCATTCTATTCCTCACTCTATTTTCACAATTTTAATAATTGAATTAACATAATTATTATAAAAAAATTCAAATATCAAAATTATTCATAATTATTAAAAAAAATATTTGCACATATTAAAATTTTTACTTTTCTCACGGATCACTATGAACAAAATATTTATTTTATTTAGTTAACATTATACTTATTTGAGACACAAAATTCAAACTTTTTTATTTTTCTCACGGGACACTATCAATAAAATAATAATTTTGTATACTTTTTTTAAAATTTAAATTAAATTTAAATTATTATTATTCATTTTATAATTAAATAACTCATTTCAAATATACATCTATATTTAGATAAAATCTATATCGTATTAAATAAATTTATAACGGGACACGACCAATTAAATTCTCGCAAAATTATTTTTGATAAATATTACTTTCAATATGCATTTGAATAAAAATTTACTACACAAAATAATTTTAATCTATACAAATTCATGAATATCATTAATTTTTTATATAATTATATTTATCATTCAATATTATAAATATCAAAATAAATCTATCTATCTATCTACTCTACAATTAAACATTCACTCTATTTTTCATTATTTTTAATTCATTACGATTCGTTCAACAACTTAATAGATATACTCGTGCGGGAGCACGTGTCTGTTACTAGTTATTTAATAAAGTAGTATGAAAGAGTTGAATTTGGATAGAGAGTTGACAAATGAATTGTGTATGTTTTTCAGTTACGTGTCATCATAACAAACCGCTAACTACTATTGATTACGTATTTGATTTTACGAAGCCTCTGAATTAAGAATCCAACAATAGGTGAACATTTGGAAAATGGCATCTCATAGTTTGAGTCTACTTACAATACAATTTCATTCCAAACTCGTGTTTTCACCTTCACGTCTTCATACCAAATCCACAACAACAACAACAACATCACTTTCTTCCTCAATTCGAGCTATGGGCTCTTCACCTTCTTCTCACTCAAATCCCCCAAACACCACTGAACTTGAATCAGGTATTGGATCTAATAGTAATACTGTTGATTATAAATCATTAAGTGGCGTGGAATGGAAGAAACGGTTAACGGATGAGCAGTTTTATGTTACTAGGAAAAAGGGAACTGAGAGAGCTTTCACAGGGTCAGTTTAAGATTCATTTTCTTCCTACTCTTGCTTGTTATTTGTTAAATTAAGATATTATAAATTATAATCATGTTGTTGTAAAATTGATGATACTATTTTTATATTTATTTCAGGGAGTACTGGAATACCAAAACTGAAGGGACTTACCATTGCATATGTTGTGACACGCCCTTATTTGAGTAAGCATTTTATATGCATACATACACCTATGCCTCGAATCATTCTCAACCAATTCACCTGTTTTGTTTTTTGCAGATCATCTACTAAGTTTAACAGTGGAACTGGCTGGCCCTCCTATTACCAGCCGATTGGTAAAAATGTTAACTCAAAGCTAGACTTGTCGGTTATATTCATGCCTCGCCAGGAAGTACTCTGTGCTGCTTGTGATGCTCACCTCGGACACATTTTCGATGATGGTCCTCCACCCACAGGAAAGCGTTACTGTATCAACAGGTAAAGAATCACTTGTTCAATTGGGCTTCTCTTTCACTTTTATAACTTCACTTTTGTCTAGAAGTTTATGTTTGCTCTGGAATTTCTGCAGTGCTTCTCTTAAGCTCAAACCAAGGCAGTAAGATAGTGAAATGTTTTTCACTCCGTTGGTTTGAATCCGTGTATATGGTATGCTATTATTTACTTGAAGAGTGAAATTGTTATGTGCTGATAGTATATCTAAATACTTATAACATATTTCTTATATAATAAAGTTTTAAATGTTGGTGTGTTCTTGTTACCATTGACTGTTTTTCAACACTGTTGAAGTTTTTGAAGTAGCCGGTTTTAATCTTTGATGTTGTGTGGGTCTTCAAATGGAAATTACAACAACATATTTTTTATCTTATCCCTCTTTGGAGGGCTAGGCACAAGTCTTTCAGATGGGAAAGTGTTTGAAAAATACCAGACTTTTGCTATTGGCTAAACTTATGATGACTACATCTGTGTTGGTTGAGTTTGAATTATAGCCACTTGTCTTAAGCCAAAGAAATCAATTCATCCATATGAAGTACGAACTTGAGGGACGAGGAGCCCATTTTCAGCCCTGTTATCAACAGGTGTGTTATCCTCTATAGATCCCTGGCGTCCTGAATCATACTTTTGTCTGCTGCATCAACCTCTCATGTCTATAACAACAAATTATGATGAAGGAACGAACATTTTCAAAAAGAATCACTTGGTGTTTAGATATCTTAAGTTCAATGGAGCGAAATAGAATGAGGCGGGATAGAACTGAGCAAAGTGGAGATTCCATTTGTTTGAATATTTTAAGACTGAACAAGAGAAATTGTTTATTCTTCTTAAATCCGAGAGGCAGAAAGTGTTAATAATTAATGAAATGGAATAAAATAGATACCACTCTTTTCATTTTGTTCCATTCAATTTTAAATTTATTATAATTTGCCACACTTGTTCAAATATTTGGATCGTTCTTAGGCAACATCGTACACGGAGGGAAAAGGGAAAAAATGCTTTGAGCTTTTTAAGCCCTTTGGAAAGGGAAAAAACTTAGATGCACACAAACATAACACTTGATTTTACAAACAATCAATCATAATTTTTTATTAATTAAAAAATAAAAATAAAATATTCTTTCTCTTTCATAATTTCAACCATCCTCATGATGCCAATTTAAAAAGAAATTAAATTGTTAATAAATTAAATATTTTTTCTATTCTTATTGATTGTTTGTAACAATAGGGATTTATGTTTGTATGCATGCAAATTTTTCTCTTTGGAAAGTGGCCAAATACAAACTGTTTTGCATTGGAAAAAAAACTAATGAAGTTCGAGCTCTAAGCCTTAAGCACCTAAACGAATGATCCTGGACACAATTTTCTCCTTAGCTCTTTATTTTTTTTTAGAACTCGACCTCAATTGATTATTTATAGTATGAACTAGGCTAAACCACTTTTATCGTCCTTATCTTAATCTCCGATTCATATTTAAAAATAGGCAAAATATCTTTTTTGGTCTCTTAAGTTTACTTCGGGGTCCATTCTGGTCTCTTATCTTTAAAAAGTTCCAAAGTGGTCCTTTATTGATTCCACTTTGAACAATTAAAAGACCACTTTGGAACTTTTTAAAGATAAGGGACCAAAATGAACTCCGAGATAAATTTAAGAGAATAAAAAGGGTATTTTGCCTTAAAAATACTTTATTGATTCCTTGTACAAAAGACTATATTAATTATTTTCATCAAATGATAGTAACGACATTGTCGATCAGATTTTATTTATATCAAAGAAAAGAAGAAATATTGAGAAAACTCCAAAATATAAAGAAAACGGTCTTGCATCCAAGACATGGGTTCGAATATCGATTATGCGAGGAAAATGTATTAACATTCCTCGCATTTGTTGTACTCAACGAAATTCATTCTAGTTGTTATAATCAAAGGGTGTTGTTATATAGAGCTTACTTGCTAAATAATGCATGCATGAATTAATTAGGGGGAAAATCAAAGGTTTTTATTATTGAGTTTGCCAAGATATCCTGAATCATGTGTTTATGTATCCCCATTGCACAATAAAGAAATCAGTGCTCCGTAGTTTGTCTAGAAAATAGTTGTTTGTTGGTTGTTTTTAGTGGACAATGTTATGTTCGCATTCTTGCAATTGACGTGGTTGTTCGTTGTGTGCATAATTACGCGTTGTATTATGGTAGAACGAAAATAACATGTCATTTCTGAAAAGAGTTTGAGTTGAAAAAGCTCTAAGGTAAAATGTCGCATTTGATTGGTTGGGATTGTTTGTTAGGAGACACATATCAAATGGTCCCCCGAGATTGAGGGTATTTGAATATATGATAAGTCGGAAAGGAATACCCCACCAACTCCTTTTTCATCTTTTTATTTATGAAAAGATTTATGATATGTATTATACTAAACACTATAAAATGAAGAAAGACTTGCACTCATCCTTCTCTATTTGTTTAAGGCTCATGCGTATTATACATACCGTATTTTTATTGTACTTTTGAATTTATTTAAAAAAAGAAAATTTTGTTTTATATGGTTTATTAAGAAAAAAGAATGACTAAAAAAATGAAAGGATTGACCTCATATATTGTCATGCAAAATAACCCTAAGGTTGAGATTTTTAGAGGGAGACATACAGGTTGAAATTCAAGTTGTAGTTCAGGAGTTGTGACTTGTGACTCAAGTTGTGTCTTGAGTGTTATTTTGGTTGTATGAAAACAAGTGTCAAGACAATGTTAATGTTATGGTATTATGATATTATTCTATCAAACCATATGGTGTTATTCTGTCAAATCATATGGTTGTGAATTTTTTAAATTATAGGTCCAAAAATTATATGGTATTATTCTATCAAATATATGGTTGTGAATTTGTCAAGTTATGGTGCATTACAAGTCCAATTATTGGTGCATTACATGACCACAAGTTGTGTAAAAAATTATGGTCAAACAAGTTCATTATAGGTCCAACTTAATGGTGCATTATAGACAATTTATAGGCCCACAATGTGTGTAAGTTATGGTTAAATTGGTGTACTACAACTCCAACTTATAGACAAGTTATAGTAAAGTTATGTGAAATTGCCGACAAATTGTAGTGCATACAATTGTATCAATTTAGCAGAAAACTATAAAACCAAGAACCATGAACCATTACATTAATATTGAGCCATTACAGAATCATTACATTAATATTGAGCCATTGTAGAATCATTACATAAAACCTAGTCAACTATACCTTATTTCATCAATGTTGTTCCAACAAATGCAAACAACATGACAAAAAACAAAATCCAATTAATGTGCAACTGCTTATTCAAAATCTTAACATTCATCTTCAATTCGTCCTCCTTTCTTTTGTAGGTGTTAACCATCTCCTCCTCATTCAAATTCTTTAATAGTGCAAAGATGAACTCTTTTGCCCTAGGATTCATCTCCTCGTCCAACCAAACAAAATGAGTGCAACTTTTGTAATCTTGGATTTGTTGACAAAAACAAAAAAGTACGATGAATAAAACCCAAACCAAATAGAGAGGAAGATGAAGATGAATAAAGCCCAAACCTTGGATTTGTTCATACCTTATACATGCCACATCTATAGAAACAATGACCTGAGTTCGCATCTGTCCATGCCGTCATCAACAGAGCATCGAGACCACACTTGCATAGGTACCTCGAACGACTTGAAGATTTGCTACCATGGTTAAAACCAGACTATTGCAACATTTAAGGAAGATATACGGTGAACAGTGACAACTTCGAAAGTGAAGAAGGAAGGCGATGAACACGAGGCATTGTTTATTTTCGATACTTATATCCAATTAAAATAATGTTATATCTAATTAAAATATCATTTCAGATTTATTTAAATTAAAATATTAACTTATTAATAAAATAAACTCAATTGATGACATGAATGGACTAAAATAAGGTCTCCTCATTAAAAGAACATGACACATCAATTAAAATGGACGAGGAGCATGTAAGTTCAGAGACATGCTAAATTGAAGGACAAAAATCATTGGTTTTGTAATAGGGGACCAAATGTTTAAAAAGTTCAAACTAGGGGGAGGAAAAGAAAATACTAGTCACTTTATATTAGTAATACAATTTTATTTTTAATCTTCATACTATATCTTTTACTCTCTCCGTTCCTTTTTAAGTGTCATTTTAGCATAAAGCTCTTCAACCAAGATAGTGGTATGTTAGAGTTAATTTTTTTATTATACCCTCATTTATTTTCTCTTTCCTAATAAATTCACTCCTACACTCTCTCTCATTTATTGAGAAAGTGAGGGTATAATTGATAAGTTATGACATTAAATTATAAAACGACACTTAAATAGAAACAAAAATATTCTTTTAAAACGACACTTAAAAAGGAACGGAGGGAGTAATAAATACTCTTAATTTATTGTTTTTCACTTAACATTAATATTAGTTTAACTACAACAATAATTGATAAAGATAATTTAGTAAAATCACAATTCTCTCATTCATTTATCATAATTTTTGAATGTTTGTGAAAATATCAATTATGATAAAATTACTTTATTAATTTGCTATACGGGGTATTAAGCTTGCAAAATAAAGTATAAAAATGTGCACCTAGAGCCCAAAAGCATTGTATTTTATAAGTTATTCCGGTTTGAGCGCAATCACGAAGATCCGCTCATCGGAAAGAAAGCAGCGTGAAGTGATGCAATGAGAAGCGAAGGGTACTATACGCTGGAGGAATTGAGTTTCGATTTGAAGGAATATGAAGGAACTTTCTCGTTCTGCTTTTGGGTTTATTTCATGAATTCAACTACATTCCCTTCCGTCATTCTTCACCAGGTCATACTTTTTCCCTTTTCTTTCATCTCTTGAACCAAACAGACCTTAAGGAATTAGGTATATGAGGTAATATTCTATTTTGCAGGTTCACGATGATATTTCTGAAAGTGCCCCTTTCCTCGTCATTACTGACAATAACAAAATCAATGTTTTCCCAGTTATTTACTTACACGAAGGAGCTTCTGCAACTTGCATGGGTTCTTTGACAGAACTTCCACATGCTACTGTTGATTTCGACTTTCCTTTGGAAAAATGGGTTCATATTGGATGCCAGGTATCTTATGTAACTGCTTCAGGATTACCTGTTGCTATTTTTTTTTGATGGGGTATCTGAGAGAGCTCGCTTCTTTTGTCATTACAGGTTTGTCCAAATAATATTCGGCTTCACATTAATGGGGAGGTTGTAGGAGAGAAGTCGATGTCTTCCTTATTAAGTAAGGAATCCGATTCGAATCATTTGAAGGGAATAACTTTGGCTAATGTATGTGGAGACAGAAATGTCGTGCAGGGTTATGTGCACAATTTTGAAGGATTCCATACTGTTTCTTCTATCAAAGATCATCATTTAAAGGTCATTCTTTGCATTCCATTGTAGTTTTGGACTTTGGTTCTTGAAATTCAATTAGTTTCTCATTTGTTTGTTTGTATCTTCTTAGATTATTAGAATCCTGCGTTGACAACTATACTTTATCTTATGTCAGGACCCTCCACTGATGTTATCAATTGATGAATCATCTGTCTCTGAGGTTGAAGAAGAAAGTGACGGTGTTTGGGGCATTGTTGGTGGAAAAGTAAGAAAAATATTCTGTACACAATACACTCTTATTCTATTTTATGTCTAAGTGCTTATAATCGAGCCGTATAACTTTATAGATTAAAGTGGAGCTACTAAATACTTACATACTGATTGTAGTTCTAGAAATGTTTTTAGTAATTATTAATGTTATTGCACACACACTGATTGCTCTTCTAGAAATGCAATTATTAACATTCACCCTTTTCTTTCCTATGATTATACTTTTGAGAGCTTTACAATTTGTGTAAAGTTTTTAGTGCTGTTAACTTTCCCATCTGGTTTAAACTTTATTTTCAACTTTGCCTTTGTATAATTTTGGCACAGGCATCATGTCGGAGGAACTTTTCTTTAGACGTTGTTTTATCAGATGCATTTGGACAACCTGTACATAAGGATAATGAGGTTTATAATCCTGGCTTGAAGACTTCTCTCTCAAGTTAATGATTTCTACTTGAAAGGAAATTGGAACTTTTTACATTCACATTACCATTTTCTGATTATCGCAAGTTTTTGCTTCACTTGTATATGCTGACTCGGGGCTCCAGTGGAGAATACAACTGACGATGAAGCCCCTCTTTGACTAGCTATGATGGAATTGAATTTTCTTCTCGTGAAAGACCTAGTAAGTTTTGTTGGGTCGTGCATCGTTTAAGCTCAGGATATCTCAGGTAAACATACCATGCATGATTGTTGGTTCTATTTATAATATTCAATATCTGATATCATTTCCCTGATCAAGTGGAGAAACAGTGCACTTATATATACACAGTGTGTTGAATCAAAGAATCCGAGCTATAATTGACCACTGTGCTTGACCTGACAACAACCAATTTCATTTTGCTCTTCTTGAGATGCATTTCATCCATTAAGTACACAAATACCCTAAACGGTTTCTTATCACTAGCATATCTACTAGCCTTGGTTGCATTAGAATAAGAAAAAATTTAATGTGTCACCTGTCCACACAAATGAACCCCATTTGGGTGACCCTTGATATGAACTAGATCTGAAAAACTGTATCACGGTGATTATTTCAAGACAAGTTGATGAATTGACTTACAATGACCGGGTTTACTTTATTTTATTCCAAATTCAGTCTAAATATTTTGTATATGTAATTTCTTTCCATTATTCTCTGGCTCTATCATTAATTATTGTTCCATTTGCCAGCTTTCATCCAAGTGTGATAACAGGTTGTTCCTCATCAGATTTTGTGTGCCAAAATTAGGAAATTATCCTTTCCTTCAGGCAAACACCCGTCCAATTCGATGCATCTCTAGGAGCCGTAACAGTAAATTATCCACGTTGGTGTGGAAAAAGTCGACACATGCTCTCCAAAGACTCAATTTGTCACAATCTTCAGCAATTGAAGAAGTGTCGTTGGAACGTATGAATTCTAGCCATGAAGAAAAAACCAATCCACAGATGAAGCGGTTTAGAGTTGGACTTGACAAGATATCAATATCAGTTATGACCGAGCCCAACTTAAAGCAATCTGGTGTGGAATGTAATTCTCACGTATCGACTGCTAGTCAGGTGTTTTCCTGTTTCTTTTTCATTATTGTTTTTTCTCAAACATATAAAGAAACATACCTAATTTATATTTAAAATACAAAAAATAAAACCTGGCATGTGCATGCCAGTAGGTAATAGCTTTGTTAAAGAGTCCCACATCAGATGAAATATGGCCTCGAAATATGTTTGTAAGTCAGGGCAATTCCCACCTTATAAGCTGGTTTTGTAAGGTTTGTGGTAGACCCAACCGCAAATTCTAAGAAAGCTTTTATGGTTATTATTCCCAACACGTTACATTCACTACAGGGTGATGTGATAGTCACCATATAGACAACTTGAATATCTTATTTTTCCAAAAGCTTTTTTCACACATTTTATGTTTGTGACTTCTGTACTTTAATTGTCTTTCATAAATAATCTGTGTGGTCATTCTCTTTTAACTATAACTCTAAACTTATATAAAATTAGGTTGAGAATGGGTTTCCTGTAAGCTTGGATGACAGATCTCTTAATGAAGAAGCAGACGACTCTCCTTCTTCTGAATCATCAGAGAGTACAGGGGAGAGAAACTCACCTTCCAATAATATGGAAATAGAAAGTAGAAGATATCCAATATCTGATATGACCATTTTCAAATACTGCCTAGCAGGCTTGGCTGAGAGATCTCATATGCTTAAAGAAATTGCCATCTCTGCTTCTGATGAAGACATTTCAACATTGGCTTATCATGTTTCACACTATTCAGGATGTTCCCACCATGGGTAGGTGATATCTTTCATGTAGTAATTGTGATTAAAGTAATAGAATGATAGTTTTATGTCTTATTACTACAGCCTTAGCCTGTTTATATGGGAAAAAATTACAATAATAATGGACCAACATAATTATGCCAGTCAGCTCGACATTCACCATAGATCAACATGACTTGATACCTGAACTAAGGATCCAAGATCCGAGTTCGCGACCAACAATAGAAATCCAGCTAGAAAGGACTACGTCTTGCACGTGTACTTTTACTTGGTCAATTAACGCGGGACTTCGGATATGGCAATAGCGGTCTATTGGAGCCATATATGGACTGAAGCTCCCTGAGTCATAGGAGAAAATGGTTAGACCACACCTCTATAAATACTCTAACATAAAACGTGTAAAACAATCATATTCTGAACCCTAAGCACACCAAGTCTTCTGCACAATGCACTCCTGACATGACCTCAGTCATTTTTCTACTCAGAACACTAAATCCTAATACACTTGGGGCCTTGACTATAGCTTGGTGCTAGCAAGATCCACCTCAGTTAGTACTTCAAGAACATTTTGCGCCTACCGTGGAGTCACGATGAAACTTTCCTTAACCACATTCGAAATGAGTCAAATCATTCACTTGGCACATAATCATCGACCACAACTTGAGGAAGGCTAGAACTAAGTTCTAGCTAAAATTCAAGTTGTAGTTCAGGAGTTGTGACTTGTGACGCCAAAATGAAATTCTGCAAGAATAGGTCCAAGCAATACAAGAAGATCGTGATCAATAAGATGAGACAAAGATTGAGCTGAATGTCAAGCTGAATGTCTCTTAGCCGGTGACTTAGGAAATCTTCTATGCTCCATTCCTGGAAAACTTCCAACTCTCTCCTTTAGAATCATTTGACAGAAAACACAATTCCCGATAGCACCTCGCGACTTCCAACACCCAGGCGACCATCATTATTGCGTGTAGCCGATAAACATAAAATGCAAACTCTTTTTCAGGTACTCTTAATAGGAGGCACGTTAAGATGGTACATGTACTTACCCCAACATTCATTGACAGGCTTCAATTACCCGTGAGTGTAGTAGCAATACAATACAGAGCATCAGCTTCACTGCGAACCATGTCCAACTTCTTTACAACCATAGAGAATCTGCCGAACATTACTCAAGGAGACCATTTAAGACCATAGAGAGAGTTGAGAAGCCGACAAACCATAATATATAACTGCATAGTCATGGATCGGGTATCCGGTAAGACTACATGTTGGAAATTCCACCTTCATTGTTGTATGTCCCTAGTCGCTTAATTGCGTCATTTGGTATGCCTTTATTGCAGCCTCCAACACCTTTATTGTGATGGGTTTGAAGGGATGGATTTAGTCCACATTGCTTAGAGAAATGACTTGTGTAGGAGAAGTTAACATCCCACACTCCAAATTAAACATGCCACTCCCCAAAATTTTTTATTCCAAAATTATCCCTTTTGAGTTACAAACAATTTCGGATAGACTCGTTGAAATTTCCGTAAATTCATACGGAAATTTGAAATATGAAATTTCTGATATTGAAATTTTAATTTTTGGAAATTTTGGTATTTTCCGAAACTTCAAAAAATCCGTTTTTTTTTCTTAAAATATTTTATTTTATTTTTTAAAATTTTGAAATATACTGAAATTTCATTTTCTGGTATTGTACTGAAAATTTTGAAATTTTTTCCTGACATTTCAAAAATACTGGAATTTTCTCGAAATTTCCGGTAAATCTCATGTTTTTTGAAATTTGGTGATTATTCAAAAGGGTATAATGGTAAAAACATACACTTGGGAGGGTGGCATGTATATTCAGGGGGTGAGATGTTAATTCCTCCTTGTGTAGTGTTAATAAAGTTTAGCAAACCTCACCATAAAAGTCGGTTTTGTAGGGATGAGTTAGGCCCAACTCAAAATCTAAGATGGTACTAGAACCTATTCTAGATCTGTTGTTGGGCTTGTCACATCGTCCACGCTTCACTGAGACCTGAGCATGCGGGGTTGTGTTGGAAATTCCGCCTTAGTTGCCTAATTGTGGCATTTGGCTTGCCTTCATTGCAGCCTCCAACACTTTCATTGCGTTGGGTTTAAAGGAGGATTTAGTTCCACATTGCTTAAGGTATGACATGTGTATTGTTTATAAAGTTTGGGCAACCCTCATCTTACAACGTGATCAATGCAGCCCAGTAAAGAGTGATACAATACGAGTACTAGTTTCTTAAAGCTTTATTATTAAATGTTAATTAAGTACTGTGCGTTTACTGCAATTACCCAGCATATTTCCTCATTAAAATTATTGGCATTCTTTTTAAATCAGAAACCAAATCTTAATTTCCAAGAGGTTGATAGAAGACGGAACAAATCTTTGGATGGCGATGTCTCCAAACAAAAACCACGTTCCTTGGGAAAGAGCAGTGTATGAGATTGAAGAGAAATTCATGAAGATTGCTTCTCGTGGATCAAGATCTCTATCCCGTCAGGTCCTTTTATTTATTTTTAGGTTGAAGTATCAGAAACCTAGAAAAATGTCCCAGCAAAAATTCATTGTTTTTGTAATGCTTGCAGGACTTGGAGATTCTAAGAAGGATTGCTGGATGTGAAGAGTATTTAACACAAGAGAACTTTGAGAAGTTGTGGTGCTGGTTGTACCCCGTAGCGTGTGTAATATCCAGGGACTGGGTAAATCCTATATGGAATTCCATATCACCTAAATGGATTGAAGGATTCATCACCAAAGAGGATGCAGAAGCTTCACTTCAAGGCCCGGGAGGATTTCAAGAACCTGGTACTTTTATACTACGGTTCCCAACTTCAAGAAGCTGGCCTCACCCAGATGCTGGTAGCCTAACGGTTACTTATGTTGGCAGTGACTACAAACTTCGCCACAGGCTACTTTCAATGGATCATATATATGGGTAAGATTTATATCTTTTTTATTGAATCTGTTGCATATTTTCCACTCGGTTGGATTTTCTTAAGTCATGAGTATATCATTCTTCAGGTGGAGTTGATGATCTGTCTCCGTGACTTGTGTCTTCTTTCATGTTTCATGCATTTCTGATATGTCATAGATGGAGAGTGTATAAATATAACTCTTCCATGTTTCATGCATTTCTAATACGTCATAGATGGAGTGTATAAATATAAATAAATGTTGCTGCCAGAAATTGAAACGTAAACCAACAATTTACCCCCTAGACCAAACCGTTTTTCCTTAACTATATTAATCACATTTGCTGTTTCTGTAGCTCTGGTAGAATAACTGACGTGAAACCATTGCAAGATATGCTACTGGAAGAACCGGAGCTAACTCGGTTGGGAAGGTAATCTACGAAGCAGTTCTATTGTTGTTTCTTACATGTATTAAACTAAATGCTTAACATTTCTGTAATATTAACTGTTTTTCCCATGATTGGCAATTAATTCTCAGGGTAATAAGAAGGTATTAAGCACACTGATGTTATGGCAGATTGTCCTTAAATATCCAGTCAAAGTTGTTTTTGAAGGTTGTATTGGCATTATTGTCTCAAAAAGGAGGACGTGGTTATAGGTTGAGGTTGAATTATTATAGTTTATTTTTCATTTATTTGTCATCCGTAACACAATAGTTGTAAGATTTGCTTATACTAAGAAATTAACTTTATTAATATTATCATAAATGTAAATTAAAAAATATTAATTTAAAAATAGTGCATATAATATTAATTAAGGATACAACTGTAATCATTTAATTAATATCACAAAAGTGATTTATTTTGAGACATTATTTTTAAACATAATTTTATCAGGCGGAGAGAGTACATATGTTACATAATACTGTACTTTATAGTGGTCATGTTTTTAACACTAATTGAGAGAAATTTCTGAAAAAGAAACTGTGATATTATTTTAGTAGTTATTATATATAGAACATAAAATGTTGTCTATACCAAAATAAAATAAAATTTGTTCATTCTTATAGAGTGCTTCAATAGGAAGTAGAACAAGAGGAGTGATAAAAACAATTTCTTTTTAATATTATCTCAAATATTTTTTTTTATAAAATAAAATACATGTGGATCCCTCATTGTTAAAATAAATTTTACATAAAATAGTAAGACCCACATTTATTTCATGAAAAATGAATGTTAGAGTGTTGAAAAATGTATTTGAGTAAAACAATTATCTTCCATCCCATGTTATACATACTATTTTTATGAAAAGACTAAAATGTCCACACTAATTTCATTTATCATATTATTTAAAATTTACAGAGAGCATCAATTTTTTTAAATTTTATGATGATACTAAAAATTTCGAAGGCGTACTGAAAATTTGACGAAACAAGAATTTACGGTATTTTTGTGAAGTTTTTGGTATTTTTATTGACCAATAATATCGAAAATTTTGAAAATTTGAAATTTTCAGTATTTCATTTTTTTTTTAAAATATCGGAAAATTTGAAATTTCCGGTATTTTATATTTTTCTTATATTTTCTTAGATTGCAGTGAGGACCAGAGGCATTGACAATTCTATTACGGGACAAACCATCAATAGAGCTGAGGCTCGAGCTGATGATGAGGCGTAGGCCTCATAGCTACGTCTTGGATGCGTCCAACGATTTTCATCGAAGCATGATGAGCGTGGGTGGGGTGGTTTTGCGCTACCGTCGGATTGCTAGAGTATCCACTATTGCTAAGGAGGTGCAGACACATGTGCATGCGGTACAAACTCCTGTTGTGGAGGTTCAGACTCCTGTTCCTACTGTGGAGCTGGTAGTTGAGGAGCTGATGATTAAGGAGCCTGTGTTACAAGAGGTCGATGCTGTGTTGTAGGAGCCCATGCTGCAAGAGGATGTTGCTGAGCGATGTCAGATGAGAGAGCCATGTGGCTAGACACTTGCCTAAGAGGTCTCTACGCCAGTATGGTTATATATAGAGCATCCCACGTCCGGTTCCAGAGGCTCCAGTTGGTGGCATTGATCAATGGTTTTAGAGTCACATCCTCAACTCCCCCGTGAGATCATTGATACAACCGTTGAGGTTCAGAAGCCTGAGCAGTGGGATGATGGATTCCCGGAGTGGTCCCATAGTGTGTTACACTCTCACGTCATACCACCTGCTGCAACATCCGATGTTCTAGGGCCTTCAAGTACCAGAGATTTTTCTGAGCCACCACCACCACCTCCATCTCCCGCAGGTGACTAGGACAGTCGCCTACAGTTCATCGTCGTTCACTTAGATAACCTCATGGGGTTGGTGAACCCTGATGGTGAGGTTTATACTGGTTTAGCTAGGTTTGTCGATGTTGCCCGTTGAGGGCCTATGCATATTTATTTTTTTATGATTGTATTATATGTATATTTTGTGACAAACATACATCTTTTTTATTGCATAATATTTTTGCGAGTACATGTTTCGATTCGATAAAGAAAATAAAATAACATGAATAACAAACAAACATAGTTAACAAACATCAGATGACAAACAACAAACATAAATAGTACTTTGAAACATTAAAACCTAGGCACTACCAGATGACTCTGGATGCTTCAGCATCTTCATTATGTCATTGACGGTTCTTCGGATATGCGCATCTAACTCGATCAGACCTTTAATATCCTACGGTGAAATTTTTTCCCCATGGCTTTCACATCTTCATCATTCTTGAACTCGATTAGGTTGTATTTCATCCAACCATCTGTATAAATATAATGGTCTTGAAACTCGACCTTTATCACCCATCTATTATCGAAATCAGGCAGCAAACTATTCAACGTTTTTTTCAAGGTGGCAAAGGATTCAGAGCCATCTAGAAGCTTGAATTCAACACGAGGTTTGTCGTCGTTGTAATAATCTTCTTCCTTAATCAGAAATTGAGGAAGAGGCATTTTGTTGAGATATACTATCCAATAATCCTAAGACCCCTATTTATACAAATGGTGATGCATTCTATACCACACAAATGTGTCAGTGCAATCAGGATCCTCCAAAAGTGTCGGAAAAATCTCAACTGTTGAAAATACCTAAAATTTAAACCTACCGAAAATTTCAATTATAATGAAATTTCCGGTACTGACCGGAAATTTCAAATACACAACCAGAAATTTACTCATACCGAAATATTTGGTAGGGGTGTACCAGAAATTTCAGTTGGTACAGGAAATTTCAACCCTTCTACTGAAATTTAAAATTTATTTCATCAAGGGTAAAATTGGAATAAAAAAGGGGGTGACATGTATAATTTTGGGGGTGACATATAAAATTCTCCAAAAGGGAAAACTTACGAGTTCTTCTACTTTAAGAATTTAACAAGCCACCCCCAAAATTAAACATGTCACTCCCATTTTTTTTATTCCAATTTTTCCCTGATGAGATGCAAAGAAATTTTCGATAGAAGCGTTGAAATTTCTGATACATCCCTGCCAAATTTTCGGTAAGAGTAAATTTCTGGTAGTGTATTTGAAAATTTTGGTGTACCAAAAATTTCAAATTTCTGTGTTAGTATCGGAAATCCCAGTCATACTAAAATTTCCTAAAGCTAATCGAAACAAAAACTTGCCTAAACCTAAGGGAGTGATCATCTCATAAAGTTTAAAACAATATAATTCCAATCAAACTTCTTCTTCATCACATATTATCAAACCAAAACACCTCACTTGTTAACATAACATTATTCATACTCTTTTTGTTTTACTTTTTCAAAACTTTTCTCTTTTTTCTTTCTTTTTCCAATCTTTCTTTTTCACATTTTTTTCTTTTTCTTAACCTCATACCAATCACAATATAAGTACATAAACATTCCTCTCCCCAACTTGAATTCAACCAACATCATCATGTGAATACTCCCTGCTTTCTAAGGCAAGGTAAAAATTCATACAACAACATATAGTTGAGGGTTCAAGAAACAAAGAAATCAACATCCAAACAAAAAAGTTGAATTCAACACTTATAGACAAGCATCAAGTTCAAATAAACATGGATATTGATAAAAGTTCAAAGGGGTTAACAAAGGTTCACACACTCACAAGATTAATTGAATATTAGGCCAAGGTAGTTGTGCTCAAAATCAAACAAAATTGCCTTGATCATTTTCATGCATTCATACAATCAACAAAAACAAAAGATTAAGCATAATAAAATCTAGTTAAAACAAGAATTGTGGCCTCCAGCATATGTGAATAATGGAAAGCTTCCTCACATTTATGGGTAAAAAGGGAACTAAAGTGATTCAATTCATGAGCAAGTAATGCAAAAAGAATGATTGGCATAGTAATTGCACAAACGAAAAGTTTCCTAAACATGTTATGCTATAGAAAGCTATAAACGAGTACCTGACATGTATCAACTTGTTAAAACACATGTCACCACACACATTAACAAACACAATAAAACCTGCTTGTTTTACGTCGTAAGCTCAACGTCTTTATTGTGTGAGCTCTAGTAACCTCCTCTCGTCATGCCATGGTATTGCCATACCGCGCAAACCTAAAGAAAGTGTCCTAACAACCACACAACAAACGTTACGAAAACGAGACAATTCACAATAATACGTGAAAACGAAGAAAATCACAAATATGCATAAGTATGGAAAGTAAGCACACAACATGTACAAGTAACAATATACAAGTTCATATACAAAGTCTATACAACATATACATTAATTACAAAACTCAAAAGTAACGGAATTATCGCAATACAGAAAAAATAAAATCAATCTCCGACAACTGCGCCATTTTGTTGTTGCGGTATTAGCAGGCAAGCAAAAAATAAAGTATTATTATTACTGGGTGATATATAATAGTTAGGTTATATCGTATCGTGTCCACAAAGATTGATTATTGATTCGTCGTTCGATAATTCTATCGTTAATGAGTTTGAGATTAAATGGTTGTAAAGAAAAGACAAAAAGTAAATAAACAAAAACTATAAAGGATAGACAACTTGTCCGGAACGGATGCACACTACCCTTCACAGACTTAAATCTATTGTCCAGTTATACTCAGCCTACGATACTCGTCCGTGTCATCACATACCTCTCACAACCCAAGCTATTTCTAACCCAAATTGAGAATTCAACTGCATCCCCTTGATAGCCATGTCTGGCCTACCTTAACAACACAAAAGTCAACCGTGTCACTTGTAACGACTATCTCTAGCTCGAAACAGCCAACACAGAGGCATTAATCACAGATACTCTAAGTAAATGTCAGCTCGAAACCCATTTCTAGCATTCAGAAACTAACATATAATCATCCTAGGTAAGAATCTAAGCAATCTATGTCTAGCAAAGCTCAAACCCCTAACATAGAGTAAAAACCTAAGACAATTACCAACACAGATTCATAAAGCAAGCTTTATACAACACTAAGGGCGACAAATATACACGTATTCAAGTTAAATATACAAACATAACCAATAAAAAGAGAAATACATAGAGAGGAGAAGAGATAAACCACAAATCTACACTAGTTTGTCAATGCCAATCGAAGAGCAATCCACCTCCAATCATCCATAAGCAAGCCCTAATGTTGTTTTCTAAGCTATACTATCAAAAATAAAGATTGATAGAAATGAGGATCAAAATCCACCCCAAAACCATAACCTAAAAATGAAGAAAAATGAAGTTATAAAACTAAACACAGACGACCGCGCTGAGCGGCCTCCACTGATATTTAGACGTAAACCGACTTAAACACCGCTCAGCGGGCTCAAAATTATCTCTCTGCCGAAATAATATCAAAGCACTCAACACGTTGAGCGACCTCTCCTGAGCAATGTCTCTTTTTTTTTACCAAACTTTCATTATCTCTTTTATTTACTACCTATTTTGGTTTCTTTAAACTATGGTTAAATATGTTTTTGGTCCCTATAAATATCTCAATTTTTATTTTTAGTCCCTATTAAAAAAATAAATTTTTTAGTCCCTACAAAATTATTATACACGTAGTTTTAGTCCATCATGTTAAACCAATGTGTATTTTTTAATGATTATTTTGCTCACATCTTTAGAACGTTATAAAAAATTCTTCGAAAAAAAATAAACTCAAAATTTGATTTCTAAGTCGAGATTTTCATTACTTTTATCATTATTTTTTGAAATTTAAAAAATTCTATTTAATTCTTCTTATTTTAAATAATTATAAAATTTCATAAAAAAATTTTTTTATAGTATTTTAAACATGCATGAAAAAAATTATTCAAAAATTTAAACATTTAAGGGTAATTAAACGGTTTTCAAAATTTTAGAAAATAGTAGTGACCAAAACTACATACATAAAAAAATTTTAAGAACAAAAATATATTAATTTTTTAATAGGAACTAAAAATAAAAATAAAAATATTTATAAGGACCAAAAATATATTTAACCCTTTAAACTATATATAGATAGCTTATTTCCCTTCTTCATTTTTAACTAAATCATTTCTTTTTAATCTATATCTAAATTGTTTCTTTTTCCTTCTCATTTTTATTCAAAAATGAACTCAATTTTTTGATGTTTATATTTAGTTTAATTATTTTTTTCAATTTTTTTAGTTTATATCTAGAAAGTTTCTTACATCAATTTTTTTTATTAAACTTGAAATTTTAGTTTAATTTTTAAAATTATGAAGGGAGGAAATATACATATTCTTATATAAGTTCTTATATGAGTTAAATATATTTTTAGTCCCTATAAATATCTCAAATTTAATCCTTATTAAAAAATAATAAATTTAGTCATTAAAAAAATTTAATCACACAATTTTAGTCTCTACTATTTTCTAAAATTTAAAAAATTGTTTAATTACGCTTAAACTTTTAAAATTTTAAATAATTTTTTTCATACATGTTTAGAATATTATAAAATTTTATTTACCAAATTTTAAAATTTTTTAAAATGAAAAGAATTAAATTTGAATTTTTTAAATTTCCAAAAATATTGATAAAAGTAATGAAAATACCAACTTATAAATCAAATTTTAAGTTTCTTTTTTTTCAAGGAATCTTTTATAACGCTCTAAATATATCTGCAAAATAATCACTCAAAAATATACGTCGGTTTAACAGTGGGAACTAGAACTACATGTATAATAATTTTGTAAAGACTAAAACATGTCATATTTTTTTATAGGGACCAAAAACAAAATTTAATAACTTATAGAGACCAAAAACATATTTAACCTTTCTTATGTTATTGTTCAATTTTTAATGTTTTACTTATAATTTATTTTTGTTTAATTTTTTTTTTCTTTTTAGTTTTTGCAAAGAGATAAGAACTTAATGGATGAAAAAATGTTAAATTGCATTTGCATATAGTATTAAAAATTTCTTTAACTTTTCTATTTTAACAATTTATTATATTATTTTATTTTCTTAATATTTCTTTAATATTTCTTCATTTACATTTTCTCCCTCTCTTTATTTTACTTTTGTTGGAGGTATAAACATGTCAAGAATGAGATATGTTTCTATTAATATTGTTTGTTTTTGTAAATAAAATTAAAAGTTGTTATTTTTACAAACTCATATGATTTATTATGATATATTACCTACAATATCTACATTTATTTTTAAAAAGTTTGGTTGTTAATTGATATGTGGATTTTTTTCTATATCAATAATAACAAAGACATCATTTTAAATATATTTTATTCTAGAAACTATACTATTTTTTGCTTTATGATTTGTTTTTATTTTTTTTAATTTTGTTAAAAATATATATTATTATTATTATTATTATTATTATTATTATTATTATTATTATTATTATTATTATTATTATTATTATTATTATTATTATTATTATTATTATTATTATTATTACTTAAGGCAGATAAACTATTAAATTAATAATTTTAAAAATTATAATTTAAACTACAATGCATATTATTATAATACTTATTCATAATAATTTAATAAAAGTGTCTGCACATTGTGCGGATGGATGTGTAGTTATATTTAAATTTTATCAAGTTTGAGAAATATAGCAAATATAGTCTTATATGAGATAGAAATGTCCTAAAGTAAGAATACTCTCCACCACACTCATCAATTAAGTGTAACTCTTATTTACAAATTTCTTCAACCTACTCCCTCGGTTTGGGACCATTTGTCTTTCGTCTTCAAGTTATGCATGGATTGAACACAAATGATAGAAGCCATTGAAAGAGAGACAAGGAAGAACATGGTATATTGAGTGAAGCTGAATATTCTTTATACACTAGAGTTAGTTATACATGATTTATATAGTTGCATGAAACATAACTAACTTCTAACTAACTATTGTTAACCTATGATTACAAGTTATCTCTTCAATAATCAATCAACTAGGTGACTTGAACAATAGGTAAACCAATAACTTGTTGTGTAAGGAATAATTTTAACACCCCCCGCAAGCTAAACATAATAGATATCAAGCATATTGAGCTTGGAAATGAAGTTGTAGAAGATCTTGCTTGGGTGGCATTGGCAATGACTTTGTGAAGAAGTTTGCCAACTGAGCTTTTGTGTGTATTGGCAATATCTTGAAAATGCATTTTTGGATTCTTCACAAACAAAATAGCAGTCTATTTCAAGGTGCTTAGTTCTTTCATGGATGACGGGATTGGTTGCAATGGTGTGATCCACATATATAAGACTCATTTTTCTCTTAACATCTTACAAAAGTCACATCTGATAACTGCTTATATAATTCATAACCAAGTATGGTGTAAAATAGTACCGTACATTTCAACTTTTTATCACAATTCAAGCTAGGATTTCTCAAGTATTTTAAAACACTTATCCTTCAACCCCCTGGTTCGATTTCACTAATGGCTCTTTGAAGTTTTATAACTTTGTGGAAGTGCTTCCTTAATATTTTATATCCATAAGCATTTTGATCTAATTTATTTTTCTGGAAATTTTTTATTTGAGGGATATATTCTAAAGTAACTTAACCTAATCTAGATAAAATTGATTGGCAATATCATAATACCTTATATTTTGGATTTCCAATTTGTAGTTTTTAATTATATGACTCAATACAAATTAAGAATATCTTCAAACAACTATGGTCCTTGCTTTGAAATCTAGCCCATTATGACCAGAGAGGTTATTTTGTCACGTTAGAACCATAGCTAACCAACACATGCCTCTAAAAATCTTAAGACGACCCTGTTAAGAATTATTGCCGTGTTAATGCTAGAGAAACGTGCTATCGAAGATTATAGGGCACGTGACAGAAATCGAAAATTACTTAAAAAGTGTTACACACTCGTTTCAAAAGCCATATCAATTCCTAATAATTTTATTTGGCAAGTGTAGCCAACTAAAAAAGTTTAACATTACATGAACCAAAAAGCCAAGGTGAAAGCATTGTGAAACACTTCAGCCTGCACTTTATTTATTAATCCAACAAGAAGTCTTAACTAACACACCAGGCTGCAAACTAGACATATAGCTTTCTCATTGAAAACTTACATACTACCTGGAATTCGAGTGATTCCTGTCCGGTAAATCTCACATAGCGCGTGATCCACTTTCCAAATCAAACAAGAACCATATCTCATTCACCCTATTTTCAAATTCAAAAGGGGCATTGTACTGAGCCACGGAGTAAACCGAAGCATGACCAGCTCTACGGCTTTGATCAATAGCCGACGACCACTTAGTACCGGCAATACTTTCCTTCAATGCTGCAGCTTCCTCACCAACATCAATATCTTTGACAAATCCACCAAACTGTCTAACTGCTGCATACACAGTTTTCCATCTTTGAATTTGAAGACCCTTTGCAGGAGGTGGATTTGCTTGGTTCTTTTTAGGCACACTAAAGCTTACAACAAATGAAGACTTGCAAAAGGGTCCATCACTAGGTAATACCTCAGACAGAACAGGTGCTGTCATCTCAATCTTTTCCTGGTAGTTGTTCTTACCTTGAATATAGTCAAAAAGACTGAAAAAAAGTAAAAGATTAATAATGTTCAATTAATTTCTATAAAGCAAATACTCCGACACAGATACTAAGACACCAACACCTCTACAAATATAATTATGAATTAAATATAAATGAGTTCATAAAAATTACCTCAAGAAACCGGTTCTTGTAGCCTCAACAAGAGAAATTTCTTGAATGGGTTCAGTGGAAATCCAAACAGATGAATTATAGCGGCGGATTTCGTAGCCATTTCCAGCTTGTATGAGATCGTAAGTGGGGCACTCAATGCGGCTGCATGGTATGGGAAAAGCGGATAATGAAAGTGAGATGAGAGTGAGGAAGAGTGAGAGCATGAATGTGGTGGTAACAGCCATTGATTTTGCTCTGAGTTGGTGAAGTTTACGGAGTAGAAAGTTGGATTGATAAAGGGTTATTTGTTTCTATGGCTACGATGAAATTGAGTTTATTATCCACACACTATTATATTAACACGTCTCCGCTTTTGGTATAGTAGGGATAATACCATATTTATATTTTAAAAATTATTATAAGTTAAATAGTTATTATTATTATTATTATTATTATTATTATTAATATGAATTTAATTAAAATACACTAATGTTTTATACCGTCAATAATCACAACTGTTAATTTATTAAAAATATTTGACTTTTATTTTTAATTTTTTTAACTTATAATATAAAAAGTTTTATACTCAGCGTGCATAGTAATTAAATCTATTATTATTTATTATTATTATTATTATTATTATTATTATTATTATTATTATTATTAATAATAATATTAAGAGAAAGATTAATAATCGTTATTAAGTTAATATAAAATTAGAAGACAAACAAATCAATAATAAGCAACACGACTAATTATTATTATTATTATTATTATTATTATTATTATTATTTATTTAAAATAAAATTAAAAAAAATTAGTATCTAAAGAAATTATGAAATATTTTTATAGATATGTATTTGGAATATTAATATTAATCATTAGTGAACTTAAAAGTATGATATGTGGATAATCACCAGATAGATAATTTACATTAAATTAATTATCTATATTAGCAAATCTAATGAAGCATTTCAGTCAGGCGGGTTAATTTGAGAGAGTCCTCTTTTAGAAGAATTGTTGGTCTACATCATGGCCCTTCTTTGTTGAAATTGGGAGCAAAGGTGGTAATTAACATGGTCGCAGCACTGACGAGTTATTCGAACTTGGGGGTAGTGGTAATAGTTTCGGTGATGGAGAGAGAAATAATGGTAGGAGCATGAATAATGGTCTAAGGATGAGGCACTACATCCTAGTCAATAGGATCAACCAAGGTCAAAGAACATATGCAACTTATCCATGTTATTTACAAAACACAATCACATTTGTCATAATAAAATAAAATAGTAAAAAAAAAGACCACAAGACATTATCCTCACCAAAATCTCTTTCATATCCTCCCAACTATTTTCACTAAAGATGCTGTAAGTGTCAATCTGCCTCTTCTTCGTCTCATAAAAGGAAACCTCGTCGAGCCCAAATCTCGAGCCTCATGTGAAACTGGGAAAGAGAAACCTTTATATTCTTCAAGGCAAATACTTAGAAGTGAGAAAAAAGCAATTAGTCATATCCTTGTGAACAGATACTCATGAAGCGGGACAACACAATCGTTAAAAGAGATGCATATCCTCTTCTCTAGGCCTATCGGAAGAATCGATCAATCTTGAGGGTAGTTGACCACGATGTTGGCAACCTCTATTGCAACTTTAGTATTCAAGGTAGACAAGGTGCCTACCACCTTAGTCTCGACCCAACTATACTTCACTGCATCGACCGACTCCACTAGTTGCATGCCCTTCTAAGCCCAATGGTCAATTTTATAATGTTCGTGGGGGCATGATCCAAGACACTACATCTAACCTACCTTGAACATCCAAGTGGGCCTTCACGACAGCATCGTTGGATTCATGATTATTTTTTTTTTGAAAGAGTTGAATGAAATCATCAGTGTGTTCTCTCATTTTCTTAATAGCTTGTATTTCCTCCTCAGTCAGAATAGGAGAGACATGGGGACTTCAATATGATTATGCTATTCTCCTTCATCTTATAATAGGGCTTCAAATGAGTCAAATGAAGAAAATATTTCCTCTAGGGAGTCCCCAAATTTCCTCTTTGAATTTGAGCTAGGGAAGGAGATGAGAATCAAGGGACACCCTCATTCTTGTAGCAAAAGAAGTATCGCTCTCATAGTACCTCACTAGGTTCATAGTGCTATCACTTATCTTGACTAGAAAATAGGAAATGCTGAAGAAAAATCTTGAGTTGAGGAAGGTACCTAGATATGTGAGATTGATGAAACAATGTAAATGAAGAAAGTCAAAGATTTTGGTCAAGGAATTGCAATCTTCCTGATTAATGATCTCAGCAAAGAAAAGGCAAATGTGTTTGAATGCCAAAGATTGCGAAAAGTTTTTCAATGCCAAGTCCCACCCATTTATAAGCAAAGATGGTTGAACGGTCCAGATTTACAAAGGAAAGGAAGATGAAATCGACGACTGAAGCTTCCCTTGAGAATACACACAAAATTGAGTGCACTCAAGCACGTTGTAAGTTATATCATGCCCTAACTTATCGCATTTGCTCATGTGTTAATAAAAATCACTGAGATATTTTAATGATGGAAATATATTTAATATGTTTGTTCCCTCACTACTTTCTTAGCTGACTTCAAGTGTTTCAGTTCTATTTCTCATTAGATAACATCCTTAGAGGTCGACCAAAATCACTAAAGGCTTCCCTGACTCCCTTAGTGTTCGACAAAGTCTCAAGGGAAATTGTTTCGTGTCGGCCGAAGGCCCAAATAGCTAACACCCAAATCACCTCAAATTCATTCCATGTGACAGAGGATAAAAATTCAGTTCACTTGAAAAGCAAAATACATTCTCTAATATTCACTTTTTACTACATTCATTTTGAATCTTAAATTGACTTAGAAGTTGGAGTGTTAATCTTGTAGGTCCACCCTGCGCCGCCGTATCGGAGATCAACACCACCAATTCAAGACCTCTAATTCAACAAATACATCAAATTCTAATTCTAGGACGGAACATATATTTAAAAAAAAAAAATCACTTTTTTTCATTATTGTTTTGTTACAACTAAATATATTATTTATTTGTTTCGTGATAAAAAATAAATACATTATTATTTTATTTTTCTTATATTACAATTTTTAGGAAATATATTTATAACAATTTATTTTTATATATTCTTCAGGTTCATTAATGTGACAAAGGGTCAGTTTGTTTCAGTTTTAAAACATGGATTTTTGTTTTTGTATTTTTGAAAATATATTTTACAAAATTATTTTTTAAAATATTACAAAAAAATTTATATTTGTTTTTTATAAATTGAAACACTAATTTTGACATCCTATACCATACCTTATTAAGACCAAAATTTAGTCAAAATCTCAATTTTTTTAAAAAAGTTGTATTTCAAAAATAATTTTTATGAAAATCTATTTGAAATAACTTCAAAATTAAGTGATTTTTTAAAATTTTGATATTCAACAAAAATTTCAATAAAAAAATTAAAATATCTAAAATAACATTTTTAAAATATTTATTCAAATTAAACTTTTATTTGAAATTTTTATGAAAAAAAATTTCATAAACATATTTTATACAAAATTATGTATCATTATAAAAATCATTTTTTAGAAAACAGACAAAACAAACTAGCCCAAATTCTATAAACTTATGCGAAATATTCATTTCTTATTCTTCTACAACTCCATCATTTACTATCATAGTTTTGACCACATCATAGTATTTTTTTACAATCAACAACAAATTTTTAGAATTTTTAGTTGAACTGTATAAAAAAATAAAAAAGAAGAAGAAATAATTATAATATTTATGAAATACAAAACAACACGATAAACTCAAACTAAATACATTTATGATTTTTTTAACTTCCAACATTCTTTTCTTTTATTCACCAAAAAATTTGAAAATTCTAAAAATAAAATAAATATTAGAGAAATAATAAAACAGTCAAAGTGAAATATCATTTTATTTATCTAAATTATAGAATAAGTAATATATTTAAAAAAGTTAGATACAGTTTTTAAAAAGAAATAAAAGAAACAAAAAATATAAAATAAAATTATAAATTAACAATAAATAAATAGATAAATGATAGAAAAAAGACATAAAAAAACTTATAATGAAAAAATATCTATAAATTTTATTTAACTACATAATTAAAATATTGATAAAAATAAATGTGTGTCATTGATTTACATGCGGAAAAATAATATATTATTTATGGAAATAAAAGAAAAACATGTGTCATTTATATATTCTATAAACATAGGCCAAATATTCATTTCTTATTTTTCTACAATTTCCATCATTTACAATCATATTTTTTATCAAATCATAGTATTTTATACTAATCAACAGAATATTTAGAATTTTTAGTTGAAATTTATAAAAACATAACAAAGAAAGCAAAAATAAAAATATTTATGAAATACAAAACAACACGATAAACTCCAACTAAATTCATTTTTGATTTTTATTAACTTTCAACGTTCTTTTCTTTTATTAAAAATTTGAAAATTCTAGAAATAAAATAAAATATTAAATAAATATTAAAAGAGTCAACTATATAATTAAGATTATCACATGCTTAGTAACTTTCTAATTTACTCTTCGTGATTCATTACATTTATACTACAAAAATCCTTTTTCATAATTTGTGAAATCAATTCTTTACAACCAATCAAATTGCTCATTTTGTACAAGTAGCACATGTAATTCAAATTTCAGTTGAGACACTCTTTTATCCGGTAGACAAAAATGTGATGTGGGCAAGCTTCTTATACATTTCCCTCCCATTATTCAAAAATACATTAACTTCAATACTGTCTTCTCTCTCCAGAACAAAACTTGTGTGTCATCCCTCTAAACTCGTCTTCAAGCTTCAATGTTGTTCCTCCTCCATCTTGTCGCCGAGCACAAAAAGGCAAGTTGACTGGTTCCTTTTCCCCTTTCTTTCTTTCCTTTCTTTCCCCCTATTTTATGTCGCTTTCGGATCTTGTTGTACAAAATCATGATTTGTAGAAAGTTTTGATTTTTATCATCGGTACACTTTATTTTCTTCATTATAAGGGCGTATATGGAGTTGTGGTTCCATTTTATTAACTCTTTCATGTTTACTGTTACAGTTGTGAAACTGGTAAACTGGAAAAATAAAGGATAGTTGAAGAAGAAGCCATTTTGGCGCAAAAGGAAATTTGAATTATTACCAATCAAAATTTACAAAGTTTACAGAAAGTTGAAAAAGAAATACAAACCAAAAAGGCTATATATACAATAGTAATGGGCTTAGAGGTTGAAAGAAAAAAGAGAAGCCCGTCAAGATATATGTTCTCTTAATACCCCCATAACGGAGGGTAAATGGAGTGTAAACCAAGCTTAGTCATGTTGGAGCGGAAAGGCGTCTAATGGTTTTGTAAAGTGTCAGGAAGAAGAGGGAGAAGGTGGAATAGTTGTTGTTGGAGTTTCTCACGAACGATGTGGCAATCAAGGTCGAGATGTTTGGTTCTTTCATGGAATGAGGAGTTCTTGCAATGTAGAGGCGTTGTCACAGAGAGTAGAGCGGTTGTTTGAACAGTGAAGTTCGGAGAACGTTGGTTAACCATTGTAGTTCACAAACAGTGAGCCATGGAGCGATATTAAACGTGGAACTTTTGGAAACAAGGGCTTATTTCTTGATTTCCACGATATTAGAGAGTCACCAAGATAGATACAAAAACCGTGATAGATTTCCTTGTTTCGGACATGTTGCCTAGTCCGAATCGAGAAGGCTTTAAGTCGAGAGAGAATTATAATGTCTTGGTTGATTCATGTGTTGGTTGTTGTTGGAAGATAAGAAATATCCGGTCCGTGTTGAGTAAATATATCGGCCTATGAGTCTTCCGAATTTTGTGGATCCGCAGATAGTGATATCTGTGAACCGCGTGTGTTACGTGCCATAGGAGTAGATGGGTTTGCGAGTATAATCCATTTTGTAAGATCCAAAGTATACTGCACGGAGATGTTGATGCGGAAGAATTTCCGCTATCTCGAGACCAAGGAAGTATTTGAGTGTGCAAGGTCTTTGATATGGAAGTTGTTGCAAACATTGATGTGGGCAATCTGAAGTTGTTTCCAGTAGGAGATCATCAACATAAATCGAATATATGTAGATGATTCAGCTTTGTGAATAAATAAAGAATGTCCGGAGAACATTGTGTGAAATTGTTTTGAGAAGAATCAGACTTTATCAAACCATTGTTTTTGGATTGCTTTAATCCATAAATAGATTTATGTAGTTTACAAACTTGATTTGGATGAGTGGTTGACATGCCTTTTGTAAAACATCTTCATCCAAGTCTCCATGTAAAAAGCATTGGGACATCTAATTGATGTAAATGTAAATTTAAAGATGAAGAGTGCAAGAAGTAACTACAGGTTAGTTTAGCAACCGTGAAAAGGTAGAAGAAATCAATACCTTGAATTTGCTTAAAGCCGCGCAACCAACCTAGCCTGTGTCTTTCTATAGTGCCATCGAGTTAAATTTGGTTTTATAAACCCACTTGCATCCAATGGCTTTCTAGGAGGAAGTGTGGTAAGAGACCAAGTTTTATTCGCAAGTAAGGCATCTATTTCGTGTGCATAGCTTTGATCCAATTGGGATCTTGTTTATATGATGTAGGGTCACAAGTGGCGTGAATATTGGAAATAAATAAATGATATGCAGGGATGTATCCATGAAATGTAATGTGATATATCATATGGTATAGAATTGCAAATGAAGTCTTGTAAATAATCAGCGATTTGATACAAGTAGATTTTCTCAAATTGTTACTAGTGTCATCATCTGTATCCTCATTGCTATCAACGAATTATCGATTGTGAGCATTACTATCGTCATCATAATTAATGTCGAGTATGATCGGATCGAATCGCAGATATTAGTAGTATCGAACTATCGCATTATCATTAGTACGAGCAGGATCAGGAGTATTATGAGTAGTATCAGAACTAATGGCAGTATTATTATCATGAGCAGCATTGTTATTGTTATTATCATGAGCAACATTGTTATTGTTATGATCAGTGGAATTATTAGAAGTGTTATCAGGATGGTCAACAACATTATTAGTGTCAGTAGGAAAGTCAAATAGGAAAGGAATGGAATGATCCTCGAGAAATAGTTTGATGATATTCCGTTTGAGGTGTGGTTGGATGTATGGAATATGTGTTCATAGAAGGTGCAATGTCTTTTGGTGAATATAGATCTAGTTTTAAGATTAAAGAGGAGAAATCCTTTGATGCCTAAGGTAAAGCCTAGAAAGAGGCATTTGGTACTTCTAGGATCTAATTTGTCTCTTTGTCTAGTAAGGGTAGAGGCATATGCTAGGCAGCCAAAGGTTTTAATATTGTCAAATGGTGGTGTTTTGAACAAAATCTCAAAGGGTGTTTTGTATAGTTGGCTGATTTTATGAGAAATGTGGCATGACAAAGGGCATAGGACCGAAATGTTTTTGAAGGTTGGCTTGGAATAAAAGAGATCTAGTGACATTAAGTAAGTGTCATGCTTTCTTTCCCGTGGAGTTTTGTTGAGGTGTTTCAACACAACTCCTTTGATGGACAATACCCATGGAGGCATAGTAAGAAGACATCCAAACTACGTGCCATTATCACTCCTGAGGATTTTAACAGTGCAGGAGAATTGAGTTTGGCAATATTTAAGAAAATTCTTGATATGCATTCTTGTGTCAGATTTACGAGCCATTAAAAAAATCCAAGTATATCTAGAATAGTCATCTATGACGCTTAAAAATCGAAACCATCCATGGATGGGATAGCTATAGGCCCCCATATATCCATGTGCACTAAGTCAAAACATTGTAAAGTAATGATTTGCTATTATTGAAAGGAAGTTTACATTGTTTTGCAAGATGACAAGTATTACAAGGAGAAACTTTATGTTTAATAACGAAATCTTTTAGACATAGAGTAAAACATCATTGGAAGGGTGTCCTAAGCGATGATGCCAAGAATTAATGCGATTGACGAATTATTGATGTATTATGTTGGGAGAGGATGTAAAGATTGTTATCTGTCTCACTTGACCAATCATCTGTTGTAGACACATCCGGATAAAGCGAGTGTTGTGAGAATGTGAGTCTATAAGTCGAATTTTGACAAAGTTTGGAGATAGATATTAAGCTAAATCTAAAGGCGAGATAAATGACATTAAGCTTTGAAATGGATATTTAAAATGATAGTTCTGAATAATAGCGAAGGCAAGCACCATTGGGAAGGTATATTTTAAGGGTGGGATTGTGGAGATATTGGAAAACAGTGAATATGAGGACATACATGATGAGAAGCTCCTGAATCCAGAATCCAAATGGCATTTGTATCAATAGAGTTACTTGTGGACATACCTAAGATCACCCCGTGTCATTGGTGGATGTCTTGTCATTTTTGGATCAATCGTTGTAGCAAAATCATCACTTGTAATCTTCTTTGGTCGAATATTATCTTTGTCATTTGTAGAGTGAGATTTGGAATCGAAGCATTTTAGGATTCTTCATGGTAGCTGGGGAAAGCCATGCTCAAGTAGCAATTCTCGATTATGGTTGGTCTTGTTGCAATTTGAGCAGAGCATGGAGCTTCTGTTGATAGTTTTGCCTTTGTTGCGACTATTGCTATTGTTGTTGGCATAAAGAATGTTGGAGGTAGGGTTTGTGGGAATTTGTTGTTGAACAATCAGAGAATACACACGGCTAATCTTTGGAAGGGATCAAAGTAAAATTTGAGTGCGTATGTTGTGATAATTGTCATTCAAGCCTTTCAAAAACATGTGACATATTCCATGTGTTTGAAATTGCGCACAGCTTGAGATAAATCACAAGTGCAGGGATTAGAGCATGTGCAAGAGGGTGTGGGACGAAGATCCTCTAATTCATCCCACAGAATTTTGAGGTCTATGAAATATGTAGAGAGAGATCGATCTCCTTGTTGAATAGAGTGCAAGTCACGAAGAAGATCAGAAAACCTAAAATGGTTACCTTTTGTGAATCGATCACGAAGGTCTTCCCAGGTCGGCAGTCAAGCAAATCGTATTGAGCAATATGTGGTGAGAGGTTCGATTGATCCAAGAAAGCACCATGTTGTTTGCACGATCCCATAGTTCGAGTTAGGGTCGAGGCACGGGGAGGAGCCATTGATGAAAGCAATCTTGTTCTTGGAAGTGAGAGCGCGTTTCATAGATTTGCTCCAGTTGTGATAGTTGTTGTCGTCAAGAGGAGGTGCAACAATGGTGGCGCCGGGATTTTCTCCGGGATGCAGATAATAGGGATTTCTTGGATTTAGGGTTGGGTCAATGGAATCTGGTTTGGATGGTTGTTTAGGTGAGTTTGGTGTTTGATTGGTAGGTTCTGCCATGGATGAAAGGAGAAGAAGAAATGAAGGTTTATATCACTGATACCATGTTACAGTTGTGAAACTGGTAAACTGGAAAAATAAAGGATAGTTGAAGAAGAAGCCATTTTGGTGCAAAAGGAAATTTGAATTATTACCAATCAGAATTTACAAAGTTTACAGAAAGTTGAAAAAGAAATACAAACCAAAAAGGCTATATATACAATAGTAATGGGCTTAGAGGTTGAAAGAAAAAAGAGAAGCCCATCAAGATATATGTTCTCTTAATATTTACTTCGTGGTGTGTGAAACTTCATTCTAGCATTTTCCCCTTTCCTAACTTGTTTTCTTTTGTTATCTCATGACATGGTTCTTTTGGTAATAGTTGTCATTTATAAAAACATTTTGAGGTTTGATTTTTTAAAAGTTTTATTTTTATCAGAGGTACGATTTCGTTTCTTCATTATACTGACATATTTTGAGTTTTGATTCCATTTTAATCACTGTTGTTTTTAACTTCATTTGTGTGAAGCTTATTTCTGCCCTTTTCCCCTTTTCCAACTTGTTTTCTTTTGAGTGATACAATGTTTTGGTTTTCATTTTCATGTTAGTTTGGATTCCTTTTTACATTTCATTTAACTACTTTATGTTTCGATTGCTGAGACAGTTTTATGTGTTTCTATAACTGAGACAATATTATGTGTTTATGATGATAAATATGACATATCTCAGTTCTGGTTTTTATCTCATATGTTCATGGAATTCACTTTTTTGTCTTCAGTTTTCCAAGCAAACATGTCAAGAGCACCGATTATGATTTGTGAATTGAAACCTGAAGAGAATTTATGGAAAATAGCTATTAGGGTGGTCGATGTCGGGAACTTTAAGGAACAAAATGACAAGCAACATCTTGAAGTTATTATTCAAGATGAAAAGATATGTTAATTTATTTTCATCCTACTATATCTTATGTTACTTTCTGCTTTTGGATAAACCTTACACTTTTTGGAACTTTCTTTCAACTGCAGGCGGAGCATATCCATGTTGTTTCTCGGGCCTGTAACCTTGAACTTTGGAACTCAACCTTGCTGGAAAATCAGACATACATGGTGTATAATGGTGAAGCATTGATAAATGACATGCCTCTCAAAGTGTGTGATAACAAGTACAAGCTTCTTTTTTTTATTGTGCCACAACAATCACAACTGTGGACATTCCTGACTTTCCTCTACACAAATTCCAGCTCAAATCCTTTGCTGATTTCTTACAAGGAGATTTCGTTGTAGATCGTCTTTATCGTATATACTCAACTCTTTGCCACAACTCCAATTTTTCAGCAGTTTAACTTTCATTATTCTTTCATACAGATATAATAGGTGTTGTCCAACAAGTTGTCAGGACTCAAGTTGCCGGAGCTGGGAAAAGCCTTGTATGAACCTCATTTTGTCAGATGAAATGCTTACTACTATAGTCATTCATAACAGTTCGTCTTAAATTATTGTTGTATGCACTTTGTTTATATCAAAATAACAATGATTTATCTTTTGTTTTATAATGGGACAGAGATTGATGTAACTCTATGGGAAACATATTCAAACCAGTTCATGAACTACACCCCTGAAAATGTACAAGTTATCCTCATACTTACACATGCATGGTGTCGACAAAGTGCATGTAAGATATTATCAATTATTTGCAGTTATGTTATTTAGGAAGTGTAGCCGACTAAAAAAGTTCAACATTACATGAACCAAAAAGTCAAGCTGAAAGCATTGTGAAACACTTCAGGATGCACTTTATTTATTAATTCAACAAGATGTCTTAACTAACACATCCGTCTGCAAACTAGACATATTGCTTACACATTAAAAACTTACATACTACCTGGAATTCGAGTGGTTTTTGTCCGGTAAATCTCACATAGCGCTTGATCCGCTTTCCAAATCAAACAATAACCATATCTCATTCATCCTATTTTCAAATTCAAAATGGGCATTGTACTGAGCCACAGTGTAAACCGAAGCATGACCAACTCTACGACTTTGATCAATAGCAGACGACCACTTAGTACCGACAATACTGTCCTTCAATGCTGCAACTTCCGCACCAATATCAATATCTTTGACAAATCCATCAAACTGTCTAACTGCTGCATACACAGTTTTCCATCTTTGAACTTGAAGACCCTTAGCAGGAGGTGGATTTGCTTGGTTCTTTTTAGGCACATAAAAGCTTACAACAAATGAAGACTTGCAAAAGGGTCCATCACTAGGTAATACCTCAGACAGAACAGGTGCTGTCATCTCAATCTTTTCATGGTAGTTGTTCTTACCTTGAATGTAGTCAAAAAGCCTGATAAAAAGAAAAGGATGAATCCGAGTCCAATTAATTTCTACGAAGCACATACTCAGACACGGATACTAAGACAGATAGACACTCAAATACTGTCAAAAATATAGGACATCGACAGAAAATATATTTAATTCATTTATCCATTTATTATTAAAATAAGTTTAAAATATTATAATCAAAGTTAATGTCTTTAATTCTCCGTTAATAACTATTAGAATATGTTTGGATGAAACATTTTAATAAGGAAAAATAGTTTTTTTTTGAAGAAAATTAAAATTATTTCATCAAAATTCATTGTTTGAATAAAAAATATGAATAATTGTTAAAATGATGTAAATTTATGAAACATTTCATTCAAGTCAAATTAAAGAAATTTCAAATGACACAAAAAAATTAAGAATTTGAATTTACTCCATAATTTAAAATTGTTTGTTATTATTTTTTCAAAATTTGGGAAATAGTCCTCATATTTTATAAAAACTACAAATTTACCATTAAAATTTCAAAAAAATTGCATATAAGTCCCTAATAATTTTAAAATTTTACAAATTAATCCTTTAAAAATTGCAAATTGGTTCCTATTTTTCATATATTAAATTTGGTCCAAAAATTTTAAAATTAATAAAAATGACCTTAAAAATTTAAGAATGAAACATTTTAATATTCTATACCGACAAAAACATTTAAAATTGAACGAATTTTAATTAAATAATTTGAATTGCTTAGAATTTTAAATTCTTTAAAAAAATCTAATTACCTCATTCAAACACATTCTTAGAGTTTGACCTAACAAGTTATTGATCTCACTTATAAACACAAATTAAATATAAATTAGTTCATAAAAATCACCTCAAGAAACCGGTTGTTGTAGCCTCAACAAGAGAAATTTGTTGAATGGGGTCACCGGAAATCCAAACAGTTGAATTATAGCGGCGGATTTCGTAGCCATTTCCAGCTTGTATGAGATCGTAAGTGGGGCACTCAACGCGGTTGCATGTTGGGGGAATAACTGATAATGAAAGTGAGATGAGAGTGAAGAAGAGTGAGAGCTTGAATGTGGCGGTAACTGCCATGGATTTTGCTCTGAGTTGGATAATGTTACGGAGCAGAAAGATGAACTGATAAAGGTTTTATTTTGTTAGGAGCAGGGATAACAAGTTTCATGGTTTATGCATTGAACCAACTATATTTATGATTTAATTCATTTTATAATAATTATTTCAATTGTTTTTTGAAACATAATAATTATTTCAATAAAAATTCAATTAAATGTAAAAATGGTTCAATTTAATTTAAGAATTTAATGAAAATACATGATATTATAAACCAGAAGATATCATAATTATTAATATTTGTAGAAGTCGGACTTATTCTTTAAATTATATGTAAAATATTTTTTTTAAAGATTGTGATACTGACCGTGTAAAATATTTTACATTTATAATGCGCTACCTTTAAACTTTTAATTTAAAATCAATCTATATTTAAAAACTAGTTTATAATTAATTTGTTATTTAAAATCAATTTTATATTTTGAATTATTTTAAAATCAATATTTTTTTTCTAAAAAGATATGTTATTTTTTTTTAGGAAATTTTATTCTTTTAGAAAAAAATTTTGACAAAAAATTATTTTTTTACTTTTTTTGAAAATATATATTAATTTTGTTTAGAAAAAAAATATATTTTCCAAATTTTTTTTCTTCGAACAGTGCATAACAATTAATCTCAATTAGATTCAATAAAAGTTTGTTTGATTGAAAAATAATATTTTTAATTTTGACAATAACAAAAAATAAGAGAACAATTGTATCCAATTCTCTAATGTATGTTTTGATGAGTATTTGAGGTAGTCTTTTAAAAACCGGATCGGACCGACCGATCTAATCGAAAACCAACCACGTAATCGATCTAGCTCAATTGTTAGATCGGGGATGTCGTTGAACCGACAAGAACTGGTAAAAACTGAAAAAACTAGAAAAATCAGTGGTTTTTTTAAACCGATGGTTCAACTGTTTTATTTTTATTTTTATTTTTTTTTATTTTACTACTCAAAAATTTTAAATTTAAAAAAAAATCTACAGTTTAATTTTATTTTTATTTTTTTGATTATTTTGTTAAAATATTATATTTAAATAAAAAATAAAAAATTAAATTAATTGACTATATTATTGACAGAGAAAATATTGCAGATCTGATTAATTTTGTTACAGATAGTTTTGATATTGAAGAAGAATATCTCAATATTGAAATATTCTTTACACCTTGAAATTAAATAATAGACAATAAAATTATTTTGTTATAAATTATTTAATTATACTATGTTGCAATTATACTTTGTAATTTTGTACTATTTTATTATATATGATACCTATATTTAAAATTATCAAATTGTAAATTTATTTATGATATGATATTTTCAAAATGTTTAAAATTTAAATTTAAATTATTAAATTGTGAATTTATATGATATGAGATTTTTAAAAGATTTAAATTCTAGTTATATTTTGTAAAGATTAAGTCATTGGGTTCGACAACTTTTATGTCTATATAGTCTTGTTACAAAGAAAAGATTGAGTCATAGTACCTACTTCCATGTCTATCATCACCCTTCCACTTTCAAGAAAAGGTTGTTCCAAGATTATTGGGATTTCCTCATCCTCTGGCATATCCAGAACTACAAAATCAACTGGGAACACAAACTTGCCAATCTTCACAAGAACGTCTGTTGCGATTCCATGTGGCCTTTTCATTGAGTTATCAACAATTTGCAATGTCATCCTTGTATCCTTGACTTCACCAAGCCCCAATTTGTTATAGATTGAGAGTGGCATAAGACTTACACTAGCACCAAGATCAATAAGCTCCTTTTTGAATGACCTATCTCCTGTTGCGCATGGAATAGTAACTGCACCTTTGTCTTTCTTCTTCAATGGAACTTTCAGACCCTGCAAAATAGCACTACACTTTTCAGTTAGCATAATCAGTTCATTTTCTATGGAGCGCTTCTTTGAGATGATATCTTTCTTGAACTTGGCATATATTGGCATTTGCTCTAATGCCTTAGAAAACGGAATGTTGATCTCAAGCTTCTTGAACAACTCCAATTTTTTTTCAAAATTCTTCTCATTAAGATCTTTCTTCTTTGTTCTTGCAGGGTAAGGGAGGATAACCTTAAGTTTTGCTTTCTTAGGTTTTTCTTTTTCCCCCCACAGGCGGTGTGACAACTTCCTCAATATTTTCCAGATCATCTCTAATTTCAAGGTCTACTTCTAGTAAACCTTCCTCTTCAACTACCTCATTCTCAACATTTCCCATAGATTTTCCACTTCTTGTCACAACTGCCTTCACACCATGGTTATCTCTTGGATTCTGTATCGTTGCACTAGGCAAAGAGCCTGGTGCTTGAACATTTGCCAATTGTTGTGCTATTTGACCCATATGGACCTCTAAATTTTTAATAGAGGCGAAAGTGTTCTTGTGGTTATCCCTTGTTTCATCTTGGAGTTGAATATTGTGAGTGACCATCTTTTCAATGGCTAACTCCCAATCCGTTTTCTTCAGAGTTTGCTGCTGCTAATGCGGATACTGGTTTTGGTATTAACTTTGGCCTTGTTGTTGAGTATTTCCCTTTTGATCCCTCCATCCCAAATTTGGATGGTTCTTCCACCGTGGATTGTAAGTGTTGGAGTAAGGATTATTCTGCTTTAGGAACTTGATGTCTTCAATTTGTTGAGCTGTTGCAAGACAATGCACTGTTAAATGGGGTCTGCCACAAATATCACAAACATTATTTTAGCCTTGTTGAATTTGAGCCACTTACTGAGTAGTAATGTTCATTGCTTTTAGCTTCTTTTCTACTTCGACAGCTATCGTCTCTTCAATTCTCAGCTGCTTATTTGCCTCCAACTTCAAATCAATTACTCCCTTTGGCTTGCTTGCAACCCTGCCATATAGTTCTAGATGCTCATTTGCAACTATAGCTTCAATGGTCTTTTTGATGATAGTGGCTGTTGAGAAATTAGATGAGCCACCAACTGTTATGTCAATGAGTTGCTTTGTTTTGATTCTAAGGCCGTCCGCGAACATCTACATATGCTCAATCTGATCCAAGTTATGAGTAGGACAAGCCATTAGGAGTCTCTTAAATCTCTTGTAAAAGTCCCCTAATGATTCACCCTCATTCTGCTTGAAATTCAGTATCTCATATCTTTTCCTCATGAACATTGACGCTGGAAAGTACTCATTGAGGAAGGTTGTTTCCATCTCTTCCTACGATGTGATGCTGCCTACTGGAAGAGAATAGAGCCATTCTCCCGCTTCATCTGCCAGGGTGAATGAGAACATTCACAACTTTTTCTGTTCTTCAGTATGTCCATCTATTTTTAAAGTGGTGCTCATCGTCCAAAATCGTTGCAAATGCTTATTAGCGTATTCATTAACCCTTCCAAAAAAGGATATTTTTTCCAGCTGAGTAATGAAAATTAGGAACATTCACTGGTTGGTTGACGGTGGTCAACCTACCACCTGGTGCATTTATACCTCCGTAGTCACCCATCAATCTCTCTTGTGGTGGATCCATGGTTTCAACTTCTGCTTCTAAGCTCGAGTATATTGATTATGTGTCTTCCTCTGCCTCCAGTCTTGCTTGCTTTGCTTTCCTTTGCCGAGCGTGAAATGTTCTTTCTATCTCTGCGTCAAAAAGAAGTTCAGCTGAGGCCTGACCTCGCGTAAAAGATTAGACAAAATATTAGTACAGATGAAATTAATAAACAAAATAAAATAAAATTTTAATTGCAGAGCAATAAAATTTCAATTGAATAAAAATCAACTATGTATTTTGGCAGTTCCCCGGCAACGACGCCAAAAACTTGATCGGGAAAATAACAAGTGTACTATTTATACCGATGTAGTAATAATGAGATTTATCCTGAGTATCAATCTTGAGGACTACGTTGAAAATACTGAATTGAATAATTAATTCAATTGAACAAAAACAAGAGTTGTTGTTTGATTCGAAGAACACCTTGCACAATTAAATAGCAAGAAAATAAAATGGTTTTTCTTTATCAAAATAAAAACATGCTAGGTAGAGTGGTTGATTTGGTTTGCAATGCTATGACCCCTAATTTTCTCAAAGTTAACTATGTGTCTTCAATTACCAACCTCTAGATTGTTTTTCCTACGTTCTTAGTGAAAAAACATTGAACTTTTAATCTTAGTCCCAATCCCCATGACGATAAAGAGTTAATTCAAGCAATTGTAATATCAAGGTTATCAAAGGTGATTAAAGGGTATCCCTAGTCCTAGGTGATATCTACTTTAATCCAATTATGCAAAAATCCTAACAACTACAGTCCTGTACTTGTTAGCCTTAGGTCATCCTCAATTTGTCCGATAGAGAAAGCATAATAACATTGCAGAATTGAATTGAATAAACATAAAAACTTTGATTGATACTTAAGGATTCATAGTCAATACAATACCAAATCAGGACCACCCCTAACATTGGGGAGTTTAGCCTCTCATAATATTCAAGTTAAACAAAATAAAGAAGTTAGACATTACAAGAATAAATGGCACTTTGATTTTCAATGGTTGCCACCCTTGAATCTCTCTGTCACCAATTCTCTTGATGAAGCAATCTTCTCTCTTGTGTCTTCTCTCTTCTACGATGCAAAAAGTACCTCAATAAAACTTAAAAACTCACTTAAATAGTCTAGGTACAAATCTCAGCCAAGTCTAATGCCTAGAATTCCCCCAAGGATTAGATTAGATGAAAAACCCTAAATTTCCCAAGTCTTGCCTTTATGCAATCCATGGTTTGCAAAGAAGTTTTGTGTGGGGGGATACAAATGAGAAAAGAAAAGTGCATGCCATTGCACGGGATAAGGTTACGTTGCCAAAAAAATTAGGAGGAGCTGGTTTAAGAGACCTTAATGTCTTGAATCAAGTTTGTCTGATGAAGCTTGGTTGGGATATATACAACAATTCCAATAATTTCTGGTGCAAAGTTTTGAGGAGCAAGTATAAAATCGCTAACAATAGAGATTGTTTAAAGGCGAGGGCCATATACTCGAGCTTGTGGAAGGATATTGCCAAAACCATTCTTATTATGCTAGAGATTGGAACATGGATCATTGGAGATGGGAAGAATATCCGGGCGTGGGATGATAATTGGTTAGGGGAGGAGTCTATATTGAGTGATATAAACATCACAATCCCTGATGTGTTTCGAAGGTCCAAAGTTTGTGACTTGATGAACGATCATGGAGACTGGAATTTCAACATGCTTGAGAATCGGCTTCCGAACCATATGCTTGTTAAGCTGAAAGCTTGTGTGCCCTATAGCATGGATGAATGTACTAATGTTTTCTGTTTTGGAGGTACGTGTAACGATGCATTTTCTATCAATGAAATGTTTAAGGCGACAGAAGGATGCAACTTTGATAATATTGACGACGATTGGAATAAAATCTGGAAAGCCTCGGTCCCAAAAAGATGCAAAAGCTTCATGTGGATTCTTAAACATGGCAGGTTGTTGAAAAACTAGCAAACACAATAAAAGGGCTTGAGAGCATGGATTGTAGGTTGTGTGGAACTGTTTGTGAAACAAGTATTCATGCCCTAAAGGATTGCAACAAATGTTTACAAATATGGAATACTTTGGTTCCCAATGAGTTACTTGCGAATTTTTTCAGAGTTGACATGGACAATTGGATTAGTTTGAATCTAAACTATAATGGCATGTGCAATAATGGTTGGAGTAACACTTGGATAATAGCTTGTCATACCATTCGTTCGTGGAGGAACTTAGAGGAACACTATGATGATTACTTGAGACCTCCGGACCTGATAGTGTAGATCTCGAAGAGAGGAGAAGATTACAAGCAAGCTTTGAATTTGTTCAAAACTGCTAGCAATGAAGATAGAGGCAGTCAATTTATAGGTTGAAAACCAATCATGATTAAGTTGAATATTGATGGTGCGGAATTGAATAGTCTGGGTAGTGGGGGGTGGGTGGGTTGGTCTAAGAGATTATAATGGTAATGGTGCTTGGAAGAGGAGATTTACAAAATTTGTAGGTAATAGTAATGTAAATTTGGTAGAATTTTGGGGGGTTTTGGAAGGTTTAAAGAATTAAGAATCAAGCTCTTGAAGTTGTAAAATATTTTATCACCATATTTAAGCTCTTATAATTATTTAAAGAATCTTAAAAAGAGAAAATCGAATTAAGAATCATTTTTAGACATGTGTTATTTTTATAAACAAATATCCTGTCCAGATCATGATTGAATCGAGACGCAATACAAGCTTTAGTACATTATTTTATGATTTTAGAATTTCTCCATATTTAGTGAAATAAACACCTCATTTACCATAGTTACCTTAATGATTAAAAATAGAGTTTGATTCAAACTGAAACACTGAACAACAAAGAATAATAATAAATAATAAAATCTGAGATTTGTATTTCTAAAATAATGAAAATAATATTTAATTTATTCACCATAAAATTGATATTCACGTGTTATTAATAATGTTCAACTTTTCAACTAGAGTCAGTATCCCCACCAACCAATAAACTGAGTTAGTTATCCATGGAACCACCGGCGTATTCTTCCACCACCGCCTCCGCCACCGCCGAATCTTCAAAGCCGCGTAGCTACTGGCGATGGAGCAAGCAAGATTTCTTCCCGGAACCTTCTTTCCAAACCGGTGAAACCTACCGGAAAGCCTTAGCAAACACATGTCCACGTCTCAAGGACCGTCTCCTGAACCGCTCAACGGACTCTCACGAACTCCTCGTCCTTCCCAAAGCCAGCGAGAATCGCATGGCTCGTATCCTCACCTGGTGGGACCTAACCTGGCTAGCCTTCGGCGCCGTCGTCGGTTCCGGCATCTTCGTCGTCACCGGTCAAGAAGCTCGTTTCCATGCCGGTCCCGCCATTGTCCTCTCCTACGCCGCCTCCGGTTTCTCCGCTCTTCTCTCCGCTTTCATCTACGCCGAATTCGCCGTCGAAGTTCCCGTCGCCGGTGGATCCTTTTCCTTCCTTCGAATCGAACTCGGCGATTTCCTCGCTTTCATCGCCGCCGGAAACATCCTCCTCGAAGCTCTCGTCGGTGCCGCCGGTCTCGGCCGCTCATGGTCATCTTACTTCGCCACTATGGTAAAAAATGATTCAGAATTTTTCCGGATCAGAATCAACTCTTTCAAAGACGGTTTCAACATGCTCGATCCGTTAGCCGTTGCAGTTCTGTTAATCACTAACGGAATCGCCGCTAGCGGAACTCGTAAAACCTCTATATTAACATGGGTTACTTCAATTGCCACCACTATTGTTATAGCTTTCATTATAGTAGTTGGTTTTGTTCACGGAAAAACAACTAACTTAACGCCGTTTCTTCCTTACGGCGTTAAAGGCGTTTTTAACGCCGCTGCTGTAGTGTATTGGTCATATACTGGTTTTGACATGGTTGCAACTATGGCTGAAGAAACTAAAAAGCCTTCTAGAGATATACCTATAGGTTTAATTGGTTCGATGTCGATGATAACAGTTGTTTATTGTTTAATGGCATTGGCGCTTGTGATGATGGTTAATTACACTGAGATTGATGCTGGGGCTGCTTATTCAGTTGCTTTTGTTCAAATTGGTATGAATTGGGGGAAATATTTGGTGAGTATTTGTGCTTTGAAAGGAATGACAACAAGTTTGCTTGTTGGGTCAATGGGGCAAGCTAGGTACACGACTCAAATTGCAAGGTCGCATATGATTCCGCCGTTTTTCGCACTTGTTCATCCTAAAACTGGGACGCCGGTTAATGCTACACTTTTAACGACGCTGTCGAGTTGTGTTGTGGCTCTTTTTACTAGTTTGGATGTTCTGTCTAGTGTTTTTTCTGTCAGTACTCTTTTCATATTTTTGCTTATGGCCATTGCGTTGCTTGTTAGGAGATATTATGTAAGGGAAACAATTGATGGTAGGAGTGATTTTTGGAAGGTTCTTTTGTGTTTGTTTGTTGTTGTTGGTTCTTGTATTGTTGGGACTGTGTTTTGGAATTCGAGTTTGTTTGGTTGGATTGGGTATACGGTTGCGGCCTGTGTTTGGTTTTTGGCGACTCTGGTGTTGAGTTTGCTTCCGAAGAAGAGGCAACCTAAGGTTTGGGGAGCTCCGTTGGTTCCGTGGGTGCCTTCTTTGTCGATTGCGACAAACCTTTTTCTTATGGGATCATTGGGTTATGAGGCTTTCTATAGATTCTTGATTTGTACTGGTGTGATGTTTGTGTATTATATTTTTATAGGCGTTCATGCAACTTACGATGTTGATCATGGAATTGGTCAAGAATCAAAGCATGATGAGGTATATTAAGGTGTCAGTTAAAGGGAGGTGCATGTTTTCAAGTTTCATAAGTGAGATGTTGTGGATTCTGTGTTAAGAATAGTTTAGCCTTATATGTTGTGGAATCAAGAAGAGTGAAGCATTTTTAGTGGTTGGAGAACAATTGTGTGGAATGATGGTCAAATGTGAATCACAGCTTGACATTTGTAGAATTTTCATGGCTTTTTTTTTTTATGATCTTATGAGGTCTAGGGATCTTGCTATGCATTTGTAAGTATGCATAAATCTGATCCACTTCACAACTAAGATTTTTTTGCATTGATTGGCCTTCATAAATGAAGTGGAATATAAATAAATAGAAAGTTCACTTGTTGAAAGTTTAACCTTTTTGCATACTGAAATCTTGTTGTGGTGTAATTGATTGTTAATAATGAATACAATAGAAAATTGCACAAATGCAATTATATCAATTATATTTGTTATCCTGAAAGTAACCAACTGAAGCTATTAAATAGCTTTACAAAGAAAATGAAAATCTAAACTAAAGCCACTTCTCCCATAAATTTAGGAAACGTGAACCGAAAACAAGAATGAGTCAAATGTAAAACTAATTCTATCATGTCCTATTTTATAGAAATTTATTGGAATAAATTACTAATGAGAAAATACTAACAAAAACTCTCCCCTAAACTAAACATGTCAGCTACATGTTAGTTTATGCCAAGACTGCTTCTAACGCCCATTGCTTCTCTGAGTTTTTCAAACTGATCAATCTTCAAAGGTTTGGTCATGATGTCAGCTACTTGCTCATTGCTACCAATGTATTCCATATTGATTGATCCATCATTTGTAAGATTTCTTAGAAAATGAAATCGCATCAAGAATGCTTACTCCTTCCATGGAAGGAATTTTATGGTTTAATAGTGGAAGAGTTATCACATAAAATTTTAACACATTCATTTTGAGTTCCTTTGATCTTTTAAAATCCGCTTTATCCAAATACTTTGGCGGTATGAGGGACAACATATTACGCTTGTTGACAAAGTTACCACATTGCTTCTTAGATGCGCTACAACTCCACCACTCGACATAAATACATATCCGGACGTGCTCTTTCGGTCATCAAGTCGTAAGCATAATCACTATCTGTATCGCCATCATTTAGGTTGTACAATCCTTTTATAAAAATACCAAAATCTGATGGGTGAATGTATCTCAATACTCTTTTCGCTAACATGTGTGTTCCTTTGGACTTGACATGAATCTGCTTGGGAGATAAACCTGTACATTCAATCGGTCTGCCACATCACATACATGAGACTTCAATAATTTGTTTGAACATTGTTGCATCGCTCTCCTCCTTCCTTTGTCAATTTGCATCCGCACTATTGGATTTTTGACTCCATTGCCTCCCATTCCAAATCTCTCAAGTACTTCATTTACATATTTCTTTTGGTGATGTAAATGCCATTCTTGTTAACTTCTACACCAAAAATACCTCATTTCGCCAAGATCCGACATTTCAAACTCATTTTCATTGAGGTCTTGAAACCTTGCACCATCGACAAATCATTACTAGTAAAAATAAGGTCATCGACATGAGACTTACAATCAAAATTTTGTTGTCCTCAAGCTTCTTTACAAATAGAGTGTGGTCACAACAACTCCTTTCAAATTCTTCTTTGATGAAGTATCCTCAATTCTCTTGAACCACGCCTCGAGCTTGCTTCAAGCCATAAAGGGCTTTCAGCTTGTACACCTTGTTCTCATCCCTTTTACTTCATAGCCTTGTGGTTGGCGACATACACATCTTCACCGAGTTTGGTGTAAAAAGCGCTTTTGACGTCAGTGGAAAACTTTCCAATGATTTCTTCTTTCTGACCAACACGATTCGAATGGTGTCCCGTCTTTGGGGCGAAGACTTCATTGTAGTCTATCCCTTTCTTGAGCATAACCTTTTGCCACCATCTTGCTTTGCATTTGTCAACTTCTCCGTTCGTTTAATTTGGTTCGATAAACCCATTTGACTATCACCTTTACTCGGGAGGAGCTTTTACCAGCTTCCATGTATTATTCTTCTTTATCGCTTTGATCTCAAGATTCATTTCCTCCCTCAATTTCTTTGATTTTACTGCTTGTTCATAAGACAACGGATCAGATTCAGAAATGAAGAGAGCGAAGTTTTGTACCTCATTATCCGAGAGCCCTTCTCCGCTGGTATAATCTTCTATGTAAGCCGGAGTTCTTCTTCTTCGAGTTGGTAAGGCCGCGACATCACTAATAACATCATCACTGGAATTGGTGTCGTCATCTGTCTGATCTTGTGAGGCTGCTGCATCATTTGAGATGGTTTCGTCATTTTCGTGATTTCCTTCATCTTCATTTAGGGCAGCTTCATCTTCATTTTCCTCCCCTTGATTGTATGTATGGTCATAGGCTTTTCCCCAATCCAAAATGTCATGTTTTGTGTCTTCTGCTGTGCTTTTCCAATCCCATTTTCACCTTCTTCAAACACTATATCCCTGCTGATTGTTACTTTGATTGTGCAAGGATCAATCATCTTGTACCCTTTTGATTCTTCACTGTAACCGATCAACACTTGTTTTTTGCTTCTTGCATCCAATTTTTGTCTCCTAGCATCAGGTATATGGACATTTCCAATGCATCCAAAGACCCTGAAATATTCAACATTAGGTATAAAACCACTCCAGCATTCTTCTGGAGTTTTGTTTTTCAAAGAGGCAGTGAGACTTCTATTTAAAATATGGCGGGTCCATTTCACAAAGATCGGCCAAAGCTTTTAGGCATCTTCTTCTCTTGAGTAAACATCTCACCATGTTGAGAATTGTTGGTTTTACGCTCGGACTCCGTTTTCTTTGAGGCGTATATAAATAATCATTGTCTCTTGATCCTTGTGATTTGCAAAAATCATGAATTCTTTTGAGTTGAATTCTCCTCCTCATCTCGTTCTCAAGCTACATAAGGATAAGCGGACTCCTTTTCCACCATTATTTTGAACATTTTGAAAGTAAAAATGTTTCACTCTTCTCATTCGAAAATATACCCATAATTTAGACTAAAATCATCAATGAATGTTAGCAAATACCTTTTTCTTTGTAAGATGCAGTGAGATAGGACCGCAAATATCGGAGTGAATAAGTTGTAGTTGCTTTGTGGCTCTCCACTTGCTCTTCTTTGTATAACTTTTACGTGTTGTTTCCTTGCATACGACTTGTGCATACGTGTTGGTGATTTGATGTTTGGAAGCCCCTTAACCATCTTCTTATTATGTAGCAAGGCAATTATAGCTCAAGTGCCCATATCGTTTGTGCCAAATTTCACTTGCCTCTTCATCATATGTATTAAAGCATGCTGAATTTGCAATGAGAATGTTTGTGATGACTACAAACATTCTATTTTCCGTCATTATGCTTTCCATTATAAGTCCCCGAGTTGGATGGTACAACTTGCATGCTCCATTCTTTATCAGTATAGTAATGCCTTTGTCTTGCAATTCACCTACACTGAGCAAATTGTTACGCAACTCAGGTATGAAATACACATTACTTACAATTTGAACTTGACCTCCAAACTCTAGCTTTATGCTTCCTTTCCCCATCACCATCAATTTCGAGTCATTCCCCAGTTTTACCGAATGCTTGAACCCTTCATCAAGATGCATGAACCACTCCTTGTTTCCGGACATGTGATTTGAGCATTCGGAGTCAAGAAACCATATTCCTTCCTTTTTGTTCTGCTTGAGATCTACATGTGCCATTAGAAGCATTTCATCTTCATCATTGATTTCAGCATAGTGAGCTCTCTTCTCCCAATTTGTACATTCATATTGATAATGCCCCAAATTGTGGCACTATAGCATTCCACAGTAGACTTATCAAAAAACTGTCTTCCTCTTCCTCTAGTTACGCCTCTGCCTCTTCCACCTTGAGCTTCATATGTCATTTTTAAGGCTTGTTCTTCTTCAACTGGGCCTCTCATTCTCTGCTCATGGATTAAGAGACTACTTTGGAGTTCATCCACAGTTAGTGTATCAACATTATTTGATTCTTCAATAGAACACACAACATAATTAAATTTGGAAACTAAAGAACGTAGGATCTTTCCTGTGATGTCTGCTTCTTTCATATTTTCTCCACATGCCTTCATCTTCTTGGCAATGGAGAGTGTTCTTCCGAAGTAAGCATTGACAGTCTCCCCTTCCTTCATTCTTAAGGTTTCAAACTTAGTCTTAAGAGCTTGAAGTTGTGCTCTCTTGACTCTAGTTGATCCCTTGGATTTCTGCTTCATTGAATCCCATATTTGCTTGGATGTGTCATTGTTAAGAATGGTCTCCAAGATTTCTCTATCTATAGCTTGATAGAGATAGTTATTCACTTTCTTATCCTTCAATTCATGTTCTCCTATGAGTTTCGCCTCTGCTTCTGATGGCTCTTTCCCCTCTAGAATCACAGTAATTCCATCTTCTACAAGACTCCAAAATTTCTTTGCTCGAAGGAAGTTCTCTATCAATTTGGCCCAATGCTCACAATAGCCATCAAATTTAGGGATGGCTGGCTGCACAAACGTACTGTTGGTGGTGCTGCTCTCTGCCATTCTTTCTCCCTCTTCTCACGTGTTTTACTCAAAGAACACCTCTACTTTCTCTCTCAATCAGGCTGTCTGACAAGCTCTGATACCAATTGTTAATAATGAACACAATAGAAAATTACACAAATGCAATTATATTTGTTATCCTGAAAGTAACCAACTGAAACTATTAAATAGCTTTACAAAGAAACTGAAAATCTAAACTAAAGCCACTTCTCCCATAAACTTAGGAAACGTGAACTGAAAACAAGAATGAATCAAATATAAAACTAATTCTATCATGTCCTATTTTATAGGAACTTATTGGAATAAACTACTAATGAGAAAATACTAACATTGATTACTATTTCTAGATTAATTATTTAATCTACAATGTGATTACAATAACATATGAACTGATAATATTGTTAAATTTAATAAAGTGTAGAATTTATAAAGTGTAGATTTCTGTCTCCTATACTCGACGATTCATATTATGTGTATCTCAGTGAATTTTCTTAACCCAATAAGTGATATTAGAATACCTGATCTAGAAGACCAACTGAAAGAATTTTAGTGGTGTAACAAGGCGATGATGATGCCAGAACCAAACAACCATTTTGGGGGAAATTTCCCCGTTCCTTACAATTTTTTTTTGATTGAAGGCGTAAATGGAAGTCATCTTTAGAAGTTAAGACGTGATGGAGGTTGTTCAAAATGGTGTTGAAGAATGGGTGAAAATTCCACTGATGTAAGTTAGGGGACATTCTTTCCACCTTTATAGGTGTATATTATACTCTTGAAAAATCAAAATTGTATTAATGTCTTTCATGCATCTAGAGATGCATTTTGGGACACACCAAAATCACAATAAACTGTGCTATTATGAGATCGACCTCATTTTGAGTGTATTTGGATATGCATCTTCAAAATATTCTCTGAAGTTTCTAAAAAGTTTTGGAAGGATCATTTATTTCGGAATAGTGGATAACATCGACGAACCAATCAGTGGGTTGTACCAGCTCCAAAAGCTTCTTGCCGCGATTAATCGAGTTCAAACAATCATGCTCCCATAAAAGCAAAACATAACCATCTATATGAAATATGAATTTAATTAGTTGACAACATATGTATTACAAAAGAAAAAAGAAATATACCTCTCCATTCCAGACATGCCTAGCTTAATGCTCTGCATAATAATGAAGTAAGGTGTCAAATGACCCTCATGGGTAACTCTCTAACGAGTCATCGGGATCCGCAGAGGCTTCCTCCCAAGCTTCAGGTTAAACAAGGGCTTCAAAAACTTCAGGTTCTGCTGCATCATATGCCTGAGATGCCCGAGAGAGTTGGCTATGAGAATCATACAGGTGGGAATCTCGTGGTTGTGAAGTAGATGCACCATCAAACGAGTGATCAGCAACTCGTTGCCTTGTGGTCCTCGTCGTCGCGACCCTCTCATGTCGCACTGACACAATTTAGGACAAACACTCGAGTCTAATTTGACCAGCGTTGTTTTCAGCCATTGCACATGCGTTAGAAACAAAGACATAAGTAAACAACATGTTCGGAGAAATTCACAAATTTCACAAAATCATCCAATTTTTTCCTAAGTACATTATGGAGATGTATCTCCGAAAACAATAAAGAGTAAATTCAGAGATGCATCTCTGGACAAACCTATAATTTTGCTTTAATTGTAGAAACTCATTTTCTGCCCTAAGAGTCCCAAAAAAACCTCAATGCATGTTCTTCTAACCTACCAATTTCGTTGACACTACTACATAATGTACTTAAAATAGTTAATGTAACTTAAAAAACTAACTACAAATCAAAACATTACAAGAAAACCAAATTTGAAAAACCTATCAAATTAAATTGATTGATGAGAAGGAGAAGCTTGAATTCTACGAGATGCTGGAAAAGAGAAGAGAAAGCTCTACTAATATAAGATTTAATGAAAGGATGAGATGCTTTAATCGTTGTGAGAGGTGAAGTTTTTCTTTATAACTTTAAAAAAAATGGAGGAGGAGCGAAAGGTCTAGCGCGAGATACGAAAGAAAAGTGTTCGAAAATGCATCTTCGAACCACCCATAACTTTTTGAATAAATGGTATTTACAGAGATGCATCTTCAGACACACATCTCTGAATTAAATTTTAACGAAAATGGGTGTCTCTTCAATTTCGTGTGAGAATTAGCTAAGATAGATGCGTCTGGAGATGCATCTTCAGACGCTGGGGATATTATGGACTTTTCATGGTGGTGTGGGTTAACGCATACGGATGGAAAAAGTATTCCCCGCTAAAAAATCAACTCAGGAAGTAAGTTAGAAAAAGAATTGCAATGCATTATTCTTATACGTCAATGTGCCGACAAAACCATTTTTAGAAGAAGCAAAGTTTCAAAGTTGAGAAAATCACATAAAAATAATCATCTAAAGTAGAATGGAATATCAATGTAAGGATTCATGTAGGAGATGTGAAGAAGTCAAATTAACAAGTGGTCAATAAGGCTTATTGTTCAAGACATGATCTATAACCTTAGGTCACATTCATGTCAAGCTTCATTCAACACTAATTGACCAAAATAAGTTCAAGTTTGGTGCATGGTTTGCAAGTTAACTTAAGATAGATTAATGTGTTTATTTCCATGTCTTATTCATCATTTTTCTCAATGTTTCAGCAATATTAATCAAAGGTCCATTAAGGATACTTCATTTGGAGTTCATATGATCATCATAATGCCTTGGAATGCAAGAAAACATCAAAAATGACATGTTTGAACTTGGTAGTTTGACCTAAAATCAAGTGTGGCATGCCCTCTGGTCCAAATACCATAACTTCTTCAATTCTCAATATTTTTGGGCGTTTCTTTTAGCCAAATGTTAAGAATGAGTCGTATACAACTTTACATTAGAGATTAAACATCAATTCAAGCTATAAATCCCTCAAATGTTGGAGGCCACTTATATATAAAACATAGTTCATGACATGTTTGACCTAATGTCTAGCCTAAAATTCGAGGTCACGACCCCAACTTCCAACTCATGTCATTTCACATCAAGCGTCTAATTGATCCAAATCTTTTTGCATTGCGTTATACTCCATGAAAGGATCACTTGGCAAAAATAAAATTAAGAAATGCACGGAGAGATTTGATTTGGCCTAAGCATAAACTTGGTGGCATGAAATCTGTCTTCAATACAGGACCTATAACTAAAACTGGCTCAAAACTTAACTTGGGGACAAACTCATAAGATGCAACACAAAATGATTTAAATCACTCAGAAACCACACATTCCATGCTTCGTTCTCACAAGGTTTACATCTAGAATTTTACAAACTTGATTCACATGATTGAAGAGGAATTTGTCATGTATGATGAGCTCACTCATTCTCCTATAAATATAGTTTACTTCTTCACACAAAATGAAGCCTCAAGAGCCCAAGAAACTATGCCTCCATAGAACCCGAAACTCTCCAAAAACTAGAAGTTCGTTTTCTCATATTCTCTTTGTTTCAACTTCAACTCTTCCCCTAGAATCCTCCATTGGCATCATCTTTAGATACCTAAAGCATTATAGAAGTTAGTCGTGACCTCTAAGCACTAACTCCATCTCATCATTTTCATACATTCTGAGCTTACGACGAACAGGTAGCTACGAGTTTCTATTTCACTCAAACAAGTTACCACACTCTTTGTCTTGTTCTTATGAGTGAAAGCCCTCACTTAACTGTGATTTATTCTTTGTATTTGCCATTTAGTTTTACTTTGAAGTCTTTAGGGTTTCTGCGTTTTTTCTGCAAATTCTCTCTTCTTAGAGCAAATAAATTGCTCTGATGAGAAGATACATGAACCATGAAGGAATACAAAGCTTGTAGTATGTGTAGCTAAGCTTAAAATTCCAATTCATTGATCTGTTAAATTGAAATCTAGAGGTTGAAGACGAAGTTGCTTCCCGCGCTTTGGTGCTAATTTCAAATCCTTAGTCAATCACAGGCAACACGCACTAGCCGTAGCACATTTTTATTTTCTTTTCTATTTTTAATTCCTTTTTATTTCTTTTTCTTTCCAAATTATTTTAAAATAGCTCCTTAATGATTTTTTTTATTCCAACTTTTTTCGATAATTTCATAAAACTATTTTCTACTTCATTTGTTTTTTTCCTTCATATTTTTAAATTCTTTTTTTTTAACTTTTTTTGCTAATTTTGTTTTATTTTATTTTTAATTAACTTTCAAAAAATTTATTTTAATCATTATAAAACATTTTGTATTCTAACTTTTGAGATCTATTTTCTTAGAATATTTCTTATTTTCTATAATTTTCATAGCCATTTATTTGATATTTTGATTATGTGTTAGCATTTTCTCTTTATTTTCTATTTTAAACTCTTTTTAAAATTATTTTAATTCATTTTATTTGAATTTTCTCTACCTATTTTTTGTTTGACTTTTGTTGACTTGGATCATGGCTTGAGTAGTCAAATGCTTCATCAAGATCAATAGAATTTGGATGATACTTTGGTTGCATAAACCTTCATCATTTCAAACTTCTGATTAAATAATTATTTTGGTCATTTTCGGTAATTTGGATTGGTGATAGGTTTATCCCATTGTGAAATCAAGAGAGATAATTTAAATTGATGATATATTGGTCTCATGTTGTGATTGAATTTAGTTTGCTCATCTTTTTTGTTAGAACAAGATTCTGTTTTGCAATTATTTCTCTGAGTTTTAATGATAACAAAGAGTATGTTTGTGTGAACAATTTTGATACTGTAATGTTTGTTGTGTTTTGAGAATTAACAAACATGTTCTGCTTCTAATAAATAGTGTGGCCAAGACATTAGAAGAGAAGTAGTTTCGCTTTTAAGCTACAGAAGTTTTGATGAACAAGTAGCGAGAAAAGATTCAGAAGGCTCTGAAACTCAGTGACTCTGATACGTGTTGTCTAAAGAAACCAGTCTGAAGATCTCAAGAAAAAAGTTCTGAGTGAACATAGTCTAGATCTCTTATGAACATAGTTTAGAAGACAAAGGGTTTTGAAGACCAAGTGTTGAAGACTCTGAAGACTTGAAGCTCTTATGACCTTAGATTTGATACAAGGTTTTCAAACCAAGTGCTAAGGACTCTGAGGACGAAGTTATGAAGACTCTAAAGACGAAGTTTTGATAAACCAAAATTTATATTCTCTTTTCTTACTCATGCTCACAGAACCCTATGGAGTACAAAAGGTTATAAGATAACGTTAACATGGTACAAACAGTACATGTTACAAATAAAACGTTTCATTCCACTACCGTGAAAGGACGGATGATGCGTGCGATCTTGTCCCCCACGTTCTCTCAAGACATCATAAAATTGATAATTCTAGATGTACCCTTCAACGGTCATATCTCATGCATGACTCTATATAAAGGCTTGAAGACTTGAAGAAAAAGCCGCTAACTCATTATGCGCAAATGATTATATATTCATTGTAAAAAGATGTAAGTTTTCTCAAGTCATTGTGCTATAAATTTGTTTACATGTTCAGATTGTGTAGAAGCATTTTACTTGTAAACAAAATTGTATTCAAACGGTTGTTTGATTGATCCTTAAGAGATTGGTTAGGCCAGAAATCTTAAGAAGTCTAGGACTAGTGCGTCTTAGACATTGATAGTTAGTCACTCATAATTGGTGTCTGTAGGTGTTAGTTACATACGATTTGTGTGTGCAGGTGTCATACCCCAAAATTTTCCCTCCCACTTCTCAAGGTATTTCATACAGCCATACTCAAGGATTCCTCAAGGGTTGGTCAGACAAACCCTCCTAGACAATCAACCCAAACTAGGGTTTGGCAATTCTCAGATCAAAATGGACTTCCAACATCTCTAATGGTCATCACGCCTCCTCATATGCTTCAAAGAATCTCCATGTCAAGTTTCAAGCCTTACAAGTCAAGTTTCCTCAGACAATTACTCAGATGGTTGAAAATCGGTTGTATTGGACAAAAAGTCAGCGTGGTCAACATACGGTCAAACTTCATGATTTTGGTCAACATCCATATTTTGAAGTGATATTCATCAATTGATCAAGGGTTGATCATGATTCATCAAGAAAACTCAAGATTTGATCAAAAGTCAAACTTTCCAAATTAGGGTTTTTGAAGGAAAAGTCAATCGAACTTTGGTGAGCATAACTTCCTCATACTTTATCGAATTTTTCCACCACCTCTCATTTTGAAGAGAATTAAATTCTATACAACTTCATGTCTCACAAGCATGGTCGGAAAATGCTTCATTTGAAGATATGGATCAAAACATTGGTCCTTTTCAAAGTCAACAAAAAGTCAACTTTTTGTAAAGAAGTGTTATTGAGAATGGAAACTCCAATTGAGATGAAACCAAAGAGGTTGTTTAGAGGACATCTAAGCTTTCTAAAAAGTCCAAGAACACTCAAAAATGTTGAAAATTGAGCAAAATACACCTTGCACAAGTTGCGCATTTTTGAAGAATTGCACAAAGAGATATATCTGACAAAATCTAATTTTTTCCAAATAGGCCAATAATTTTATGATCTAAACTTGATCATAATGTTATTTGTGACCACTTGATGCCTTGCCACGACCATCTTCTATTTTTTTGATTTATTTTTGAATTTAAAAGCATTTAAATCAAAATTTAAATTAAATAAAATATGAAAACAAGGTATAATTTAAGTTGGGTTGGTTTTTTATCAAGCTTGAGGACCAAGGAACCCCATACAACTTGCCAAATTCGTGATAGCTCATGCAAGGAAGGAAAAATCAAATTTTGAAAAGATTTGATTTGAAAGAGAAATTATTTTGCATTGAAGAGCATATCTTTTTTCTTTCTTTTTGCTTCAATCTTTCACTCTATAAATACACAACACATTCACAAAGACCAGGGACGAAACCCTAGCCTCTTGAAGCAACCCTATTTTCTCAAATTTTTCAAAAGTTGGCAAAATCGAATTCTTGTTTCGACCACTTTCACCGCCTCAATCACTCCATCGTGTTCCCCGAGGTAATTTGGAGTAAGTACATCATTATCCATGGTTGAACTGCATGAATCGAGCTATATATGAACATACATAATCATATTTTTTGAATTATTTTTAATATCATGTGTTTTAATCGAAACTAATCGTTTAATGTGATCATGAGGCATCATAGGCGAGATCCGGGCCATCGTTCATAAGCTTGAATGTCCAAATCGTGTTTTTCCATGTTTAGGGTTTCTTGAGCTTAGCTGAACCGCTTATCCAGAACTTTCGCAAAACACCACCATTGAACTCACAATGGTCGAATTAGGGGGTATCCGCCATTTATTTTTGTTATTTTGCGGGTTTGAAGTTTTGGCAAGAAGGCGATGATAGTATAACGCCGTTGACTAAACGGAGACCGAGGGCATGCGTGGCGCTTCTTCGCGTTTTGATCCGTCCATTCATAATACTTGGGTCCCACGCGTGTTGACTGTGTTTGAATTTCAAAATATAGCACGTGTATCCCTTATAACCATTTGTTTCCAGATGATAAACACCAAGTGCTCTTGGCTCAGATGGCAAACAGGCGTGTTTTTACTCCAGGAGGACGTGAGCTCGATCCCTGGATGTGACATTCCTTTTACCACTTTGCAAAAACTAACTTTTTCTATTTCTTATTTTTCTTAATATTTTCATCTTAATTTAATTAATCTTCAAACATTTTTTTCATGCATTTAAAAATCACCAAAAATATTTTCCTTTTGCATTTTAATCAAAAAAATGTTTATTTACTTTTTGACATTAAAATTAATATTTTTGCATGCATATTTTAATTAATTGCTAATTAACCATTATATTGACTTTTAATTGCTTTTAATTATCGAAATCGATTCAAAATTACCAATAAATCATCTTATCATCTTATTGTCATTACTAACCTAAAACTTTTTCCCTCATTCAAAAATCATGCTTTTACTAACTTTTTTTTTCCTCTTATGCAATTTTCTCTTATTTTCCGATTATGCACCCTGTTTACAGGTTGTAACGTTTCAGACGATTTTTCTCGCTTTTCTTTTCAATATTATGTAACTGCCTATGGGATGTAATAGTTTAATTAGGACTTTTACTTTCCGCACTCTTATTATGTAACTGCCCCAAAGCGATGTAATAACGTAGGACTTAATTTTCCGCACTTTATTTTCCGCAATTTATTTTCCGCACCCTATAAACTGCTAGTAATTAGGCGTGTATGACAAGATAAAAATTGGACATAGATCACTCATAATTTCAAGATAAAATATATCTGAATTTAACACACTCTATCACACATGCACCCCTTAGGGTATTTCTCTCTCGTTGCCTTTCGATTAAATGGTCAAGTCCCTCGAACGTAGAGGTATCCTAGCACAGTTGCCTACAAACATATCATCATAGTCCCTTCGATACAAAGATCATAGACCCACGATGTCGCCTACGAATACATAATCTCGTCCCTCAATTGTTGCCTACGAAAAGTGATGATCGTCCCTTCGAATGTGCTAGGATATTTCATACAAGTTGCCTTCTATGGCCATCCGATGTCCCTTAGAATGTCCATTCTACATCCAACGAATGGGGTTACCTACCAACTAATGGTGTGGATAACACCATTCTAAAGGAATGTAAAATAGCACGAAAACGACCATTCTGAGTAGGTAATAAGACTTTTAGTTGCTTGCTCAAACAAAATACTTTTCACACCACACACTTTTGTCAAAGTTCAAACTCTTTTCAAAACGAAACATTTCCGAACACTTTGTATACATTCCTACATGAATCATTACAAAATCAAAGCGAAATGCCTTTTCAAAACATTTTTGTCAAACACACAGAAAACACTTTTTGAAAATGATCTAAGAGCAACTAAGAGCCCGTAGATAACTACGGATGGAAAGGGGTCCTAATACGTTCCCTTTTCATAACCTTCTCCATTACTCAGAATCTAACGAAGGTCTTTTCCTGTTCTTTTCACCTTCCCTTAATTGGATAAAAGAAAAGTCGGTGGCGACTCTTGCTATCCGCAACATTTGCGATAAAAAGCAAAACAAATTCTCAAAGTCAGTTCACTGTATTACAACAGGTGTAATAATCTGTTCGATTATTGAATTAAGACCTCTGTGGAGAGAGACGAAATCACCTAGAAGGGTGGACTAAAGTAGTTTGAAGTTATCAAGTGAACTAGTATTAAAATCTTGTGTTCATATCTTCTTTATGATTATTTCTATCTTATTATCAAAAGGGAAGTAAACTTCATAGGGGATTATTTTTAAGAAATTTTTTTCAAAGGTAAGAACCCAAATCAAACCCCTTTGTTCTTGTGTTTTTCACACCTTTAGTTGGCATTGGAGCTCCGGTTCTGAAGTGATAAAAAATTTGGATTTTTATCAACACCTAACATTGTTCAGTACTGATCCAGTGTCTGAAAAACAATGGCTGACTCCAACAATGTTATTGTCGTCACTTCTGATAACAAGGAAAAAGATCATATAATGCAAAAGCTCATATCCTTGATGGTGAGAAATTTTACTATTGGAAAGACATATTAATAAGCTACTTTCTGGGTTTCGATTTGGATTTATGGAATCTTGTAGTTGATGGCTACAATTATCCAGTAGATTCAAAAGGTAAGGAACTTGCCAAAAGCGCTCTAACAAATGCTTAAAAGAAAATGTACAAGAATCATCATAAATCAAGAACCATTATTCTCAACACTATTTGATATACAAAGTATGAAAGGATCACAAATAGAAAGACTGCAAAGTCCATCTTTTATTCTCTTTAGATGACTCACAAAGGCAATTCTCAAGTCAAGGAAACAAAGGCTCTACCCTTAATCCAGAAGTACGAAGTCTTCAAAATGGAAGAAGATGAATTTGTGGAAACTATGTTTTCAAGATTCCATATGCTTATTGCAGGACTCAGAGTTCTGGACAAAGGTTACACTACTGCTGATTACGTCAAAAAGACGACTAGAAGTCTGCCTGTTAAATGGAGACCCATGGTAATTGCTTTGAAATTGGCGAAGGATCTCAACAACACTAGTCTTGAGGAATTTATTAGTTCTTTGAGAAGTCATGAAATGGAGCTTCAAGAAGATGAACCTCATAAAATAGGTAAATCTATTGCTCTTAAGTATAAGTCTGAAAAGACAAAGGCTTATCAAGCAGTGGAAGAATCAGAAGAGTCTGAAGAAGACTCAAACGAAGATGAATTGTCTCTAATTTCTAAAAAGATAAACCAACTGTGGAAACACAGACAAAGCAAGTTTAGAGGGCTAATAAAATTTAAAGGTAGGCATGAGTCTACATCTGATTAAAGAAAATATTCTGGAAAGAAAGTCACCTGCTATGAATGCAAAGAGCCTGGGCATTACAAGAATGAGTGTCCAAATCTCAGAAGATAAATAATACCTAAGAAGGTTTTCAAAGCCAAGAAAGGTCTCATGGAAACGTGGGATGATTCAGAAGAAGAAGATTCTGAGAAACATGCCAACGTAGTTCTCATGGCAAAGACCAACATCATCGAATCATTATCAGAAGACGAATTACTTCTCGATGAAGATTCAGATTCTGATGACGACAAAGGGGTACTTTCTTCTTTATCTCGTTTTGAACTTGAATTAGGACTAGCTAAACTTATGAAAAGGTATCAACTTCTTCTAAGCAAACACAAAAATCTAAAAAAGACTTTTGTGAATGCTTCTGAAACTTCTACTAAGAGTGAACCGAATACTTTAGTTTTAAATGAAAAATTATTTTCTTTAGAAAAATCAAATGCTCTAAAAAGTAAAGTTTCTAAATTATAAGAAGAGATCATGTCCAACATATCTACACAGATGAAATAATTAGATATGATAAAGATTTTCAACACTTCCTTGCTAAAACCATAAATAGAAGCAATATGGTTTCCATGATATATGGAGTTAGTAGAAATGGAAGTAGAGGTTTAGGATACTCAGGGCCATCAAAGCCAATTGGTAAGGCTGAGAGTGTAAAACCAAAACCTCTATCTGAACATTTCATGCTTGCTGGCACTAAATTGGAATGTCTAGAACCAGAAGGTTCAAATTCTGTTACACCATAATCACAGGCACAAAAGGAAACTTATAATCCTTAATATCATGCATAGATTCCAGATGACTATACTGTTGCATAGAAATCCAAAGGTGTAAGAACCTCTGGAAAGACTAACAAGAAAGGACCCAAAGTGTGGGTACCTAAGGATCAAATCATTTATGTTGTAGATATCCTTGAAGATTCCACTGAAACATCAGTCATGGTGGAGCATCGACCAGGACACCTAGCCCTTGTATATGTGTAAACAAATCTGAAATATAGTTTACTTATATTAGTAGATTTTTCTTATCCTAATTATTGACTACTAATTGTTTTTGTTGTGCATGACTAAGTTTGTGAGTGATTGCATACTAAGTATTGTTAGTTAGTAGGACTGTATGTTATTAACTAGGTGCAAACTGGGTACATACATGAGTAAGTATGTGAAATACATAAGTATGTCAATGATTACATGTTGAATTGTCAGTTCAGTTTAAAGCAACTGAATGGGTTGTGCGCAATCATCTAATCTTGATGCTTCTGACTTCTTCTGCCGCTATTGTGCTTAACTCTAATATATGGAAGATTGCTGCTACTAATGCCGACTAAATATTTCGATGAAGACTAGTGTTGCTACTGGTGGATGAAGGTTATTGAATCTAATGGTTATCACTTGTATGAACAAAGTGTTATGGCTTGAAGATTTGACTAAAGTGTTATATCTTAAAGAAGAGTTGTTTTTCCACAATTTGGCAAAGGAGGAGATTGACGTTCTTTGTGATATGATCCTTTGAATTAGCTACATTTTTGTTAAACAACATGCAAAAGTGTTCAAAGTGTTCAAGTTATTCTAGCTTGTAAAAGCTGCATGAAGGTGCGGAAGAGACACATGCTAGACACAATGTTCCAATCTACTACTTGACATCTGGGTCTGACGCATCAGGACTTAACAGGTGTGTTTAGAAAGATTCTCTGATTAAAGATTAGATCACATTTTATTATTATTATTAAGTTAATATGATTATATGATTAGTTGGACAAATGTGAAGATCAAATCAAATTTAAAAATATTTAAATTTAAATTTGTAACAAAGCGAATCATTTCTATTTGTTGAAGATGTTAAAACAACAAATCAAATATTCACATGAACCCGCATTATTTTTGAACGAAATTAAATCAAATATTGAAGAAAATCTTAGAAGAATTGATATATAACAAGAACACAAACTAAGAAATTCAAACATTCAAATTTTTACACTTAAAATCTTTAGAGTGCTAGATTTGGTTATTGCAACAAAAGAAAATTTGAAAGTAAAAGCAAATTCCAATTCTATTTCTATTGCACATGACATAGATATCCTAATACTGACAGGTGTAAAAGTGTGCGATTCCTATCTAGGAATCATTAATTGTCTCAAAGTGAGCAAGCCTATTGTCTGATAATCTTGTAGCATAAGCAGACTTCTTGTATTCAAACCATGTAAACTCTCTATATAATAATCTTTCATTTCCTTTTATGAGACATGGCAAAGGTGCAATTTTCTCAACCAGAGGTGGACCACAGAAATAAATCATAGAGAGTCTAGGTTTGAAACCATTTGTTAAAACTCTGTGCCTCACACTTTTGAATCGTCCATTAGTCATAACCTGTTTTGGTTTTGTGGATAAAAAATGTGTCAGATTCACAAGGCAAAAAAGGTGGCATGCATTATAAATACATACCCCATTTCAATGTAATACTATTAAAACTTGTTGACATGACAAGACTAGAAAAGTTTTCTTCACATGGGGAGATTTTATTTCATAAATAAGAAGAGTGTTGAATTGGAAGAGTACAATGATAGTAATAAATAAACAAATGATTCAGAATTTATTCAAAAAGATACTAAGTAAGTCTCCTGAAAAAGTAAGAGTTTATCTTTATCCACATGTCAACCATTTCATATCTTATCTAAAGGAACAGGAAAAGCTTAAATAAATATTTCAACTATGGTCAAAGCTATCAATGTGTAAAACTAAATAAAACACTTCCTCTTAATATAAGGGGTAAATACTATCATAACAATTAACATTTATTTTATATAAAATAAACCTTTAAGACAATGTTATGTATTAATAAACTAAATATTTTTTATTTGATAATTTAATCAATGAACATTACATTTAAAGACTGAGATCCCATTAATTTATTTTTTTGAGATTCAAAATATTAAGATTATACTAGTAATATTTAATAAATATATCTAAAAAAATTTAATTGTCTTGTAATAATATTTGATTTTATTTTAATTTAAAAATTAAATTTGAGATTACCCTCTAGTATTTAAATTAAAAAAGTTTATTTTAAAATACATGAATAATCAATAAATTATGATTATAGAAATCAAATATATTAATTATTTAATAAATTAAAAAAAAAAATTTATACTCTCTACAATCCTATTTATAAAACAAATTTACATTTTATATTTAATGAATATATTGTATAAGATCTATATATTGTCTAAATATATTATATATTTATTAAATTTTAAAAATAGACATTTTCTTGCAAATAAGACCCGAGTAGAACTAATAAGGATTGAAAAATAATATAGTTAGACTAATATACTTTGATTACTTGTATTATAAGAAAAGAGAGATTGGTGTGTTTTTTTTACCTGAAGAGAATCACCAACATTAACAAAGAATGAAGTGTGATCAGAAGGCACTGAAATCCAACTCTTATCTTTGAGACAAATTTGAAAACCACAAGTGTTGTTTGATCTCAACAATGAAATGATTTGTGGATCTGTGTGCTCACCAAAACCAATCACATTTTGACCATCATTATCATTGTTATTCGACCTTGACTCAGGACATGGAGGGTAATGGTTAAGCCTGAATATGCAATCACTGTCCTTATCATTTACAAGCTTGCTCAACACATTCTTTTCTTCAATGTTCAATCCTTCTGCCATCAGTTCAAGTATCTCACATCCTAACTTTTTCACACTTGACATGTAATCACTCAACAAACATCTGCAACAACAACAATAAAATCATAAATAAAATATTTCTTCAGTGCATATTTATAAGAAAAATTTACTTTTTAAACTCTTTATTAGTTATTAGTTTTAGAGAAGAAATAACATACCGAAGCTTCTCTGAGTCATTATCAAAAGCATGGAAGAGTTTAAAGGAATTGAAGTCTTGATTATTTGAAAGAAGAAGATATTCAACCCAACCAATATCACCGTTTTGTCCAATTTTCTTGTTTCCATACCCAAATGGATTAGCTGGTCCTACTCTTTCCTTTTGATCAAAAGCCATGGAAAAGAACTTGACAGCTTCAGATTCCAATAAAGAGATAGATTCCATTGAGACACCATGGTTGACAACCTTAAAGAATCCAAACTCTTCACATGCTTTTACTATGATGTTCTTTGCATCAGGTTTGGAGAGATCCACTATAGGGATTTCAGGTATGAATGTGGTTTGTTTCAAGTTTCTTAGACATGGATATTGCTCTCTTGTTGATTTTGACAACACAACCATTTTGAAGATGTTTTTTTTTTAAAGAGTTTTGGGAGAGTGAATGAATGTATGAAAGAGGATAGGGGTGATTAGGCTTTAGAGTTATGAGAAGAGGATGGTTGAGGAATAAGGTTTGGGTTAGTTTTATTTATATATTTGAAAAAGGTGAAGTTGTGGGGATGATATTAATGTTATTAATAGAGAGGAAGAAAGAAGCTTGGATTACTCTTCTAATATAGGAATAAACCTATTTTACAAGCAATAGAATTCTAATATTATTATGACTTTTTATCATGGTACAATGTTAGTCAAAATAAATAAATAATTTGAGTACAACTTTACATATTAGTAATTATTAATGGAAGATTTGTTTTCCACCAATAAAAACATTGCACTTTCCTTTTTGACCATCAACTTCAACTCTTCCATTAGCATGGTATGTCAAACAACCTCACAAGTACTCATTGCAACACTATTCTACTTAGAAGCTGCTTTGACTCACAAACAACCGACCATACTTAGAATTGAGAATAGCGTGTGTTCAAAGGTGTGCACACAAAATACACTAATGTATAACTCTACCAATATGAAAGCAGTTTGAGTCACAAAGTTGGATGGCATTAGAAAAGATCATCATTTTTCTTAGAAAAGATTATCACAATATATATGATCTCACACAACATTGAATATTCATAAGAGGAATTTTCTCCCTTCACATGATGGGTTTCTTTTTCACCTATGGTAAAAAATAAAAAATACCTTTAGGTTTCGTAAGTGCACTTACGAATTCACTTATGTGGATTTCGCAAGTGCACTTATGAAATAATCCAAAATTTTATAAAATAAAGTGAATTACGATACACTTGCAAATGCACTTACGCGTGAGTAAGTTAACTTACGAATTTTTATTTAGACGTAATTCACAAATATTTAACACAATTCATACCATTCATTCAACTTAATTCATTCAAAGAAATTACATATTGATGCATAAATTAAATTACATATTATTATAAGCGGAAGTCGTGGATGTTACAACATCTTGATAACATCTTCGAGAAATCGACACATCCATCTCAATCGGACCCTTTATCGTATTGTTGAAAGGTCTCACATAACCTCTAAGTCGCCGCTTCTTTAAACCGGTGAATTTGACTTTTCCTTCAGCATCAAGTGAAGGTGAACGATACTCAAGCTTGACCACCTTGTGATTATTTGGATACTGCAACAGAGAATGCAGTGTTGTAATGAGCTCGTCGTACAGGGTATCCTACGAGAGCCTGCATTGAACCGACGAACGTGCAACAATGAAGTAGACAAATGCAAGGTGTTGATAGGTTTGTGTCATTTTTCTGGTTTTGGTTTGTTATGGAGAATGGAATGGGTTATAGACTCAATTTATAGGCAAGTAGGAGTAATAAGAACCAAAGAAATCTTATCAGGTCACATTTCGCAAGTGAACTTACGAATTACACTAAATCAGGTTAATTCGTAAGTGCACTTACAAATTGTTCCTTGTGTTGTTTTTTTTTTAAAATCCAGGCAGAATTCGCAAGTGTACTTGCGAATTATGCAGGAACGGACTAAAAATCAGTTTTGGCTGAAGCAAAATTATGTTAGTTGGTATTTTAGACATTCAAAATGTTATAGACATAGATAAAACTTTATATATATATATATATATATATGCATTGAAACGTTAAGATTTTACAATGTTTCGACAATACATACAAAAAAAGTTTCGATTACATTCTAAAATGAACCGAAAAAATTATCCCCGCTTAAATCTAAAACCGATTCTTTCTTTGATTGCTCCCTATTAGATTCTCTCAAGATCCATCAAATGGGTGAACTCCGTCATTCTCTCCAAAAATGATCCGGCCAAGTTTTTGCCTCTTTTTTGTGATGTACCATCCATTCCACGGATGTGGTCGGAATAGCACAACCCGATTTTAAATATACTTGAACAAAATGGCATGACCTTAGATAGCCAACACACATGATGCGTCCGAATGGATCAATAGGCGGTGAAGCTTGTAGAGGAAAAAAGTTTCTGAAAAACTATCTTGTCAAGTTGACGCACACCATGTTATAAGCATTTGCTATAAGATGTCCCATTTGGAAGCACATCCATTTTTCAACCGTGCGTGACGGTAACACTTGGAGCTGAGCATGGTGAATTTTATTAAACTTTTCCTTTGTCACGTATAAGGCGTGTAAAGTTCACTATCTGAGGTCAACTCGAGATAAGTTTTTCGAACAAGAATGTGTTGCCTCCATGGCCAAGCAAAGTGGATACGCCCGATACCGCATTACCATCGCCCCACATCCACAATTTTTCAATGTGTTTGTGCATAAATAAAGGCATCTCATTAATGTAAATTATTGATGGTGGAGGTGGTGGTGGTGGAGGTGGTGGTGGCGGTGGTGGTGGTGGTGTCGGTGTCCGAGGTGGTTTGGAAATCCGGGCTCCTTTTTTAGCACTTGTCTTGGATTTTGAGGTTGGAGAATCCGAAAATAATTCATCGATAACTTCGTGATAAGACGGTGTACGCTTGGTTGTACTGTCAACTTGTGAAGTTTTCACCTTTTTTGGTGCACCTTTAGTTTTCGCTAGTTGCGACAGAGGCTTCAAATCGGCTGTTTTCGAAAATGTGACTTTTCTCAATTGTTCTTTAATGTGCAATTTTGTAGCATATTTCGCTTTTGAAAAATGACCTACTTTGATTTTCAACTTGGTTGTGGTGGTAATGTTGGAACTACCTTCCTTTGCTGGCTAGTAATCATCGAAACGAAGCCTTTTCCAATGAGTGCATATCTCATCTATTCGAATAGGGGAATTGAGTTTGATTTTTTTGAAATAATACAAGCACATGGAAGCCCGTAAGTTGTCCGGATTGTACACCCACATTTCAAACTATCGGGTCCCGTTGTTTTCGCTCGTTTTGCTTCATAAAATATAAAATTCAATACCGCCTGAGATATATTGTGAACCAACTGTGCATAAAGAGTCTTGTCTTTGAACCAATGTTCCAATACAGTTTTGCTCCTACTAAATGTTGTTTGAATTTCATTATGTTGGTTTATGAGCATTTGGTTCACAACATACCAATCTCTATATAAGTCACCCTTACTATTACCCAACCACCTCTTCAGAGCTGTATGTGTGGATTCTTCTCTATTAGTTCTTGTGTTCTCCAAATGTCTAACATGGTCCGTCCATGCACACGCCACTTTCTCTTTCACTTGATCAAGAATAGTGGATTCAACATATTTCAAAAAATTGGGATATTCCACACACAAATTCCTAAAGTGGATCACACTCAATATACATCTCTCCAGTAGAAGAATTAAGAATATCAATCCATGCACTCACACCGGATTTGAAAACTTGCCCGTTTTCATATTTCTTCTCTTTGGTGCCAACTGCGAGTTTTAGCTGTGCTCTCACATTTTTTGTGATGTGATACCGACATAGTAAAATGGTTGACGACGGAAATACGGAGGCAACCGCATTCATAAGAGCGTTATCTCGATCGGTGACGATAACCAAATGCATGCAATTTTGATCTTTCAATAAAGTCTTGCAAACACCCAACACCCAAGTGACGTTGTCTTCCTTCTCACATTCCATGAAACAAAAACCAACCGAATATGTCTTGTTTGTATAGGTGACACCAACAATTTCAAGAAGCGGAAGCCTATATTTATTGTACTTGTACGTCGAATCAATGATTAGAACGGTTGGAAATATATTGAACAAATCGATACTTGACGTTTGCGTCCAAAATATATCACCGACACAAACTCTATGTCTTGAAACATAGTTGCTATCGTCCAAACATTTCAATGATTATATCCCATACTATAACCATTGGATGAAATAAAGATGAATTCATAACATAAATAAAATCATAAGAATTCATACATTGGCACCAAGGCCACATCGACATAGTATCTCAACATACAAATCCAACATAGATGAGAATACATAACAAATATCTCATAAAAACAAAAATCCAGATAATCCCCATGTTTCATGACCAGAGCAATGAGTCACTACTTAGTATAAGGAATAAATAGATAAACTCCTCAACTAGTCTCGTGCGAAGCACCGCTATCGTCGAAACCTACACGTTACCCACATAGAGGCAACATCACAACAGAAGGGTGAGAATTCACGTAGTTAATCAAAAGTATATAATTGGAAGTAATATAGAAACAACATCTATTCACGAATTCCACACACTTCAAGTGATATTCCAAAATAACATGATTATACAAACATTCCAAGTATAACATAATCACATTTATCACAATTAGCATAAATGTCACCAATCCAATTAGTTCAACTATTCATATAATCAACATCACAATTCCAATTCACACAATACATATTCATCAATGATTCTTGAGACAACAATGCAATGTGACTCAATATGCATGTGGTACCATTGGGAACAATTTGTTCTGCTAGCTTCAGGTTCATTAACATAGAACCAAAGCCACGCTTTCGATCCAGAAAAGACCAAAGCCACCATTATGAACCCACCGTTTCACTGCTAGTTATCCATTCAAGAAGTGAGGCAAATGTGAACCCAAAGTTTCACCACCTCAATTTTCAAGGTCAACCATGTATGCATGTGCAATTAATCAAGCAACATATGCAAATTAAGATTATCCACCAACCTCAATTATTCAAGCATATCACCATAATTCAACTAATGTGAATTATTCACCAATTGCACAACATCATGTTTCATCAACAACAAGCAATGCACATAGCATATAATATCATCACACATCACAAATAACATATAGTATTCAAGCCAAAACATGTTATTCTCAACAATCCATCCAAAACATAACATACATACACTAATTCAAGTAGCATGCAATCAACGAAGTCGCAACCAACCATGATTCAAAACTCATCAATACAATTATTAGAAATCATGTAAATTAATGATAAATCATAAGCAAGCAAACCCCTAAGCCAAAACATGTAAAATCAGAATATTTATTTTTCTGCATACAGATGACCACGCTCAGCGCCACCCCGCGCGCTTAGCGCCCTTCACGTTATGCAGAAAAATATGCTACGTGACAGCATTTCCCAACCACGAAATCCCATCTCCAAAACAGTTTTAATGCTTATTAATCATCATTTAAACATCATCTAACATGTATGCACTATAGGGAACCTATTCATATCATCAAATCTAGTTTTAATCATCAAAATCCCCAAATTACAACTTCAATTTGAGAATCAAAAACCTAGAATTAGAGATACTCAATCCTATAACATGTTACTAATCACTATCCAAAAACATACAAATGCATAATAATGAAGATTCCCCCTTACCTCTTGAAGATTTGACTTCCTAGGGTTTCACTTTCTCTCCTCTTCTTCTCCTATCTCTTCTCTTCTTTTCCTCTTCCTCTTCTTTCACCAAATGAAAATTCTAATTATGATTTCCTTCTAACCCTTTACTAAATAGGATTTTCTTATTGGGCTTAACACTTAACACCTCCCTATTACTTCCATTCTTAAACTTAGGCCTAATAACCAAATAACCACAATTCTACTCATAAAACTTAATTATAAATAATTTGAATTCCATTTTAAATTACCAAATAAATTAATTATCATATAATATAATAATAATAATAATAATAATAATAATAATTAATAATTAACTATTAAAAATCGGATGTTACACATCGTATGCCAAAGAAGTCTCGCTATCGTGCCATTTGGTGATATTCGTTGGTTAGTTTGGGTATTCTCTGGTTAGTTCTATTAATATTCTAGATTAAAGGAGTGAAAATTATACTCATCTCGTGCTAGACCCTAATCATATCATGGTTACTATCATCCATATGTTGCCTAAATCTTGATTATTTGTTGTAAGTAGGCATTTGGGTAAAAGACCTATATTTTGGGTGTTTGGACCACATTATTCATCGGACCCGGATCCTTGGATTGGGGAAGAGGTTGTTATGTTATGCAACCCTTCCATAAGCGAAGTTGGCATTCTATATGGTGGATTCTCCTTGAGGCCTAAAAGTTTTGAAACCCGAGGCTGAGGTTGAGTGGGCTTGAGTTCCTACATATGATGGATAGGACCTTGGCACATTTGTTGGTATCTCCGTGGGTGAAGGCACCATATTCAATTCGTGGCGTAGTGTTTGTGAATACAAGTATGTGCAATTTGGGATTACACTAGATTTCTCATCGAACTAGAAGCGGTATCCCTCAGGGATTTTTGCCCATCTTGGCTATTTATGTTAGCCATTCTTTTGGTATATTTGTTTTGGGTAATGCTTGATTACTGTTAGTTATCTTACCACTTCGAAGGTTCATATAACGTCACCAATCTAGACTCGAAGGTTATACAAAAAACAAAATCTAAATATTTGCTCCTAAATAAACACAAAATGTTGACATGTTCCACGGGTGTGCCAATTTATTCTGATGATTTCTAGTAAACAACGCTAGTCTTCCAAATTGAAATAACTTTGATAACTTATAGGATAAACTAGATTGATCCTAGGACATGTGTCTACGTTTTGATATTAAAGTTATATTATGAACGAGATTTGTTATCTTTCTAACTATGATTCGAAAAGGCTTAAAGAATATGAATAAAAATGACTTCGATTAAGACTGTAAAGCGAAGTAAATGTTGTTTAAAAGTAATATAAAAGACTTGCAAAGAAATGATACAAGAAATATAAAGAACTTCGAAATAAATGAATTCTTACTGAAAGAGTGAATTGATACTGGAATCTAAATAACATTAAAAGTAAAAGACTTTTGATTAATTCATAAATAGAAATGGTGTTTATATACGTTCATTGCTTTGCAAACTCTTTTCTCTAACACTTTTGAGTATATATGAGTTTCTGTACAAAATGAACACCCCGAATCCTAATGCTAAGACTCATATTTATATTAATTAGACTCCTAACGGTCTTGTCATAGAATCATTCCACGTTTCAAAGACTGTCTGTCTTCTGAATTCTCTTGCTTTCATGTGTCCTCTTATGAATAACGCTTCAAATTCGAATTCGAATTCTCACTTGCTGTAGACGTTAAACCTTCATTTCGAATTCGAATCTTCAACGGATACAACTGATTCAAATTTTCTTTTTAAACGAAACATAACATTTGGACCTTATTTCTCTTCATTCAAATAAAAGCCCAAAAATAAAACCTACTAACTCAAACCAGTTTGTTTATCGAAATCGCCAGCCAACAAAATGCAACACCTTTGAGATCCTTGAAAAACTAATATGTTCTATGGAAGAGAAGCATGATGTTGTACTCTTTTTCCCTTATTAAGGTTTTTATCCCAATGAATTTTTTCTAATAATTTTTAACGAGACAATAAATGTTCCCATAATTATTTTCAATAAGACTTCAACAAAGCACCATAACAGATATTTCAAAAGCAGGAGTGTTATAATAATAAAAAATTAATATATTTACTATTTGAAATATCTTGTGAACAGTGAATATATCCCATCTATAAAAAATTGTCAACTTGACACAATAACATAAATTTTACATTTACAATTCAAGTCCTATATATACCACGCTCTGGGTTATGTAAATACATAAAAATTTCAAAGACAAATAATATAGTCTCATCTCTGTATATTCTTAATTTGTCTCAAATATTAGTTTTTTTTATCAACAAGTGAGATATTTTGAAAATTGTTTTTGAAATGTGGCACTTTCAATTCGCATCCATAAAATTCTCACTAGAAAAATTAAAATGAGACATTTTGGAAAATATTTTTAAAACGTGACACTGAGAATTTTTTAGGTTCTTTTAATAAACATGTTTATTATAAATCAGTCATTTTCTTTAAACCCTTTTAATGTCAATATCTCACATTAAGTGTATCTTGGACTTTTTTCTATAATTGTACTACATGATGAACTGAAATGATGATCACGTAATTTAAAATTATGACTTCGTCAAATCAATTATTTAGAGAACTTTTAATTCCATACGGCATGCATCAAATAATGTATGAAGAAAAAAAAAACTATATGTAATATTCAAATCCTACAGAGAGTAGGAGGGTAGGTCTACTAGTTGGTTAAGGCATTTGGGAGAGGGCAGGTCTGTTCGTTGGTTAAGAGCATTTGGGCACACTCAGAGGAGATTGGTTTGTTAAATCAAACTGATATTCTAAAAGTTGTACAACCACAGACTATCCAATAATCCGACCTATTTCTCTTTGTAATTCCTTATATAAAGTTGTCAGCAAGGTTCTTGTCACTAGATTGAAGCAAAGTATATCTAAGCTTGTGTCTCCCTTTCAAGCAGGTTTTATTCCAGGCCGTAACATTCATGAAAACATCGTTGTCGCTGAAGAAATTATGCATAGCATGCATCACAAAAAAGGCAAGACAGGATTTTTCGTTATCAAAGTAGATCTTGCCAAGGCTTATGATAAGTTGAATTGAGAATTTATTTGGCGTGTTTTCAAATTAAGCTTCAAAAGCTATGATTCATTGATTATGCATGCGGTTACAAGTGTGGAGACGCATGTTAAATGGAATGGTGTGCACAGAGAATATTTTTGGCCTCAGGGTGGGATACAACAAGGGGATTCAATTTCGCCGTATCTTTTTGTTTTGGGGATGGAGAAATTGTCTCATCTCATTTTACAAGCGGTGCAAGAGAAAAAGTGGGAGCTTATGTGGTTGGGCAAGGTTGGTCCACTATCGTCGCACCTTATGTTTGCGGATGATCTATTGCTTATTGGAAGGCGACGAAGACACAAATGGAGAGTGTTTTGAATCTGGCACATTTGGTTTAATGTCGGGCAAGAAGTCAACAACGACAAGACATGTATTATGTTTTCGCTAATGTTCCACGAGTATGCAACACACTCCTTCATATTTCTTATTTTCGGAGGTGTTGATTTGGGAAGTACCGGAATTCCTCTCAAAGGACGATCTCTTCACAAGCATGATTATCGATTCTTCGGATAGTCTTGCCGAAGCTTCGGGATGAAAAACTAGAACTTTTCGTTAGTCGGTCGTATCACACTTGCTAATAGTGTAATGCAAGCGATCCCTATTTATCCAATGATGCCAGATATGCTTCCAAAAGGTACTATATATATATGCTATAAATAGATTACAAAAGAATTTTATTTGGGAGACACTCCAGAAGAAAGCCTTTTATGCGGTGTCGGAACACAACGACGACGAAAATTGTAGGATGTTTATGTTTGCGTAATTTGGAAAGGATGAATGTTGCTTGTATGATGAAGTTGGTTTGGAAGCTCACTCATTCCAATACTTATATGTGGATGTTGTGTTAAAATGCAAGTATAAAGTAAAACGAGTGGATGATGTTGTATGTCGCGATAGTGCGTCGAAATTATGGCGGGACTTGGTTCGGTATATCGTGATCTAAGTATGGTACTTGGAGTGGTAACAGAGCGATGGCGACGACTTGGGGTGACTGTTGGATAAAGCAGGTCCGTTGTTGTTGATTTGGATGTTACTATTCGCTAAAACTTCCTGCCAAGGTTCGAGATCTTGTTACGACTCACGGGAATGGAATTGGCCTCTTTTATCCCCGTGGTTACCAACAGGAATTCTAGATAAGCTACACACAGTGCTGCCTCCTAAGGAGGATTATGGTTCTGATGTTTTTCTTTTTGCAGGTTTCCCTGAGTCTGGTTTTGTGGTTAGCGAAGCTTATCAATTGTTGGAGCCGACTTATACTTATCCTTCGAGGCAGCGATGGCAACATGTTTGGAAGTTGCGAGTTCAAGAACGGGTTCGCGTTTTGGTCCGGTTGATGTGTCATGATAAATTATTACATAATTATAACAAATCTTTTCGAGGGCTTGGCGGTGCGGCATGCCAATTATGTGGATGTGTCGTGGAGGATTTGTTACATGTTATGCGTGATTGCTCGAAGGTGCGTAGGCTTTGGTTACAACAGGTACCTCTTGTTCTCAAATCCATCTTCTTTACAACATGCTTAGAGACGTGGGTTGTAACACCCGTTTTATTTAATATTATATTATATTAATATTTTTGAATTATTGTTTGGCGATTGTTTTGGCGACGAAAATAATTATATTAATTAATATATCTATTAATTTATCTAGCGACGTCGTGTTCGGTCCGGGTTTTATTCCGTTCGGTTCGGTAAATTATTATTCGGATCCGATATTTAATTTCCCAAAATTATTTTAATTGATTGAATAAATAATATTGGTAAATATTATTAATGTGTTATATTGTAAGAATTGGTTAGGGGTGTGAGGAGTAATCGATGAGAATTGGGTTTTCAACTAAGAAACACATTATAAACCATTTCTCCTCATTTTCTTTCCATTCATAACACACCAAGCCAAACAAGAGCAAGAGAGGAAGTTGTAAGGAAACAACTTTATAAAACCCTTTCCTTTGTTTTCTTTCCTTTTCCAACAACAAAATCCTAACATAGAAGCTTGAGAGAAAGAGAGGGTTTCGAGAAGAAGAAGAAGAAGAGGAGCAAGAGCAAGCATGAAGTTGGAGTTTTGTTGGAGCATATTGAATCATCCAAGCTTGTGAGGTGACGAGTTTGATTTTCCACTTCCTATGATTAGGGTTTTGATACATATATTGTGGATTTGTGATGAAAATTGGTGTTGTGTGTAACACCCCATCTAAATACCCCGAATATATTAACTAAATTAATATCCTAAATCATCTTTAATCAGAGTTAACACGGTATAATACGGGATGTCACAATTAATAATTAAAACAACTTCATTCAAACAGTAGCCATGCTACACTGAGGATCAACATCCAAATAAATTTTCAACCAATTTAAGACCATGTCTTACACAAATGAAAATATCATCAAAAAACCTAATAATTCACTCAACATTATTCCCACAAAGTTTTAAATAAACAATAAACCAATGTCTAACTCATCTAACGTTCCCGTTGTTACAACCTAATCGAGCATGACACGACACGCGGACTAAACGATAAGCTCTAGAGCCATCCTCACCGACTCCTCAGCTGCTAACTCAATCTGAAATGGTAAAGTAAGGGTGAGACTTCTCATAATTAAAGCATATTATAAATCTTTCAATCAACAATATAATACAAGCACATTATTCCACCACTTAATACCAATCAGAATCCAATACACAATCATAGTCATACAATTCATCATACATCATCAATCAACAATAAAGGCATTGCAACACTGGAAGACATCCTAGCATGTTACAATCCTATGCAAACACTAATGCAGACTCAATGCATGCGGTACCGACTTCGTGACCAAGTCACCCAACACTGATCCATCATCATTCGGATACAGTTCCATCGATTCGTCCATAACCACTCGGACACGAATCCAGCCTAACCACCCATCCTCACTCGGGTATCGGTTATCGGCAATCCAAGTCAAATTCCGCACAATGGGAATTAACTTCACCAAAATAATGCATATGCACGCACATCAATAACATGCAACATTAATCAGTCTATGTATACATTCATTTAACATAACTGAATCACCAAAATCAACATGATACATTAACAATCATGCATACATCTAACATCAGCATAACATGCAAAACAATCAATCAGGATATCTAAACCAATCATGCATACATCAAACAATAGCATAACCATGCTATTTCACCTACACATTATCAGTATCCTCATCACCAAGTACATCAGCTACATATACATCGTCATTATGTATTAGCTAATAATCATCATCTTTAGAAATTATACCACTTTCCCAAAATAATTTCAAAATTTCTAAAATGTTTTCATTTCATAAGATAGAGCATTGAATTTAGAAAATAACGTCCAAAACGGAGCTCAAAACGGACTTACGGTTTGAAAGTTATGAATTTTTGAAGTTTTGAAAAATTGGAAAAATGCACCTGGAACCGGTTCCTACCGAGCGGAACGGTTCTGAAAGTTGAAAATACCCCGATTTTGAATGGGGAACCGGTTCCGTCATATGGGAACGGTTCCTATAAATGTCATTTTACGCACTTTGACATCCTTCCATTTTCAATTAAACCCATTTTACCCATACGAACTCCATCATGGAAACACTAAAATACATCATTTGGCATCATCTATCTCATCAAACAACATATTTCCATCATCTATTTTCATCTCGACACTCTAATCATATTCCATACATATTTGACTGATCGACACCTATAGGGACACATTCATGGAACCTAGAATTTCACAATTTCAAATTCCTACATGCTATAACTCATATCATCAACATCAAAACCTATAATAAGCCATAATCATCGAAATCACCCTTACTGTGGTTTCTTGAGATTTTGAGCTCTAGGTCTTTTCCTTCTTTCCTTCTCTTCTCACTTCTCGTAGCCTTGTTTTCTCAAATAAATCTATTTTCCTTCTTTTCCTTATTTCATTCCTTTTATTCCTCTTATTTCCTTTTAATCATAAATAAATAAAATAATATCACTTTCTCCTCCAATTAATTCCATCATTAATCTTAATAATCCAACTTATTTAAATAAATTATGTTCTCAATTAAATAATTAATTAAAATCATAAACATTTAATTATTGAATTATTTTGGGGTGTCACAACTCTCCCAACTTAAAGAGTTTTAGTCCTCGAAACCATACCTCAGACGAATAGTTCGGGATACGAGTCCTTCATCTGACTCTCCAGCTCCCAAGTGACATTTCCATCAGCTGGTCCTCCCCAAGCCACTCTCACGAGCAATCTCTTTGCCCATGGCTGTTCAACTTCCGATCCTCAATTCTCAGGTACCGCTTCAGTTAAATTCTCTCGTGCACATATATCACCCGAATCTCATGAGACGGATCAGCAATGTACTTCCTCGGTTGGGACACGTGAAAACATCATGCAGATTCGCAAGTGGCGGCAAAGCAATCGATATGCAACCTTCCCAACTCTTTGGTAATCGAAAGGACCAATAAATCGCGGAGTCAACTTCTTTGACTTCAAGCTCGACCAATACCGTCATCGGAGTAACTCGCATAAACACATGTTCTCCTTCCTTGAACTCAAGATCTTTTCTCCTCTTATCATGGTAACTTTTCGGCGACTAGAAAGTCCTCATCTTCTCTGAATCATCTTAATCTTTTCGAAGTTTTTGAACTATTTCGGTCCAATCAGATTCTCTCGGTTTCATACCAACACAATGGTGTTCGACACCTCCTACCATACAATGCCTCAAGCGGACCATACCAATACTGAGTGAAAGCTATTGTTGTAGGTAAACTCAATCAATGAGATAGCTATCCCAAGCTCCACCCTTCTCTAACACACGAAGCTCTCGGCAAATCTTCCAACGGAATCGTTCTTTCAATCGACCATCATCTGCGGATGATAAGCGGAACTCAAACGCAACTTGGTACCCAAGGCTTCTTGCAACCCTGTCCAGAACTTAGATGTAAACCTCGGATCTCGATCCGACACAATGCTAGACGGAATACCATGCAAACTCACAATCTTCTCGACATACAATTCTGCTAACCTCTCCATCGGATAATCCATTCTTATCGGAATGAAGTGAGCAGATTTTGTCAACCTATCCACAATAACCCAGATAGAATCGCAATTCTTAGCTGTTCTTGGCAAACCAGACACAAAATCCATTGAGATTCCATCCCACTTCCATTCTGGAACAAACAACGGCTCCATCAACCCTGATGGTTTCTGATGTTCGATTTTCGACTTCTGACAAACCAAACAAGCATACACAAACTCGCAATTTCCTTTTCATTCCGGCCACCAAAACAACTTCTTCAAATCATGATACATTTTAGTAGCAGGATGAATACTTAACCGCTACGATGCCCTTCTTCCAAAATACTCTTCCTAATCTCGGCAGATCCGGAACACGGACCCGATCACCAAATCATAACACCATTCTCGTCAATTGGAACTCGCCTCCTTGACCTTGGTTGATCAATGTCAACTTATCAACTAAACCAACATCGATCATCCATTTCGATCTCTTCGAGAATACCACTAGTCGACTAACATACCCATTTCACCTATTCGGAGTGGTTTCACAAACCAAACTTAGATCTATTGCTCAACCAAATCTAACTCACGAACCATTAACATCGACATGTGCAAAGACTTTCTACTCAAGCATACGCCACCACGTTTGCTTTACCGGGATGATAATTCAAACCGAAATCATAATCTTTTAAGAATTCTAACCATCTTCTGCGCCTCGTGTTCAACTCCTTACGATCGAAGAGATACCTGAGACTCTTATGATCAGAATACTCAAACCGAGAACCGTGTGGATAATGTCTCCACAACTTCAAAACAAACACAACATTTTGCCAACAAATCACGGGTCGGATAATTCCTTTCATGCACTTTCGGTTGTCATGAAGCATAAGCCACAACCCTTATCTTGCATCAACACCACTAATCCCATCAGCGATGCATCACAATACACCACAAAGACTTAGTCGGATCGGTAAAATCAAGAGACTTGTCAACCTCCTCTTGACTCTTGGAATCCTTTCTCACCTCGACATCCCAAACACTGACCCTTCTGGTCAACTTAGTCAACGGTAACGCTAGTTTGGAAAATCCTCAATAAACTTCCGATAATAACTGCAGACCCGGAAAACTACGGATCTCGAAGCATTCTTGGCGCTTCCCGAGACACGCTTCTACTTGTAGGATCCACATCAATTCCATTCTTGGAAATTACATGACCAAGAAAACTCACCTCCTCAACGGAATTCACACTTGGACAACATAAAGCTTCTTTTCTTTCAACAATTCCAATACAACTCACGAGATGCTACGCATGCTCCTCATCACTCTTGAATAAATTAGAATATCGTCAATAAACACCACGAACTTATCGAGATCGGATGAAATATCACATTCATATACTCCATGAAAACACGGTGCATTTGTAACTCAAAGCGGCATCACGGAATATTCATAATGCCCATACCTCGTTCTAAATGCGTTTTCGAATATCCTCCGACTTCACGAATCGATGATATCCGATCTCGGATCAATCTTCACACAAGCTCCAGCGAGTTGATCCATCAAATCATCAATTCTCGGCAAGGATACCGATTCTTGATCGTAACCTTATTCAACTGTCGGTAGTCAACACATAACCTCATTGAACCTTCCTTCTTAACCAATAACAGGTTACGTGAAACACTTGAATAATTGCTTCTCAACAATTCCTCTAACGCTTCTTGATTCAACCAATTCGGATGCCGACATGCGATAGGCGCCATCGACACCGGACTAGTTCCAGAATCAAATCTATAGTAAACTCTCCTCTCTCTCGTGGCAATTCACTAACGTCTTAGGAAACACCTCACGGAAATTCATTCACTTGGCAATCCATCACCTTTTGCTTTCCTTCCGCTATTAGAATACAACATAAACACACTGCCATCCTTCATTAAGTTCATCGGCGACATAATCTCATTTTCGATCTTAACCTCTTGGGAAAATGACCGTCTTCTCAAGCAGTTGATTTGGTTGAATTCCAGCAGTTCATTCAAGGATGATATCAAGTTGTTCTAGCGGTAGGCACTAAATCCATACCAAACCCTATCAAAATCACAGGACAATTTCTACAAACATATGAAGTAGTCCTTTGAACCGGCAGGAGTATCAATAACCATACTTATCCATATTAGAAATTTCCAAATTCAATCTCTTAGCACAATCTAGCAATAAAAGAATGCGTAGCTCGGTATCAATAATCGCAATCAAAGGTATGCCATTAATAAAACATGTACCTTTAATCACCGATCATCGGTTTTGTCTCGATCGGACAATGCAAACACTTTACCACCGACTTGCTCTTTCTTGAGTTTTGGGCGAGGGCGGGTATGACCCTCTTCACCACAGTTGTAACAAGTCACCACCTTTACTGCAATCATTGGCCACATGGCGAACTTCACACTTGAAACACTTCTTATCATTGCTCTTACGGTCCACCATACGATGTCTGTCTCACGCACTTATAGCACCTAGCGGAAGAACTAGAATCTCCTCCACTAGATTTCTTCCAACTCTTGGACCTCGATTACTCCTATCATAAGGCTTACCACGATCAATACATTGTTTACCTTTTCTATCAACATACCCTCGAGCATTTGACTTAGTGTTAGCAAGATCCTCCTCAAAATCCTACTACAATCAACGGATCGGAAAATCTTCGGATCGCGATGCCGATACCTGCTTAATCTCGTCACGTAAACCATTCTCAAACTTGATACATTTGGAAAACTCTCCATCGCATCGTTAGGATAATGAGCATAATACTTCGCTAACTTCGAGAAAACTTGAAGCATACTCAGGCAGTCTTATTGCCTGCTTGAGCTCGAGCTCAATCTCCTTCTTACCTCGACATCCTCGGAAAATACCTCCTCGGAAAAGCTCTCACGAACACCCAATTCAGCATAGCATCTTCTTCGATTCATTCGGGTAGCAACCCACGTCATCGCTTCCTCGACCAACATGTGAGTTCCATATCTCACCTTGACTCTTACGCAATCAATCACTCACGAAGATCCTCTCGATCTCCTTGACCATTTCGAGCACCTTGGATCATGTGCCTTTAAACAATGGAGGATTGTTCCTCGAAAATTCCCCAATTGTGCATCGGCGCAATCACGCTCACTGGCCCTCCAGTACTCAATGACATTCCCAAAGCCTCGTGATAGCGACATCATTCCTTCCGTTACCTCTTTCGGCCATTGTTCTATAAAATAACAAAACAATCTACATGACAGTATCGGCGGTGTCACTTCACACTAGTCGCATACTAAAGGATAACGACAGACAAGACCGACTATATACCACTGTTGTAACACCCCATCTAAATACCCCGAATATATTAACTAAATTAATATCCTAAATCATCTTTAATCGAGTTAACACGGTATAATCGGGATGTCACAATTAATAATTAAAACAACTTCATTCAAGCAGTAGCCATGCTACACTGAGGATCAACATCAAATAAATTTTCAACCAATTTAAGACCATGTCTTACACGTGGAAAATATCATCAACCAAATAATTCACTCAACATTATTCCCACAAAGTTTTAAATAAACAATAAACCAATGTCTAACTCCTCATCTAACGTTCCCGGTGTTACAACCTAATCGGAGCATGACATGACGACACGCGGACTAAACGATAAGCTCTAGAGCCATCCTCATGACTCCTCATTGCTAACTCAATCGAAATGGTAAAGTAAGGGTGAGACTTCTCATAATTAAAGCATATTATAAATCTTTCAATCAACAATATAATACAAGCACATTATTCCACCACTTAATACCAATCGAATCCAATACACAATCATAGTCATACATTCATCATACATCATCAATCAACAATAAAGGCATTGCAACATGGAAGACATCCTAGCATGTTACAATCCTATGCAAACACTAATGCAGACTCAATGCATGCGGTGCGACTTTGACCAAGTCACCCAACAGATCCATCATCATTCGGATACGGTTCCATCGATTATCCATAACCACTCGGATACGAATCCAGCCTAACCACCCATCCTCACTCGGGTATCGGTTATCGGCAATCCAAGTCAAATTCCGCACAATGGAATTAACTTCACCAAAATAATGCATATGCGCACATCATAACATAACATTAATCAGTCTATGTATACATTCATTTAACATAACTGAATCACCAAAATCAACATGATACATTAACAATCATGCATACATCTAACATCAGCATAACATGCAAAACAATCAATCAGGATATCTAAATCAATCATGCATACATCAAACAATAGCATAACCATGCTATTTCACCTACACATTATCAGTATCCTCATCACCAAGTACATCAGCTACATATACATCGTCATTATGTATTAGCTAATAATCATCATCTTTAGAAATTATACCACTTTCCCAAAATAATTTCAAATTTTCTAAAATGTTTTCATTTCATAAGATAGAGCATTGAATTTAGAAAATAACGTCAACAGGCTCAAAAGCGGACTTACGGTTTGAAAGTTATGAATTTTTGAAGTTTTGAAAATTGGAAAATGCACTGGAACCGGTTCCTACCGAGCGGAACGGTTCTGAAAGTTAAAATACTTAGCCCCTGATTTTGAATGGGGAACCGGTTCCGTCATATGAGGAACCGGTTCCTACATGATAAAATGTCATTTTCGCACTTTGACATCCTTCCATTTTCAATTAAACCCATTTTACCCATCGAACTCCATCATGGGAAACACTAAAATGCATCATTTGGCATCATATATCTCATCAAACAACATATTTCCATCATCTATTTTCATCTGACACTCTAATCATATTCCATACATATTTGACACAATCGACACCTATAGGGACACATTCATGGAACCCTAGAATTTCACAATTTCAAATTCCTACATGCTATAACTCATATCATCAACATCAAAACCTATAATAAGCCATAATCAGTCGAAATCACCCCTTACCTGGTGGTTTCTTCGAGATTCTGACGCTCCTAGGTCTTTTCCTTCTTTCCTTCTCTTCTCACTTCTATGTAGCCTTGTTTTCTCCAAATAAATCTATTTTTCCTTCTTTTCCTTATTTCATTCCTTTTATTCCTCTTATTTCCTTTTAATCATAAATAAATAAAATAATATCACTTTCTCCTCCAATTAATTCCATCATTAATCTTAATAATCCAACTTATTAAATAAATTATGTTCTCAATTAAATAATTAATTAAAATCATAAACATTTAATTATTGAATTATTTTTGGGGTGTCACATTGTGGTTTTGAGTTGGGTGTTTGATTGTTTGATTTCCATTTCTTATAGTTAGGGATTGGTGGATTTAGTTTGAATTGGGAGAAAAAAATTGATAGATGGTTTTTAGAATTTTGCTGAGTGATTGTTGAAAAAAGAAAATAATTTAGAAGAGTTGAATTTGGTATAGAGAATATGGGTGTGTTTTTAGTGTTGTAGTGTTTGGTAAATGGAAGTAGAAATAGAAATGAAATTAGAAAAGAAAAAAAAAGATGGAAACTGTGAAACCAGCAAAACACAGGTATTGAAAGAAATATAATGGAAGAACAAGGGGGTTGGGACGGTCACCTCATGAATGAGGCCCCCGCCTCCTTTTCATGTACATATATGGGACGTAGTCCCTTTGTGAAGAGAAGGAAACGACAAATGGAAAGTATACGTGTTTTGCTGTAACATTGAATTTTTGTTTTCTGTGGAATGAAATGTTACCTGCATAATTTCCCTGTAATGGCTACTGGTTTTTTTTTAAATCCTTAATTCCAGCTAGTAAACCTTGGCAACCATAAAATATAATTAGGGGATAAGATAACCGATTAAATTTAGAACCCGATTATGTTTCGATTTTCGATTTCGGTAAATTCGATTTTCGATTTCAGTAATAGCTAAGTTTGACGTGTAGAATTTAGTGGTGAGGTTAGTTTTCAAAATTACGAGTTTTTGAGACGACCGAAATAGGCCAATTTACGGTAAAATTGAATCGGATGTGTTTTAGTAGATTTAAGGCGCGTATGGACAATCCGGTTTCGGCGTTGACGATTATGATTAATAGGTTGTTAGGAATGACTTTCGACGATTATAGGTGTTTGACTATTTTCCCGTTTTCGGAATTTAGTGAATTAATTGATAATGATGCGGTGTGAATAAACGTAAGATTTGCGACAGTGTATTTATTGATGAATACTTGTTGATATGTAATGCGATGATATATGTTTTTGTACATGATGATGTGATGATGAAATTGATGTTGTTAATAAATGCTTCGGTTTGTGAATGCATGACTTTTGGTGAATTTATTAGTGATGTTTGCATAATGCAATTATGATGCGATGATATATTTATCTTGTTTTGGATAAATTATGGCGATGTGGGCTTTATGCCAATTTGGATGAGCGATGATGATGTTTTTGTGTTGTGTTGTTTTATTGTCGAGTCACATACATTTCATAGCGAAGAGGGCTTTTAAGCGATGATGGCTTTTATGCGCGATGATGGCTTTTATGCGGCGAAGATCGGCTTTATGCCAAGTGTCCCTAATTACGGACAAAGCGATGGGTACCACATGCATAACATAGTCGTGTCTCATGGAGTCCATTATGTTTATTTTGGAGTCTTTTGGTATTGAGTCTTCCTTGATGACTTATGATGAATTGCGATGTATATGATATCTGTTTTGAGATGATTTTTGTGTTGAACCTAAATTGATTGTGATGTGGTAATGTCATGAAAATTATGCGATGGATATAACATGACGAAAAAGCGATGATGGGCTTTTATGCCAAAAGCGATGATGGGCTTTTATGCCAAAAGCGAAGATGGGCTTTAGCCAATTTGTGATGATTTGTTTATGTTGCTTATGTGATTAACATTGTTTGATATTGTTGTTTGATTATTGTTGTGATAATTTCGTGGTGATGAACGTTTATGTGTTGTTGCGACGCTTTATGACGACGAGGTTATGGTGATATAGTGTAAATTATACACCTTAGGATGACGAGTAAAGTAAGTGAGTTCTGATTATGTGTTGGAATTACACTTATTAATCTACACCCTTTATAATTCGAAACTATATATATATATATATATATATATATATATATATATATATATATATATTATCATGCCCTTAATTATATGTTTTGGATTATCTCACCCTTTACTTGTTTCGTCGTTACCTATATATTGGTAACGTGCAGGTTATGAAGACGGAGTTTATAGTTGCTGTTAGTCGAGTCGGTGTCGCTCTGATATGTAGCACTCGGGGGGAATATTTATGTCTTGTTATTGTTCTTTAGTTGTTATTCCTTTATGTATAGGAATCATACTTTATGAAAATACGATTGGTTAAGGAAGTTTAATAAAGAAGATGTTTTGATGTTTATGAATCAATTTATGTTTCCCGATGATGCTATGTATCCGAGATGTAGACTTTAAATCAAATTGTTTAAAGTGAATTGGTTTTGATGGTGTGACGCCTCAGTATTTAATTTATGAAAATTTTAATTACTCTGATTTGATTTTTGCATATAAAACTTTGGGTAGAATTAGGGTGTTACATGGATGGATATGAATTTGACTTATAACAATAATTGGAGTAGTTTATGGGCGACAGGATGTCATCAACTATGGAAATGGCGGAATTTGGAGTTGCATGAACCAACGTTTAGTAGACCTTTAAATCAGGATCATCATGTATCGTTGGTTCAAAAGGCTTATCACCAAGCCATGCAGAGTATTGCCATAGGCATGAATATGGTAAGGTGACAGATCTCGATATAATGGGTGCCTCCAGTGCCAGGTTGGATCAAGCTCAATATAGATGGATCTTGTAGGGTAGACAATATTTCCAGTTGTGGTGTAATTCTTAGAGATGGTAACGGGGAGTGCAATTGTGGACTCTATAAATATTTAGGTGTTTGTAGTAGTTTAAAGGCGGGGGTTTAGGGCCTATATCATGGCCTGGTTCATGCTCGGGACTTAGGGTGTCAAAAAGTGGAGCTGAATGTGGATTCTTTGGTATTGATTGACATTTTAGATACCAAGAGGGTGCCGAATATGGAGTGTTCTTCATTGGTTCACCAAATATGGATAATCATTGCGGAATTTCAACAGGTGAAATGGCATCACATTTTCAAGGAAGCTAATAAATGTGTTGATGTTCTGGCCAAGTTTGGAGCTGTTAGTTTTGATAGTTTATTTTTTGCTGATGTTTTTCCTAGTTTCATTAGGCATGTCTTATGGTTTGATAAGTCCGGACTTCCTCTCTATAGGGTTGTTTGTCTGTAATCCTTATATGTGGGCTTAGGCCCTCTTTTTCCTCAAAAAAATAAATTCAAATCCTACATCTTGTACCTATATTCCTCGTATAATTGGTTCAAGGAGCAAGATTCCTCCTTGAGCTTATGCTAAAGGTTCAACTTTCAACCCAAGTTGCAACATTTATTTAATTGAAAGGGAAGAATCATTTTAGTCCATCACAATAATTAGAGAGTTCAAATTAGTCCATAAGAAAAAAATGGTCTCTATTTAATTCCTTACAAAATTTAATCGAACTATGTTAGTCCTTCTCTTATATTTTTTTCAAATCGATATTTTTCCTACTTTTGATCCGTGACTAGATCCATGTGTATTATTTTAATTACGTGGACTTATTTTTTTTTCAATTACTTTTTTCAATGTGTTTTCTTTATTTCAACTTACAAATAAGAATTATATCAATACATTTCTTATTATTTTTTAATTATTAGGAAAATTATATACATTTTGATCTCTAACAAAAAAAACCCTTTTTAATTCCTAACAAAATTTGTTTGAGTCATGTTTGTCACAAATTTTAAAGTGAATATAAATCTGATGAATTTTGTTGTGAACATAAGTCTTGAAAAGCGATGAAATTTGAAGTGAATATAAATGTTAGAAAATATGATGAAATTTGAAGTTAACATAAATATTAAGAATATCTAGTGAAATTTAAAATGAATATAAATTTTAAGAAAATAAGATGAAATTTGAAGTGAACGTAAGTCTTCGGAAAATTTGATGAAATTTATGTGAATATATGTCTTTCGAAAATATTGTGCAAATTGAAGTGAACATAAATCTTAAGAAAATATGATGAAATTTAAAGTTAACATAAGTCTTCAGAAAATATGATGAAATTTAAAGTGAATATAAATCTTAAGAAAATTTGGTAAAATTTGAAGTGTATATAAGTCTTAAGAAAATCTTGTGAAAATTGAAATGAACATAAATCTTAAGAAAATATGATGAAATTTGAAGTGAATATAAATCTTAAGAAAATATGATGAAATTTGAAGTGAACATAAGTCTTCAGAAAATCTGATGAAATTTGATGTGAATATAAGTCTTCAGAAAATCTTGTAAAAATTGAAGTGAACATAAATCTTAAGAAAATATGATGAAATTTGAAGTGAACATAAATCTTAAGAAAATATTATGAAATTTGAAGTAAACATAAATCTTAAGAAAATATGATGAAATTTGAAGTAAATCCAAATGCATTACATGGAACAAAGTGCAGCTACATTAATTTCCACAATTTTGTTTATAATAGTGATGCTACTTGATAAAACAAGATAACTATACATTCTTATTTGTTTTTCTATAGTGTGCTCATGACAAAACAGTATAGATTACGGATACTTAGTTTTGAAGTTTATTAAAGAAATCCTTCAAATGAATCAAATAGAGATTCCAGTCACGATATCGATTTATCACTTAGGATTTGTTTTATTATTTATCGGATATTTCATATAATTTATTATTTTTAACTAAATCATGCATATTATGTTTTGTTATGTAGTACTTGATGAACACAAGTGTGGATATTACATGAAACTTCATTGGAAGAAATCATAGAGAAATTGTGTCAATATCTTATTTGAAATGAATATAAATCTTAAGAAAATAAGATGAAATTGGAAGTGAACATAGGTCGTCAGAAAATATGATAAAATTTTATATGAATATAAGTCTTCAGAAAATCTTGTGAAAATTGAAGTGAACATAAATCTTAAGAAGAGATGATTTAATTTGAAGTGAATATAAATCTTAAGAAAATATGATAAGATTTGAAGTGTATATAAGTCTTCAGAAAATCATGTGTAAATTGAAATGAACGTAAGTCTTAATAAAATATGATGAAATTTGAAGTGAACATAAATCTTAAGAAATTATGTTGAAATTTTAAGTGAACATAAGTCTTTAGAAAATCTGATGAAATTTGAAGTGACTATAAATCTTAAGAAAATATGATGAAATTTGAAGTGAATACAAGTCTTCAGAAAATATGATGATATTTGAAGTGAACTAAATCTTAAGAAAATCTGATGAAATTTGAAGAGAACATAAATCTTAAGAAACTCTGATGCGATTTAAAGTGAATAAAAATTTGAAGGAAATATGAAGAAATTTGAAGTGATCATAAGTCTTGAAAATCGATGAAATTTGAAGTAAATATAAATGTTAAGAAATATGACAAAATTTAACGTTAACATAAATATTAAGAATATCTAGTGAAATTTGAAATGAATATAAATTTTAAAAATAAGATGAAATTTGAAGTGATCATAAGTCTTGAAAATCGATGACATTTGATATGAATATATATCTTTAGAAAATCTTGTGATACTTGAAGTGAACATAAATCTTAAGAAAATATGACAAAATTTGAAGTGAATATAAATATTAAGATAATCTGATGAAATTTGAAGTGTATATAAGACTTCAGAAAATGTTTTGTAAATTGAAGTATATATAAGTGTTAAGAAAATATGATGAAATTTGAAGTGAACATAAATCTTAAGAAAATATGATCCAATTTTAAGTGAACATAAGTCTTTAGAAAATCTGATGAAATTTGAAGTGCATATAAATCTTAAGAAAATCTGATGAAATTTGAAGTGAATATAAGTCTACAAAAAATATGATGAAATTTGAAGTGAACCTAAATCTTAAGAAAATACGATGAAATTTGAAGTGAACATAAATCTTAAGAAACTTTGATGCGATCTAAAGTGAATAAAAATATGAAGAAAATATGGAGAAATTTGAAGTGAACATAAGTCTTCAGAAAATCTGATGAAATTTGAAGTGAATATAAATGTTAAGAAAATATGATGAAATTTAAAGTTAACATAAATCTTAAGAAAATATGATGAAATTTGAAGTGAACATAAATATTAAGAAAATACGATGCAATTTAATGTTAATATAAATCTCAAAAAAATATGATGAAATTTGAAGTGAACATAAGTCTTTAGAAAATATGATGAAATTTGAAGTAAATATAAATATTAAGAAAATCTGATTAAATTTGGGGTGAACATAAATTTTAAGAAAATCTAATGAAATTTCAAGTGTATATAAGTCTTTAGAAAATATTGTGAAAATATAAATGAACGTAAATATTAAGAAAATATGATGAAATTTGAAGTGAACATAAGTCTTAAGAAAAACTGCTGAAATTTGAAGTGAATATAAATGTTAAGAAAATATGATGAAATATGAAGTTAACATAAATAAGAAGAATATCTAGTGAAATTGCAAATGAATATAAATCTTAAGAAAATAAGATCCAATTTGAAGTGAACACAAGTCTTCAGAAAATATGATGAAATTTGATGTGAATATATGTCTTCAGAAAATCTTGTGAAAATTGAATTGAACATAAATTTTAAGAAAATATGACGAAATTTGAAGTGAATATAAATCTTTAGAAAATATGATGAAATTTGAAGTGTATATTAGTCTTCAGAAAATGTTGTGTAATTTGAAGTGAACATAAGTCTTTAGAAAATATGATGAATTTTGAAGTGAATATAAATGTTAAGAAAATCTGTTGAAATTTGAAGTGAACATAAATCTTAAGAAAATCTAATGAAATTTCAAGTGTAAATAAGTCTTCAAAAAATGTTTTGAAAATTTAAATGAACAGAAATCTGAAGAAAATATGATGAAATTTGAAGTGCACATAAATCTTAAGAAAAACTGATAAGATTTGAAGTGGACATAAATCTTAAGAAAATATGATGATATTTTAAGTGAATATAGATCTGAAGAAAATATGATGAAATTAGAATTGAATATAAATATTAAGAATATCTAGTGAAATTTGAAATGAATATAAATCTTAAGAAAATATGATGAAAGTTGAAGTGAACATAAGTATTCAGAAAATATGATGAAATTTGATGTGAATATAAGTCTTCAAAAAATATGAAAAAATTTGAGGTGAACATAAGTCTTCAGAAAACTTGATGAAATTTGAAGTGAATATAAATGTTAAGAAAATATGACGAAATTTGAAGTTAACATAAATATTAAGAATATCTAGTGAAATTTGAAATGAATATAAATTTTAAGTAAATAAGTTGAAATTTGAAGTGATCATATGTCTTCAGAAAATTTGATGACATTTTATGTGTATATAAGTCTTCATAAAATCTTGTGATAATTGAAGTGAACATAAATCTTAAGAAAATATGTTGAAACTTGAAGTGAATATAAATCTTTCGAAAATCTGATGAAATTTGAAGTGTAAATAAGTCTTTAGAATATGTTGTGTAAATTGAAGTGTATATAAGTCTAAAGAAAATATGATGAAATTTGAAGTGAACATAAATGTTAAGAAAATATGATGAAATGTTTAGTGAACATAAGTCTTTAGAAAATATGGACATTTGAAGTGAATATAAATCTTAGGAAAATCTGATGAAATTTGAAGTGAATATAAGTCTTCAGAAAATACGATGAAATTTGAAGTGAACCTAAATCTTAAGAAAATATGATGAAATTTGAAGTGAACATAAATCTTAAGAAACTCTGATGCGATTTAAAGTGAATAAAATTTGAAGAAAATATGAAGAAATTTGAAGTGAACATAAAGTCTTCAGAAAATATGATGAAATTTGATGTGAATATAAGTCTTCAGAAAATCTTGTGAAAATTGAAGTGAACATAAATCTTAAGAAAACATGATGATATTTTAAGTGAATATAGATCTGAAGAAAATATGATGAAATTTGAATTGAACATAAATATTAAGAATATCTAGTGAAATTTGAAATGAATATAAATCTTAAGAAAATATGATGAAATTAGAAGTGAACATAAGTATTGAGAAAATATGATGAAATTTTAAGTGAACATAAGTCTTTAGAAAATATGAAGAAATTTGAGGTGAACATAAGTCTTCAGAAAATTTGATGAAATTTGAAGTGTATTTAAGTCTTCAGAAAATGTTGTGTAAATTGAAGAGTATATAACTCTAAAGAAAATATGATGAATTTGAAGTGAACATACATGTTAAGAAAATATGATGAAATTTTAAGTGAACATAAGTCTTTAGAAAATATGATGAAATTTGAAGTGAATATAAATCTTAGGAAAATTTGATGAAATTTGAAGTGAATATAAGTCTTCAGAAAATACGATGAAATTTGAAGTGAATCTAAATCTTAAGAAAATATGAGGAAGTTTGAAGTGAACATAAATCTTAAGAAACTCTGATGCGATTTAAAGTGAATAAAAATTTCAAGAAAATATGAAGACATTTGAAGTGAACATAAGTTTTCAGAAAATATGATGAAATTTGATGTGAATATAAGTCTTCAAAAAATCTTGTAAAAATTGAAGTGAAGATATATCTTAAGAAAATATGATGAAATGTAAAGTGACTATAAATCTTAAGAAAATATGATGAGATTTGAAGTGTATATAAGTATTCAGAAAATCTAGTGTAAATTGAAGTGAACATAAATCCTAAGAAAATATGATGAAATTTGAAGTGAACATAAATCTTAAGAAAATATGATGAAATTTGAAGTGAATATAAGTCTTCAGAGAATATGATGATCTTTGAAGTGAACCTAAATCTTAAGAAAATCAGATGAAATTTGAAGTGAATATAAGTCTTCAGAGAATATGATGATCTTTGAAGTGAACCTAAATCTTAAGAAAATCAGATGAAATTGGAAGTGAACATAAATCTTAAGAAACTCTGATACGATTTAATGTGAATAAAAATATGACGAAATTTGAGGTGAACATAAGTCTTCAGAAAATCTGATGAAATTTGAAGTGAATATAAATGTTAAGAAAATATGAAGAAATTTAAAGTTAACATGAATATTAAGAATATCTAGTGAAATTTAAAATGAATATAAATTTTAAGAAAATAAGATGAAATTTGAAGTGATCATAAGTCTTCAGAAAATCTGATGACATTTGATGTGAATATAAGTCTTCAGAAAATCTTGTGATAATTGAAGTGAACATAAATCTTAAGAATATATTACGAAATTTTAAGTGAATATAAATCTTTAGAAAATATGATGAAATTTGAAGTGTATATAAGTCTTCAGAAAATGTTGTGTAATTTGTAGTGAACTTGTCTTTAGAGAATATGATGAAATTTGAAGTGAATATAAATGTTAAGAAAATCTGTTGAAATTTAAAGTGAACATAAATCTTAAGAAAATCTAATGAAATTTCAAGTGTATATCAGTCTTCAGAAAATGTTGTTAAAATTTAATTGTACCTAAATCTGAGGAAAATATGTTGAAATTTGAAGTGCACATAAATCTTAAGAAAAACTGATGAAATTTGAAGTGAATATAAATCTAAACAAAATTTAATGAATTTTGAAGTGGATATAAGTCTTCATAAAATCTTGTGAATATTTAAAAGAACATAAATCTTAATAAAATATGATAAAATTTGAAGTGAACATAAATCTTAAGAAAATATGATGATAATTTAAGTGAATATAGTTCTGAAGAAAATCTGATGAAATTTGAATTGAACATAAATATTAAGAATATCTAGTGCAATTTGAAATGAATATAAATCTTAAGTATTCGGAAAATATAAATCTTAAGAAAATATGAAGAAATTTGAAGTGAACATAAGTATTCGGAAAATATGATGAAATTTGATGTGAATATAAGTCTTCAGAAAATATGAAGAAATTTGAGGTGAACATAAGTCTTCAGACAATTTGTTGAAATTTGAAGTGAATATAAATGTTAAGAAAATATGGTGAAATTTGACATTAACATAAATATTAAGAATATCTAGTGAAATTTGAAACGAATATAAATTTTAAGAAATTAAGTTGAAATTTGAAGTGATCATAAGTCTTCAGAAAATTTGATGACATTTTATGTGAATATAAGTCTTCATAAAATCTTGTGATAATTAAAGTGAACATAAATCTTAAGAAAATATGACGAAATTTGAAGTGAATATAAATCTTTAGAAAATCTGATGAAATTTGAAGTGTATATAAGTCTTCAGAAAATATGATGAAATTTGAAGTGAACTTAAATGTTAAGAAAATATGATGAAATTTTAAGTGAACATAAGTGTTTTGAAAATCTGATGAAGTTTGAAATGAATATAAATCTTTGGAAAATCTGATGAAATTTAAAGTGAATATAAGTCTTCAGAAAATACGAATAAATTTGAAGTTAACCTAAATCTTACGAAAATATGATGAAATTTGAAGTTAACATAAATCTTAAGAAACTCAGATGCAATTTAAAGTGAATAAAAATCGGAAGAAATTTGAAGTGAACATAAGTCCTCAGAAAATATGATGAAATTTGATGTGACTATAAAGTCTTCAGAAAATCTTTTGAAAATTGAAGTGAACATAAATCTTAAGAAAATATGATTAAATTTAAAGTGAATATAAATCTTAAGAAATTATGATGAGATTTGAAGTGTATATCAGTCTTCAGAAAATGTTGTGTAAATTGAAATGAACATAAAAAATAGATATTCTATATTCAATTCAAGATATTCAAAATAAAAATTCGAATTCTATTTGTATAAAAAAATAGAATTCGAATTCAATATAAGATTATTTAGATAGTTTCGAATAGGTCATTCGTTCATTTTATTTTTATCTTTTTTTAGTTTTAGAATATTCTCTATTTAGATTATCCTAATTACAATCAAATTTTCTATACATATCATATAGAGTATTATTCTATTCTCATATTCAATATTCGAGATTTGATTGAATCAAAAATAAAAATCAAAAGCGGGAGCACGTTGATTATATTGAAAGTAAGGAGCAAAAATCTATCGTGGGTAAAGATACTATAGTGATATACTAACCTTGATACGCAATCTTGACATGAATAGAAAAAGAAGCATTCAAATACCACTTACTAATATCAAGAAAACATTGTAAAAATTATTTTACGAGAGGGTTTTGTTGAAAGCGTCGAGAAAACATCGAGAAAGCAACAAATACTTTTAGTTTTAACTCTACGGTATAGAAGAAATAGGAAAGGATCCTATAAAACTTTTACACTTAAAAGGATCGTACACGGTCTGAATATATTCTAAGTATCAAAAAATTCCGAAAGTTTTAGGAGGGATGGGAATTGTAATTCTTTCTACTTCTAGGGGTATAATGACAGATCGAGAGGCTCGATTAGAAAGAATCGGGGGAGAAGTTTTATGTTATATATGGTAATGCTCATTTTGCCGATATCCGATTATATGAAAACTTGAGCCAACATTATTGTGAATCAAGGGAGTAGAGAAAAAAAAGATTTCTAATATTATTCATGATACATTAGTGAATATGGGAAGAAGTTTTCACGAGAATAGAAATGACAATTAATGAAGATGAAATGAATCAACAAATTCTAAGGGTATGTTGCAGGTTGCTTTAGAAAAATATAATTCAAATCGATTAAGGTTACATTTTCCGGATACGATTCAAAAGGAAGTCTAGTGACTTAGACTATTTTATAACTTCAACATATTTTTAGGAGGAACAATTTTAGTTCAAAATGTAAAACCCAAATTTCTTCAATCTATAAAATTGGTATTCAATTTAATTTAAGGAGTTAAAAATATGAAAGTGGCGGCCTCTGTTCGTAAAATTTGTGAAAAATGTCGATTGATCCGCAGGCGAGGTCGACTTATAGTAATTTGTTCCAATCCAAAACATAAACAAAGACAAGGATAATATTCATATTCAAATATTGAAATAAAAAAGGGCTTTCTATTCATACAATGGAGCCTCTTTAATAAGATGAATTATTTTATTTTATTCTTTTTTGTTGAATCAACCTTCTCAGTTTTCTTGATTCATGGCTCTTGATTCCTTTACTCTAGGAATATATTCATCCATATATGGATGAATTTTGAATATTGATGCTTTATTACACTACTTTTTATGAGATGACCCATAGACCTTTACATAGTCGAATTCTATATCATTGATATCCTTTTTCTATCTTTCTTTCACCCCTTCATTTATCTGTATATTCTTATTGCTTTACAACTAATAATCTTCTTTTTTTTTTATTTCAGTTGCTATAATTATATCACCACATAGATCCTTATTTTGATTTTCTATTTTCGGCGGTTCTTTATATCTAGATAATGGGAAGCGATGAGTAGGTTATTTATTATAGAGTAATTAATTCTCACAATTTTTGTGAAAATGAACCACTCTCAAAAAAGCAAGCGAGTCACACACTAAGCATAGCAACTCCTTCATTATAAAATGATTCATTATTTTTATTCAATCTTATAAAATTTTCATTTCTTCTTTGCGAATAAAAGCGTAGTAAGAATTCCTCATTTTTGTTTTCTCAAAGATGGAAGAAAAGTTGATTAGTCGTTGTTTATAAATATCAAACTGTGATTCCTAAGACCCCATAAATAGTTCGAATTGGATAGGAACAATAATCAATTTTAGCTCGAATGGTTTGTAGAGGAACCTACCTTCTCTGATCCATTCTACGTGCAATTTCTTTTAAAATCGATCGTCATGATTTGTATTTGAACTCCTTTTGTACCGCCTCTTGACTAATTCAATAGCTTTTTCATTGCTTTCTGAAATGGAATTCTATTCTTTAATTGTCCGCTATAAATTCTGCAAGAATATTAGGGTCTCTATAAACATTTGGAATTGTTGTAATTGCAATGTTGATTTCTCAGTTCACACAATTAATTTTTTGCACATTAGTATGTAATTCTTCAATTATTTCAGGATTATCCTCCATTAATAAGTTTGGAAGTCCCATATTTATTATCACGTGAATCGATCGATTCTTTTTGAATCTTTATTTGTCGAATTCGGCCATCCACAGTTCTTATTTTTGTAGATAATTCTTGATACAATCTAAGTATTATTTTATCTTCTTTTACATTCTCGGAATAAATTCTTGGTTGTGCAAACCAAATAGAATCATGACTTTGAGTTGTACCAAGTGCGAAACCAAGCGGATGTATTTTGTCCCATAATCCTCACTACTCTATATAAAATAATACGTCGATTTGTCTACTTTTTATCTCTATCTAAATTTTTTAAAATATCTTTATATATCGTTTTCTATGAGAATAAGACAATTCTTTTGAGTAATTTATTAATTAATATTTATTAATGACTATTACTAATAATATGTTAAAATGAATATTAACGACGAGATCTATTATCATTTTAATCAAGCTGGGAAGTTTAGAGTAGGTGAAAATTCTCCCAATTTATGGCCTACCATACGATCTGTTATATAAATAGGTAAATGCTCTTTTCCATTATGGATAGAAATGGTATGCCCAATCATTGTAGGTAGAATGGTAGATCTTACGGACCAAGTTTTTATTATTTCCATTTTCTGTTGTGTTAAGCTTATTTATTTTTTAATAAATGATTAGCTACAAAAGGATTTTTTAGTGAGCGATGTCATAGTTAATTATTCCTCTTATAATAAATTTCTAAAAAGTGAATTTTTCTCTTATATTTTTTCTTTTATTTCCAATTTTTAAATATAGAATCTCTCAAAAAAGAAAATCAGATAATGTCCTAGTAAATCGCTCTTTTCTTTTGTAAAGACGAAGAAACAAATTCTATTTTCTTGACTATCCACTATTTCATCAGATTTTCTAAAGGCTTATATTCACTTCAAATTTCATCAGATTTTCTGAAGACTTATATTCACTTCTAATTTCATCATATTTTTTAAAGATTTATGTTCACTTCAATTTTCTGAAGATTTTTTGAAGTCTTATATTCACATCAAATTTCATCAGATTTTCTGAAGACTTATATTCACATCAAATTTCATCAGATTTTTTGAAGACTTATATCCACTTCAAATTTCATCAGATTTTCTGAAGACTTATATTCACATCAAATTTCATCAGATTTTCTAAAGACTTATATTCACTTCAAATTTCATTAGATTTTCTGAAGACTTATATTCACTCAAATTTCATCAGATTTTCTTAAGGTTTATTTTCACTTCAAATTTCATCAGATTTTCTGAAGACTTATATTCGTTTAAAATTTCATCAGATTTTTTAACTATTTATGTTCACTTCAATTTTCTGAAGACTTATATTCACATCAAATTTCATCAGATTTTCTGAAGAATTATATTCACATCAAATTTCATCAGATTTTATGAAGACTTATATTCACATCAAATTTCTTGATTTTACGAAGACATATTTCACTTAAATTTCATCGATTTTACGAAGCTTATATTCACATCAAATTTCATGATTTTCGACTTATATTCACATCAAATTTCATGATTTTCTAAGGCTTATATTCACTTGAAATTTCATCAGATTTTCTGAAGACTTATATTCACTTCAAATTTCATCATATTTTCTTAAGATTTATATTCACTTCAAATTTCATCCGATTTTCTGAAGACTTATATTCACTTCAAATTTCATCATATTTTTTAAAGATTTATGTTCACTTCAATTTCAGTTTCACGAAGACTTATATTCACATAAAATTTCATGATTTTACGAAGACTTATATTCACATCAAATTTCATGATTTTACGAAGACTTATATTGACTTCAAATTTCTTGATTTTAGAGACTTATTTCATCGATTTTCGAGACTTATATTCACATCAAATTTCATCAGATTTTCTAAAGACTTATATTCACTTCAAATTTCATCAAATTTTCTGAAGACTTATATTCACTTCAAATTTCATCAGATTTTCTCAAGATTTATATTCACTTCAAATTTCATCAGATTTTCTAAAGACTATTCACTTCAAATTTCATCATATTTTTTAAAGATTTCTGTTCACTTCAATTTTCTGAAGATTTTTTGAAGACTTATATTCACATCAAATTTCATCAGATTTTCTGAAGACTTGTATTCACATCAAATTTCATTAGATTTTCTAAAGGCTTATATTCACTTCAAATTTCATCAGATTTTCTGAAGACTTATATTCACTTCTAATTTCATCATATTTTTTAAAGATTTATGTTCACTTCAATTTTCTGAAGATTTTTTGAAGTCTTATATTCACATCAAATTTCATCAGATTTTCTGAAGACTTATATTCACATCAAATTTCATCAGATTTTTTGAAGACTTATGTAACGCCCTGTTTTTATTAATATTATATTATATTAATATTTTCGATTTACCGATCAATGTTTATCTTGCGACGAGATTATTCATATTAATTAATATATCTATTAATTTATCTGGCGACGTTCCGTTCGGTCCGGTAAAATATTATTCGGATCTGATATTTTAATTCCCCGGAATTATTTTAATTGATTGAATTAATAATATTAATGATATAATTAGAAAGGGGTGTGGGAAGCATTTTGTTAGAATTGGATTTTTCACCCTTGGCTTACTATAAGGAAAATACCATTATAAGAATCATTTTCTCCTCATGTTCCTTCCATTCCAAAATACCAAAAACCAAACATGAGAATTTGGAAGCTAGTAAGAAAACAAGTTATAAAAACCATTTTTCTTCTCCTTTTCCTTCCATTGTGAACACAAAACAAAAAATATAAACATAGAGGAAAGAAGAGGGTTTTGACATGAGAAGAGTAAGAGGAGAAGAAGAGGATGATCTTGAGCAAAAGCATGAGGTTGAGTTGTAAGAATCATCTTGGATCATCCAATATCTTGAGGTAAGGGGTTTGATTCTCCACTTCCTATAGTTAGGGTTTTGATATTTATATTGTGGATTTGTGATGAAAATTTGTGTTAGGGTTTTGAGTTGGGTGTTTGATGGTTTGATTTTCCATTTCATTTTAGTTAGGGTACTTGACAATTCCCCCTTTTTATTGTATTAAGATAACGGAGCATAACAGGAGTCTGTCCGTTAATTTGGTTAGACGATCCTTTGCTACTCTTATTTTAATATTTTAAGACTTTTTGAGCTGTGAATTTGTTTACAAATTTAGCTTGTCCTTAGCATGTGTAGCTGATTTAGGAAAATTTATGTATGTTGCGTGAACATAATGCTTGCCTTCTCCCCCTTCCATTTTTTAAACTGTTGGATGCTAAACATTACAACAGTTTTCCTTATGTGTGTACATTAGTCACTTTGAGCTATATCCTTAAAGTGGTATAGGTTTTTTCTAGCAATCAGCTAGCATCATTAAAAATATATGTAGTTTGCTTCGGTAATTTACTATTGGAGGAGTAGGAGCCTTGGCATCTTGAATTTGATTTTTATGACCATACATTGCCAATTTATGACTTCATTTATTACTTTTGAACTTTTTGATAAGATATTTTCTCTTTGTAAATGTTTTTACTTTATTTAAATCAGGGATTGGATCATTTCCTTAGGAGCTTTAGTTGTAAGGAAGTTAAAATAGTTGCCTTGCCACAAAGTTTGACGTGTAGAACGTAGTGGTGAAGTTAGTTTGGAAATTATGAGTTTTTACGAGACGACCCGAAATAGGCCAACTTACGGTAAAATTGAATCGGACGGTGTTTTATTAGATTTAAGGTACGTATGGATAATCCAATTTCGATGTCGACAATTATGATTAATACCGGTTGTTAGGAATGGTTTTCATGACGATTATAGGTGTTTGACTATTTTCCCATGTTCGGAATTTAGTGAATTAATTAATAATGATGCGGTGTGAATAAACGTAATATTTGCGACGGTGTATTTATTAATGAATACTTGTTGATATGCAATGCGATGATATATGTGTTGTACATGATGGTGTGATGATTAAATTGATGTTGTTAATATATGCTTCCGATTTGTGAATGCACGACTTTTGGTGAATTTATTAGTGATGTTTGCATAATGCAATTATGATGCGATGATATATTTATCTTGTTTTGGATAAATTATGGCGATGTGGGCTTTATGCCAATTTGAATGAGCGAAGATGTTGTTTTGTGTTGTGTTTGTTTTATTGTCGAGTCACATACATTTCATAAGCGAAGGGCTTTTATGCCAGCGATGATGGCTTTTATGCGGCGAAGATCGGCTTTATGCCAAATGTCCTAATTACGGACAAGCGATGGGTACCACATATAACATAGTCGTGTCTCATGGGTCGGTTATGTTTATGTTTGAGTTGTTTGGCGTTGGGTTTTGTTGATTGATGGATGATATTGAATTGCGATGATATATGATGTGATGATGTTTGTGATGATGTTGTGATGATGGGCTTTATGCCAAAAGCGAAGATGGGTTTAGCCAATTTATGATGATTTGTTATGTTGTTTATATTACTAGCATTATTTAATGTTGTTGGTTGATGTTGTTGTTTAAGACTACCATGTTAATTAGCGATGTATTATGTAACGCCCTGTTTTAATTAATAATATATTATATTAATATTTTCGAATTACCGATCAATATTTATTTGGCGACGAAAATAATTATATTAATTAATATATCTATTAATTTATCTAGCGACGTTTCGTTCGGTCCGGTAAAATATTATTCGGATCCGATATTTAATTCCCCGGAATTATTTTAATTGATTGAATTGATTATATTAATTTATTAAGAGTGTGAGGATTAATTGGGTTTACACCTTAGTTTATGAGTAAGGTTATTATAAAACCAATTTCCTCATTTTCTTTCCATCCAAACACTTTCCTTGTTTTTCTTTCCAACCAAACATGAGAATTTGGAAGCTAGTAAGGAAACAAGTTATAAAAACCATTTTCTTCTCCTTTTCCTTCCATTGTGAACACTAAACCAAAAATAGAAACTAGAGAGGAAAAGAAGGGTTTGGGAGAAGAAGAGCAAGAGGAGAAGATGAGGAGATCTTGAGCAAGAGAGGAAGCTTGAGGTTGAGCTTTGGAGCATCACCATGGATCAACCAAACTAGAGGTAAGGGGTTTGATTTTCCTTTCCATATAGTTAGGGTTTGATAGATATGTTGTGGATTTAGGAAGAATTGGTATTTTGATTCATGGAGTTTATAGTTTATCATTGTTTTGGTGTTTTGTTGTTGTTGTTGAACTTCCCAATTGATGGTAGAAATATGTTTTGATGTTGTAATGGAGGTATATATTGTGTTGATGATAAGAGATGGTGGATTAGTGGTAAGAGATGTTGGGTGATTGTAGTTTGAATTGGGAGAAAAATTGATAGATTAATTTTATGAGTTTTGTTGGGGGATTGTTGAAAGGTTTAGAGGAGTTGAAAATTGGTGTTGAGGTTTTGAGTTGGGTGTTTGATGATTTGATTTCCATTTCACATTGTTAGGGTTTTTGAGTTTTGTTGAAGATTTATGATAGAAATTAGAAGAGTTAATTAGGTGTTGTTGTTGTTGAATTAGTATTAGGTTAGTTTAATTGGAAATGAAATGAAATATAGAAAATAAATAAAATGAATTATATTTAATTGGAAATGAAATGAAATTTAGAAAATAAATAAAATGAATTATAATTATTTGAAATGGGAAAAGAAAATAAGAAAAATTGTTAATTGGTATGAAATGGAAAGAAACAGCAAAACATAAATATACTGTATGTTGCCTTTAAAATAAAATAAAGCATGAAATGGTGAAATGAGGATGGTATGCGTGGGGGTGAGGCACCGCCTCCTGCCCATATGAAGATAGGGGCGTGGGTCCCTCCTTGTATATGAGGAAATGGAGTTTCGTGAGTTTACATTTCTTTGTATCTTGTGCTTTTCTTTTTTTGCAAAACTACAACACCATAATTTTCCTGTTATGCATTCTTTTCTTTAATTTATCCAATCCCACTTAGAAAACTTTGGTGTCTATGAAATATAATTAGGGATAAGATAGCCGATTAAATTTAGAACCGGTTATGTTCCGATTTTCGATTTGGTAAATTGACGACGAACAAGTTGCTCCGATTCAACGAAAATTGACGTGCTAGCTAAGTTTGACGTATAGAACGTAGTGGTGAAGTTAGTTTTGAAATTGTGAGTTTTACGAGGCGACCGAAATAGGCCAATTTACGGTAAAATTGAATCGGACGGTGTTCTAGTAGATTTAAGGTACGTATGGACAATCCGATTTCGACGTTGACGATTTTGAATAATGCCGGTTATTAGGAATTACTTTCGCGACAATTATTGACGTTTTGACTATTTTTCCGTTTTCGGAATTTAGCGAATTAATTGATAAAGATGCGGTGTTAATAAACGTAAGTTTTGCGAAGGTGTATTTATTAAAGAATACATGTTGATATGCAATGTGACGATTAAATTAAGGTTGTTAATAAATGCTTCCGATTTGTGAATGCATGACTTTTGATGAATTTATTAGTGATGTTTGCATAATGCAATTATGATGCGATGTTATATTTATCTTGTTTTGGATAAATTATGGCGATGTGGGCTCTATGCCAATTTGAGTGATGCGAAGATGTTGTTTTTGTATTGTGTTGTTTTATTGTCGAGTCACATACATTTCATAAGCGAAGAGCTTTTATGCCAGCGATGATGGCTTTTATGCCGGCGAAGATCGGCTTTATGCCAAGTGTCCTAATTACGGACAAAGCGATGGGTACCACATGCATAACATAGTCGTGTCTCATGGAGTCGGTTATGTTTATGTTCGAGTTGTTTGGCGTTGGTATTGTTGATTGTTGGATGATATTGAATGCGATGATATACATAATGTGATGATATTTATGATGATGTTGTGACGATGGGCTTTATGCCAAAGCGAAGATGAGCTTTATGCCAAAGCGAAGATGAGCTTTATAGCGAAGATGGGCTTTAGCCAATTTGTGATGAATTGTTATGTTGCTTATATTACTAGCATTATTTAATGTTGTTGGTTGATGTTGTTCTTTAAGACTACCATGTTAATTAGTGATGTGTTGTTGTGACGTTTATGCCGATGAGGTTAGGGTGATAAAGTGTAGATTTTACACAATAGGATGACTAGTAAAGTAAGTGAGTTTTGATTATGTGTTGGAATTACACTTATTGATCTATACCCTTTATAATTCCGAAAACTATATATATATATATATATATATATATATATTTTATCATGCCCTTAATTATATGTTTTGGAGTATCTCACCCTTTACTTGTTTCGCCGTTACCTATATATTGGTAACGTGCAGGTTATGAAGATGGAGTTTATAGCTGCTGTTAGTCGTGTCGGTGTCGCTCTGATACGTAGCACTCGGGGGAAATATTTAGGTTGTCTTTGTTGTTGTTCTTTTGTTGCTTTCCTTTTGTAAATAAGAATCATAAATTATAAAAACATGATTTTGATGAGGAAGTTTAATAAATGAGATGTGTTGATTTCTATGAATCAATTTATGTTTTCTCGATGCTATGTATCCGAAATTTATACTTTAAAGTAACTGTTTTAAAGTGAGTTGTTTTGATGGTTAAGCCTCGATTAAATTTATGAAAATTTAAAATTACTCGATTTACATATATTAAACTTTGGGTAGAATTGGGGTGTTACAATAGTGGTATCAGGCAGTCGGTCATCGACCAAGTTATTAGTGTGTTTAATCTGTTGTATGTGACATGTGTGTGAAACACTGTCGGTACTTGTTTGTTTCAAATTGTTTGTTTGCAGAGATTATTTTGAAACAAGTGGGGGAGAAGTTTTACTTCTTGGTGACTCTTGTGGCTTAGGATGGAGCCTCAAGCAGTGTTTTGCTTCGGTAACTTGAAGTGTAAGTTTGAAGACGCTGTTGTAGTTGGTAGAGATGGTTTATGTCACCATCATGATTGTCGACTATCTATTGACAAATTGAGGGACTGATCATCCTTAATCTCTTGTTGATAGTAGTCGGGGATTGTGTTGATTGGGATAGACTTGTCCTTCCAGCTTAATAGTGTATGAAGCAGATGTGTTTGCACAAGGTAGTGCATGGTTACTTGAGTTGTGAACGAATTTGGATTTTGGTGAGGAGCGAGATTTTGGCTAGCAAACTTCTTGTTGTGATTCTTCTGCGGTGTATTATGAAGATGTGAGTGAATTACATGGTGCGAGGTGAAGTTTTGATGGATTAAGTTTCCGGAACTAGTTGTGATTCGAGGTATCCTTAAGGGATGTTTGCTTCTGAATTAGAGTTGAAGAATCAACTTGAGGATTGGTTGAGCAAAGTTGTTTATTCGAGCGGGTCACCGTGGAGAGCTACCGTTGTGTTGTTCGAGAAGAGTAAAGGTTACCCGAGTTGGTGTGTTGTTTGCAGTCAAGGAACGAAATGGATATTGAGGACAAGTGTCTACTTCCAAGGACTGATGTTGGATAGATCGGTCATTTGGGGCTTTTGTGTTTTGTGAGATCGGTACGAAGTCTGGCTGTCTATGGGTTAGTGTGAGAACTGAAGACGTTTAGACTATGCTTTTCAAGATAGCGTATGGTCCTGGCGAGTATTTGTTGATGTCATTAGTGTGACTAGTGCGTCAGGTGTGATTTTGGAATGTTCAGACAGTACTCTCATGAGTAACTGTAAGAGTTATTTCGTGTTCATGGATATTATTTGGTTCACATCAAGTTAAGAAATTGTGGCAGGCATCCGAGCTTTGCGTTATCAGTAGTGAGGTTAGACCAGTGTATGTCGAGTGTTCTAAAGATAGAGTTTATTGTGGACATGAGTGCCTTAAGTAAGTGACTTAGCGGTGATATTTTGGACAGTTTCGTGAGTTTTATTTTGTATCTTGTAGAAGACTTTAAGGGGTTATTTAAGGGCTTAGAAGTTCCTTTGTTTTGGATGGTTGACTTTGTGAGTTTGACGGAAGATCTTTTTATAAGTTGGTATTACTCGTGGGTATTTTGACTCGAGATGGTTGAGTCGATATTTGGACTTCGCGATGGTAGCGAATTTGTTTGAGCCGATGAAAGTTTAGTGAATGCTTTGATTTTGGTTTTGTTTAGTACTCAAGAACCTTGTGATATTGTGATATTTCATTTTGGACTTGAGAGGTATTTCGACATAGAGTTGGAAAAGTATTTGCCACCTTAGAACGATTTGTTTTCATAAGGAAAAGTTGTCGGACGCGTGAGTTAGAATATTGATGCGGTTGTGCTCGTTTGATATCTAAAAGTGCAGATGTTAACAATGAGGAGATTGGAATTGTTGAAGATGATTCAAGTTTGATTGCAATCCATAAAGAGACTTAAATCTGATGATGTCATGGATAACCCAAGTATATCTAATTTGGGATTTTATTAATGTGAAGAATGTTGCATGTTTGTTTTGGAACAGTTGTTGAGATTAAGTCCAGAAGAATATTAGGGATTTGTTCACTACTCACATATGGATTTGGTCGCGGTGGATTATTAGTTTACGACTAAGATAAGTCTTGATGGTATAGAAATTTGTGATGGGTTGGTAGCTACAGATACCTTAAGATGATTGATGTTTTATGAAGGAGAAGGTTCTATCGTTGATCGATTGGTGCGATGTTCGTCGGATTCCGAAATTTACGTCGGGGTTTTAAGTCCAACCTGTGTTGTAATTGCGGGGTAGAGATGACGTTGATGAGTAGAGTTCTTGAGGAGTGTTGTGAGTTACCGCTTGGGACGATGGAAAGTTATGAAAGGTGTTTGAATGAGAAGCATGTGTATTGATTGTTAGCGGTATGCAAGATTGTTGGATTTGGACTAGAGAGTTATAGTGCAAGTTGTTTTATAAGCCCTAGAGTGAGTGGTGTATCATTGTCCTGTTATGGTTGTATAACTTGTTTTGTTCAAGGGTTGTATGTTGGTAACTACAAGGACGATGTGACCTTGTGATTGATGAGAGATGAGGCGATAACGCAAGTGTGATTCTTGGGTTTGTGCTTATGTGTAAGTGAAGGCATTTTTTTTGTGGTTGCGTATGCGATTCTATCCTGATACGATTGTTTTTTTGGTTTGTATAACCACTTTGTCGTTTCGTTTTAGCGATGGTGTCGGTGTTGTGTCGTGGGACTCTATGTTCCTATCTTTGGTGACTCGTTTCCAGGTGTCGGTTCGAGTGTGTGACTAATTCTATGGTTAAGACAATAGGATAGTATCGATCTTGTTTGTTTGGTTCTCGAGTGAACCGGTGTGTTCTGACTTGTTTAGTTGTTAGGTGTTAGTTAGTTGTCGGGTGCATTGTATGGGCTTTGCATCTCGGCATGGTTGTTCTTGTCTGGACGTTGTGATTATGGAGATACCCTTGTGTTTGGTGTATTCTATAGGTTGTTTAATTAACACGAGGATTGATGAGCGATTGCGTAGGCATGTCCCGTTTTGTTCATTTGGTCAAAATTTGAGGACGAAAAGTTTATAAGTGGGGGAGAGTTGTAACTTTTAATTAATAATATATTATATTAATATTTTCGAATTACCGATCAATATTTATTTGGCGACGAAAATAATTATATTAATTAATATATCTATTAATTTATCTAGCGACGTTTCGTTCGGTCCGGTAAAATATTATTCGGATCCGATATTTAATTCCCCGGAATTATTTTAATTGATTGAATTGATTATATTAATTTATTAAGAGTGAGGATTAATTGGGTTTACACCTTAGTTTATGAGTAAGGTTATTATAAAACCAATTTCCTCATTTTCTTTCCATCCAAACACTTTCCTTGTTTTTCTTTCCAACCAAACATGAGAATTTGGAAGCTAGTAAGGAAACAAGTTATAAAAACCATTTTCTTCTCCTTTTCCTTCCATTGTGAACACTAAACCAAAAATAGAAACTAGAGAGGAAAAGAAGGGTTTGGGAGAAGAAGAGCAAGAGGAGAAGATGAGGAGATCTTGAGCAAGAGAGAAGCTTGAGGTTGAGCTTTGGAGCATCACCATGGATCAACCAAACTAGAGGTAAGGGTTTGATTTTCCTTTCCATATAGTTAGGGTTTGATAGATATGTTGTGGATTTAGGAAGAATTGGTATTTTGATTCATGGAGTTTATAGTTTATCATTGTTTTGGTGTTTTGTTGTTGTTGTTGAACTTCCCAATTGATGGTAGAAATATGTTTTGATGTTGTAATGGAGGTATATATGTTGTGTTGATGATAAGAGATGGTGGATTAGTGGTAAGAGATGTTGGGTGATTGTAGTTTGAATTGGGAGAAAAATTGATAGATTAATTTTATGAGTTTTGTTGGGGATTGTTGAAAGGTTTAGAGGAGTTGAAAATTGGTGTTGAGGTTTTGAGTTGGGTGTTTGATGATTTGATTTCCATTTCACATTGTTAGGGTTTTTGAGTTTTGTTGAAGATTTATGATAGAAATTAGAAGAGTTAATTAGGTGTTGTTGTTGTTGAATTAGTATTAGGTTAGTTTAATTGGAAATGAAATGAAATATAGAAAATAAATAAAATGAATTATATTTAATTGGAAATGAAATGAAATTTAGAAAATAAATAAAATGAATTATAATTATTTGAAATGGGAAAAGAAAATAAGAAAAATTGTTAATTGGTATGAAATGGAAAGAAACAGCAAAACATAAATATACTGTATGTTGCCTTTAAAATAAAATAAAAACGCAAGGAAATGGTGAAATGAGGATGGTATGCGTAGGGGGGGTGAGGCACCGCCTCACCCATATGAAGATAGGGGACGTGGGTCCCTCCTTGTATATGAGGAAATGGAGTTTCGTGAGTTTACATTTCTTTGTATCTTGTGCTTTTCTTTTTTTTTAAAACTACACGCATAATTTTCCACGTGTTATGCATTACATTTTCTTTAATTTATCAATCCCTTAGAAAACTTTGGTGTCTATGAAATATAATTAGGGGATAAGATAGCCGATTAAATTTAGAACCCGGTTATGTTCATTTTCGATTTGGTAAATTGACGAACAAGTTGCTCAATTCAACGAATTGACGTGCTAGCTAAGTTTGCGTATAGAACGTAGTGGTGAAGTTAGTTTTCGAAATTGTGAGTTTTACGAGACGACCGAAATAGGCCAATTCAGTAAAATTGAATCGGACGGTGTTCTAGTAGATTTAAGTGCGTATGGACAATCCGATTTCGGCGTTGACGATTTTGAATAATGGGTTATTAGGAATTACTTTCGCGACAATTATTGCGTTTGACTATTTTTCGTTTTGAATTTAGCAATTAATTGATAAAGATGCGGTGTTAATAAGCGTAAGTTTTGCGAAGGTGTATTTATTAAAGAATACATGTTGATATGCAATGTGACGATTAAATTAAGGTTGTTAATAAATGCTTCCGATTTGTGAATGCATGACTTTTGATGAATTTATTAGTGATGTTTGCATAATGCAATTATGATGCGATGTTATATTTATCTTGTTTTGGATAAATTATGGCGATGTGGGCTCTATGCCAATTTGAGTGATCTGAAGATGTTGTTTTGTGTTGTGTTGTTTTATTGTCGAGTCACATACATTTCATAAGCGAAGAGCTTTTATGCTGCGATGATGGCTTTATGCCGGCGAAGATCGGCTTTATGCCAAGTGTCCTAATTACGGACAAAGCGATGGGTACCACATGCATAACATAGTCGTGTCTCATGGTCGGTTATGTTTATGTTCGAGTTGTTTGGCGTTGGGTATTGTTGATTGTTGGATGATATTGAATTGCGATGATATACATAATGTGATGATATTTATGATGATGTTGTGACGATGGGCTTTATGCCAAAAGCGAAGATGAGCTTTATGCCAAAGCGAAGATGAGCTTTATATAAGCGAAGATGGGCTTTAGCCAATTGTGATAATTGTTATGTTGCTTATATTACTAGCATTATTTAATGTTGTTGGTTGATGTTGTTCTTTAAGACTACCATGTTAATTAGTGATGTGTTGTTGTGACGTTTATGCCGATGAGGTTAGGGTGATAAAGTGTAGATTTTACACAATAGGATGACTAGTAAAGTAAGTGAGTTTTGATTATGTGTTGGAATTACACTTATTGATCTATACCCTTTATAATTCGAATATATATATATATATATATATATATATATATATTTATCATGCCCTTAATTATGTTTTGGAGTATCTCACCTTTTGTTGTTACCTATATATTGGTAACGTGCAGTTATGAAGATGGAGTTTATAGGCTGCATTAGTTGTCGGTGTCGCTCGATCGTAGCACTGGAAATATTTAGGTTGTCTTTGTTGTTGTTCTTTTGTTGCTTTCCTTTTGTAAATAAGAATCATAAATTATAAAAACATGATTTTGATGAGGAAGTTTAATAAATGAGATGTGTTGATTTCTATGAATCAATTTATGTTTTCTGCGATGCTATGTATCAAAATTTATACTTTAAAGTAACTTTTTTAAAGTGAGTTGTTTTGATGGTGTAACCTCGATTAAATTTATGAAAATTTAAAATTACTCGATTTACGTATATTAAACTTTGGGTAGAATTGGTGTTACAATAGTGGTATCGGAGCGGTCGATGCATCGACCAAGTTATTAGTGTGTTTAATCACTTGTATGTGACATGTGTGTGAAACAACATCGGTACTGTTTGTTTCAAATTGTTTGTTTGCGGATTATTTTGAAACAAGTGGGGAAAGTTTTACTTCTTGGTGACTCTTGTGGCTTAGGATGGAGCCTCAGCGGTGTTTTCGGTAACTTGAGTGTAAGTTTGAAGACTGTTGTTGTAGTTGGTAGAGATGGTTTATGTCACCATCATGATTGTCGACTATCTATTGACAAATTGAGGGCCGATCATCCTTAATCTCTTGTTGATAGTAGTCGGGATTGTGTTGATTGGGATAGACTTGTCCTTCGACAATAGTGTATGAAGCGGATGTGTTTACTGGTAGTGCATGGTTACTTGAGTTGTGAGCAATTTGGATTTTGGTGAGGAGCGAGATTTTGGCTAGCAAACTTCTTGTTGTGATTCTTACGAGTGTATTGAAGATGTGAGTGAATTACATGATGAGTGCGGTGAAGTTTTGATGGATTAAGTTTAGGAACTAGTTGTGATTGGTATCCTTAAGGGATGTTTGCTTGAATTAGAGTTGAAGAATCAACTTGAGGATTGGTTGAGCAAAGTTGTTTATTGAGCGGGTCACCGTGGAGAGCTACCGTTGTGTTGTTGAGAAAGTAAAGGTTACCGAGTTGGTGTGTTGTTTGGTCAAAGCGAAATGGATATTGAGGACAAGTGTCTACTTCAGGGATGTTGGATAGATCGGTCATTTGGGGCTTTGTGTTTTGTGAGATCGAGTGCAATTACATCTATGGGTTAGTGTGAGGCGAAGGCGTTTAGACTATGCTTTTCAAGATAGCGTATGGTCTGGCGGTATTTGTTGATGTCATTAGTGTGACTAGTGCGTCGGTGTGATTTTGGAATGTTGAGACGGTACTCTCATGAGTGGCTGTATGAGTTATTCGTGTTCATGGATATTATTTGGTTCACATCAAGTTGAAATTGTGGCGGGCATCCGAGCTTTGCGTTATCGTAGTGAGGTTAGACCGGTGTATGTGAGTGTTCTAAAGATAGAGTTTGAATGTTGGACATGAGTGCCTTAAGTAAGTGACTTAGCGGTGATATTTTGGACGTTTCGTGGAGTTTATTTTGTCTTGTAGAAGACTTTAAGGGGTTATTTAAGGGCTTAGAGTTCCTTTGTTTTGGATGGTTGACTTTGTGAGTTTGTGGAAGATCTTTTATAAGTTGGTATTACTCGTGGGTATTTGACTCGAGATGGTTGAGTCGATATTTGGACTTCATGATGGTAAGCGAATTTGTTTGAGCGATGAAAGTTTAGTGAATGCTTTGATTTTGGTTTTGTTTAGTACTCAAGAACCTTGTGTGTATTGTGATATTTCATTTTGGACTTGAGAGGTATTTCGAGCATAGAGTTGGAAAAGTATATTGCCACCTTAGAGCGATTTGTTTTCATAAGGAAAAGTTGTCGGACGCGTGAGTTAGAATATTGATCGGTTGTGCTCGTTTGATATCTAAAAGGTGGAGATGTTAACAATGAGGAGATTGGAATTGTTGAAGATGATTCAAGTTTGTTGCAATCCATAAAGACTTAGATACATTGATGTCGCGGATAACCCAGTATATCTAATTTGGGATTTTATTAATGTGAAGAATGTTGCATGTTTGTTTTGGAACAGTTGTTGAGATTAAGTCGAGAAAGAATATTGAGGGTTTCACTACTCATATGGATTTGGTGCGGTGGATTATTAGTTTACGACTAAGATAAGTCTTGATGGTATAGAAATTTGTGATGGGTTGGTAGCTACGGATACCTTAAGATGATTGATGTTTTATGAAGGAGAAGGTTTATCGATCGAGTTGGTCTGACGGTGTTCGTCTGGATTCAGAAATTCGTCGGGTTTTTAGTCCAACCTGTGTTGTAATTGCAGGGTGAGATGGCGTTGATGAGTAGAGTTCTTGAGGGAGTGTTGTGGTGAGTTACCGCTTGGGACGATGGAAAGTTATGAAAGGTGTTTGAATGAGAAGCATGTGTATTGATTGTTAGCGGTATGCAAGATTGTTGGATTTGGACTAGAGAGTTATAGTCATAAGTTGTTTGTATAAGCCCTAGAGTGAGTGGTGTATCATTGTCTGTTATGGTTGTATAACTTGTTTTGTTCAAGGGTTGTATGTTGGTAACTACAAGGCGATGTGACCTTGTGATTGATGGAGATGAGGCGATAGCGCAAGTGTGATTCTTGGGTTTGTGCTTATGTGTAAGTGAAGGCATTTTTTGTGGTTGCGTAGCGCGATTCTATCTGTTCGATTGTTTGAGTTTTGGTTTGTATAACCACTTTGTCGTTTCGTTTTAAGCGATGGTGTCGGTGTTGTGTCGTAGGACTCTATGTTCCTATCTTTGGTGACTCGTTTCCAGTGTCGAGTGTGTGACTAATTCTATTAAGACAATAGGATAGTATCGATCTTGTTTGTTTGGTTCTCGAGTGAACCCGTGTGTTTCTGACATTTAGTTGTTGGGTGTAGTTGGTTGTCGGGTGCATTGTATGGGCTTTGCATCTCGGCATGGTTGTTCTTATCGGGCGTTGTGATTATGGAGATACCCTTGTGTTTGGTGTAGTTGTTTATTAACAGAGGATTGAGTGAGCGATTGGTGGCATGTCCGTTTGTTCATTTTGGTCAAAATTTCGAGGACGAAAAGTTTATAAGTGGGGGAGTTGTAGCATACTGTTTAATTAATAATATATTATATTAATATTTTGAATTACCGATCAATATTTATTTGGACGAAAATAATTATATTAATTAATATATCTATTAATTTATCTATGACGTTGTTCGGTCCGAAAATATTATTCGGATCCGATATTTAATTCCGGAATTATTTTAATTGATTGAATTGATTATATTAATTTAAAAGTGTGAGGATTAATTGGGTTTACACTTAGTTTATGAGTAAGGTTATTATAAAACCAATTTCCTCATTTCTTTCCATCCAAACACTTTCCTTGTTTTTCTTTCCAACCAAACATGAGAATTTGGAAGCTAGTAAGAAACAAGTTATAAAACCATTTTCTTCTCCTTTTCCTTCCATTGTGAACACTAAACCAAAATAGAAACTAGAGAGGAAAAGAAGGGTTTGGGAGAAGAAGAGCAAGAGGAGAAGATGAGGGATCTTGAGCAAGAGAGGAAGCTTGAGGTTGAGCTTTGGAGCATCACCATGGATCAACCAAACTAGAGTAAGGGTTTGATTTTCCTTTCCATATAGTTAGGGTTTGATAGATATGTTGTGGATTTAGGAAGAATTGGTATTTTGATTCATGGAGTTTATAGTTTATCATTGTTTTGGTGTTTTGTTGTTGTTGAACTTCCCAATTGATGGTAGAAATATGTTTTGATGTTGTAATGGAGGTATATATGTTGTGTTGATGATAAGAGATGGTGGATTAGTGGTAAGAGATGTTGGGTGATTGTAGTTTGAATTGGGAGAAAATTGATAGATTAATTTTATGAGTTTTGTTGGGATTATTGAAAGGTTTAGAGGAGTTGAAAATTGGTGTTGAGGTTTTGAGTTGGGTGTTTGATGATTTGATTTCCATTTCACATTGTTAGGGTTTTGAGTTTTGTTGAATTTATGATAGAAATTAGAAGAGTTAATTAGGTGTTGTTGTTGTTGAATTAGTATTAGGTTAGTTTAATTGAAATGAAATGAAATATAGAAAATAAATAAAATGATTATATTTAATTGGAAATGAAATGAATTTTAGAAAATAAATAAAATGAATTATAATTATTTGAAATGGGAAAAGAAAATAAGAAAAATTGTTAATTGGTATGAAATGGAAAGCTTGACAAAACATAAATATCTTTGTATTGCCTTTAAAATAAAATAAAAGCATAAGAAATGGTGAAATGAGGATGGTATCGTAGGGGGGGGTGAGGCACCGCCTCCTGCCCATATGAAGATAGGGGCGTGGGTCCCTCCTTGTATATGAGGAAATGGAGTTTCGTGAGTTTACATTTCTATCTTGGCTTTTCTTTTTTTGCAAAAACTACAACTCATAATTTTCCTGTGTTATATTCATTTTCTTTAATTTATCCAATCCCACTTAGAAAACTTTGGTGTCTATGAAATATAATTAGGGGATAAGATAGCCGATTAAATTTAGAACCCGGTTATGTTCCGATTTTCCGATTTCGGTAAATTCGGCGACTGAGCAAGTTGCTCCGAATTCAACGAAAATTGACGTGCTAGCTAAGTTTGACGTATAGACGTAGTGGTGAAGTTAGTTTTCAAATTGTGAGTTTTACGAGGCGACCCGAAATAGGCCAATTTACAGTGAAATTGAATCGGACGGTGTTCTAGTAGATTTAAAGTGCGTATGGACAATCCGATTTCGGCGTTGACGATTTTGAATAATGCGGTTATTAGGAATTACTTTCGCGACAATTATTGACGTTTTGACTATTTTTCCGTTTTCGGAATTTAGCGAATTAATTGATAAAGATGCGGTGTTAATAAACGTAAGTTTTGCGAAGGTGTATTTATTAAAGAATACATGTTGATATGCAATGTGACGATTAAATTAAGGTTGTTAATAAATGCTTCGATTTGTGAATGCATGACTTTTGATGAATTTATTAGTGATGTTTGCATAATGCAATTATGATGCGATGTTATATTTATCTTGTTTTGGATAAATTATGGCGATGTGGGCTCTATGCCAATTTGAGTGATCGAAGATGTTGTTTTTGTATTGTGTTGTTTTTGTATCGAGTCACATACATTTCATAAGCGAAGGGCTTTATGCAGCGATGATGGCTTTTATGCGGCGAAGATCGGCTTTATGCCAAGTGTCCCTAATTACGGACAAAGCGATGGGTACCACATGCATAACATAGTCGTGTCTCATGGAGTCGGTTATGTTTATGTTCGAGTTGTTTGGCGTTAGGTATTGTTGATTGTTGGATGATATTGAATTGCGATGATATACATAATGTGATGATATTTATGATGATGTTGTGACGATGGGCTTTATGCCAAGCGAATGAGCTTTATGCCAAAAGCGAAGATGAGCTTTATGCCAAGCAAGATGGGCTTTAGCCAATTTGTGATGAATTGTTATGTTGCTTATATTACTAGCATTATTTAATGTTGTTGGTTGATGTTGTTCTTTAAGACTACCATGTTAATTAGTGATGTGTTGTTGTGACGTTATGCCGATGAGGTTAGGGTGATAAAGTGTAGATTTTACTACAATAGGATGACTAGTAAAGTAAGTGAGTTTTGATTATGTGTTGGAATTACACTTATTGATCTATACCCTTTATAATTCCGACTATATATATATATATATATATATATATATATATATATTTTATCATGCTATAATTATATGTTTTGGAGTATCTCACCCTTTACTTGTTTCGATTACCTATATATTGGTAGCGTCAGGGTTATGAAGATGGAGTTTATAAACTGTTATTCGTGCATTAATCGCGTTAATCGATCACGTGGCACTCGGGAAATATTTAGGTTGTCTTTGTTGTTGTTCTTTTGTTGCTTTCCTTTTGTAAATAAGAATCATAAATTATAAAAACATGATTTTGATGAGGAAGTTTAATAAATGAGATGTGTTGATTTCTATAGAATCAATTTATGTTTTCCTGCGATGCTATGTATCCAAAATTTATACTTTAAAAGTAAGCTGCTTTAAGTGAGTTGTTTTTGATGGTGTAACGCCTCATTAAATTTATAAATTTAAAATTACTTTCACGATTTCTATATTAAACTTTGGGTAGAATTGGGTGTTACAATAGTGGTATCAGGAGGCGGTCGGTCACACGTGACCAAGTTATTAGTGTGTTTAATCTCATTGTATGTGACATGTGTGTGAAACAACATGAAATTTGTTGTTTCAAATTGTTTGTTTGGAAGATTATTTTGAAACAAGTGGGAGAAGTTTTACTTCTTGGTGACTCTTTGGCTTAGGATGGAGCCTCAGCGGTGTTTTATGATGGCAAGTGTAAGTTTGAGATTTGTTGGTTAGAGATGGTTTATGTCACCATCATGATTGTCGACTATCTATTGACAATTGAAGATGATCATCCTTAATCTCTTGTTGATAGTAAAGGGGATTGTGTTTGATTGGGATAGACTTGTCCTTCCGACTTAATAGTGTATGAAGCGTATGTGTTTACTGGTAGTGTAGGTTACTTGAGTTGTGAACAATTTGGATTTTGGTGAGGAGCGAATTTTGGCTAGCAAACTTCTTGTTGTGATTCTTCCGAGGTGTATTATGAAGATGTGAGTGAATTACGCAGTAGTGCGAGGTGAAGTTTTGATGGATTGATTTGAACTAGTTGTGATTGAGGTATCATAAGGGATGTTGCTTCTGATTAGAGTTGAAGAATCAACGAGATTGGTTGAGCAAAAGTTGTTTATTAAAGGCGGGTCACCGTGGAAGCTACCGTTGTGTTGTTCGGAGAAGAGTTGGAGGTTGGTGTGTTGTTCTGCGAGTCAAGGAACGAAATGGATATTGAGGACAAGTACCACTTCAAGGGTGATGTTGGATGAATCCGGTCATTGGGGCTTTTATTGTTTTGTGAGATCAGTCGAGAAATGCAGGCGTCTATATAGGTTAGTGTGAGAGCGAAGGCGTTTAGACTATGCTTTCAAGATAGCGTATGGTCTGGCAGTATTGTTGATGTCATTAGTGTGACTAGTCGTCAGGTGTGATTTTGGATGTTGATGATACTCCCATGAAATAGCTATTATGAGTTATTCGTGTTCATGGATATTATTTGGTTCATCAAGTTAAGAGGTATGGCATCCAGACTTTGCGTTATCATTAGTGAGGTTAGACGTTGTATCGGTGTTCTAAAGATAGAGTTTCAGTGATGGACATGGTGCCTTAAGTAAGTGACTTAAATGATGATATTTAGACAGGTTTAGTGGGTTTATTTTGTATCTTGTAGAGACTTTAAGGGGTTATTTAAGGGCAAGTTCCTTTGTTTTGGATGGTTGACTTTGTGAGTTTGACGGAAGATCTTTTATAAGTTGGTATTACTCATGGGTATTTTGACTCGAGGATGGTTGAGTAATATTCCATGGACTCCATGATAGTGGCCAATTTGTTTGAGCCGATGAAAGTTTAGTGATGCTTTGATTTTGGTTTGTTTAGTACTCTCAGAACCTTGTGCGGCGTATTGTATTTCATTTTGGACTTGAGAGGTATTTGACATAGAGTTGGAAAAGTATATTGCCATAGAAACGTTTGTTTCATAAGGAAAAGTTGTCGGACGCGTGAGTTAGAATATTGATCTTGGTTGTGCTTTCGTTTGATATCTAAAGATATGAATGTTAACAATGAGGAGATTGGAATTGTTGAAGATGATTCAAGTTTGATGCAATCCATAAAGAGACTTAAATACTGTTGATGTGTGGATAACCCAGTATATCTAATTTGAGATTTTATTAATGAAGAATGTTGCATGTTTGTTTTGGAGCAGTTGTTGAGATTAAGTCGGAAGAATATTGAGGATTTGTTCACTACTCACATATGGATTTGGTCGCGGTGGATTATTAGTTCGACTAAATAAGTCTTGATATGGTATATTTGTGATGGGTTGGTAGCTACGAGTACCTTAAGATGATTGATGTTTATGAAGGAAGGTTCATCGATGATCGAAGTTGGTGTGACAGGTGTTAGTCTTTGATTCAGAAATTTACGTCGGGAGTTTAAGTCCAACTTTGTGTTGTAATTCTTGTTGAGATGACGTTGATGAGTAGAGTTCTTGAGGGTGTATTTGTGTTGAGTTACCGCTTGGGACGATGGAAAGTTATGAAAGGTGTTTCAATGAGAAGCATGTGTATTGATTGTTAGCAGTATGCAAGATTGTTGGATTGGACTAGAGAGTTATAGTCGCCAAGTTGTTTGTATAAACTACAAGTGAGTGGTGTATCATTGTCTGTTATGGTTGTATAACTTGTTTTGTTCAAGGGTTGTATGTTGGTAACCTACAGGGACGATGTGACCTTGATTAACGAGAAGATGAGGCGATAAGCTGCAAGTGTGATTCTTGCAGGTTTGTAAGTGAACATTTTTTTAAGTGAAACGTTTTGTGAGTTGCTGCGTATATGATTCTATCCCCATTACGATTGTTTGATTTTGGTTTGTATATAACCACTTTATGCGTTTTCGTTTAGCGATGGTGTCGGTGTTGTGTCGTAGGACTCTGATGTTCTATCTTTGGTGACTCGTTTTAAGGGTGTCGAGTTCGGTGTGTGACTAATTCTATGGATTAAGACAATACAGGATAGTATGTCGATCTTGTTTGTTTGGTTCTCGGTGAACTTAGGTGTGTTTACTGCTTGTTTAGTTGTTAGGTGTTAGTTAGTTGTCGAATGCATTGTATGGGCTTTGCATCTCGGCATGGTTGTTCTTATGCGGGCATTTGTGAATTATGGAATACCCTTGTGTTTGGTGTGATACAGCGGGTTATTTAGTATAGAGGATTCCAGTAGGCAGTTCGTGAGCATTTCGTTTATTTCGTTTTTGAATTCAAAAATTGAGGCGAAAAGTTTATAAGTAGAGAGAGGTTAATTTAGCCTGTTTTAATTAATAATATATTATATTAATATTTTCGAATTACCGATCAATATTTATTTGGCGACGAAAATAATTATATTAATTAATATATCTATTAATTTATCTAAGCGACGTTCGATTCGATCCCAGATAAATTTTCGGATCCGATATTTAATTCTAAGATTTTTAATTGATTGAATTGATTATATTAATTTATTAAGAGTGTGAGGATTAATTAGGTTTACACCTTAGTTTATGAGTAATTATTATAAAACCAATTTCCTCATTTTCTTTCCATCAAACACTTTCCTTGTTTTTCTTCCATAAACATGAGAATTTGGAAGCTAGTAAGGAAACAAGTTATAAAACCATTTCTTCTCCTTTTCCTTCCATTGTGAACACTAAACCAAAAATAGAAACTAGAGAGGAAAAGAAGGGTTTTGGGAGAAGAAGAGCAAGAGGAGAAGATGAGGAGATCTTGAGCAAGAGAGGAAGCTTGAGGTTGAGCTTTGGAGCATCACCATGGATCAACCAAACTAGAGGTAAGGGTTTGATTTTCCTTTCCATATAGTTAGGGTTTGATAGATATTTGTGGTTTAGGAAGAATTGGTATTTTGATTCATGGAGTTTATAGTTTATCATTGTTTTGGTGTTTTGTTGTTGTTGTTGAACTTCCCAATTGATGGTAAAATATGTTTTGATGTTGTAATGGAGGTATATGTTGTGTTGATGATAAGAGATGGTGGATTAGTGGTAAGAGATGTTGGGTGATTGTAGTTTGAATTGGGAGAAAAATTGATAGATTAATTTTATGAGTTTTGTTGGGGGATTGTTGAAAGGTTTAGAGGAGTTGAAATTGGTGTTGAGGTTTTGAGTTGGGTGTTTGATGATTTGATTTCCATTTCACATTGTTAGGGTTTTGAGTTTTGTTGAAGATTTATGATAGAAATTAGAAGAGTTAATTAGGTGTTGTTGTTGTTGAATTAGTATTAGGTTAGTTTTAATTGGAAATGAAATGAAATATAGAAAATAAATAAAATGAATTATATTTAATTGGAAATGAAATGAAATTTAGAAAATAAATAAAATGAATTATAATTATTTGAAATGGGAAAAGAAAATAAGAAAAATTGTTAATGGTATGAAATGGAAAGAAACAACAAAACATAAATATCTTTATGTATTTGCCTTTAAAAATAAAATAAAAACGCAAGGAAATGGTGAAATGAGGATGGTATGCGTGGGGGTGAGCACATACTCCTTATATGAAGATAGAGGCGTGGGTCCCTCCTTGTATATGAAATGAGTTTCGTGAGTTTACATTTTCATACATCTTGTGCTTTTCTTTTTTTTGCAAACTTTACAACCCTCACATAATTTTCACGTATTGTACATTCTATTTTCTTTAATTATCCAATCCCTTAGAAAACTTTGGTGTCTGAAATATAATTAGGGATAAGATAGCCGATTAAATTTAGAACCCGGTTATGTTCCGATTTTCGATTTCGATAAGAATTCGTGACGAACAAGTTGCTCGAATTCAACGAAAATTGACGTGCTAGCTAAGTTTGACGTATAGAACGTAGTGGTGAAGTTAGTTTTTTGTGAGTTTTTACGAGCGACCCAATAGGCCAATTTGATAAAATTGAATCGGACGTTCTAGTAGATTTAAATTACGTATGGACAATCCGATTTCGACGTTGACGATTTTGAATAATGCCGGTTATTAGGAATTACTTTCGCGACAATTATTGACGTTTTGACTATTTTTCCGTTTGAATTTAGCGAATTAATTGATAAAGATGCGGTGTTAATAAACGTAAGTTTTTGAAGATGTATTTATTAAAGAATACATGTTGATATGCAGTGACGATTAAATTAGGTTGTTAATAAATGCTTCCGATTTGTGAATGCATGACTTTTGATGAATTTATTATGATGTTTGCATAATGTAATTATGATGCGATGTTATATTTATCTTGTTTTGGATAAATTATGGCGATGGGCTCTATGCCAATTTGGTGATCTTGAAGATGTTGTTTTTGTATTGTGTTGTTTTATTGTCGAGTCACATACATTTCATAAGCGAAGAGGGCTTTTATGCTTAGCGATGATGGCTTTTATGCCGGCGAAGATCGGCTTTATGCAAATGTCCCTAATTACGGACAAAGCGATGGGTACCACATGCATAACATAGTCGTGTCTCATGGAGTCAGTTATGTTTATGTTCGAGTTGTTTGGCGTTGGGTATTGATTGTTGGATGATATTGAATGCGATGATATACATAATGTGATGATATTTATGATGATGTTGTGACGATGGGCTTTATGCCAAAAGCGAATGAGCTTTATGCCAAAGCGAAGATGAGCTTTATGCCAAAGCGAAGATGGGCTTTAACCAATTTGTGATGATGTTATGTTGCTTATATTACTAGCATTATTTAATGTTGTTGGTTGATGTTGTTCTTTAAGACTACCATGTTAATTAGTGATGTGTTGTTGTGACGTTTATGCCGATGAGGTTAGGGTGATAAAGTGTAGATTTTACGTAGGATTTACTAGTAAAGTAAGTGAGTTTTGATTATGTGTTGGAATTACACTTATTGATCTATACCTTTATAATTCCGAAACTATATATATATATATATATATATATATATATATTTATCATATATAATTATATGTTTTTTGGTATCCCCTTTACTTATTTCACCGTTACCTATATATTGGTAACGTGCAGGTTATGAAGATGGGTTTATAGCTCTGTTAGTCGTGTCGATTATCGCTCTGATACGTAGCACTCGGGGAAATATTTAGGTTGTCTTTGTTGTTGTTCTTTGTTGCTTTCCTTTGTAAATAAGAATCATAAATTATAAAAACATGATTTTGATGAGGAAGTTTAATAAATGAGATGTGTTGATTTCTATGAATCAATTTATGTTTTCTCTTGTTATATATGTATCCAAATTTATACTAAAGTAACTATTTTTAAAGTGAGTTGTTTTGATGGTGTAACATATAAATTATTAAATTTATGAAATTTAAAATTACTACGATTTACGTATATTAAACTTTGGGTAGAATGGGGTGTTACAATAGTGGTATCAAACAGGTCGGTCTGTCGACCAAGTTATTAGTGTTTAATCCATAATTTGCCAATACTTGACATGTGTGAAAACACTATCGGTACTTATTTATTTCAAATTGTTTGTTGCAGAGATTATTTTGAAACAAGTGGGGAGAAATTTTACTTCTTGGTGACTCTTGTAGCTTAGGATGGAGCCTCAAGCAGTTTCTTCGGTAACTTGAAGTGTAAGTTTGAAAGACTTTATTGTAGTTGGTAGAGATGGTTATGTCACCATCATGATTTTGACTATCTTATTATTGACAAATTGAGGGACTGATCATCCTTAATCTTGTTGATGATGATTCGAGAGTTGTGTTGATTAGGATAGACTTGTCCTTCCAACTTAATAGTGTATGAAGCAGATGTGTTTACTCAGTAGTGCATGGTTACTTGAGTTGTGAACAATTTGGATTTTGGTGAAATGATTTTGGCTAGCAAACTTCTTGTTGTGATTCTTACGGGTGTATTATGAAGATGTGAGTGAATTACACTTGATGAGTGGGAGTGAAGTTTTGATGGATTAAGTTTCGGAACTAGTTGTGATTCGAGGCATCATAAGGGATGTAACTTCTGAATTAGGTTGAAGAATCAACGAGGATTGGTTGACAAAGTTGTTTACCGAGCGGGTCACCGTGGAGAGCTTCCATTATGAACAAACCAAAAATAGAAACTAGAGGAAAAGAAGGGTTTTGGGAAGAGAAGAGCAAGAGGAAGATGAGGGAGATCTTGAGCAAGAGAGGAAGCTTGAGGTTGAGCTTTGGAGCATCACCATGGATCAACCAAACTAGAGGTAAGGGGTTTGATTTTCCTTTCCATATAGTTAGGGTTTGATAGATATGTTGTGTGATTTAGGAAGAATTATATTTTGATTCATGGGTTTATAGTTTATCATTGTTTGGTGTTTTGTTGTTGCAATTTGAACTTCCCAATTGATGGTAGAAATATGTTTTGATATTTGTAATGGAGGTATATATATTGTGTTGATGATAAGAGATGGTGGATTAGTGGTAAGAGATGTTGGGTGATTTAGTTTGAATTGGGAGAAAAATTGATAGATTAATTTTATGAGTTTTGTTGGGGATTGTTGAAAGGTTTAGAGGAGTTGAAAATTGGTGTTGAGAGGTTTGAGTTGGGTGTTTGATGATTTGATTTCCATTTCACATTAGGGTTTTGAGTTTTGTTCATTATGATAGAAATTAGAAGAGTTAATTAGGTGTTGTTGTTGTTGAATTAGTATTAGGTTAGTTTAATTGGAAATGAAATAGAAATATGAAGACAATAAAATGATTATATTTAATTGGAAATGAAATGAAATTTAGAAAATAAATAAAATGAATTATAATTATTTGAAATGGAAAAAATAAGAAAATTGTTAATTGTATGAAATGGAAAAGCCAAACATAAATATCTTGTATGTTGCCTTTAAAATAAAATAAAGCATGAGAAATGGTGAAATGAGGATGGTATTCATAGATTTTTGAGGCACACGCCTCCTTTCCATGAAGATAGGGGCTTATATCCACTCATATATGAGGAAATGGAGTTTAGTGAGTTTACATTTTCTTTGTATCTTGTGCTTTTCTTTTTTTTTTTACCACAAAAACTTCAACCATAATTTTCCTGTTATACATTCTGTTTTCTTTAATTTATCAATCCCACTTAGAAAACTTGTCTATTTGAAATATAATTAGGGGATAAGATAGCCGATTAAATTTAGAACCGGTTATGTTAGATTTTCGATTTCGGTAAATTCATCTTGACCAGACATATTTCTCGAATTCATCGAAAAATTGACGTGCTTCAAGTTTGATATTTTGAGACTTAGTGGTGAAGTTAGTTTTTCGAAATTGTGAAGTTTTAGACGACCCAGAAATAGGCCAATTTGACGACTAAAATTATATCGGACGGTGTTCTAGTAGATTTAAAGATACGTATGGACAATCCGATTCATCGTTGTGATTTTTGAATAATTCCGGTTATTGAATTACTTCCATCACAATTATTGACGTTTGACTTATTTCCGTTTTGAATTTAGCGAATTAATTGATAAAGATTCGGTGTTAATAAGCGTAGTTTTAGAAGGTGTATTTTTAAAGACTATATTGATATGCAATTTGACGATTAAATTAAGGTTGTTAATAAATGCTTCCGATTTGTAGATGCATGACTTTTGATGAATTTATTAGTGATGTTTGCATAATGCAATTATGATGCGATGTTATATTTATCTTATATTCACTTTAAATTTCATTAGATTTTCTGAAGACTTATATTCACATCAAATTTCATCAGATTTTCTGAAGACTTATATTCACTTCAAATTTCATCAAATTTTCTGAAGACTTATATTCACTTCAAATTTCATTAGATTTTCTCTAGATTTATATTCACTTCAAATTTCATCATATTTTCTAAAGACTATTCACTTCAAATTTCATCATATTTTTTAAAGATTTTTGTTCACTTCAATTTCACGAAGATTTTTGAAGACATATTCACATGAAATTTCATCAGATTTTTGAAGACTTATATTCACTTCAAATTTCATCGATTTTCTGAAGACTTATATTCACTTCAAATTTCATCGATTTTCTAAGACTTATATTCACTTCAATTTCATCAGTTTTACGAAGACTTATATTCACTTCAAATTTCATCATAAGTTTTTAAGATTTATATTCACTTCAATTTTTCTGAAGATTTTTGAAGACTTATATTCATCAAATTTCATTGATTTTTGAAGATTTATATTCATAAATTTCATCGATATTTTGAAACATATATTCACTTCAAATTTCATTGATTTTTCGAAGACTTATATTCACTTCAAATTTCATCGATTTTCTAAGACTTATATTCACTTCAAAATTCTTAGTTTCGAAGACTTATATTCACTCAAATTTCATCAATTTTCTTAAGATTTATATTCACTTCAAATTTCAGTTTTACGAAGACTTATATTCACTTTCAAATTTCATGATTTTTAAAGATTTATATTCACTTCAATTTTAGAGACTTATATTCATCAAATTTCATCAGATTTTCGAAGAATTTTATTCATCAAATTTCATCAGATTTTATGAAGACTTACATCAAATTTCATAAGATTTTACGAAGACTTATATTCACTTCAAATTTCATCGATTTTCTAAAGACTTATATTCACTTCAAATTTCATCAGTTTTCTAAGACTTATATTCACTATTTCAAGATTTCTGAAGACTTATATTCACATCAAATTTCATTAGATTTTCTGAAGACTTATATTCATTAAATTTCATCAGATTTTCTGAAGACTTATATTCACTTCAAATTTCATAAGATTTTCTAAAGACTTATATTCACTTCAAATTTCATCAGATTTTCTTAAGATTTATATTCACTTCAAATTTCATCAGATTTTCTGAAGACTTATATTCACTTCAAATTTCATCATATTTTTTAAAGATTTATGTTCACTTCAATTTTCTGAAGATTTTTACGAGGACATATTCATCAAATTTCATCAAATTTTCAGAAGACTTATATTCACTTCAAATTTCATTAGATTTCACAAGACTTATATTCACTTCAAATTTCATCAGATTTTCTGAAGACTTATATTCACATAAAATTTCATCAAATTTTCTGAAGACTTATATTCTTCAAATTTCATCAGATTTTCTAGATTTATATTCACTTCAAATTTCATCATATTTTCTAAAGACTATTCACTTCAAATTTCATCATATTTTTTAAAGATTTTTGTTCACTTCAATTTTCTGAAGATTTTTGAAGACATATTCATTAAATTTCATTGATTTTTTGAAGACTTATATTCACTTCAAATTTCATCAGTTTTACGAGACTTATATTCATCAAATTTCATCAGATTTTCTAATGACTTATATTCACTTCAAATTTCATCAGATTTTCTGAAGACTTATATTCACTTCTAATTTCATCATAATTTTTTAAAGATTTATGTTCACTTCAATTTTCTGAAGATTTTTTGAAGTCTTATATTCACATCAAATTTCATCAGTTTCGAGAAGATTTATATTCATCAAATTTCATCGAGATTTTTGAAGACTTATATTCACTTCAAATTTCATCGGATTTTACGAGACTTATATTCATCAAATTTCATGATTTTCTAAAGACTTATATTCACTTCAAATTTCATTAGATTTTACGAAGACTTATATTCACTCAAATTTCATCGAGATTTTCTTAAGATTTATATTCACTTCAATTTCATCAGTTTTACGAAGACTTATATTCATTCAAATTTCATTGATTTTTAAAGATTTATGTTCACTTCAATTTTCTGAAGACTTATATTCACTAAATTTCATCAGTTTTACAGAAGACTTATATTCACTTCAAATTTCATAAGATTTTCTGAAGACTTATATTCACTTCAAATTTCATCAGATTTTCTAAAGACTTATATTCACTTCAAATTTCATCAGATTTTCTAAAGACTTATTCACTTCAATTTCATCAAATTTTTAAAGACTTATATTCACTTCAAATTTCATTAGATTTTCTGAAGACTTATATTCACTTCAAATTTCATCAAATTTTCTGAAGACTTATATTCACATCAAATTTCATAAGATTTTCTGAAGACTTATATTCACTTCAAATTTCATCATATTTTCTTAAGATTTATATTCACTTTAAATTTCATCAGATTTTCTGAAGACTTATATTCACTTCAAATTTCATCATATTTTTTAAAGATTTATGTTCACTTCAATTTTTTGAAGATTTTCTGAAGACTTATATTCACATCAAATTTCATCAAATTTTCTGAAGACTTATATTCACTTCAAATTTCATCAGATTTTAAGACTTATATTCACTTCAAATTTCATCGGATTTTTGAAGACTTATATTCTTCAAATTTCATGATTTTCTAAAGACTTATATTCACATCAAATTTCATCTGATTTTCTGAAGACTTATATTCACTTCAAATTTCATCAGATTTTCTGAAGACTTATATTCACTTTAAATTTCATCAGATTTTTGAAGACTTATATTCACTTCAAATTTCATCATATTTTCTGAAGATTTATATTCACTTCAAATTTCATCAGATTTTACGAGACTTATATTCACTTCAAATTTCATCAGATTTTAAAAGATTTATATTCTTCAATTTTCTAAGATTTTCTGAAGACTTATATTCATCAAATTTCATCAGTTTTACGAACTTATATTCACTTCAAATTTCATGATTTTAAAGACTTATATTCACTTCAAATTTCTTGATTTTCTGAAGACTTATATTCACTTCAAATTTCATCATTTTCGAAGACTTATATTCACTTCAAATTTCATCAGATTTTCGAAGACTTATATTCACTTCAAATTTCATCAAATTTTAAAGACTTATATTCACTTCAAATTTCATCGAGATTTTCTAAGACTTATATTCACTTCAAATTTCATCAAATTTTCGAAGACTTATATTCACTTCAAATTTCATCAGATTTTACGAAGACTTATATTCACTTCAAATTTCATCATATTTTCTAAAGACTTATTCACTTAAATTTCATCATATTTTTTAAAGATTATATTCACTTCAATTTTCAAGAAGATTTTTGAAGACTTATATTCACTTCAAATTTCATCGATTTTCTGAAGACTTATATTCACTTCAAATTTCATCATATTTTAAGATTTATATTCACTTCAATTTTTGAAGATTTTAAGACTTATATTCACTTCAAATTTCATTCAGTTTTACGAAGACTTATATTCACTTCAAATTTCATCAATTTTTGAAAACTTATATTCTTCAAATTTCATGATTTTTAGAAGACTTATATTCACTTCAAATTTCATCAGATTTTCTGAAGACTTATATTCACATCAAATTTCATCTGATTTTCTAAAGACTTATATTCACTTCAAATTTCATCAAATTTTCTGAAGACATATATTCACTTCAAATTTCATCAGATTTTCTCGAGATTTATATTCACTTCAAATTTCATCAGATTTTCTAAAGACTATTCACTTCAAATTTCATCATATTTTTTAAAGATTTCTGTTCACTTCAATTTTCTGAAGATTTTTTAAAGACTTATATTCACATCAAATTTCATCAGATTTTCTGAAGACTTATATTCATTTCAAATTTCATCAGATTTTCTAAAGACTTGTATTCACATCAAATTTCATCAGATTTTCTAAAGACTTATATTCACTTAAAATTTCATCAGATTTTTTGAAGACTTATATTCACTTCTAATTTCATCATATTTTTTAAAGATTTATGTTCACTTCAATTTTAGAAGATTTTGAAACTTATATTCATCAAATTTCATCATTTTCGAAGACTTATATTCACTTCAAATTTCATCAGATTTTAGGAAGACTTATATTCACATCAAATTTCATCAGATTTTCTAAAGACTTATATTCACTTCAAATTTCATTAGATTTTCTGAAGACTTATATTCACTCAAATTTCATCAGATTTTCTTAAGGTTTATATTCACTTCAAATTTCATCAGATTTTCTGAAGACTTATATTCATTTAAAATTTCATCAGATTTTTTAAATATTTACGTTCACTTCAATTTTTTGAAGACTTATATTCACATCAAATTTCATCAGATTTTCTGAAGAATTATATTCACATCAAATTTCATCAGATTTTCTGAAGACTTATATTCACTTCAAATTTCATAAGATTTTCTGAAGACTTATATTCACTTCAAATTTCAGTTTTCAAGACTTATATTCACTTCAAATTTCATGATTTTCTAAGACTTATATTCACTTCAAATTTCATCAAGTTTTAGAAGACTTATATTCACTTCAAATTTCATAGTTTTCTGAAGACTTATATTCACTTCAAATTTCATCAGATTTTCTTAAGATTTATATTCACTTTAAATTTCATCGAGATTTTGAAGACTTATATTCACTTCAAATTTCATCATATTTTTAAAGATTTATGTTCACTTCAATTTTCTGAAGATTTTCTGAAGACTTATATTCACATCAAATTTCATCAGATTTTCTGAAGACTTATATTCACTTCAAATTTCATCAGATTTTCTGAAGACTTATATTCACATCAAATTTCATCGATTTTACGAACTTATATTCACTTCAAATTTCATGGATTTTCTGAGACTTATATTCACTTCAAATTTCATCGATTTTCTGAAGACTTATATTCACTTCAAATTTCATGATTTTCTTGAATTATATTCACTTCAATATTTCATCGGATTTTAGAACTTATATTCACTAAATTTCATCATATTTTCTAAAGATTTATATTCACTTCAATTTCATGATTTTACGAAGACTTATATTCACTTCAAATTTCATCAATTTTCTGAAGACTTATATTCACTTCAAATTTCATCAGATTTTCTGAAGACTTATATTCACTCAAATTTCATCAGATTTTTTGAAGACTTATATTCACTTCAAATTTCATCAGTTTTACGAAGACTTATATTCACTTCAAATTTCATCGATTTTCTAAGACTTATTACTTCAAATTTCATTAGATTTTACGAAGACTTATATTCACTCAAATTTCATCAGATTTTCTTAAGACTTATATTCATCAAATTTCATCAATTTTACGACTTATATTCACTTCAAATTTCATCGATTTTACGAGACTATATTCACTTCAAATTTCATCAGATTTTCTAAAGACTTATATTCACTTCAAATTTCATTAGATTTTCTAAAGATTTATGTTCACTTCAATTTTTTGAAGATTTTCTGAAGACTTATATTCACATCAAATTTCATCAGATTTTGAAGACTTATATTCACTTCAAATTTCATCAGATTTTCCGAAGACTTATATTCACTTCAAATTTCATCAGATTTTCTAAAGACTTATATTCACTTCAAATTTCATCAGATTTTCTGAAGACTTATATTCACTTCAAATTTCATCAAATTTTCTTAAGACTTATATTCACTTCAAATTTCATCAGATTTTCTGAAGACTTATATTCACTTCTAATTTCATCATATTTTTTAAAGATTTATGTTCACTTCAATTTTCTGAAGATTTTTGAGACTTATATTCACATCAAATTTCATTAGATTTTCTGAAGACTTATATTCACATCAAATTTCATCAAATTTTTGAAGACTTATATTCACTTCAAATTTCATCAGATTTTCTGAAGACTTATATTCACTTCAAATTTCATAATTTCTAAAGACTTATATTCACTTCAAATTTCATTAGATTTTCTGAAGACTTATATTCACTTCAAATTTCATCAGATTTTCTTGGTTATATTCACTTCAAATTTCATCATTTTTACGAGACTTATATTCACTTCAAATTCATCATATTTTTAAAGACTTATATTCACTTCAAATTTCATAAGATTTTCTGAAGACTTATATTCACATCAAATTTCATCAAATTTTCTGAAGACTTATATTCACTTCAAATTTCATAAGATTTTCTCAAGATTTATATTCACTTCAAATTTCATCAGATTTTCAAAAGACATTTCACTTCAAATTTCATCTTACTTTTTAAAGATTTATGTCCACTTCAATTTTCTGAAGATTTTTTGAAGACTTATATTCACTTCAAATTTCATCAGATTTTTTGAAGACTTATATTCACATCAAATTTCATCAGATTTTCTGAAGACTTATATTCATCAAATTTCATCAGATTTTCTGAAGACTTATATTCACTTCAAATTTCATCAAATTTTCTTAAGACTTATATTCACTTCAAATTTCATCAGATTTTCTGAAGAAGTATATTCACTTTAAAGATTTATGTTCACTTCAATTTTCTGAAGATTTTCTGAAGACTTATATTCACATCAAATTTCATCAGATTTTCTGAAGACTTATATTCACTTCAAATTTCATCAGATTTTCTGAAGACTTATATTCACTTCAAATTTCATCAGATTTTCTGAAGACTTATATTCATCAAATTTCATCAGATTTTCTGAAGACTTATATTCACATCAAATTTCATCAGATTTTCTGAAGACTTATATTCACTTCAAATTTCATCAGATTTTCTGAAGACTTATATTCACTTCAAATTTCATCAGATTTTCTGAAGACTTATATTCACTTCAAATTTCATGATTTTTACGAAGACTTATATTCACTTCAAATTTCATCAGATTTTCTGAAGACTTATATTCATTTAAAATTTCATCAGATTTTTTAAATATTTACGTTCACTTCAATTTTTTGAAGACTTATATTCACATCAAATTTCATCAGATTTTCTGAAGAATTATATTCACATCAAATTTCATCAGATTTTCTAAAGACTTATATTCACATCAAATTTCATAAGATTTTCTGAAGACTTATATTCACTTCAAATTTCATCAGATTTTCTAAAGACTTATATTCACTTCAAATTTCATCAGATTTTCTAAAGACTTATATTCACTTCAAATTTCATCAAATTTTCTGAAGACTTATATTCACTTCAAATTTCATAAGTTTTACGAACATATTCACTTCAAATTTCATCAGATTTTCTTGAAGTTTATATTCACTTCAAATTTCATCAGATTTTCTGAAGACTTATATTCACTTCAAATTTCATCATATTTTCTGAAGATTTATATTCACTTCAAATTTCATCAGATTTTCTGAAGACTTATATTCACTTCAAATTTCATCATATTTTTAAAGATTTATGTTCACTTCAATTTTCTGAAGATTTTCTGAAGACTTATATTCACTTCAAATTTCATCAGATTTTCTGAAGACTTATATTCACTTCAAATTTCATCAGATTTTCTGAAGACTTATATTCACTCAAATTTCATCAGATTTTCTGAAGACTTATATTCACTTCAAATTTCATCAGATTTTCTGAAGACTTATATTCACTTCAAATTTCATTAGATTTTAAGACTTATATTCACTTCAAATTTCATCAGATTATCTTTTGAATTATATTCACTTTAATATTCGTCAGATATTCTGAAGACTTTTATTCACTTCAAATTTCATCATATTTTCTAAAGATTTATGTTCACTTCAATTTGATGATTTTCTGAAGACTTATATTCATCAATTTCATCAGTTTTGAAGACTTATATTCACTTCAAATTTCATCAGATTTTCTGAAGACTTATATTCACTTCAAATTTCATCAGATTTTTTGAAGACTTATATTCACTTCAAATTTCATCAGATTTTCTGAAGACTTATATTCACTTCAAATTTCATCAGATTTTCTAAAGACTTATATTCACTTCAAATTTCATCAGATTTTCTGAAGACTTATATTCACTCAAATTTCATCAGATTTTCTTAAGACTTATATTCACTTCAAATTTCATCAGATTTTCTGAAGACTTATATTCACTTCAAATTTCATCAGATTTTCTAAAGACTTATATTCACTTCAAATTTCATCAGATTTTAGAGACTTATATTCACTTCAAATTTCATCAGATTTTCTAAAGACTTATATTCACTTCAATTTTCAAGATTTTCTGAAGACTTATATTCACATCAAATTTCATCAGATTTTCAGAAGACTTATATTCACTTCAAATTTCATCAGATTTTCTGAAGACTTATATTCACTTCAAATTTCATGATTTTCTAAAGACTTATATTCACTTCAAATTTCATCAGATTTTCTGAAGACTTATATTCACTTCAAATTTCATCAAATTTTCTTAAGACTTATATTCACTTCAAATTTCATCAGATTTTCTGAAGACTTATATTCACTTCAAATTTCATCAGATTTTTTAAAGACTTATATTCACTTCAATTTTCAAAGATTTTCTGAAGACTTATATTCACTTCAAATTTCATCAGATTTTCTGAAGACTTATATTCACTTCAAATTTCATCAGATTTTATGAAGACTTATATTCACTTCAAATTTCATCAGATTTTCTGAAGACTTATATTCACTTCAAATTTCATCAGATTTTCTAAAGACTTATATTCACTTCAAATTTCATCAGATTTTATGAAGACTTATATTCACTTCAAATTTCATCAGATTTTCTTAAGACTTATATTCACTTCAAATTTCATCATATTTTTTGAAGACTTATATTCACTTCAAATTTCATCATATTTTTTAAAGATTTATGTTCACTTCAATTTTCTCAAGATTTTCTGAAGACTTATATTCACATCAAATTTCATCAGATTTTCTGAAGACTTATATTCACTTCAAATTTCATCAGATTTTCTGAAGACTTATATTCACTTCAAATTTCATTGATTTTCTAAAGACTTATATTCAAATTTCATCTATTTTTTAAAGACTTATATTCACTTCAATTTTCGAAGATTTTTGAAGACTTATATTCATCAAATTTCATCAGATTTTTGAAGACTTATATTCACTTCAATTTCATTGATTTTACGAAGACTTATATTCACTTCAAATTTCATCCAGTTTTACGAAGACATATATTCACTTCAAATTTCATCAAATTTTCTTAAGATTTATATTCACTTCAAATTTCATCAGATTTTCTGAAGACGTATATTCACTTTTAAAGATTTGTGTTCACTTCAATTTTCTGAAGATTTTTTGAAGTCTTATATTCACATCAAATTTCATCGATTTTACGAAGACTTATATTCACTCAAATTTCATGATTTCTGAAGACTTATATTCACCAAATTTCATCAGATTTTCTAAAGACTTATATTCACTTCAAATTTCATCAGATTTTCTTAAGATTATATTCATTCAAATTTCATCGATTTTAGAAGACTTATATTCACTTCAAATTTCATCAGTTTTAGAGACTTATATTCACATCAAATTTCATCAGATTTTCTGAAGACTTATATTCACTTCAAATTTCATCAGATTTTCTGAAGACTTATATTCACATCAAATTTCATCAAATTTTCTAAAGACTTATATTCACTTCAAATTTCATCAGTTTTTTAAAGATTATATTCACTTTTCATAATTTTGAAGACTTATATTCATCAAATTTCATCAGATTTTCTAAAGACTTATATTCATTCAAATTTCATCAGATTTTCTGAAGACTTATATTCACTTCAAATTTCATCAGATTTTCTGAAGACTTATATTCACTTCAAATTTCATCAGATTTTCTAAAGACTTATATTCACTTCAAATTTCATCAGATTTTCTGAAGACTTATATTCACTTCAAATTTCATCAGATTTTTGAAGACTTATATTCATTCAAATTTCATCATTTTCACGAAGACTTATATTCACTTCAAATTTCATCAATTTTCTTAGACTTATATTCACTTCAAATTTCATCAGATTTTAGAAGACTTATATTCACTTCAAATTTCACCAAATTTTCTTAAGATTTATATTCACTTTTCATTCAGATTTTCTGAAGACTTATATTCACTTCAAATTTCATCATATTTTTTAAAGACTTATATTCACTTCAATTTTCAGATTTTGAAGACTTATATTCACTTCAAATTTCATCAGATTTTCTGAAGACTTATATTCACTTCAAATTTCATCAGATTTTTGAAGACTTATATTCACTTCAAATTTCATTGATTTTACTGAAGACATATTCACTTCAAATTTCATCAGATTTTCGAAGACTTATATTCACTTCAAATTTCATCAGATTTTCTTAAGAATTATATTCCCTCAAATTTTCGTCAGATATTCTGAAGACTTTTATTCACTTCAAATTTCATCATATTTTCTAAAGACTTATATTCACTTCAATTTTCATGATTTTCTGAAGACTTATATTCACTTCAAATTTCATCAGATTTTCTGAAGACTTATATTCATTCAAATTTCATCAGATTTTCTGAAGACTTATATTCACTTCAAATTTCATCAGATTTTCTGAAGACTTATATTCACTTCAAATTTCATCAAATTTTCTAAAGACTTATATTCAATTCAAATTTCATCATAAAGTTTTAAAGAAGACTTATATTCACTTCAAATTTCATCATATTTTTAAGACTTATATTCACTTCAATTTCATCAGATTTTCTGAAGACTTATATTCACTTCAAATTTCATCAGATTTTCTGAAGACTTATATTCACTTCAAATTTCATCAAATTTTCCGAAGACTTATATTCACTTCAAATTTCATCAGATTTTCTAAAGACTTATATTCACTTCAAATTTCATCAGATTTTCTGAAGACTTATATTCACTTCAAATTTCATCAAATTTTCTTAAGATTTATATTCACTTCAAATTTCATCAGATTTTCTGAAGACTTATATTCACTTCAAATTTCATCATATTTTTTAAAGATTTATGTTCACTTCAATTTTCTGAAGATTTTCTGAAGACTTATATTCACATCAAATTTCATCAGATTTTCTGAAGACTTATATTCACATCAAATTTCATCAGATTTTTTGAAGACTTATATCCACTTCAAATTTCATCAGATTTTCTGAAGACTTATATTCACATCAAATTTCATCAGATTTTCTGAAGACTTATATTCACTTCAAATTTCATTAGATTTTCTGAAGACTTATATTCACTTCAAATTTCATCAGTTTTCTTAAGACTTATATTCACTTCAAATTTCATCGATTTTAGAAGACTTATATTCACTTCAAATTTCATCATATTTTTAAAGACTTATATTCACTTCAATTTTCACAGATTTTCTGAAGACTTATATTCACTTCAAATTTCATCAGATTTTCTGAAGACTTATATTCACTTCAATTTCATCAGATTTTCTAAAGACTTATATTCACTTCAAATTTCATCAAATTTTAGAACTTATATTCACTTCAAATTTCATAGATTTTCTAAGACTTATATTCACTTCAAATTTCATCAGTTTTCGAAGACTTATTCACTTCAAATTTCATCTTATTTTTAAAGACTTATATTCACTTCAATTTTCAAGAAGATTTTTGAAGACTTATATTCACTTCAAATTTCATGATTTTTTGAGACTTATATTCACTTCAAATTTCATCAGTTTTACGAAGACTTATATTCATCAAATTTCATCAGTTTTAGAAGATTATATTCTTCAAATTTCATCAAATTTTCTTAAGACTTATATTCACTTCAAATTTCATCAGATTTTCTACTTAAGACATTATATTCACTTTTTAAAGATTTATATTCACTTCAAATTTTTTCTAAGATTTTTTGAAGACTTATATTCACATCAAATTTCATCAGATTTTAAAAGACATATTCACTTCAAATTTCATTATTGATTTTACGAAGACTTATATCCACTTCAAATTTCATCAGATTTTCTAAAGACTTATATTCACTTCAAATTTCATCAGATTTTCTTAAGATTTATATTCACTTCAAATTTCATCAGATTTTCTGAAGACTTATATTCACATCAAATTTCATCAGATTTTGAAGACTTATATTCACTTCAAATTTCATCAGATTTTCTGAAGACTTATATTCACTTCAAATTTCATCAGATTTTCTGAAGACTTATATTCACTTCAAATTTCATCAAATTTTCTAAAGACTTATATTCATTTAAAATTTCATCAGATTTTTTAAATATTTACGTTCACTTCAATTTTTTGAAGACTTATATTCACATCAAAGTTCATCAGATTTTCTGAAGAATTATATTCACATCAAATTTCATCAGATTTTCTGAAGACTTATATTCACTTCAAATTTCATAAGATTTTCTGAAGACTTATATTCACTTCAAATTTCATCAAATTTTCTAAAGACTTATATTCACTTCAAATTTCATTAGATTTTCTGAAGACTTATATTCACTTCAAATTTCACCAAATTTTCTGAAGACTTATATTCACTTCAAATTTCATAAGTTTTTCTGAAGACTTATATTCACTTCAAATTTCATCAGATTTTCTTAAGATTTATATTCACTTCAAATTTCATCAGATTTTATGAAGACTTATATTCACTTCAAATTTCATCAGATTTTCTTAAGATTTATATTCACTTCAAATTTCATCAGATTTTTTGAAGACTTATATTCACTTCAATTT